>JAYKKI010000054.1:10422500-11622500 GCA_039881145.1 Druceiella hillmani | reverse complement strand
TAATTAAACTATGAAAGTAAATAAAAATATACTTAATAACAAAAAAAACGTAAATAACATTGTAAACTTTTGAGTGCTTAAAATAATAGTCACGTAGAATATGTTTTAAGTTTTATTTGTTTTCAAATTACACTCAAACCTCTGAAAGGTTTTATGCGTCCTCACGAAAATGTTGCCATTAAATATATTTTTTTCGGTGATTATCCCTTTAAGGGTATTAAATTAATTTGTATGAGAAATATACCTAAATTGGTCGTTTTTAAGTTTATTTATAAATAATAAAATCTCAAAAATTGTAAAATATTCTTTGAAATATCACCTAAGAGAAAGTGTTAATATTCTTAATTGAATTTTAATTTAACCCATTAAATGCTATCAAAATATGCGTTTACATAAGTTAATTAATATTAAAATAGGACGGATGTAGACGAGCCTTTAGTCTGTTGATGGTAATGTCTCCGTAGATTTACGTTGAACATTATGTTTTATAAAAATGAGGCGGGATCGTATTGGGCGCGTAAAATCACTTGGTTATTTGTGAAATAAGCGAGCGAAATGGGAAAACAAAATTTTGTAGCCAGTGAGTTTTTGAGAAAAAGGGTGTAAGAGGAAAAGTGTAAGAGGTTATTTTTATGGTTAATTATTTAGGTTACACAAATAAAGTTTTCAATTTGAGATTATTGGATTGATGGTAAATTACAATATTTTTATATAATGGCTCGATAAGTGAATTATGCTTTTAATTTTAACAATGCTGACTGCACTTGAAAATTTAATGTATTAGAATGAAATAATATAAATATTTTGATTATTCTTATTTAAATTTCTAATTGTATATTGACCTTGTAATTTCCATTAAATGAACTATTTACTAGAATAGCGAATTTGGAAGTCATTAACCGATATTTTGCAACAATAGTTTTATTATTACGGTTATAAATCACAAACACTGATGTGAATAGGAAAATATTATTATTAAGCGTATCATTTCTTTATTGTTGAATCGATTTGCATAGAAAAACCTACACGTTTATGATGCAGATTGAATCTGAATTACCAGGATATGAATTACCAGTATATAAGTGACCTTTTTTTTTAGAAAAATATAAGTTTAAGCAAGTTATAAATATCGAACTCTCTTTGACAGTGACTTTAGTGAATTTTGCTAAGCCATACATCATTTCAAAGCTTCAGTATAGAATCTTTTACATTCTTTAAATTTGCAGTGCAGTAATTTTAAGTTGATTTTGAAAGTAAATGCTAACTATAGTCCAGTAGAAAATAAAATCCTTAGTTTCAGTATAGTATACCAGTATTATACACTTTAAATTTGCAATGCAGTATAAATTTCTAAATAAATTCAGTAGTATAAGTTGCAATGCAAATTTTCGATTTCAAGAATATATAGTCTTAAGTCGATTCCAAATGAAAGTGGTAATTATAGTCTAATGGAAAGATAATTATTGATTTCAGTGTCCTGTGTCTTAGGTTCAGAATTAGGATTCACTCATCATTATTGTGTAGAATGTATTAAAATATATTAAACTTGTTGCAATCAAATGAAGCCGGCTAAAATCTGAGTTTTATAAAAAACGAACAAAATTGAACGTTCATATTTGATAGTATACACGCTTACAGTTTGAGAAGTTACTAAAATGTCATATATAATGTGAGAAGAAAACATAGTAATATCTAAGGTGATTGTTTTTGACTTAACTGTCGTCATAATAATTTATGCTTGATGTTTTCGACTGTGTAGTGGAGGAAATCTCCAATAAGTTGTAAATTGAAATTAAAAATTAAGGTCATCGAAGGATTTACAAGTAGTAAAATAAGAAAGTGGCCGCGGGAAAATCATAGTGAAAACGTTTGACGGTGGAAACAAATAGCCACTCATAGAATTTATACTAAAAAACGTAAGTTCAGTGGCCGTTTTTTTAACTTAACTTATTATAAAATTTTCTATTTAACATGTTCAACTAAGAAGTAACGGAAATTGCTAACAAAGCATAAATTAAACATTGGAATTGGGGTCATTATATAACTTATATATATTGATCAAAAAGGTATAAAATAATAAAAACGGATGCCCAGTCGAAATTTTAGAGGAAAAATATCGTTTTTTATATAAATGAATTTGCAAAATACCGAAAACGTTTCCTGTAGTATACGTTTAAATACAGACTCCACATGCCATGGCAACACTATAAGCATCTGAAGTTATCTGTTACACATGCAAAATGGCTATTTTACAGTGCAGTAAGTTTAAGTTGATTTTAGTCGGGTCCTCTAAAATTTCGAGTTATTCTCAGTCGAAATTTTAGAGGAAAAATATCGTTTTTTAAATAAATGAATTTGCAAAATACTGATACTGCTAGATATTTTTGCAATAGGCGCACCAAGATCACACTTCCTCCCCTCTTAAGTAAATGCACACCCACATACACGGATGAGTGCCACATTTTATTTGGCGTTGTTTGATTAATGTCAGAGATGTGAGTTAGCATACATAAAACAGGCTGTACCACTGTGTCATAAGGCTGAGAATTTGAAATCCAGAGTTCAAAGACCGAGTCTCTGCTTGATACAACACTAATTTGAAATCAGCAGCTCCTCAAGTTCCTTGATTTAAGCAGGCAGTACCCCCACGGCCTGAAGATTGGGCGGTAGGAACTCGGAGTTTATGGCAGAGTGTATGTTTGACATTCATAATTTTAATTTTAACACAGTAGATCCTCACGTTTCTCAGTTTAAGGCGACAGTACCTCTAGAGTGACAAAACTGAAGAGTTGGAATCCGGAATTCAGTAGTAGAGACTCTGCTTGAAACCAAAATACTAATTTATGAACAGTATATCCGCAAGTCTCACAGTTGAAGCAGAGAGTTCCTCTGCGGTATTAGGACTGAGGAGTTGCAACATGCAGTCTAATACCAGAGTTTTCTGCTTGAGATACACAAAACTAATTTTAAACACTGATTTTCAAGTTTCACAATGTCAGCAGTTAGCAGTCCGACAGTATTGAGACTGAGAAGCGGGAATTCGAAGTTCAGGTGTATAGTCTTTTGAGTCGAGAAATCTTAATTTAAAAACAGTACATATTTAAATCTCACGGTTTAAGCAGGCAGTATCCGTGAATCAACAAAACAGATGAGATAAAACTCATACCTCACAATTTAAGCAGATAGTACCTCCACAGCGTCAAGATTGAGGAGTTAGAGCCTGATGTATACTGGTGGAGCTTCTGCTTGAGACACAACGTAATAAATAAAAATAACATATTCTGAAATTCCATGATTTAGATAGTAACTACTCTCGCAAAATCAGGACTGATGAGTTGTAACCCAGAGTTCTATGGCAAACTTTCTGCTTGAGATCCAAAATACTATTTAAAAACAGCAGACCCACACGTCTCAGAGTTTAGGTTGGCGAGACCCCTGTGGCATCAGGACGGAGTAGCTGGAACCCAAAGTTTGATGACAGAATTTCTGCTTGAGACCTACAATACTAATTTGAAAACAGCAAATCCTCAGTTCTAATGGTTTAGCAAGTTTAGCAGACAGTACGTCTTTAGCGTCAATACTGAGGAGTTGGAACTTGGAATTCAATGACAGCGTCTTTTTTTAGAACCCAAAATACTGACCAAAAACAATAGATGCTCAATTCTCACGATTTAAGCAGGTATTATCCTCACAGTGTTAAGACTGAAAAATTTGAATTTGAAGTTTGGTGGCAGAGTATTCTCTTCCAACCTAAAATATTTATTTAAAAACAGATGATCTTTATGTCTTACGATTAGACAAACAGTACTTCTGCAACACCAAGACTGGGGAGTTGGAATCCAGAGTTCAATGACAAAGCCTCTGCTTGACATACACAACATTAATTTAAAAAGAGCAGATCCTCAAGTTTCACAGTTCTCTGCAGCATCAGGACTGAGATAAAATTTCTGCTTCAAAATAATAATGCTTATTTAATGATAGTATATTTTCAAGTCTCATGGTTTGGCAGGGTGTAGATCAAAAGTTGAGATTATATTATGTGTACCCGTTGTTTCTTGCTACGTTAAGACAAGTCAAACCAGTCTAAACTCATTGAATTTACTCATCATGACAAGTTCCTATCACTATATTTCGGTTTCATCACTCCTTCCTGATTTTGCTAAAGAGCAAATTTATGTAAACTTCAGTCGTGTCTTATTTGGTTATAATTAGACCTACAGCATAAACATTCGATCACGACATCTGTAGGTGTTCAATGTTGAGGAATTCTATGGCATATCTTCCATTTCCATACTCAGATTCCAAATGAAATGGTCCCATTTCATTACAGGAAGTATTCCCATAAAAAGAAAGAAAGGAATCATTGAAATTAGTTGGATATACATTAGAGAAACGCAATTACGGCATTTATACTGTTGAATTTTGATAAATTTTATGGCATATCTTCAATTGCCTCTATCCAAAATTTTCAGATCCTGACCAAATTTTCATGCAACCATACTGGGAGTATATACTTCCAAACAAACAAAGAATCATTTAAGTTTGTTTGACCGTTATCATCCAAACTTAATCAGAGTATTTGCGCGGTTCAATTTTAGGCAATTTTAAGGTACATCTTTCATTTCCATAGCCAGATTCCAACCAAATTTTCACGATTAATATAAAAGAATTATTCAAATTCATTGAGAAATATTGATGACGCATACCAGAAAATACAGACGGATTGAGAATCTACTTTTTCGAAGTAGGTTAATAAGTAAATTTTTACGGAGGGTAATAGTGAAACCGTTCGACTGTGGAAAGAAATTGCCTCCATAAAACAGAGGAGCAGCAAAATGACCTCTGACATCTGCGGAGATGATTTTGGGGTGATGTGAAAGCGAGAATCGCTTTTTGTTTAAAATAAAGAAATTACCGTCTTTGTGTTCGAACATATTTAGTTTCGAGTCAAGATGCGGTCAAGTTTTATAAACGAATTGAAGTAAATAAAGACAAAGTGCATAAAGTGTTTAAAATAAAGTAGCGGACTTCTTCTTCAGAAGGGTAGATCATTACTCTACATCGAGAAATGATTACTCTACCTCATGAAAGTCATGTCATGCCGTCTGTAGGTATTATGTGATAACGTTGTAAGTGCACTGACATTTGGAAACTTAAAACATGATACATCTTTAGATAGTTTGTGGAAGTAATAACTTCATATTCATTGTATTGCTCGATATTTCATTCTCATAATTTTTATGATAATATCGCATTAAGGTTGTGAGTTAAAATTACGTATTGAGAATCTGCTCACACATGAAATTTCTGTGTTGACTTAGAGAACTTAAATAATTAAACTATGAAAGTAAATAAAAATATACTTAATAACAAAAAAAACGTAAATAACATTGTAAACTTTTGAGTGCTTAAAATAATAGTCACGTAGAATATGTTTTAAGTTTTATTTGTTTTCAAATTACACTCAAACTTCTGAAAGGTTTTATGCGTCCTCACGAAAATGTTGCCATTAAATATATTTTTTTCGGTGATTATCCCTTTAAGGGTATTAAATTAATTTGTATGAGAAATATACCTAAATTGGTCGTTTTTAAGTTTATTTATAAATAATAAAATCTCAAAAATTGTAAAATATTCTTTGAAATATCACCTAAGAGAAAGTGTTAATATTCTTAATTGAATTTTAATTTAACCCATTAAATGCTATCAAAATATGCGTTTACATAAGTTAATTAATATTAAAATAGGACGGATGTAGACGAGCCTTTAGTCTGTTGATGGTAATGTCTCCGTAGATTTACGTTGAACATTATGTTTTATAAAAATGAGGCGGGATCGTATTGGGCGCGTAAAATCACTTGGTTATTTGTGAAATAAGCGAGCGAAATGGGAAAACAAAATTTTGTAGCCAGTGAGTTTTTGAGAAAAAGGGTGTAAGAGGAAAAGTGTAAGAGGTTATTTTTATGGTTAATTATTTAGGTTACACAAATAAAGTTTTCAATTTGAGATTATTGGATTGATGGTAAATTACAATATTTTTATATAATGGCTCGATAAGTGAATTATGCTTTTAATTTTAACAATGCTGACTGCACTTGAAAATTTAATGTATTAGAATGAAATAATATAAATATTTTGATTATTCTTATTTAAATTTCTAATTGTATATTGACCTTGTAATTTCCATTAAATGAACTATTTACTAGAATAGCGAATTTGGAAGTCATTAACCGATATTTTGCAACAATAGTTTTATTATTACGGTTATAAATCACAAACACTGATGTGAATAGGAAAATATTATTATTAAGCGTATCATTTCTTTATTGTTGAATCGATTTGCATAGAAAAACCTACACGTTTATGATGCAGATTGAATCTGAATTACCAGGATATGAATTACCAGTATATAAGTGACCTTTTTTTTTAGAAAAATATAAGTTTAAGCAAGTTATAAATATCGAACTCTCTTTGACAGTGACTTTAGTGAATTTTGCTAAGCCATACATCATTTCAAAGCTTCAGTATAGAATCTTTTACATTCTTTAAATTTGCAGTGCAGTAATTTTAAGTTGATTTTGAAAGTAAATGCTAACTATAGTCCAGTAGAAAATAAAATCCTTAGTTTCAGTATAGTATACCAGTATTATACACTTTAAATTTGCAATGCAGTATAAATTTCTAAATAAATTCAGTAGTATAAGTTGCAATGCAAATTTTCGATTTCAAGAATATATAGTCTTAAGTCGATTCCAAATGAAAGTGGTAATTATAGTCTAATGGAAAGATAATTATTGATTTCAGTGTCCTGTGTCTTAGGTTCAGAATTAGGATTCACTCATCATTATTGTGTAGAATGTATTAAAATATATTAAACTTGTTGCAATCAAATGAAGCCGGCTAAAATCTGAGTTTTATAAAAAACGAACAAAATTGAACGTTCATATTTGATAGTATACACGCTTACAGTTTGAGAAGTTACTAAAATGTCATATATAATGTGAGAAGAAAACATAGTAATATCTAAGGTGATTGTTTTTGACTTAACTGTCGTCATAATAATTTATGCTTGATGTTTTCGACTGTGTAGTGGAGGAAATCTCCAATAAGTTGTAAATTGAAATTAAAAATTAAGGTCATCGAAGGATTTACAAGTAGTAAAATAAGAAAGTGGCCGCGGGAAAATCATAGTGAAAACGTTTGACGGTGGAAACAAATAGCCACTCAAATGAGGAGAGGCAGTGTGGTCTCTTTCATAAGTGAAGACGTTGTTGTGGAGACAAGTTATTTATTTCAAATTACCCTTTATGAGTTTGAATGTATTCAATTAGGTATGTTTCAGTTTTATATGAATCATTGGAGTAAATAATTATAAAATATGTTAAATGTAGGAGCATACTTGTCTTTGAAAAGAATAGAGAATCGAGAAATTACTACCCTCGTAAAAAGTCGTGTCAAACTTGCAGTGGGCATTACTTATCATCACAGAAAGTGTATTCGAAAACCGTAAAACATAATGAATATTTGGAGAGTTTGTAAAAGCAGTATCTTCATATTCATATGGTTTTTCCACCACCTTTAAAATTTTGCTCTGGTTTTTTATTTCATTGTTATCACTGGGTTTTCATCACTTGAAAGGGAAAATGGAACCCTAATAAGATTATTGATATATAATTCTGTTTAAGCGTCTATTTGTCTTTCACAGATATTGTTGTGGGAAATTGTTTTAGGTAGATACTTGAAATTTTTCATAGTGATAAGCAACCGCATATATTCAATAATTAACACTGAAAAATGTTTATAGGGAAATATTAAAATCGGTAAATAAAATATTCGACTTTTTAAAATTTTATTTGACTTTTTGCGTTATGTGGTATATTAATTGAAAGACGAAATATTTGGAACTGGGAGAATTATTTGCACGGATTGTAAATTTTTTCTCAGGAACAGTTTGGGGTGAACTTTTTTCTTAAGTTTCAATTGGAACGGCAAATTGTACGGATTCCGAAATACAATTTTTTCAAGAGCATAAATCACAATAATGAAAAAAACTTTATTTAAAGTTTACTGGTCAACTATAGTGATGATTCTAAATTTCGTAATTTATAAGATACGACATTTTTTACGCTTGTAAAATACAACAAATTATTTAATACAAAAGACGTATTAAATAATTTATTTACAGGGTGATAAATAGTATTAATATCCTTAAATAGTTTAATGGGAATATTTTATATCCCTAAATGCTTATATGTGTATAAGTGTGAACGGAACATTCGTATTGCGAATTCCATTCAGACGTAACAAACCATTTTTATGGTAATATTCCATTACAGCTTAAGTGCAACTATGAACCACGCATCGGGGATTTAATCATAGACGGAACTCCTGTGCTAACTTAGAGAAACAAAAGATTTTTACTAATCTATAGACTTGTCACCTAAACAGTGCTTTTGAAACTTTAACACTGACCTCTTGCTTCACCAACTGATTGCTTTATGTCCCTACAACAAGTTTTGGAATAGTTCTTATTTCAAAGAGTTCAAACCTGCCCGGATGCTTCTGTAATATTTTACATTTTGCAAAGAAAAAGTATCATACTTTTTTCTTAGCAATTGACGTCTAATTGACGTAAGTCAATTATATGAATATGTATAATATTTTTCTGTATATCTACAATTTTTAGAAACACGGAAAACAGTTAGGTAAAACCGTGTATGTTTCATTATTTAGCTGATAGTTGTAATGAAATAAATTTATTTTGTTTAGGACCAAATTGTTAAAAAATATCAAATATTATAAATAAAATATAATTATCACGTTTGTCAACCTGGAAAGTAAGTTAAGGGCAGATTTAAATATTCAATGACGGTTACTATTTTCTGTCAGATACACATAAAAAAACTTATTTAAAAATCTGTATTTCAATATAAATATTGTTGTTTTCTTTCAAAGCAAACCACTTTTCGTAAAAATTTAAATAATTAACATTATTTTCCTATTTTTGTAGTCCATAATGGTTTGGTACCGGTATTTAAATTCAACTAGTCATTTATTGCAACGATGGCTAATTTGAATGATAGTCTTATTAAATATTAAAGAAATGTTTATTTCTATCTGGGAATTAAATTCTGTCTCAATAATATGACTGGGTTTAATTATTTTCTTGCTTTCACCCGTACATTTTCACTTTAATATAATAAATGACCCAAAACTATATTTTCTCCACGCCTTAAAAATAAAAATAATGCACAAATATTAACAAATATGTAACTAGAACTTTTTATTTATAATGTTTGTGGCAATGTAAACATTTTAAAGCGACCTCTACATTTCTTGCATGTTCCTTGAATACTATTGTTTATATTTTGAAATATATTATTTATTTTTTGCTAATGTATCTTTATTAACAACTTAAAAAATATTTCTTTACGTTTCTTGTTTTAGAAATTAATACGTAAACTCAACTTGTAGACCTCTACAACATCAGTAAGCGCCCCCTTCATCCTTTGAATACGGACGCAACATCATCGCAAGGATCTGTAAAACTGGTACTGGTGCGTCCGATTGATTGACATTCGACATACTTCTGGGTCCACGTTCCTTCGAGCGTTTGATTTTTTAAATAGTTCGATGAATTACCTGCCAAAATATGATTTTATACGACAGTTTCCTATTTTAAGTTTGTCTTATTGATGAGGAGGTCGATTTTCCTCACTTGTCCTTATGATCTCTTTTTCACTCGGTCTCCTGTCAGAGTGGTCGTAGTCTCTATGGTGATGTACACGGTTGGTCTTTGTTCTCGTTCCCCTTGACTGGATGACTGCTTTAACGACTTTTAACTTTTTTGCTTCAGTCGATTGGTAGAGTTTCTAGAACACTTTGTCTGTCGCCGTCTTTATTAAGCTTCTGCATATTGTTGGAAATCACCCTTGAGATTCCAACACGATGGACAGTAGCCCCATTAATAGTGGTTTTTTGAAGACATGTCCGAAAAATTTTAGAATTCGTAATTATACAACCGACGAAAATCTCTCTTTGATTTTTAACTCTTTGCAGTGGATATATTGCTGCGAAAAGCGGTTCACGGTATTTTCAGTATGCGCCTCCAACACCACATTTCCAGCATATTGATTTTGCGATGTTATTTTAATCTAAGGGAAAAAGAGACATTTCAATAGTCGAACCTTGGTATGTTTGGTTATTGGTTTCTTCTTTATTATCCAGTTTACTGACAGCAGGTATTGTGATAGCACAGCGTCCTTCGATTTTCTTTTTGCACCCTCTAGTATTTGTTACAGACGAACCAAGGTAAATATAACTCAGTTCCACTTCACAGTTGGTAAAGCAGGACGGGTTTATTGTTATATGTGTTGCCTTGTCAACTATTATGATTTTCATCTTTTCTCTATTGATAGTGAGTCCGAAATTCAGACTGATTTCGTAGGAGGGTTTTTATCTCTCTTCACTTTTAGCAAGCAAAGTGGTGTCACTAGCATGTCTTAAGTTTTTTATTATCTGGCTTTCCACTCATACGTCTCCGTTCTAGTCCTCCAGGACAATTTGTATGAAATACTCATGTAGATATTAAACAGTAATGGAGAGAGTACGTACCCTTGTCGCACACCGGTCTCCATTCTAAAGCTCTCAGAGTCGACTTCATCTATTAGGACTGCTGTTGTTGCATCTGTATGAATTGACTTGATAAAGTTTATGAGGTCTCAAAATACTTTTGGAATTCCACAAAATAGTTGAAAAGCATTAAAAAAAATTTTATGATTTGCCGCATTTTGAGGATTTATTCTCGGGTTTCTTTTTTTAACAAAACCAGTTATTCATCTGAAATTCGCGGTGATAGATAAGTTTGAAGTGAAATTTATCTATCACCGTACATACTTTTCTGGTACTCAAAAGAAATGTAAGGAATTTCATTCAAATTAGCATGTTTTAGAATCTATATTTTGTTTCACTATACACTGCTGCGAAGTTATTAGTATAGGGAAATGAATATTATACATTAATTTGTTTAATTTGGAATATACTTAGTTTGCACTGGCTTTACATTTTTTTATAGTGGAGAGTGTGTAATACACGTTGCTTTGTAATGATTTGAGAATAAAAGTACGTTAAATGTAATGAAAGGCGTTAAATATTTAAAAAAATTTTGAATTCTCACATAAAACCTGAATAGATGTTTATTATTTTTTACAAACCGAGTACGACTAGAAACGCGTGCTTTACTTAAGGAATATAAATTGACAATTAAATGAAACTACGTGATATAGTATTACTTCTACTTTCTTTAATTTCTTCGGTAATCAATCGGATCGGTTTCTGTTTAACTGCCCCATATATATATACATATATATATATATATATTTATATATATAAATATATATATATATATATATATATATATATATATATTTATATATATATATATATATATATATATATATATATATATATATATATATATATATATATATATCGTAATATCGCTTTAATTATTGTGACTTTTTTATCATTTACCTTATTGAAATATTCGCAAACCTACATCTCGTAGACCGCAGTTACCATTTCTTACGCATTCTTTTGATCAATCGCTTGAACATTTATTTCTTTTCGAATATTTAATATTTTCTATTGTGAATGATTCATTTTTGAGAATTTTCGTTAAACTATAATATATTTGTAGAAGACACAAAGTTTGATGGAAAGTCTTATGATGTGACTGAATAAAAAGATAAAGTATATTGACTGAATAAAAAGATGAAGTACATTGGAGGAATCACGATATTTATACATTCTACTTTAGATTATGTAGATTGTACAGGAAGGGTCGATATTACCATATACATAGCCCGATGTCCATATTTTTAAAATTTTTAATTGTCTCCTATTTCGTCAAATTTACCTTACGATATCCTACAGATTACTTTAAAATACCTCTTTTTCCTCTTTCGTTCCTAGCTAATTTATGTTTGAAGCCGACTCCAAAGCCAATATGCTTTTCGGTAAACTTTTTCAATGTTTTCATTCTCAAATCTTCTAAGTCATTTACCTAGCCAATATTTTCTTAAGTCTTCCTTAATTCGTTTTATACCTTTTCCTTGGCGCAGAATACTAGACTTTCTAGTTCTTTGGTCGGATTTTCCTAAACAACTTGTGAAATATTCTGGATTCATCCATTCGACATATGTCAAAACCATTTAAGGCACCTTTACTGAATCTCCTCTTCGACCATTGCTTGATTTTGGTATCGTGATCGCTTGTCGTCAATGCTGATGGAATTACAGAGTAAACATTGATGATTTGTCGTAGACATAACAGTTAGAATACTTGGAACTTGTTAAATCTCTTTTAGTAAAGGCCACATTTTGCAACTATAAGAGAGAACAAATACACTTATCCTGATAAGTGCCCGAAATGTTTATTGACAAATTTTAAAAAGACTTACAGCTTTACATCCATTCTGGAAAGTAGTCAGTATTTCAGGCTAGAATACCTGCACATAAATATCTTTCCAGTAAGCTAAATACGAGAGTGAGACACATTCTTCAATACTGAACACACTGTTCTAATTTTTCTTATTTTTAAGCAATTTTGTTTAACGTCAGAATATTCAAAGTAAAGAAGTGAGATTGTATAAATATAAAGGAGGAAAGGGCCGTAGGCTCATATTATGATGGTGATGAAATATGATGAGGGTTGATAAAATTCATAACTTAACATCATTTTGCATACGCTCAATTTTTTCAGAATATTTTTCAATGAAAATGTATCGAAAAAAATTTATAAAAATAATAAAATATACCATAACTATATCGAAATATTTTATAGATAAAACTTTCAAATAGTCAGAAGCTAGAGCAGAGAGACGGACAATTAGAAAGGATAATATTGATATCACTTAACTTAATTGCGTAAGTGAAGAGAAACGTTGTCATCAGGTATATACATAAGGTAATAAGAAATATGCTTGTAACCGTTCGTTTAACATTAAAACATTAAGTAACAATATCATAATTTGAGACTAAAAAAACACATTCAGAGTCTTCAAGGGTAATTTTCAAGTTAATTATTGAATTTAACTGCACCAAGAAGAAAGCTGAACTCAACATGATCATTTTCAAATAACAAACGTCATAATTTACATAAAAAACGAAACTTTATTAATACGAATCAGATCATTTAATTGATTACTTAATATTCTGCTGAAATTCTCATTTTAGTAACTCATGAAGGATTTATAACTCAGGATGAGGTCAGGAGTCGTCTATGATCTTTAAAATAGGAATACGAATTTCAATAAAGCGAAATATTGATGTTTTACCTGCTATTTCCGTCAGCATAGAATAGAAATGTGCTCTTTTGAAAAAGGAAGTGAAGTAAACGGGGAATGAATTACAAATATGTAGTTTATGTTGCGAAGTGATAAAAAGAATCACCTTCACTGCTCCTTGTAAAAGTCATTTTGGCTTCACGCTTACGCGATTCATAGCTTCATGAACGTTAACAATTATACTAGCGCAATCCATTCAGAACACCTTTTGAAATAGAAGTTTAATCAAAACCAAAAGTACCCATTAAAAATAATCCAAAACTATCTTGTATCACTCGTTAGTTATATAACTTACTCAGTCCTTAATTTAGACATGTCTTTTAATAACCTGATATTTCATATACGGGGACAAAGCTGTAAAAAGAAACAATAGATTGATCTCAATATGTATACCCGAAGTACACGTCAAATAAGTTATGCTACCTTACATGCTACCTTACATTCGTTTTCAAATTGAATATTTATAAATATACGTACAGCTTATAATTAAATACTAAATGAATGTTATCTGAAAAACGCAACGAACAGAGCTAAGTTTTCTTTCCTGTTTTATTAAGTACAGCTTACAAATAAGTATATAATTTTGAGATACACTGCCTACTAGGTTATAATAGGTAATTATTATTTATTTTTCTGGGAAAAACAACGTAATAAAGTACGTAAATAAAATATCTAACATACATACTACATTCACAAAACGAAACCTCTTATTCTTTTCCTTTCTTTTGCCTGTTAATGTTTAACTCTACTTTTGCTCGATTTATTGTGATGTAATTTTTAATATGTTATTGAGCTGTCGGAATATTCAAGAATATTAATGAAGCAAATCGTAGAAAGATGCGTTGTAGGTTGTGGTCTTTTTGTGTTGTCAGTTGTATTTCTTGTATGGGTTTACAAGAAACAGTGATAGCTAATACTTATTATCTTTGATGTTATGTAATAAATAATTTAATGTATTTTTTTAAAATTTAATATAATTCAACATAAGATATAAAGTGGTATGGAATCTGGGTCAAGTACCCTATAGCTTCCAATTTGCTTAGTCCGGTATCAAATCAGCTATAGGTGATGTTATTGCAAAGCAGTTACCAATAATTAAAGTGTGCTCTATTCCTAGGGATTCAGTTTCACAGTTCTTTAGATTTTAACCGTAGTGTATTGAGTTGATCACAGTCTTATCGTCTTTCATGGCGTGATGCATCGCGGAGTTCCGAGTTTGATTCCCGACTGCCCGTCGAGTGGGATTATAATGATATTTGTAATCGTGTAACTAAATTGCCACAGACGAGTAAAGGGTGGAATGGTCACTAATGCGAAAAATCGGGCTCCGCGATCGCTCATCAACTCTTTTAACGGAAATGATATATTTTTTAAATTGTTTTTAAAATAACAAACAAAAATAAATCTATCTTACATAACCCCACGTCATAGTTTATCTAACTCGTCACGCTAATCTATACAATTATAGCAAAAAAATGCCGACTTTCGTGGGCAAGGCCTGTGACCGACTTTCCACTGACTTACTGTCTAAGTCAAATGCAAATGTGTCCCAACTCCGGTAGTTCGTGTTCATTCGAATATTCTATCCTTTTCCCCGTTAACTCGTTTTAATTCAGAACATTCAGATCGGCAGAATCAGTTCTTATCCCTCCAATTTTTTCGTTGGATCAACTATGTGTTCTATTTACTCCAATTATTGCGGTCGTCTGTAATTCAGGTTAAGATAAAAAAACTTAATTTCTGAAGTATGTGAAACGTCTCAGCACGCAAACACAAACAGTTACTTCTTCGTAATCTTCGGAATAGGGAAAGCTGTAAAACTAGTTAACTAGAGAAACTAGTTTTTCAGATACGTTAATGAATGGTGAAAGAATGAGACCTGATTCCGGGAAAAAAGTTCAATTAATAACACAAAAAACTTAAAAGATATCGAAAAGCTTTTAAGTATTATAAATTATTTAAGTAGGTATATAAGTTATTAATCCATAATAACAGCACCTTTGAGAATTATTAAGAAAGAATATTTATTTAATTTCAATGGAATATTTATCATGACAATGCGTTTAACAAATTAAAAGAAAGTTTAACTAAGTCACCATTGTTGAACTTTTTTGATATAAATAAAAATTATATTTTCAGCAGAAAAAGAAATATTAGTAATAGTATTTGTTTTTGTTAAATTTCGTAAGTAGATTCTATATTTTTTATAGTTTGAATTATTATTAAAGGCAAAGCACCAATAAAAATTCAAAGAATGTTGTTAAAAGTTCAGGGATATAATCTAAGCGTGAAATGTGTTCCTAGTAAAAATAAAAATTTCTAAGCAGATTACAATTTCCAAAAAATGGGAATCATAAGGTAATTTAATTAAGTAATTTATTGCCGAAAATCTCTAAAATCTGATTTTAGACAATAAATTACATAAAGAAATAGTATGTCATGTTAGTGTTACATTTAATTCCTCGATTATTTTAGAAAAAAAAGAAAACTAATTAAAGTTAAGATTGGTGAAGATCCTGTACTTAGCAAATTAAAAGATTGTATTATTAATGGTTGGCCTAACTGTAAAGGTAAGTGGGAAACATTGTAACTCCGTTTAGGAATTATCGGCATGAATTAACGATTGTTGATGAGATTATTTTTAAGAACGATTTAATTGCAATACTAAGCTCACTAAATAAATTATATTACATTTTATTCATTAAGGTTATTTTGGATTTAATAATTGTGTAAGAAGAGCCAAAATTATAATAATTTGGCCGAAAATGGGGGTATAAATTAAGGATATTTATATTAACTATTAATCATGCCAAATGTAGAAAGTAAATAATGAAAGGAACTAATAATGTTTCATAATGTGCCTACTTTATCGTGATTAAAACTTAGCTCGGATATCTTTGAATTTACCAAAAATTGTTATCTCGTTATTGTAGATTATTATAGCAATATACATAGACGTAAGCAAGTTATAAATTCTCTCAATGTAATTAAACATACTGAAATAATGATGCCGAGTCATAAAGAATAATAAATGCGAGGGTAGAATAATAAAAATATTAAAAAAAATGTTTTCTTGGTGATTCTGATATATATATAAATATAGCTTTTTCAAACTGAAGAAGTAGTCCAAAGTGAAGAAATTCATCTCCAGCTAATTTAGTATTTAATAGGAATTTAAATGACCAAAGACCAGTATCTAAGTCTTTACGGTAACCATACATTTATAAAATAAATTAGGTTGAGGATAATAGAAGACAGGAAAAATTAGAAAATATTATAATGGTCACGCAAAAGATTTAAAGATTTTAGAGCCAGAAAGAATATTATGTTTAAAAAAACCTGATGATAAGATTTGGACCTCAGCAAAAATAATTAAGAAAGCGCACAGTGAATCGACAAATAAAAGAAATCCATAATCAAGAGATAACAACAATTTAGACAAGATACCTAATGATTCTAATAACTATGTGACACGTTCGTGTAGAATTGTTCATTCACCTACACGATTGCATTTATGGTAATGTATGAAAATCATTAGTACTTGTGTAATATTAGTTAAGGGGAGGAATGTTATAATAAGATGAGTTGGTACGACTGGGTCACATGAGGTGGGCCTTGCGATGACGACCGCAGTAGAAGTCTTGATATGTATGAATTTATTTGTATTCTATTAAAAAGAAATATTTAGATACCAAGTAGAGAAGTCATAATTATTGTGAACAAACTACACAATTAAAAAAAGTATTTAAAAAAAACGTAAACTTAATACGGTACAATAATTTGTATTCTAGAAATGTTTTCAATTTCGAAGGAAATTGCGAAAAATTTAAATGAAATATGACATATAAGTGTTTATATTTTGTACTAAACACTGTCTATGAAACAATTACTCACAAAATGTTCAAATAATTCTTGAAAATGCATAATTCTCGCAACATTTTTTGGAAGAATACTTGGATAATTCTGTTAAGATTTTCAGTAAAAGGTTTGACAATATTATAAACTTCACTAAAAAAGTTACCGCTTAAGAATTTGGTCGAGGCTTTTATTCTGCGATTAGTATTATTATATTCTTCCTTTTAGGATTACTTAGCCGAATGGCGAATTCCTTAGCAGAATCTTTATAATCTCATCATGTGCGTGCATCTGTGTGTCTTCCTCACAATCTTGTGATTTTGGCAATTTTAAACGATTTTTTTATGAAAAATATACGTTTACGATCCTCATCGACTGGGATTATCTTTAAACATGAAATTGAGATTTTACTTACCGTTGCTTTTTTATTTTCAAGCTCTGTTCATAAAGTTTAATTAAGGTTTAAGGTAATGCGTAATGTGTTCTGCATTCTTTTTAGTTTTTTACCGTCGATATGTAAAACTGAAACAAAAAAATTAATAAAAAATGTTTATTAAATTATTTCGGTTAACTTGAATCAATAATTTTAAAACATATAGACGATTATAATACTCTATTTCGTGCTTGCTTCAACAAGCACTTGTCTTTTTATTTTCAGACGATTTCAGCATAATACAAATACTTAAATTCACCTTTTACATAAATATAATATTTTTTCACAATTAAATGAAACTAGGTGATATAGTATTATTTCTAATTTCTTTAATTTCTTTTCCACGACCTAGATTTCGTTGTATTACAACATCTTAAGGTGGGCTTAAAGACAAGGGAGACGAAGACAAAGATTGCTTATACTATCTTTGCTTATAGCCCACCTGACGATGTAATACAACGAAACCTAGGTCCTGGTAAAGAAACTAAAGAAAGTAGAAATAATACTACCGAACTAAATAATGAATTTCTACAAAATTAACGCCAATTATATTCAATAACACATTTTAAATATAACCTAGTATAAATTAAAAATTAAGCAAATTTGCAAGAAAGTTGTCATCTTTTTAAACAAAAAAGTGTACATAATAAAATTGTCTTGTAAGTAAATAATAACAAAGGTCCGATTTTTGGGCCAAAATTATATAATCATTTAATTATTAAAAAAATTAGTGAAACAATAATGATTTCCTTACCTAATAACTTCTTATAAAATAAGTAATGTTGAAACATGAAAAAACGGAATAAAAGCTATTTACGTAAATATTATTTTCATTTCCCTGATCGTTTATTTTTCTTTCCTTAAGTTACCTTAGGGATGATCACATAAAAAACTCCTTAAACTACCCATTTTTCCTTTATCGTAGGTACATAAAGCATATTTAAATTTTTAATGTCGTGTTAATTTAAAAAAAAATATATTTTGGTGCATTATCAATATATTTAATAAAAAATATTATCCTGCAATAAGTTACCATATCTTTATTAATTTATTACTTTCCAGACCACCAACTCAATCTTTCTTAAAGTATTGTGTTTCTTAGTTCACTTTATATTCCTTTCAATTTTGAGATGGAAAGTTTTCATTTTCACTAATCTGAACATCTTTTAAATAATAAATTAAATGCAGACCTTCTCTTTTTATTAATTTTTTACATGCTCTTCGTTACTATATAGTGAAAATTCAGGGTATGTGCATTCATTATTTTTGTTTCGTTACATATTTATCTGCCGAGTTTATGTAAAAGAAAAGGCATCTCAGCGCGGAATTCACAATTTAAATATTAATAAAAACAATTACGGTATTTATAATATTTTAATTACAGTAAACTTAAGTACATTAGTGTGGATTTTATGTACGGAATATTACATCATTAAGATGTCTCCTATCACGGCGAACGCATTCCTCAAAACGTAATTGTGAATTTGCATTGACGAGCCGCAGAACGTCGACTAAGATAGCTCTCACTTCTTCCTTTATTGTAAACTTCAGCTATTCTAAATTAATAAGAGGGTTATCAAAAACTCTTGCTGGAGTTAAGTCGAGCGATCTGGGTGGCCAAATTATATCTCCGAATCGGCTTACGACTTTTCTCGGAGATAGCACTCTAATTTTGTCCATGAGACTTTAGCTAGCGGCAGTGGCCTCATCTTGCTGAAACCACACATCTGACTCGTCAATATCTTCCTCTCGTAACTACGGTACAAAAAAAATGTTAATCAGTTCGATATACCGCTCGCTCGTCACTGGCCCGATGATTTTTTAGACGATGTTGTGCACCATGCAGTATTTTTAGGGCTATATAATCTGATAATATAATATAATATTTTCTGATGGTTTTCTTTTGGATTGCTGGATGACCAATAATACAATTTTGACGATTTACGCAATCGAAAGACGAAAGTTCAAGACCAAAGTTTGGTTCATCGCTAAAATAAATTTTATCCATCCCATTTTCCTCTAAAAAAATTTCTTACATTTTCTGACAGTAAATTTTCCGCTTGTTGTAATCTTCAAGTTTGATGTTGTAAACGATCTGTATTTTATAGGTTATATAGGATAGGTATAATTTTAAGTCTAAAGCCAAACTTCTTTGAAGACAGGAACGATGGGTATACAAAGAGGCAGCATGTTTTCTAATTGATATTCGTGGATGCTGTTCGACCGCTGCGGTTAATATTTTAAATTGACAAACTATTTCGAGGTCGACTTCAATGATTTATTTTACATTCTGGCACTCGGAACTTAGCTACCCACAACTTGATTAATTGAACACTAGACCCTTCAAGAAAACGCCGGATTTCAAAATGATTACAAAACTTGCGTCATGCCTCACTAACAGCACACACAGCATAAGCACAGTTACGTCAGACCACTGCGATATGGTGAATAAATTATCTGCACCAATAAGCTATGGAACGCCATTCCGTCTTTTCTGCTATCTGCGCTATTTGCCGAGATATTAGAGTTTAAATTTTGAATTCGGCGCTGATACACCTATTGCTAAAAATCATTGAAATACATTACTCACCACGTAAGCCACAAAAGTATAAAATTTTATTAAACCTATTAATCACGATGAAAATATTGGTATTAGTAAGAAAATATATGAAATTCATGTTAAATTTAATTAACGAGTGTAATATAATAGAATTATATTATATTATGTTGTCCTAAGTATTAAAATATATGGGTCTATAGAGTAAGGCAACCAAGTCCCATCACAAAACAATAACATCTCATATGACCAAATATGAGTCAATTCTTTGTGAAGGTATTAATTCTTTTGTTATCCCAAACTTTTTTAAAAATCTTCAGCAATTGACAATTGATTATTCAGACAAGTATCATTAATCTTATAAACAGAGTGAACCTTCTTCAATGTAAAGCAAGTCCGCCTCGGATAAAGAATTATCCTCAAAACAATAAAACAATATTTCACCAAACGGAAATGGGCTGACAATCAATTTCTCATAAAAAAGAGTAGAATTCCAGCCCAAACAATAAATCTCAGTCTCTTAAAATAAATAGCCAGCCATCCTTCAGCGAGCTTCTTATTCCATCGCGATGACGGTGTATATCGCAATCGCAAATGAATCTCACCGAAAGGCTAAATCGTAAAAAGCGAAAGGTTTTATGACAAATTTCATACCCGATCGAATATTCGACATGGAGAGCAAAAGGCAATAAGTCTCAATAAAGATAGCACCTATCAAGTGTTATGATAAGTGAAAATTTGGGTTTTTCCTATTACTCAACTCGTCCAGGAAATTGTAAGGGAAATCGCGTGCTGTGCACTTATAAATGTAATAAGGCGCTCTATTTACTTTATAACCTGCAAGTTACATTTCGTGCCTCGAACGCATTTCGGGTTAATTGTATTTGCTATCGTGTTGATATAATTGGAAATAATTGAACAAAAGGGTTATCAACCGCATGCCGACAAGTGTTGGTGTGTATAGACTTAAAATATTTCATTTTTCTTGTTAACTCTTTTATGAGTATGCGAATTTAATTTATTTATGCACTTATTAATTTATGGCTTCTTTGGCATTAAATACGGTTTTTTGCAATTTAATTACAATTCCACAAAACAACTTTAACACTTAAGCAGACATACTTCACACTTAGGCTTAAAGGTATGTTATACTTCCAATATCAATATTTTTTACCACTTATTCACAAAAGCCACAAAAGCTACAAAGCTACAAAAATTCACAAAAGCTACAAAAAACACACGCATATAAATTAAACTCCTAGTTTGCTGTTTTCATTGCTTTGACTGCAGCTCTTTCGGAATTGTGGATTCTTCCTGTCTGATAATCTTTACATCCGATATCGAGTTATCAAATAATAACTTCTGCATATATCCAGATGACCCTTGTTTAAAAATAAACAAACCTTGCAACGATTTAAGCAAAAAGTCTGTTTCTTTAAGTTAGTTCTAACACAATGTTTCGAATGGACAAGAAATAAGCCACAAATACGAAATAATGTGTATAATGAAACCTAATTTTTTTCTTAACAAGAACTTTTACTTTTAATTGATTAAAAACTAAGAAATCCAAAAAAAAATCAACCCTTGGCCTCTTTCCTACCTTCATAATTAGGTCCTTATTGGGAAAAGTATGTCTACCAAGTTTTAAGTCTCTAGTCCATCGGTAAGCAGGTGAAATATTGCTTACAGAATTTAAAGTAGACAGACAGGCCACTGAGCAAGATATATTAAAATTCCTAACTAAAACAAACCCTCTGTTTCTTGGTATTCGCATCATATTTAGAGTTTCATACCTAAAAAGGAAAATACCCTTGTAGGAACTCTTCGTTGTGCATTTGACTATCTCTCTGTATATCAAGACCCTTTTTTCAGGAACGCGTGAAGGTATTGAGTTGAAATTAATACCAAATACTTAGATTTATGGTTCCTTAGCACTTTAAAAAGATCAAACCTCTAAATCAACGTAATAAAAAAATACGGTCATTTATGTCACATTATTTAACACTTGTAAATAAATCAAAACTTATTGGGTTTTTCCTGCTGATGTAGAATCGTGAAATTTGCTAAATTTTTAAGAGATCTCACTGCACAAGTAAAGAAAAAAATCGAAAGGTCGTTAATTAATTACAATTGTTTTTATTTACGTCTGGGAAAGATATACTAGGCAATACATTTTCGTTCTAAAAAATTAAAATGTTTTTAATATTTTAATAGAAATATTAAATATTTATATATGTACGGAACCTTTGTAGTGCGAGTTCCAATCAAACTTGGTTTTATTTACTTTTATATTGATATACAATTCCAGAAAAAATGTTGAATTATAATGTGATTTCAAAAATCCAAAAATAAAAAAAAATTGTCAGCCTATCGGAAAGTCATACAATTTCACGTCGACGAATCATCTTTATTGACGATTTATTGATCATCTTTATTTCAATTAGAATTTTAAATTATAAATGAAAAAATAAATCATAAATTATAGTGGAAATTGTCCTAAAAATGTGATCATTTAGAAATCATAAAACAAAGTAATCATTTAGAATAGAAACTTGTAATCATTTAGAAATCATATTTTGCATTTCATAAATCTCAACTCATACTCAGTCATCCATGTTTGGATATCAACCTATTTTAAATTAATGATTCATTCATAGTCTTACTGAAAGTGAGAAATCTAACACCTCATATTATATGCAAAATAAAAACTTTAGTAACATTATGATGCAAATTAGAATAAAATTAAAAATTAAAAATCTCATTTTATACTCAAACTTG
The DNA here is from genome assembly GCA_039881145.1 of Druceiella hillmani. Classification (NCBI taxonomy): domain Eukaryota; kingdom Metazoa; phylum Arthropoda; class Insecta; order Lepidoptera; family Hepialidae; genus Druceiella; species Druceiella hillmani. The sequence continues at coordinate 11,599,532 of JAYKKI010000054.1, read as the reverse complement.
AGCATTACGTAATTTATAACCATTAACATACACAAAACTTCCATATAAAATATGAAAATTCAAAATATTTTGAATTATACCAAGTTTTAGACGCAATAAGAACTCCTTAGATAATTTTTCCAGCAACGCAACTGGAAAAATTATGACAAAAGTATTTTCTATCACAGTGACGATTCAGAAAATTACCGCGTAATAGTAGTCATTATTTTGCCAAAAAGAACATTAGTAGTAGTGTATTTCAAGCTAACCAAATTGAATGACGAATTATGTTTAGGCTTAAGCTGATATAAAGATTAATGTCCAAATTTAATTAATGTGAAATGCCGAACAAGCTCCCAAGTTTCTAAATGATTTAAATGATTTCATAATGCGCCAATTAACATTTAGCGGTATGACATCGCAAACTGTTGAGTTTACTTGCTTTACCAAATCCTAAAGATTGGTAATGCGTATAGTCACATCGATCATACTGACTATATTAAGCAAAATTAATATTATAAGTCTGAAGTATGTATTATTTAATAGTAGCTTTTATAGCATCACCTTCATCGAGAAACGTTTAATCGTGGACTAGACCTGCGCTTCGATATGCTTCAGGAGATTCATTAATTCTTTCATGAATGAGAATATTCTGAGCTCTATGTTCTATTCTTCGCCGTTCTTTACGCGGCGTGTACCGTAGAGATAGTATTCTTGAAACATTAAATAGACGATAAATCGTCGTCTTATGAAATGTCGGATGAGGCAAATTTTCTTGTATTTTTGTCGGGTAGTAAATAATTATGTTATTATTTTTAACGAACACTATAACGAATTTAACTAATTATTACGGTGTATATTTTTCCACTATACATTTTATATGTTTTTATTATTAAAGTTAAAGATAAACTGATAACATTTTCATAAAATTATCTGAATCTACGAGAAACTGACAGGATGATTATTGTCCATAATTTAACTTACGTCAATCGGATGAAAGCCACGTTGTGTGATATAGGTTCCCAAATAAAACGTTTATAAAAACCTTCGAATCACGAGTAGAACTCGCACCACGAGGATTCGTTGCACATCCAAGAACTTAAAACTTTTATTAGTAATATTTCTATTAAATTATTTACGAATCTTAATTTTTCGGAAATTAAATATTTCGCTTAGTATATTTTTAAAAAAAATATTATTTGGAATCATCCCTAAACATTTTCTTACAGTATTTGCTTAGGTTTCTAAAAACTCCATTTTTCATAATTTTAAATGCACTAGTGTCGAAAATAGTGAGAGGGAAGGATATACTTTTTGCATATTTTACAGTATATCTCTAAAAATATAACACTTAAAATTATTAAAAAAATATTTTTGACACCCTTATAAGATGTCTTTTCAAACAATATAAAGAATGAAATAAATTGTATACACTTAATTTTCCCTTTCCTCTACAAAATTTCATACAAATATTTTTGTGATACTATGCCAAATTTTAAGTTTCTATGTCAAACGATTTCTGAGAAAAACGGATGTGACATACAAACAAACAAGCGAGTGATATCATAAGATTTCGATTTTTCCTTTGGAACAGGGGGATCTTAAAAATTATTTAGGTTATTTCCAATAAATGATATATTTTTTATAGTACCTAAGTTCTTAAAACCTTGGGCTTTTGATAACTGAAAAACGATATAATTTTTTCAGATACGGAAATCTCGTTAATTCACAGCTCTTAAACCATAAAGGAGTATCCTTTAAATACTAATTAAGTAGTTTTTGTTTGATGAGAATTCAACCAGCGTGTATATTTTTAACATACTCGTATATATTCCTCACTTATTGGGTCTTTTCATCAAAAAAGTATTTTTTTTATAATTTAAATGATTTCACTGAGAATCCCAAGTAATAATAATATTACAATACTACACACATAAAATGGGTCAAAAGAAATTACATAATATAAAAACAATTATACAAATTTTCAACTATCAAATAACAAATTTAATATAGTCTCGATAACAACACGGACAGCCATCTTTCTGTTACAAGGGTGCAACTTAAATAGTTATTTGACACTGAGTTTGCCTGTGACAACCATAGTCTATAACGGAACATCAACATGATTATTTTTGAATATATTTGGCGTTAATTTTGTAGAAATTCATTATTCACAATTAAATGAAACTACGTGATGTAGTATTATTTCTACTATCTTTAATTTCTTTATCACGACCTGGGTTTCGTTATATTACAACATCTTCAGGTGGGATATTATACGAAACCTAGGTCGTGGTAAAGAAATTAAAGATACTAGAAATAATACTAGATCACGTAGTTTCATTTAATTGTGAATGATTATTTTTATTTTAGAAGTGATATTTGTGGCTAATGGAGTACTTTTGATTATCATATATTTTTAGTTACGTATATTTTGTTGTGCAGGTGAATCAGAATAATAATAAATAATAACAAAAACATATAAATTTTTTAAAAATATAGGGATAATAAACTGAATGCAACTATACATAATATGGAAAAATGGTACGTATTTTATCACACATTTAAATAATGTCGTAAGTAGTATGAATTATATTTTATAAAGGAACAGTTCGAGTTGCTTATTCAGTGATTTGGGAATGCATATATGTATACGGATGTATTAAATCCAAATATTTTGAAATTGTAATGTCAAAGCAATTATTTTCCTCGTCTATTTCTAAGCAAGTTACAATATGTTTGTTAAGCGTGTATTTTTTATTATGTTTACCGCACCTTTTAAATTCTTTCAGTTTTATATTCGTCAGTCTTATATTTAAGCACGGCTGATTATCGAATTGAATACATATTTATGGCAGTTTTCTATTCACATCGAAACAAATTTATTGAAGAACAAATGTAATCACAAATTTACTCATAGCTGGGTATTTTTTCTTCTAAGAAGTTTAATTTTCGTCGTGCACGATTTCTCACTAAAAATTGGTTAAGAAAAAAATTCGACATTATTCAACATCACGTCTCTGGAGCGCGCCAGCAAAACAAGATTCATGAATATTTATTAGTTTGAATTTAAACAGTCTGGCGAAATGCGTACCAATTTTATTTATTTATTTACGTATTAAAGCGTACTTTGCGAGTTCTACAAATGCGTGAAAATAGAAAAATGACAAAGTTTTTTCCCTTCTATTGGTTCTTCACTTAAATATTTTGAAGAATGAAAATATTTATATTTCATTGTTGGATGTTTGTTTTACCATTAGTTGATATTATGTTTCTGAGACTCGCAAATATTAATTGTAAATAACAGAAATCATTTACGAATAATATTACTATATATTTATACTTATAATGATGTATTTAGTCCTGATTATTTTAATTCCAGAAAATAAACTAATATTTTGATATACGATGTTTTTGAAGTAAAACTTTTTTAGGCTCGACTTGAGAGTAACTCAAATATCTGATGTTGAGTTTTGGAGATGAACAACGTAACTCCTTAACGGATGGTAGTTAATTAACCATGATTCAAGATATTTGTTTCTACTATTTGTTACTTTGCAAAATAACTCCACCGTCAACCAGGTCAGGGTCTGTTGATGAGTTTTGGAGATGAAAAAATGGAACTCCTTAACGGATTGTAGTAAATAAACCGTGATTCAATATATTTGTTACTGATATTTGTTTATTTGAAAAATAACTGCACCATCGACCAGATCAGAGTTTGGTCACAACCGTCAAAGTCACAACAGACAAAGAAGTTTTACTTCAACCGAGTGTAAAGGTTACTTGCACACAATAATTTATTTTGAGTAAAAATAAAGAAATGTTTATCCACTTTGTTTAGTGTCGTTTAGCTTTTTATATAATTTCTATAATATTTGGTATTATGGAAGACTGGGAAAACGGAACGATTGTCCATATTATGATAAATTTATTTCTAAAATCTATTTGTAACACTTTTCCGGAAATAACGTGCTTTTCAAACTTTCCTTTCTCAACTCGTAGGGTTGCCGTTTCGGCGAAGCGAGGTGTGTCTTAAAAATTATTAACTCTCCATATTCAATTTAATAATTAAATTAGGATGAGTTTTGGTAATTGTACCTGTATTGTGTCTAATAATAAGTTAAGAAATTCATTATTAACAATTAAATGAAAGTGCTCTTTTATATTACTCACTCTGTAACTGTAATGGAGCATCTAAAGAAAATGTCTTAATCGATTAATTTTTGCGTCTTTTATAAGCATATGCAAAAGACGGAAATAAGAGAATAACTCATTCCAAAAAAAGATCAATTTTATGACTAACCATTAAAACATGAGAGATTATATATTTATGTGCATGCCAAAGTATAACTACAATTACAATATACGGCAATTACAATGACGATTCGGGTAGGTAACCTCGTTGTCTAGCAAGTGCCGTGAGCTAATGATGCGTCAGTGGCCGCTAACAAGGCGCGTTGCAATCGCTGGAGCCAGTCGTTAGGCATCATTAGACAGTTAACCCCATTTTTTCCCAAATGAACATACTGGCCACTACGATATTTAATGTAGTAGATGTTAATATAAGGGATTGGTTTAAAATGAGTACGATATACTCGTCATAATTTTCGAGTGGTGCTCTCTTTGAGTACGAGTCCGATATACTTATAATTTCAGAGTGGTGCTTCAGGGTTCAAGGGTGAGTGATGCGTAATATATGACGGCATAAGAAAAATAGCCAGTTAGCTTCTCCTTACTAACTTAATTCCGACCTACACGCGGCAAACTCTGTTACGTCAAGTAACCTATCATTAAGCTTGTGGTAACCGACCCTTTTGAAAATAAGTGGAGCTAGGGAGTCCGGATAGCCACAGTTCACAAAATCCGGATGTCAGGCGTTAGAAGTAGGACGCACTGACTACATTTTCAACATTGCTGCGGTGCAGAAGGCAAAGGGGAAACCACTGCACTATCCTTCCCATGAAACCCGACATGAAAAATCATTATCAAACGTAGAGAGAGACGAAATGCTATCCAGCTTCCAATCGGCGCCATGTCAAGTCCAGGTCTATATTTCTTTGGCCCTCAATTGAAAAGCAGGGACGGAGTGGCTTTTTCATTGATACGGGAAATCAGTTGGTCAATTCTGAGCTACAACCCAGTGAGTGATCATATAATGACGTTGAGAGTCAACATAAAGTAATGCCGAATGAATCCGGTCGTAGTGTACGCGCCAAGTGTATTCGCGAGGACGACATCGAGGTTTTCTACGGACAGCTAGAGGACATGCTGAAAAGGATACCTACACGCGATACTTCCCTAGTGATAGGAGAACTTAATGCTAAAGTGGGATCCACCAAAACCTATGATCATCCAGGGATGTACTTGGGAGGTATGCACTAGGAGAAAGGAATGAGAGGGTTGAAAGATAGGCACAGTTCTGTACATCGAACTCGCTGGCCATTGTAAATATCTGTTTTAAAAATCAACCATGGAGAATTTATCAGGAATGTATCGCCAGGAAATCGGGCGAGAAACCAGATTGATTATATTCCAATAAATAAAAGATGGAGATCATTAATTAGGAGCGTAAAACATACCCAGGGGCTGATTGTGGAAGTGACCACTAATTGCTGATAGCAGATTTCTGTATAAAGCTGAAACGGTGCTGTCGTGATTTACACAAACCACAAGCGAGACTTATACCGGGTGAGCTTCCCATACCATACTCTTTTAAAATCAGAGCTGAGAATTTTCGTATGAGCAGCAGTGTGGATATTGACTCACAATGGAGCAGTTTGAAGGATCTCGTTATGTCTGCTCGTAAGGAATCCTATAAAAAGGTGACAGAATGTCAAAGAAAATAGTGGATTTCAGAGGAGACATAGGAAGCTGTCCAGGAAAGAAAAAACCGCCAAATGGATACTTCTCACTACGACAGTTCACTGTACCAAGCGCTGTTGTTAATGGCCCAAAAATTATGCCGCCGAGATTATGAAGACCACCTTACCTCAATCTGTTAGGATATTGAGGATCACGCAAAAACTTTCCACACAAAGGATTTATTTTTGAAGGTCAAAAGCATTAATCGAGAAACAAAGCCAAATATATGGGCGACTGAAGACAATAACAGCATTTTCCTAACTGAAGTTGATCAAGTGGTAGACAGATGGCGTTCTTACTGCAAACATTTATACGCAACTACGTTTGGGAAGACCACAACCTGTTCTGTCGATGCGCGACTTCATTATGGAACCTAACATCATTGCGTCAGAGGTTAGAAATACACTTGGAATTCTAAAATGCAACAAATCAGCCCGGAGAGATAGAGTATTCACCGAAGACTTGAAAAACCTGAGCGACGAAGATGTTAGAATTTTGCTTTATCTTTGCCACGAAGTCTGGCAGACATGTAAATGTCTTTACTCGTACCACTCCGTAATAAAAGATCCACTCTAGCATGCGGAAACCATAGGACTGTGGCCCTGGTATCTTATGCCAGTAATATTATGCCATACATAGTCAATGAGACATTGAAGTCATACTGGCACTGGCAAATACCAAACGAGCAGACCAGTTTTATCAAGGGTCGTGGTACTAGAGAACAAAACGTGAACGTGAGGAAAATCATTGCAAAGAGCAAGGAGTTCAACGTGACTATGCTAATGTACTTTATTGAGTATTCTAAGGCATTTGATTGTGTGCGATTAAATTGATTGTGAGAGTCCTATTGGAAATTGGCGTACCTGTGCATTTGATAACTGTAAGATCAAACCTGTAAGAAGACGGTCCCTCCAGGATAAGAGTAAGTAATGTGCTATCTCCACCATTTAAGCTTGAAAAAGGTGCACAGCAGGGACGTATTCTATCTCCTATTCTTTTTAATATATATAGCGAATTCATAATGAGAAAGAATAGTAAGGTAACATCTCAGTAGGTGGCATCAAAATTAGCAAATTAAGTTGGCGGATGACACCATTCTCTTTGCGAGGTCAGAGAAAGAACTAGCTGACTCGTTTAACAGAGTCGAGTATGAGAGCGACCAGGTTGGACTCTCAGTAAGCAGAGCTGTATCGAAGGTCATGGTTATAGATAAAGGTGGTAAAGTTTTATGAACAGAAGAGCTCTCTGACATACAGTTTCATAGCGTGTTTGTATACCCGGGATCGCTACTCAGTGGGCGAGGAGGAAGCGATAGAGAAATTCGAAGAAAAAAGCAAATGGCCAAGTTTGATATGAGCAAAGTAACGTAATTACGTCTCTAATGATATCAAAATGAGAAGAGTAAAAACATTACTTTTCTTGATTTTCCTGTACGATCCTGAGCCGTGGACAGTTCGACCGGTGGAGCGCAAGAAAACAGATGCATTCGAAACGTGGTGTTGCCACGAGAATGACGGCCAAAAGAATGAACTTAGCGATTCGAAAACAACTCAGAATCAAAACCACACTATCTACCATCTGCTACCAAAGAATCCTCAGATACTTTGGCCACACTGCAGGCTAGGAATCAGATAACTTAGAAAAGTACGCTTTGTTTTTTAACGTAGGGAAAGGGACAACAAGACGAGGTAAAGGGTAAATGGTGTACCCGATCCGGCAAAAAAAAATTATTTCTAGCATGGTATAAAAAGTTTGTGAAATTCAGTGAGGCCACAGTTGATCGACTTGTTTTATTATTGTTGGATGGACATAGTACTCACACACAAAAAATTTATCTCATAAATGAAGATCGTTCCTACCAGTTTATAATTTTATATTTCACCTCAGACACTGCTCGCCTCTTTTGGTTACTTATGTTGCTGACATGAGACCCTCGAGTATATGTTACGATCATCAAATCACAGTCTAACTTCGAAGTAATCCACAAGTCCGGTAAGTTGCTGAAATTTTTGGTAAAGATTTCATACAATCATCTACAATGTCTACGAGCGTAAACGGCTCCAAAATGTACGAAATTTGGCAATGTAATCCATCACTCTTTGCTTAAACTGACGTTGCTGCTTCTTGAATAATCTATATATAGCTATTAGCACAGAAACAACAGCGCAGCAGAACGCAGGTTACCTGACACTGAAGCACTAACTGTGGCTACTAGAGCCGCGAATGGCGAATCGGTTACTGTAAGAGTGACCTTCGACCTATTCTTCGATTTCGACTCCAACATGCGCCGAAGCAGAACTTAGTTAGCAATTTGCATAAAGTATCCCTGAAGCAACTGCCCACCACTGTAATAGCTCCTATGATGATACCTGCGTTGTCGTTATCCACTGAGTCTAAAGGAGAATCAGCTTATGAACCTATATTGTATATATATGTAGCCTCTATTACCGTGACAATATTTGCGCGAGCTCCGCGAAGTCTATCGAGCGATCTGCCAAAATTGAACCAGAGCTATTTCTTGGTGCCAAATATCCTTACAGCAAATACTACCATGACTAAGCCATCATGCTAATTACCACTGTGTTAACTCCTAAGCTTGGATGTTCTACTTAGTTAAAAGAATTGGAAGAAACGATAAAAACGAAGCAGAGGAGGATTAAACATGAAGAAAATAAACGAAAGAACTAAAGAAATGTGAACAAAATCGGTGGTTATAAAAAGGAGAAAGACCAAAAAATAAAAAGTATGTAGCTAAGATTCGATCATCAATAATGAATAGTGACAGTGATGTTGAATTACTCCATGTTTGTATTTATGCTTATTTTAATTCTAATGGAAGCTGAGTTTCTTGATCTGATTGCCCTTCATGTGCTCACTGCAGCCGTGCTGGTGAAGATGAAGATTAAGTAGTACTAATCATGTGTCAATTTGGTTCGCAATAATAGATCGATATTTTTATACGGCACCTAAAACTACCCCATTTTACTCCATCTAAAAATCAATGTAGGAGAGGGGACCTTTCCCACTTTTTGATTTTTTAAAATTTGATTATGTTACTGATGTTTCCATAAAAACTTAATTATTGAAGACCGATTACCAGAAATAATTACTAAGATAAAGAGATTGCAAATACACAATTTTGTTTTTTAAGCTTCAAAGGTTAAATAATACATCTCTTAACCCAAAAAATAGATTTACTCGTTTTAAAATGAATAGTTTACAGGGATAAAATAAATTTATGTGTAAATGCATAAGTTCTGCGCAGTTTTAAACAAATGGAAAGAACCTTACCAGGGAGGGCTATATCTAGAAATAGCTATTGATAAAGCCATTGCCCTTACCGCCTAAACGAGACGGTATCGACTAGTTTTTTTCATGGTTTGCTCATCTTGTACATTTCTATGCTTATTTGCAAACGAATTTTATAATCCTTTGTCGATATCTTAATTTACTAAATAATTTCAATGTCATTATTTCCTTAAAACCCTTATTTTGGGCCAATTAATTCATGCTCTATAATAACAAGAAATACATAGCAAGACCAAACTTTAACGAAAACCGACGTGTATTTGAGAACTGAATATTTTTCATACCATCAATTTTAGTTGGCATATCCACTAGTAAGTTAAAAGAGCAATTTACTTATATTTAAAAAAAACAACTACAAATCTGTCAAAGCAATTTCTTGTTTAAAGCAATTTGCAATTCACAAATTCCTTTATGCCTAACTCCGTACCACACTTCTTTATAATAGTAAAATTTTAATTCAATATATTAGTAAATTCTGAAATTCACGTATCGCTGCCAAAAAACGGAAATTTGACTATAAATATTATGTTTTTCCACATAAAGAACTAAACAAAGAGGTAATAAAATCATTTGAATTATAAAATGAATGTACGTGTGAAACTACCACACACATTTTAAAATTTCTTTTAACAAAAAGAAGAAAATATATCTATAAATATGTGGGAAAATCGACGGGAAAAACCTTATTTAATTTTATCATTAGTGCAAAAATAATAATGACGCTAAACTAATGATGGAGCTCTGTGTAAAAACATAAAACTTAATGTCGATTTCAATAAGTTTATAACTATTTTAGCTGAAGAAAGTAAAGACTTGAGAAGCGATGATATTTCCAGTTATTTTGGACAAAAGGAAATTACTTTCGGGGAATATAAATCAATATTACATTTCAAAAGTTTCGAGCTCTTTCGCAAACTGTACACGAGGGCTATTGTCTATTTGTACAACTAATATTGAGTTTATACGTGGGCCAATAATGGAGCTGGGGATATGCGGTATTAACATGTAGGTGGGTGATAAATAAGCAGGAAGATACGTTCAGTATTTGCTAGAAATGCGCATAGATATTTTCTTCAATGAAGGAGGCAGAAGTATACTATTTTTTTAATGAAATAGAGTTATTATTATTATGTGTCTATTAGAAGCACCCTGGCACATTTACATGTTTGAAAATAATGTTAATATTACATTTCAGATATTTGATGCAACTTACATTAGATAAGCTAGAGCCATTAGACAAGTTTAGGGTAAAGAAAATATTATTTATACAAGTTATGTTTTAACATATTTTGGTAACATTCATATAAAATAGTTTTAATTCGGTAAGTAACTTGAAACGTATATTCTAATTATTGGTTTGATCGCACAATTTTTAGACGCTACAAGATTATCGAATTTTATAATTTTAATGGCACTTATCCATTGATGTGACTTGAAATGATGATCAACGTCAGCCCATTAGGCGTACTATACGCCAGTTGTAAGCGAAAGGTTGAGTGGGAAATAAGGAACGTAAGATTTAATGAAAAAATTAAATAACGCAAATACCGGCTATTTTCTAAATATATTCATTACGAAAATTAAAGGATCAAAAATGATGGATGGATGGATTCTAGATTTTTTATTATTATAATAAAATATTTCTTTTTTACCATTAATTTTGGTGACTCGTGCATTAATTGTAAATTGTGTTTCCTTTTCATTTATTTGTCATGTCAAATATCCCTTCGAAGCTGTTAATACTTACTGTTTATACTGGAATGATCGTATTCTGCTAGGGTTATACTAACACGGCATGACACGTATTATGACCTCACTCATAAAAAGCTTATTATTTATATTGGTATGTAACGATGAGTGCTATGTTATTTGTGGTAACGGGGCATATGTGAAAGTGAATGGCACTGGGGAAATGAATTATTACCGTTGTTAATTACTTTATTAATAACTAAATTAATGAATTATTTGTATGAAATTACTGTTTCTGATTTTTATTTTTTCAACCAAAACTTCCCCATGTACATGTAATTGGTGCATTTATCCAAAATATAACTTAAATTGACACACCATTACTGTTGGGAATAGTATTACTTTTTGCTGAACTATTATGCATGAATACGAAAACATTTATAATTTCATATTCGGTGTGTGCCTGCCAAAGTCGATTTGGGTCCGTACCCTTAATTTATTTGACATGGTATTGTGGCATTTTTCCATTTCTTTTAAAGTATGGATCTGGAATATTTGGATAGGTTAACACATGTTTACGTTCATTTTTACGTTAAACATTATTTTGGGTAATTATCTAAATTTTATCTTGGTTAATAGAATTTACAAGTAAATATTTTAATAAATGATTAGTAGGTGTTTGGTTTGATCACGGTTAGAAATGATTTTATATTTTTGCTTAGTTATTCTTAAAAGAAAGTTTGCATTCTTACAAAAATAAATCAATAAAAAATTAGGGGAAATTACTTTCGTGGTTAATTCGATTTTGGACAAGACAGTTTCCAGATAACTTTTCAGATAAATGTTATATGTGAAAAACCAAATACCATTTATTTTATTCGATACCATTTATTTTATTTAGAATCATATTTTATTTTCCCATAAGCCGAATTTGAAGTTTATGGAAAAACACAGACTGAATTTTGATTATTTATTACTGAAATGCATATCAAAGTCGTCCATTGAAAGGAATTAAATATTTTTTGCTATTCTCCAAGGAACTACTTGATTTTCCAATCTAATGTTATTATTACCATGTATTATATTACCTAATTTGACAACGTTTGCTCAAGTAGCTGCTAAGTTATTACATAAAAGACAAACACGATTTTGAATTTATGATATTATTGTAGGTTTATATTCATATATTATAAGTAGTTAATGGAAGCAGCTGCAGTACTTTCTACCGACTTGTATACCCACATTTATGTAATAATAACATTAAATAGAAATACTAAAGACGTTTTACATTAATTTTTAATAAAAAAAAATAAAACAATAAAAGTTAAACGAGTACACAATTAAATGAAACTACATGATGTAGTATTATTTCTACTTTCATTTAGTAGTAGTTTCATTTAATTGTGAATAATTAATTTTTAAAAAATTAACGCCAAATATATTTAATATTTAACGAGTAGATAATAACTGTTTAGAAAAGATTACAAAAATAATCGCTTTTTAACCAAAAGGAATTAAAAATAAACTACTTTCAGTTCAGAAATTAAAAGTATACTGAGAATAGCTTTATCCAAATTGATGTTTCTTCCGGTCTTTATGAATTTTATGTGATATTTTTGACAGTTTTTCCAAGCCTATGAAGACTTCACGGGTTAGTTTGTTACGTCTATGTATGGAAGATAAAATCTGCACTTTGATTCTTCTGGGCGGTTCATAGATTTTATAAAAATAATCTGAATTCTCAGAAATAAAAATAAGATTTCTAATTTATCTGATCGAAGATTGAATGAAAACTTTTAAGCGGTTTATTTTTTAATTTTCTCCATATAAGATATTTTTCATTTCAGATCAGATCAGATCATTTTTCTTCTTGTAACACCTGAGTCTAACACTATATGAACATTAAAGATTAAAATCATTCAAATATAAACTTAAAGTTGGCACACTTGGTCATTAAAGTTTATATGAACATTAAAGATTAAAATCATTCAAATAGAAACTTAAAGTGCGCACACTTGGTCATTAAAGTCATTCGGGAATTACAAAAATAGAATATAATTTAAAGAAACTAGCATTTTTCTATATTTCAGTGATTGACAACAAAATAACAAAATTTTGTAAATATCAAAAGAAAAAATATGTTCATAATATCCGTATACATATAGAAAATTGTTAGTAAGAAATAAAAAAAGAAGAATAAAATTTAAGAAACGATTAGAACAATTACAAAAATAATCTTAATAACGATAATTTTAGAGAAATTATTAAAAACTACCGCTTTCTAAGTATTGAGAATCTACCTAAAGTCTTCCAAAAGTCTATTATAAAAAAATATATTCCTAATATCTGTATATACATCGAAAATTGTTAGTAAGAAATAAAAATAAGAATAAAAATTTAAGAAACGATTAGTACGATTACAAAAAATAATCGTAATAACCATAATTTTAGAGATATTGTTGAAAACTCCCGTTCTATGTCTAAGTACTAAGAGCTTGCTTAAAGTCTCTCAGAAGTCTATAGTCGTAATTCAAATATAATCGTTTTTTATTGTAATTTCGATATTTTTAAGCCTGGTATACATATATTTGTTAATATATTTACACGCAAATAATTAGAGCGACATTTGTGAATAGTTTAATAAAAATAATACATACACTTAGAAATTTATATTTCATTAAGTATACAATAGAGTAAAAGCACCAACAATTATAATTTAAACACATTTTTTCAATTAACATGAGAGAACTGAAAGAACTTTCATCAACTTGAAAAAAATTCTCTCATTCCATGTATTTCTGTTATTGATGAAAATTCAAAACTCTTTATTGGTAATTATATAATTTATTTACCCTAATAATGCCAGACCGTAAATAGTTTAAAAATAGAAATGTTTTGATGAAAATCAAAATGGCAAGCAAAATCAATAATCCTGGTAATACAATAAGTCAAAGTCGTTGAAATGTTTGTATCGCGTAAGTAATCGATATCAAGATATCGTAAATGTAAATATAATCCTCGGTGACATATCTTTAAACTTCATCCATTTTTTTCCATTTTATTGAACAAAAGGAACTATGGCTCAAAATTTCAAACACCAAAATACTTTTTAAAATTAGTGAAATGACATATATATTAATTTGGAAAATTTTATTGGTTAAAATCATGCAACTTGCAAGACGTGGAAAAGCGCAATATAGTATGAAAGTACCTACTGTACATCTGTAAGCCGCTTATATGAAAATTATTCAAATTTAGTATTTGAAGAACTGAAATTCTTGGGAAATGTTCTAGTAGTAATGGTTTCAGATGTAAAGTATCCGCTCTATCAACTTTCTCAAAGAGTCTCTCACACCCTGAATCAGATTCAGACTTTATCTTTTACGTGCATGTAAAACCCTGGTCATATACCAAATTAAAAATTCGACATTGACTTGAAGTAGGCCAGAGATCATTTTGTTTATAAGGATCACTAAATATTGTTTTTTATATTGAAATAATTTGTTTTTCTCTAAAATTTAATTTTTCTTGATTTATTCTATAAAAAGATATATTGACACGATTTGAAAATTATAAAAAATATGAAACTATTTCCATTATTGATTTTAAATACAGAATTAAATGAAAAATTTGTAAAGATTTTCTAGGGAAAACATTACTTCATATTTTTATTATTATTCCATTCTTATTTAATTCGTGCAAAACTCGAAAAGATTGTAATGAGATTTATCACAAAATTACGTAAGTGTTTATGCGAAATGATTTATGAATGTATGTATTTTCTTGTTTCACTCTAAAATCTACATGGCCCGACTTAATAATTTGCGGAAAATTAAATGGGTTCAGTATGTGTAAAATAAAAATATCACGTAATAAATAACCGGCAAAAAATTTATCTGATGATATTATACTCGCAACATCATCTATATCACCCGGATAACATTTAGTACCGTAAGAAAACATTCAGATATTTTATAATATCAGTCTTACACACATATTCGTATATATATATATATATATATATATATATATATATATATATATATGTATATATATATTTATATACATATACATATATAAATATATATATATATATATATATATATATATATATATATATATATATATATATATATATATACGAATGTGTGTGTGAGTATGTGTGCTTCTTTGAACACGCAATTAACAAATTAGGCAGACAATTTTTATCAAAATTAACTGTTATTGATGCATAGATTACCAATTCTTGTTATGACTGTATTGTTTCTTCTATATTGAAATAACATTTTTGGATATGTCGGAAAACACCGGCGATACGTTAAACTAGATGGAAAGTTTTGAATTCATATTAAAAAATACATAGCAAATTTAAAAAAAAGACACGAAAAGGATGCCTTTTATTATTATTGCATAATTATTATAAGAATGATCATTGTATCGTTCTCCAGAATTCAGAAGATACAGTTTTTAATATAAAACTCCTAAGAAATAAACGATATGAAAAATCCCCTTACCCCGCGCCCCGCGGCAGAATGTATGTTTATTTGATTATTAAAGTATCGTTCACGCCAGGTATTTTTTATGTTTTATATAATATGCAGAGTTCATGAAAACGTGTAATTAAATGAAGCTTAACGACTATGGTGGTAGCATCGTCAACAAAATCTATCTTGACGTTGAATATCAAATATGTAAGCCAAATAATCCTAATAAATCAAGGTAAAAAAGTTTTTATTTATTCGCTTCAAAAGTAACATCCACTTTCCCGGGATATGTGTATGCATATTTTCACCCAGATTGGTTAATAATTTTTTTTATATAGTTTCCAATTCGTTTCACAAACTTAGACGTGGTAGACTCTTCTGTAGCTCAATATTAATTCAAAGTAAAGTATTAAATAATAAAATCTATAATTAAGTTGCGAATTTACTCGTAAAGTGATGTCAAAATGTACATTTACATAACTCAATTACGATTAAAATAGCGCGGACGCTGTCGACGCTCGTTCAAGTACGGCTTTAATTTACGTTTTATGAAACGGAATAAAAATCAAAGGCAATCTTAGCGAGCGTGTTGGAATAAAGTTTGAGTGAATTATTGATTTTCGTGAAAATCATAAAAACGATATTAAGTACATTTCTTCTGCATTGTAGCTTAAGAAAAGCAATATCCGGCATAAGAACGATTAAACTGTCTGCGTCTTTTGTGTGGTAATGTTTTAACAAAAATTAATCTCTTAGTCTGAATTTGCGGCAATAAAATACATATATTTATAATATCCTAGGCCTTTAAGCCCGCGTATATTTGTCTCCTTATAGGTTTAAATTGTTTTTAGATAAGGTTGTCAATTTTAAATAAAACGTCTACGTAGATAAGGATATGATATTTTATTATCTCAATCATATAATTTTTTTATGGAACAGTATCTGAAGTAACAAAAAAAATGTTAATGTTTGTTCGTTGGGTACAATTTTACAAAGTAACACTGAAAACTCAACATATCCGTACTTATAATCCAAGTAAATTTTTGGAAACTGCTACCACATCTGCAATAAAAAATGCAAGAGGCATTTCACCTTTTTTCGGAAGACTGTTAAAAACATTTTGGAAAGTAACATAACAAAATTTCTATACATATAAAAAAATAATAACCAGTGACATAACTGAATATCTTGACGTCAAAAAGTAATAGTAAAAATATGTAGTAAAGCGTTACTTGTAGTAACGTTTTACTACTTGTTTCACAAGAAGTACTCGTTTTACATCTCCCTCTTTCTGCACTTTTGTAATATGAAGTTAGGAGATAAAAATCAACTTATCTTGAATATATTTGGCGTTAATTTTGTACAAATTTATTATTCTTCCGGTTAATATATTAATGAAATAAACTTGTCTTTCAAAACGATTTAACACTTCAAGAAACAACTTCACATTGGAACTACAATGGCCACGAAACGTAATACACGATCCTATATTCTTCTGGGATATAATTTTCTCGAATGACAGACAGCTAATTTCTTCAGTATAATTTCAATAGTTGATAAGGTAATCGTTAATTAATTTTGCTGACCTAAAACTACGTCACCAAAATATAATACACGTAATGTAAAGAGAAATCGATCTAAAGGTATAAGTTATTAGAAAGTTTGTGACCAACTCCAATGTTTTGTGATCCTCGTTATTCAACTTATAAAAACCAGTGAGAATGTGCTTTCAATTCAGATCCTCATTTTGCAATTCTTTATTCTTCCACTTGCAAATGTTTTCAATATCGTATCATTTGAAAAATTATATGATGAGATATTTTTCGCACTGCCTGTGTATTTTATGAAAATGATTCATTACACTCTGTAGAAATGCTGACACAAATATCTATATTATCTATGTTAAGAATTCCGAAATATTACATTGACTGGAACTGCTTTACCAAAATCACTTGGAAATTCGCTTTCGTTTTTTGACAGATAGGTAAGTAGAAGCTCTGCAAAAAAATTATTCGTATTAAAGGACGACTGAAAAAATTTGTTATTATACACCGTATTTTGGCAAAGCTTGATTGTGACTGGTTTGCAAAACGGATTGAGGTATGACCGACTATCTCAAAGTGTTAGGAAAGAAAGATCTTATATTGCAATAACGCAACATGAAGTCTATTTTATTTTCACGAATGATGACATTTTAAAGTTATTTTGAAAAAGTTTGAGCTTACTTATCCATTTAGGGAAAGAAACGTGACACAATAATTTGGAAATAAATTTTTCTTAATTTTATTTATTATAACATGTCATAAATAATTATAAAAACCGTAAATTTATAACTTTTTATATAATAATAATTTCTATACTTAAAGAGGATTTTCAATTTGAATCCAAACACGGAGTTCAAAAACTTCAAATAAAAATCACATTCCTTATGTGCGTAGGTGATTCTGTTTTAAAACATTGTTTAGTTTAACTTTGAAATTATAACTAAGTCGACATGTGACGTGATGTATGGTTACGTAAAGTGTGTGTAAACTTAATGCATAATGCAGCGTGACGTATCACGTGATGCTTAATTTGACATAATGTGGCGTAACGGGACGTAAGGCATAGCTTAACGTGCAAAGTAACGTAACGGAACGCAATGTACATCATGCGTTACATTACTTGTGATGTTCCGTAACACCAAACGTCGCATGTCACATAATAGAAGAAACGTTCCACGATAATTTAGAATATTAAAATCTTTTTTATGTTATATAAAGTAATGTAACGTGTAACGAGACGTAACGCGTAAAGTAATGTAACGTGTAAAGTAACATAACATGTAATGTAACTTGACGGGTATAATAAGGTGATATGTAACATTACGTGACGTGCAACGTAACATAACGTGCAACGTAACGTGACATGTGACGTAAAGTAACGTGTAACAAACATAACCTAACACGTGACGTAGCGTAACGTAAAGAGCGACGTTACTTGAAGTATAACGATAGATTACACTAGTTCGTGCGTTACGTTACATTACACAACGAGTTATTTTACACGTTACGTTGCGATTTAATATATGTACACTGGTGACTGTATTTGTAGCAACAGTGCTATTCAATATCTGTTATGATGGCTACGATTCTTTATATATTGAGCCTAATGATGTTTCGCATGCCCGGTAGATCGATAACCAGCTTGAAGTTCTTACATTTTTCTATTGCTCGCACTGATGCCTGTATCCACATCTCACTGAGTAGACCTTCTGATGATTGCGGCAAGTTGTTCCTTCCTGTCGTCATATTTGCAAGTTTGTCACAAAAAGACAAGCTGCCTATTTATCAAATATTACTTTTAGATCAATCTGTTCACAATAATTAGTTAACTATCCCATTCGTATCTCTCTACAAATGTTTCACCTCAGAATTCACTTTGCCCCAACTCTCTCAACCGTGACCATGACTTGAACATGTATGCGTGTGTCGTTATTTTTACTTCGTGCATATGTGCGAAACGGCACAGATAAGAATTTATACTAACCGCGAATGTTACGAAAACATATTGACTTGACCGATATTCTCAGTAATTACAATTTACTCAATATACAGCGAATGTACTAAATTGAACATATGACTTGCCTACAGAGACAAGTAGTTTTAAATGAAAAGTTTGGAAAATTATTTTAGAAAAATACTTAATTTAATTTAAAGTAGAAGTGAATTCTCTATTTATCGTGAGTAGTTGCCGTTGAGACGAGATTAAGTTATATATGCAATTTTGACAAAATTTGTGGCATAAACACCAATATGCCCGAAAACATAGTTTCGTAATAGTTTTGAGCGTTTGTTTGATAGTTTTTCGTATTTATTTAATTAAAATTTTACAAAAAGGAATAATATCTTATAAATAGATAAAGCCGAATTGTAAAAAAAAACTCGAATGGGGACTAAGATGTGAAAAGGAACGGATAAGTAAGTATTGGTTAATTAGTATCGTGATTTGACTTGTGACAATTAAGAGAAGTTGTTTTCTTTCTATTTTGTCTAATGCAAAGAATTTTTTTTATATTCTTATGACACTTCAAATTATATGACCAATGTAACTAAGAATCTTTGAATAGCAAATTTTCTATATCCGTAACATGATATTAAGTAGATAGGGGATACATTTGTTTATATTGTTTGCCATCCTTGATGTACAAATATTCATCTCCAACTTAACATCGTGAAGATGTTAATGAAGATAAAATAATAATAAATAGACAATAGTAATAAAACGACAGTGAGAATTAATCCCATTTAAAAGCATTAACTGGGATACACCCGCGAGTTAGCCGCACGACTTACTACTTCACTGAGCTGTTCTTTGCCTGCGGTCACTATATACCTCCGCTCCGTCCTGTTCACTAAACGACATCAGTTGTTGGGATCGGGAATATTCTGGCGGAAACACTCAGGATAATCATCCAATACATAGATAAACCAGTCTTTCTGCTTTGACAGCTTAAACATTTAACCAGTCTTTCCCACTTCTTTTAATTTTTTTAACACTGCTCTGCCCCTATGAATTGCGACATAATTATGTATAACCTATAATCTTCCTAAAATTATGAGCCTTCTGATATAGAAAGTCAATTTTTGAAGTGACACGTGTCGTTCCAGAGATTAACACGAGTACATAAATAAACAAAGAAACTTTTCTGGCTTATATATTAATGTGGAGAAAATTTAAAATAGCTTCCTTGTCGTAATTAAACTCACACATTCTTTCCACCAAGTGCTTAACAATTTTACGAAATCACCATACTAATCTGTAGGTCCTAGGAGTTTATTTGTTTCACATTATTATTTAAGACTCAACAATACCTTAATTTAGTAAACTGGAAAAAAATTTAACAATGTTCGTAATTACAAATTCTTATCAACTATTTCTAGCGTTTTTTTTGTTAGTCGTTTACCGTTCTTTTATTCGATATACATACGTGAAAAAAGTTATATTATGTTAGTTTTTTTTTAATCTCTTGTTTCCTTTTTTATTTCTTTATTAATTATAAAATACGTACGCCCACACGCATAAAAACTTGGCACGCACACGCGCATGCACACATGTACACACACATACGCAGACACGAGCATACGCGCCCGCGGGTACACATGCATACGCGTGCGTGCGCGGACATGTACGTACACATATGCACATGCACGTACATGCACGCGCACGCATGCAAACGCCCGTGCTAACCTATGCGTGCGCAAGCATATACACGCGCTCATACATACGCCTGCATGCACATACGCCCACACGCACACGCACACACGCGTACGTACGCACGAACGCGCACATTCACTCCAACAAAAACATTCACACAAACAAATAATATCATACACACACACATACTCGTAGAGTTTTGGTTTTGTAATTAGGCACGACTTATGTCGAAGGCACTTATAAGTAAAAAAGTTATTGTTACTTCTGTATTACCTTTCTAATTAGTAACACTAAAATATTGATAATTTAGGATGTTTTTACACTCAATTCTAGGCAACGGATATAAATTTAAAGTTTTAGAATTATTTATTTTATATAGTGGTTGTAGCCCATTTATTAGAAAAATTGTGTTGGCATTTTATTAACGTGATTAGTCTCACAAGAATATTTCTGATCATTTAAAATGCTTTAAAATTAAAGATTTCGATGCAACTAATCACTTCAAAAAATTAAACATTACAGATAACGTAGTTTAAAAGTCTAAAATGCAAAAAACAACACCTTGTGGAGACTATTTCTATACTGATGCAAAACTATTTGGAATACTTGCCAGAATATTACCGTTTTTGACTAAGAAACCATGGAAAACTCGTTTAGATTTTGCAAGAAAGTATGGCAATAGGACAGATATGCAGTTAGGGAACATCTTATTTTCAGAGAAAGAAAAGTATATCGATTAAGTTTGGATGGAAAACAATAAGTCCCTTAATGTGATAGTATTGAAACTTAACTATACAAAAAAAGGAATGAAACAAGGTGGTCGAAAAATTAAAGTTTTGGGATGTTTCTCTTGGCATGATATTTGAACAGTTAAAACAATTTAAGGCATGTTGGAACGATTTAAATACAACCAAATATTAAAAGATACTGCGCTTCTTTGTATCGAGAAGATGTTTCCTGTTGTATGGAAGCACGATAATAACCCTAAGCACACTGATCACTGAGTGAACATATTCTTCTCTAAAGAAACAAATTATTGTATTAGATTGGCCTGCTAACAGTCTGGATTTAAATCCTATAGAAACTCTTCAGAGCGAAGTTAAGAAGAGTTTAGCCACTGAAAGAATAAGCAATCTGAACACATTCTATGACACCTTTGGCGAATCTTAGGACGCTATTTCTGCTAAAACAAGCTAAAATTTTATTTAATTCCGTGCCCCATAAATACCAGGCATTCTTGCAACCAAGGCTATTTTACGAAATACTTTTAATCACTATTGTAAGCAGTATAGACGTATTTTTAATTTGCTTTAATTGTAAGTAATGATAAGTAAATAATTATTATTTCAGAACCCTATAATGAAAGTTAATTATTGGTCCAACAACAATACCTTTTAATTGCAATACCTGCACAAAATAAATTAAATAAACGATGAGGGTTTTATGTTTTGCATTATCTTGTACAATGTAATAATATATATTAAAACAATTATATTTTGAGGTTGTTCAATGTTACACTCAGAAAGCTAAATATAAATTATCACCTACCTGTTAACCAAATGGTGACGTCGTTGGTATCGGTCGTTATTAATTACATGAGTACAACTGTGTATACATATATATATATATATATATATATATATATATATATATATATATATATATATATATATATACCTACTTTATACTCCACAGGCGTAAAAGCATATTAAGAAACTATATTTTACAGAATTTTACGTCGAGTGGTTTCAGAAAAAAAAGGGGGTGGTAAAACATAGTTTTTGGATAATTTTCAGTATATTTCTGAAGATGTAATACCTAAAATAATGAAATGTTTTCAGGACCTTTCTGACTAGCCCTTCCAAATGATACCCAATGCTATGCACATAATTACGAAAGAATTCAATTTCGCGTGCTTAAACTACCCTGCCCTAAAATTTCCTTTTGAGTATTTCGTGCTATTTATTAAGATATAGTCAATATGGTCAATATATTTTATAATTGTGCCAAATTTCAAATTTCTGCATCTGGTGGTTTCTGAGAAAAACGTGAGCAATCTCATTGAGTTTCGTTTTTCCTTTTGAGATACGGAACAGTAAAAAGATAAAATAAAAGCTTAAATAAATAATATTCATTTAAATAACATTCATGTACTTGAGGTACAAAAATTATTTCTCAAACGAACCAAGTACAAGGCAAAAATCACTTAACCTATTGTAACATCACTATGGACTGGTATTACTGCCATGTCTACGGCCAATTCTCCTCGTTTTAATAAAATAATTTCATGACTTGAAACATCACCAATTATGAAATATTTCCAAATACATCTATTTACATATCTAGGACTCTAGCTTACATTATCCGTTGAAATGTCACCGTGCCACATGATTGATCGCCTAGCGCGTCAATGTGTTATCAAACGTGGCGCTCGTCTCGACGCTAATCGGTAAAGGTGTATACGTAGATATTATTATTGATACAGTTTGCTTGCTTCTATCATTGGAAAACAGTAATGTGCCAAATGTAGTGATGAGATAGAAAATCTATTTCAAAATTTAGGTGAAAGAATATAACAAATGTAAAATCGAATTTGTTAATTAATTTGTTTGTTAATTTGTTTGTTCTACTTTCATAGCTTAGCTATTTAACCAATCTTTGTGAAATTTGGGAAACATTTAACCTGTATAAAAACTATAAATGTACAATAAATTTTACCTCAGAAAATTCTATGCGAGTGAAGCCGTGGATAAGTTTCAAATATAAGTCAAAAGACTAGACTTATACAATATAATATATATAAATAATAACATACACACAAACTAGTTAAAGGTTTTTTGGTAGCTTTATAAATACTAACATCATGTGGATTAATATTCAAGTTCAAGTTCTATTTTCTTCCATCTATTTCTTAACAAATCTTTCAAATGTTTGTACCTGCGATCTAAATTCCAATACACGTGAAATCTTGAATTAAGTTATGAAGAAAGAAGTAACCTGCTAAACAATCAGAACATAACTACCTTCTGTGGAGCATTATATGTACCATAAATTACCCTGCCCTGCTAAAAATGCATAATGGACTAACCATAAATATACAAATTTTGTCCTTAATTTGTAGGTTTGAAAGATATATGAAATTAAATTAATTACAAGAATTATATCTTTCTTATATTTGTACGTATACAAGATTTACAAGATAAATTTACTTCACAAAACTTCATTCGACAGAAAATGCAGATTAACTGCCATCTATCGCTAAATCTTTGTCATTATTGAAAGTAACGTTTACATTTTTATATTTTCATAATAGATGGCGGTAATCATTTCTGGAAATCATCTAAATTATTTGAAAATTATCAGCAAAACCTTTTCAACGAATAGAAATAAAGGGATATTTCCGTCATTATACTCTCTATTCTCTAATTAATTTTGAAAATGCAAATGATTTGTTAGTACGTGAACAAATAATTTGCATGTAAAGAGGAACAAAAAGACTTAAAAACTATAAGACAATTTTTATAAACTGTAATATCACAAAGTGCGATTCACACCTTATTATCATTGGCTTTAATGTCGTTTAAAGCACACTCGGTTCCATTTCTATCGCAATATCGTCATAACTTTTATCTTTGTCATCCTACCTATCTTTACATTCACGCCATCTGCCATCGAGGAAAAACAATTTAGAAATGAGATATTCTTTAAAACGTAAAACTAATATTAACAATCAATTATATGAATAATAATTTCAATATCAAGTTTCTCGTCTCTTGGTGCGTTGTTATGATGTGGCTATAGTGATTTACATGTTATGCATGCACTATAGATTCACTTCAAAAATTTATCGAATTTTGGATCACAAATTTTTCGTTAATATTTCTGCTAAGCTATTATTACATCACCGAATTATCATTTTTCAATCGTATTCTTGTTATAATTTGGGTCTTACTCATTTATTTATACTAATTAAATAACCTCCAAACTTTGCGATCATCAGATTAAAAATAGTCATTGTCTAATTCCAAAACTGTATATAGATCTCATATAATTTATTATATTGGAATTTAGGAAAAAAATCAAAAAGGATTGTCCGTCAAAAACATAAAATAAATTGTATGATTTTTGTATGTAAGCGTATATCGGATTAGTTTATATAGGATCAACATGGAGAAATTATAAAAAAAATAATCATGCTTCGTTTTCTTGTTACATCTAAAAACTAAATCGTTTAAATAACGTACGGAATTCTATTCATTCGATACCTTCATTTATAAAAAAAAAATTAATATAAATAATGTATCACTTCGTTTAAGAATTTATGACCTATTTTAATAATTCTGTATTTATAACGGTGAAACATCAGACCGAACTGACGAATGTACGAATATACGGGAAAAATCGCTTCACCTACAGGATATTTTTCTAACCAAACATTAAGCATAAACATCTTAAACGATTAAAACAGAAACAAAAATGACTTGTTACCCTTTCTGCTTCCCAATGCTTGACATCATCTGCATATTGTTGTTTATGGCTTTTTCATCAATTGTGCGGGTGAAGCTCGTGAAACCTGAAAGATGATAACTTTGAATTGATGGCTTTTATATTCGGCATCTCTCGAAGAGAGGGAGCTAGAAAGATTTGATAGTTTATGTTTTGTTATTCGATTGAAAGATGCCATCTATGAGACTATTCAAATCTGTGAGATAGTTAATCTTTTAATTCAGCAAAAGTATAGAGGTGACAAAATCATCTCATGTTATAGTTTGTAAATTTTCACATTCTGTAACTTAAAATATCCAATTTACTATTCATGGAAGATCGCTATGTATCTATCATCAAATCCTGTATTAAATCGCTATTTGTGTTCGAAATTTATTTCATATATGACAAAGATTTTAACATACTAATAATAAAAAATAATGCGATCAACCAATTCGGAACATTACCTTCTTTAAGATCTCAGTTTCACAAATTATTTGAAGTAAAAAAAAAATTAAATATCATTGGATAGGTATAATGTATTCACTTTGCGATTTATATATTAAAGTTGACGTAATTAGTGACACGTATAAATTAATTACTGCTAAACCAGAATAACCATTAAATTTGTGTTCTATCTGACACAATATTTTTCCGCTCTTTACCACTCTGAAAGAAACGCTTTCAATTCGTCGGTCGCATGTGTTTATCCTTCTAATTATATATACCATTATATATATTATAGAGATATATTACCATTTTACCACAATAAATCCATAACACATATATTAGAGTTTACGATAATCTGACCTACGATACTTACATCACCGTAACTCAAATCAAATATGCGTTGTTATATAATTCTAAAATAAAATCTCATCCAAAATATGAACGAATAGACACTCTTAAAACACTACGTCAAACTTCACTAATCATTAACGCTACACTTCACATTTTACACACAGCTAACCTTCCCTCCATAAATGACCGCACAAAAAAGGAAACAACAAATCTCTTTTAATCACGATTATGAAAGTGATATATCAGGATCGATAATAATACATCGCCCGGTGTAGAAATTGCCCTTCGCCAAGGGGGTGAAACGCTCGCTTTGATTTTATCCTCATGGCAAGAAAATGAATTTTTAAGGTGAAACTTCTTAGGTGGTGATTTGATAATTGATAAGTGGACGAGAATTGAGATATCACTATATCAAACGAAATTTATAGAAATTCCCGTAAATTTGCATAAGTGGTTTTCGAAATGGAAATATGAAATATTCTCAAAATTTTGATTCATATTTCGATTGCTTAAACATAAAATAAATCAGAAAATACGTTCGACATTAGAAAACTTTGATAATTACTTATTATAAAAATGTTTACGTTTTGATTAATGCACTCATGCTAACAACATTTTGCATCATACATATAAAATAAAAGTACACTTATAAATAATTAATTTACTTATTCGCGGTATAATCACCAATTAACTAAAGTGAGGGTATATTGCAAATAATTTATAATTACTTTATTTAATGTTCCACGAATGTCGTGAGGTTTGGAAATATTGTATTATAAATAGATTCAGAATTAATCCATTCTATAGGGCATCCTAATAACTCACAAAAACCCCAATCCTTTATATATATATATATACACACACAAGTAATTAAGTCTAACTTTAGTAACTAATTCTATTAGATACATTCAGTGAAATGAGCGGCAGTTTGCGACCAAGCGAAAAGCGTAACTTTACAACTTAAAGCCACGAATATATTCCGTCTCATCTACGTTTTCTGAGTCGCCCCCAGGACTATTCTCCCTATGTACATGTCTAAAAAACTATCAAAACTCTCATAACTATCATAACTTAATTCTCAAAACTATCATAACTTGAAAACAAACTTGATTACTGATAATATCTGTAATTATCAGTAATCAAGCTAGTTTTCAAGATCATATGTACGTCTGTGGTAATGAATTTCCTCATTTCTACGCAATTTACAATAAAATGAGATGGCAAGAAAATTATTGGACCGCACAAAAAAATCACGACAATAAATAACTATAAACTCAGCACGCATGTATAATGAAAATGGTGGAAATTAGTGTTTAATCGAAAAGGAAACCTTTTTTCTCGCAGCACTCAACATCACAAAAGCGACGACTTTTATTGAACGGCCTGGGCGGAACCTGACATTGATCATAATTACGCGTCGACATACCCACGCAATGCGCTCGAAGCGCAATTGTGCCCATGAATACGCAATGTTCAATCCAGCGCCGGCCATTGTTTAGACTAACTCTTGTTAATGTTCAATTTGAAGCCGGCTAGTGATGGGACTACCAGGAGAGTGACTCCACATCATTTGTTTGCATTTCGAGTGTTGTGCTAATTAAAGATCTGTGTGTAATCCAATTTATAAAAGTTAGTTCAGTTTTTTGGATTATTCGGATCCACGATTTCAAACGATATGGGACTTTGCTTTTTGTGTTATATGTATTAAAACAATATAAGTTATAAAAGTGAAATTTTGGACGAACGTGAAGCAAAGATTTTTCCTTGTTAAGGTTTTATATTTTGTATTCAGGAACCTATAGAAACCGGCTTTCTGTAATAATTTTCGTACAGCATACATTACATATAATGACTTTAGTAACAAGAGTTTATGACAATATCAAACTGAAAGATATTTAGAGTCTAATTTAGCAAGCACTAGTGCCGCTGCCAAGACACTTATATAAAAATACACATATTACAGACACTTCAATAAAAATATCACAACATCTTCAAGTGGGTTATAGCAAAGATCTTTGCTAATAGCCCACTTTAACCTAGGTCGTGGTAAAGAACTTACAGAAAGCAGAAATAATACTACATCACCTAGTTTCATTGAATTGTGAATAAAGAATTTCTACAAAATTAACGCCAAATATATTCAAAATTTGTAATTGCTTTTTCTAATGTTCAAACGAGGAGAGAGAAAAATAGTATTTATGATTTTACTCGCAGGAGTTTCGGGATGTTTCGAAATACTATATTATAAATAGATTCAGACTTTATCTATTTTACAGGGCTTCCCAATATCTCACAAATCCCCAATCCTCTATTGTATACAAATATTTAAGTCGTCCACTGGAAGAGTAATACCATTAAGTACATTCGATGAGATCAGTGGTGGCCGCAAGAAAAGCGTAACCTCGCATCTCAAACCCGTAACCATATTCCGCCTCATCTACATTTTCTATGTTGCCCCCAGGACTATTCTCCATATATACCTGTTTAAAAAATATCGTAAAGAAAATTAAGCTTAAATCAACAAGAAATGTGAAGAAGTGTCCAAATGTATTAAGCATATATAAAAATACGTTAATACATGCACAAAAGTTAATCTATACAAAAATTAATAGAACTTATGTGGGATGGAAGGTATGAAGACTCTCCACAAGCTACAAAAAATATTTATTGACTTGTTAAAGCAATATACTAAGAAAAATAAATGTGTTAATCAAAATGCAAAAATTTTTAAAATTAATAAATATCGAAGTTTTCTAATATCGAATGTATTTTCCCAATTTTTTATACAAATAAAAATATAAATAAAAGTTCTGAGAATGTTTCATGTGTGCATTTTGAAAACCGCTCTAGCAAATTTTGGGGCAATGTTGGTTTTGTGAATTTATTATTTATGTAGTTTTCAAGATCATATGTACGTAAAATTAATAGAACTTATGTGGGATGGAAGGTATGAAGACTCTCCACAAGCTACAAAAAATATTTATTGACTTGTTAAAGCAATATACTAAGAAAAATAAATGTGTTAATCAAAATGCAAAAATTTTTAAAATTAATAAATATCGAAGTTTTCTAATATCGAATGTATTTTCCCAATTTTTTATACAAATAAAAATATGAATAAAAGTTCTGAGAATGTTTCATGTGTGCATTTTGAAAACCGCTCTAGCAAATTTTGGGGCAATGTTGGTTTTGTGAATTTCATTTGACATCATGCGCAAACAAAATTATTTTTGTAACATAATAGTTGTTGCTTGTAACGTATGTATATTTCTGAAATCAGTCATTTGATATATCAAGCTTTACATTTAACATGACTTTTATAAACATTAATATATTTTCCATGCACAAGTGGTGTGGCAAGTAAGTAAGTCAATGTTAGTGGAAAGTTTGTAATATTTCATATAATAATATCGTGGTAACGGCATATTCAGAATTAGTTCAAAGGATTACATGTGAATGACGAAAAAATCTATTTTTTGTATCACGAAAATAAAATCAAAGCGAGCGTTTCACCCTCTTGGCCGGGGGCAATCTCTGCGCCGGGCAATGCATTATTACCGATCTTCATATATCACTTTGATCATTGTGATTAAAAAGGATTTGATGTTTCCTTTTTCGTGCGTTCATGTATGCAGGAAACGTAGGCTGTGTGTGAAATGTAGCGTTAATGATTAAATAAATTTGACGTAGTGTTTTAAGAGTGTCTATCCGTTCATATTTTGGATGCGGTTTTCATTTAAGAATTTTGTGACAACGCAGTTTTGATTAGTCACAGTGATGTGAGCATCGTAGAGCATACTTTATGTATATATATATATATATATATATATATATATATATATATATATATATATATTGTAGATTTATTATCGCGAAATGATAACACATCAGATGGTAGGAAGAATATACAAATGTAACCGACAAATTGAAGGCGTTTTCATTAGAGTGGAAAAGAGCAGAATAATATTGTGTTAGATAGAAAACAAATCTAAATTTGTTCTTATTTGTTTGGCAGTAATTAATTTACATGTATCACTAATTACGTAAACTTAAATATATAAATCAGAAAGTGTATACTATATAATATTCTTGCTCAATCATATTTAAAATTTTTTTCGGTCAAATAATTTGTGAAACTGAGATCTTTAAACAAATTATTCTGGATGGTTTAATCTTGTTGTCATGTATTGAATAAATTTTCGAATACAAATAATGCAATTGAATACAGGATTCGATGATAAGTTTATAAAGTTTTCGACTAAAGTTTAATTAGAAGACACCCGTAATGATATTTTGAGTAGTAGAGTGGGAAAATTTACATTCATAAGACATATTTTATAATATATTTACAACATGTGATGATTTTGTTATAACCGTACTTTTGCTGAATTAAAATATTAACTGTCTCACTGATTTGAATAGTTTAATAGATAGCTTCTTTCTGTCGAATAATAAAAAAAACTGTCAAATCGTTCTAGCTCCCTCTCTCAGAGAGCTACCGAATATAAAAACGAGCTTCATCAGCACACGTGATGGAAAAGTCATAAACGACAGGGTGCAGATTATGTCAATAATTAATTACAACTACATTTTTTTTCTTGTTTCATTTAATTTCTCCATGTCGATCCGATATAGACTTATATATAAAAATCATACATATTTTTTTTGGTCTTTGGCCGACAAATCCTTTTAGATTTTATTCTTAATTCAGTTTTGAAATTAGACTATGACTATCTGTAGTTTAATAATCGAAAATTTGGAGCTCACTTTATTAATTTATGTGAAAGAATAAAATACAAATTATTATAAGATTACGATAGTAAAATGGTAATTCGGTGATGTAATAGCAGTTTATCCAACACGCGGACGAAACAATTGTGACCCAAAAATCGATACATTTTTTAAGTGCATCTATTGTGCATGCATAACATGTAAATCATTATAACCACATCACGAAAACTCGCCAGGACATGAGAAAATTGGCATGAAGTTATTATTCACATGATTGATTGTTAATATTAGTTTTATGTTTTAAAGGATGTCTCATATCTATATTCTTTTACATCAGATGTATACACAGGAAGGACGAGAAAGGTAAAGTTATGACGATATTACTATTGAAATTGAACCTATTATGCTTTAAACGACGTTAAAAGCCAATAATAATAAGATGTGAATCACACTTTGTGATAATACAGTTCCTAGGTTATCATAAACCATATGCCATAGATAACATTATAGTTTTCAGGCAAAAATAAAATGAAAACAAAAGCAACCACTTCTTATAGTTTGTCCAAAAATTTTTGTTCGTCTTTACTAGTGAGTTATTTTTTAGGACATGGCTTTTCAAAATTAATTAGAAAATAGAGGATACATAATAAATATTTCTTTTAATTGATTTCATTATTATATATTTATCCGCAATGTTATGAAACTTTTTTGTGAATCTTGTGTATTTACAAATATAAAAAATATATTATTCTTGTAATTAATTTAATTTCAAATATCCTTTGAATGTGTAGTTTCAAAGGATAAGATTTAAATATTTATATTTAGTTCATTCTATATTTTTATGGTATATGTAGTTCTGCAGTTCTGTTTCGAAGGTTTAGCAAATTACTTTTATCTTTATAACTTAACTCAAGATCATGATTTCACCTGTTTTGGAATTTAGATCGGAGGTACAAATATTTGAAAGATTTGTTAAGAAATAGATGGAAAAATATAGAATGTGAACTTGAATATAAATCCCGATGATATAATCAGTATTTATAACGCTACCAAATAACTTCTAAATTCTTTGTGTGTATTCAACTATATTTGAATTTGTGTTATGTTTAAAACTTATTTCGATCTCAGCTTTTAACCGTGATTTAGTATTTTCTGAAATAAAATGTATTGTCAATTTATAGCCCTTATACAGGTTACATGTTTCCTAAATTTCATAAAGATTGGCTAAATAGTTAAGCGACAAAAGTGGAATAAATAAATAAATTAAGAAATGATTTTGTATTTGTGGTATTATTTCACATAAATTTTGAAATAGCTTTACTCTCTCATCGCTACATTTGTTACACAACTGATTGCAAATGATAGAAACTGTATCAATAATAATAACTACGTACTTACCTTTGTCGATTAACGTCGAGGGGAGCATCACGTTTAGAGACACATTGATGGGTTAGGCGATCGATCATGTGGCACGGTGACATTTCAACGGATAATGTATGCTAGAGTTTTAGATATATAAATAGATGTATTTGGATATACTTCACAAATCGGAAAGTTTCGAGTGGTGAACTTATTATATTATAACGAGGAGAATGACCATGGAGGTGTAAATATAAGTTAATTGATTTTTGGTTTGTACTTGGTTTATTTGAGAAATGATTTTGTACCTCAAGTACATGAATGTTATTTAAATGAATATTATGTATTTAAGCTTTTATTTTACCATATTACCGTTCTATATCTCAATGAGATTGCTGCCGTGTCTGCTCGTTTACCTTTCACACTCGTTTTCCTCAGAAACCATTAGATGCAGAAATTAAAAATTTGCCATGGTTGTAAATTATATCGGATATTCACGTATCTTAATAACATACGAAATATTGAAATGGAAATATTAGGGCGGGGTAATTTAAGCAGACAAAATTGAATTCTTTTTCAATTGCATGTGCAATATTATTGCATATATTTGGCGTTAATTTTGTAGAAATTCATTATTCATAATTAAATGAAACTACGTTATGTAGTATTATTTCTACTTTCTTTAAGTTCTTTACCACGACCTAGGTTTCGTTGTATTACAAAGATTCTATGCTAATAACCCACCTGAAGATGTTGTAATACAACGAAACCTAGGTCGTGGTCAAGAATTTAAAGAAAGTGGAAATAATACTACATCACGTAGTTTTATTTAATTGTGCACAATATTAAGTATAAATTAAGAGTTAGTTAGAAAGGTATCAAAAATATTTCATTATTTTAGGTATTATATATTCAGAGATATGCTGAAAATTATTTATAAAATACGTTCCATTCCCCCCTTTAATTCTAAAATCACTCAATGTAAAATTTTGAGGTGTTGGTTTTTAATGTTCTTTTACTCCTGTGGAACATCCAACACAGTGATTTTTTGTTTAGAGAGGAATCTTTTCAGTGAATGAACTGTGTGTTTAAGGTCATTATCATGCTTCCATATAACTGGCAACGTCTCCTCGGCATAAGGAAGCGCGCGCATGTTGACGGACTTATTGTTTTCCATCCATACATATATTTTTGTTTCTTCTGAAAATAAGATTTTCTTAACTGCGTGTTTGTCCAATTTTAATATTTTCTACAAAATCTAAATGTGTTTTCCGGCTTTCCCTGGTCAAAAACGGTGCTATTCTGGTAATACTTCCAAATATTTGTGCACTAGTAATCAAATAGTCTTCAGGAGATTTTATTTTTTTAGCGTTTTAGGTTTTTGAATTACTCGATTCGTCGTCTTTAATCTTTTAAAGTAATTAATTGCATTTAAATCTTTAGTTGAATAGCATTTCTAATGATCAGCAATATTTTTTGATACTAATCACGTTCATATAGTGCCATCACATTTTTTTCCAATAGATGGGCCACAACTCTTATTTATATGAACTGATATCGAAAAATTAATTTTTTTGTATTGCCTGGGATGAAGTGTAAAAAGCTACTAAATTTTCAATGTTATATTTTCATTAGTACAAGGTATCAGAAAGTTATTACAAAAGTAATAGTTACTTGTTTACTTAAAAGTGCCTGTTTCAAATTATATGACCACAACTGTATGTGTGTATATGTGTGTGTGTGGTTGTGTGGTTGTGTGGTTGTGCGCGCGCGCACGTGTGTGTGTGTGTATGTATGTATACGTATATGCGTGTGTGTGCGTGTGCATGTGTGTGTAAGTGTACATATATGTGTGTGCGCCTATGAACCTGTGTGCGTGTGCGGGTGTGTGACTGTACGCGTGTGTGCTTGCGCCTTGTGGGGTGTGCGGGATGGGGAGGTGA
This sequence comes from Druceiella hillmani, assembly GCA_039881145.1. Taxonomy (NCBI): domain Eukaryota; kingdom Metazoa; phylum Arthropoda; class Insecta; order Lepidoptera; family Hepialidae; genus Druceiella; species Druceiella hillmani. Next base: position 11,565,691 of record JAYKKI010000054.1, on the reverse strand, counting down.
ACACGTGTGCGTGCGTCTACGTGCGTGTACGTATGCGTACGCGTGTGCGCGTATGCCTGTATTGTGTGTGTGTGTATTTACTACATCACTGGTTTAGGAAGTTGTAAATGTTAAAATGGTATGTAACGGTAGTAATCTTTGGTTTAACAAAGAAATTTCCCTTCTACTTATGTACATACATTGAGATTCCAAGGAGCATATGAATAAACGTATCTCAAATATCCCACATTAAAACTAAAAATACATTAAAATCCCGCCAGATGACTTATTAAACAATTAAAAAAAACTACATTCAATACTTACATATAAATAGATAAACTTACAAGGAGACTTTAATATGGTAACGAATACATAGAATATTAAATTTCAAAATTGACCAAACGAATATTGTGGTACACTCAGATAAACAAAAGATCCACATCACATTTGTAGTTTGCAGTTCGTGTAGCGAATACGATTTGAATAACAATTACACGTTATTACTGTGAATTCGCGAATGCAAATTCTTGTTACCGAAAACGACCCGTTTGCAGTGCGACCGTCCGTCTCCATATTGTTCGCCTGCAGCGAGACCGTCGAACTCTATTTTTGCACGTCACAGCCCTTGTACAAGCAGCACTGATTCGCATTAAAAGAATATAATGAAATTTAATTTGATGTCGGTAACTTTTCAAGTAATATTCGTTTTCAAGGTGAATATTGACAGTTGTATTTCAGAAATTTCTGAGCATTGTTGCCTTTCCGTTATATAATTAATCATCATATATACAATATTAATATTTGGAGTAATATTCCTGATTCCCGTCAAGAAATTATATTGGATTAAAAAAGCTAAATCTTGTCTAAAAACTAAACCTTAGAAATTAAAATTATTTTTAGAAGACAAACTCAGTTTTCAAAGTATTACTTTTCAATATTAGACTAGTTATACATGAAAATATAAGTGACTCTTTAGTATTACTTGGTATATTATACGATTCAAACAAGTCATAAAATGAAATTCGCATGCGCAAGCATACTAGACGACAGTGTTTTCGCGTCACACATTCCCGAAGATCAGAATAGAATTACATGGTAACTGCGCGATATGCATTTAAATCACAAATATTCGAGGAGAATTGAATTCGTTTTTATAATGAAGCCAGAACTAGAGAAGATATTTTACCCAGAAATTCATTCCAACATTGAAGGAGAAGGCGTTGATTGATGAATCCAACATAAATATTGCGGCAATCATAAAAGGTCAAAAAGATTCAAAAATTAGGCTGAGGCCCGGCAACTAATGTATTAAGAGGAATACTGTTTTTTTCTACACGATTGTACTATTTATTGGATTAAAGATAGTCCATATGTTCATTCATGAATTATGAACTGTGTTAGAACTATGGCTATATAAAAACTATGTTAAATAAACCATTATCGTAAACTAGGTTTTAGATGAAAAAGTGTCTCATTTTGTTGATATTTCAAGCCAGCAAAACCCAGAATAATGGATTAATAGATTATTTATTACTTGACTCCTTAAATTACATATATACCATATATATCAATATTTGTTAATAATTTTTTGCTCGCTTGCTTATTTATTAACGAATAAACTAAGAATGAAACCAACTTTCGGGCTTATAACATTAGTAGGTATTCAAAATAATCTAGTCTAATGACGACCAAATGGACGAAGGATGTTCAAGGGTTCGGAAGCCGTTTTCTTTATAATTATGAGTCACTAAACGGTATTCATAAATTAATTATCACATCCACATCTAAATGGAAAGAGCATAACCAATGTTTATTTCTTGAATCTTTCGGCGAAAAATGTGCAAGAAAACATTGACGTAGAAACGACCCTTTCCTGAACTTGCGGACTATAATTTTGAATTTATGGTATGAAAAAATAATACGTTCATATTCAACCACGTTAGTTACTGACCAACAATTGTTTTAACCAAATACTTTGAAATTATTTGTATCCTGTTTGAAGACGGATGCTGACTAAGATGCTGTGACGTTATGATTTATTTGGTTACAAGCTCTATCCATAAAATAATTTATATTTATTTATATGAATGACAGTGGTAACATATTGGCAAATTATAGCTACGAAATGTCAAATTATTTTATTTGGACAGGTTTTACAGCGGCAAACAAGAACAAACCGAAATAAAAACTGCTTATTTCAATTCAATCATGTGTTCATATTTTACCTTTATTAATTGGCCATAGATTCAGAAAATGTAATTAATTTGCACAATTAAATGAAACTACGTGATGTAGTATTATTTCTACTATCTTTAATTTCTTTACCACGACCTAGGTTTCGTTGTATTACAACATCTTCAGGTGGGATATTAGCAACGATCTTTGCTTAATTGTGAATAATGAATTTCTACAAAATTAACGCCAAATATATTCAATATCAGTAATTAATTTGATTAGTAAATATTTTATCAATTTATTTACATAAAATTATGAATGGACGAACTGAACAGGAATAACGTTTTGTTTTCCTATTGGGCATTTTCTGCAGTGCTACAATTTTAGTTTCCTTCAAAATTCACGCTCCTTTTACGGTATATATGATTAACTGACTTATGATATTCTCTTAAACGAGTTTGACATTAAAAGTTTCCCTTCAAACCATATAAAGAGAATTGATTGAAATAATCTGTTCAAAAGTCAAATTTAATAAACAGTTATTTTGTTTTGAAAATTTAATAATTGTCTCTTATGAAAATTACTGTTTGCCTATATTTTTTTTTATAAAATTTAAAACATTGCTTTTAGAATACTAGGTTACTTTGACATATTAAAAAATTAGTTCCTTGTAATCTTCGACGTAAATAAAAATTGGTTAACTTTGTCAATGCGGGAATCAAACTAGAGGAGAAAAAATTAACTAAGTGATTTTCTTAATGTTTTTTTTGTTACTTAACTGAAATAAAATTTATGTAAACCTTGATTCAGATAGTTTCAATATCGGCTCATGATAATACATTAAAAAGAAAATAAAAATAACTAAATTTTTCGGCATACATTCTAATTTCGCAACGAATAATTTATATACTTTTTTCTACTTAATTCACATTTGCTATCAGTTATTGTACAAATACAAATACAAATTGCTTAATATAAAAAAAAATTAATGAAATATAAAAAAAATAAATAAGTGATAAATTGTCTAAAAATAATTTGAATTTTTTAATTGGTTTCTCAGTAGCAAAGGAATGTTTGAATATATTTTTTTCCACATTGGTCATGAGCTACTTTTATAAATGTTAAATACGTTATTTAATATATGAAATTCATTAGTTTAATATAAATAATGAGTATTCTCTGGTTAAACAAAGAAAAATAGTGAAAAAAAGTAGTAAAAAATAGGGATTTGTGACAAAAAATATGCTACGAATTTAAAGGCCATTAATCCACATCTTGGCGCTCTGAATTAACACATTAAAACACAGTATTGATTTCATTTTTATGTAATAATTCAGTAGACAAATACTTTCACATATTAATATCATCATATTTATGTAACAAATTTTTCGTTACTCACGGTAATTACAAATAATATAAATATATAAAAAAAAATAGCACACCGTAACCAAAAGTGAAACGCCATCACTTCTCTGCTCCGTCTAAACCCAAGAGCTCTATTAAAGTCCATACCACAGACTTTAAGGGTGGTTAGATTTAAAATGTAACCAGCCTCTTGATCCACATTTACTAAAACGATGAAGTGGTTGAAAATTAATGGAGACGGCAATGAATTAAATTAGAATCGCATATAAAAAACCTACAGTAAACAAAATATCTAATGAACATAGTATCTCCGCATATCAATTTAAAAAATGTATTTAATATTAACCCACCACTGACCTGACTGACCACTTCATCGTAATAGTTAAAACGTATTATTTATTTTCATTTTTACAATTCGTTTCACAAAAACTATCAATGACAACCCATACAACGGGACAGGCGCAAAAAGATTAGCCTCTACTTTTCACGTAGACGGCACATCACAATTTTATTAATGTTTTTCTACATGTCGATTGCCATTTTCATGCGAAGAACGTAATTTCAAAACTTCATGGCCGTTTACCTGAAACTGTAGAAATCTTGAAGAAAAATATGAGAATCGGACACAAACAAAATTTTAAGGGCTTTATGATTAAAACATTTTGAAAAATATTTTAACCTTATTTTTATATATATTAAAGCGCAATATTAAATAGTTATGGTATTCCAGAGCTTCTTTTATAAGTTCGCAGTTATTGTAGCTATAGTGTCCTATATCTTACTACAAAGGAGAATAAATTATGCTAACCATATTATTCGGCACTTGGAGCACTATTAACATAATCCTCCTTTCCCTAAAATTTGTATGGCTGGGAGAATCAACTCGAAAAAATAGGAAAATATTTAAACAATTAATTTATTCTACGCTTCGAGACAATCTCTCTTGCTCGTCGACTGCACATGCTGCTATAAACCTTTAAAAATTTTACGTTCGATCTACGTGACTGATTTTATAAAGTTTGTAAATAATTGGAATAAGGAAAAGCGATATGTTCTACGATATAAAATTACAACCAGCATTGGTTTACATCCCTATACTGCAGCACTGGGTTAGGAAGTTGTAAGTGTTAAAATGGTAATATCTGTGTATTTATATGGACATACGCACACACACACACACACACACATAAATATATATATATATATATATATATATATATATATATATGTATATATGTATATATGTAAATATGTATATATATATATATATATATATATATATATATATATATATATATATATATGTATATGTATATATATGTGTGTGTGTATGTGTGTGCGTGTACGAACGTATATACGTACATATATATTCAGAGATATTCCCATTTTAACGTTTTCCACTTTCTAAACCAGTGATGCAGTACAGGGATATAGACCAATGCTGACTGTAATTTTATATCGTAGAACATATAAATGCTTTTTCTTATCGCCTACATACCGTTTGTAACGAGCAAGGCCTTTTAATTTTACAAAGTTTATAAAATCAAGCACGCAGATCGCACGTAAATTTTTTCAAACTTTACAGCTGCAAATGAAAGCTGGACTTAATCGTCGTGAACAAAGGTGCAACGCGTTCACTAACGTGCAACCGACGAGCAAGAGATCCGTATTCTCTCCTTCGTTGATGTATAAAAAATGGAGCGTAGCGTAAATGAATTGTTTAAATATTTTTCCATTATTTTGAATTGACTCTCCCAGCAATACAAATTTTAGGGACTGGAGTATATTGATAGTACTCAAATTGCCGAATGATATGGTTATCGGATATCTATTAGCATAATTTATTCTCCTTTGTAGTAGAAAGATATAGGACATTAAACCTACAATAACGGCGAACTTATCAAAGGTGCTCAGGAATTTCGTAATTGGTTAATGTTGCGCTTTAATACATATAAAAATATCGTTAAAATATTTTTCAAGGTTCTCTTGTCATAGAGACCTAATTAGTTATTTATGTCCAACTCTGATATTATTCCTCAAGATTTCTACAGTTTTAGTTAAACGGGCATGAAATTTTGAAATCACGTTCTTCACATGATGATGGCAATTGACATGTAGAAAAATATTAAAATAACTGTGATGTGCCGCCTACGTGAAAAGTAGAGGTAAGTCGTTTTTCGTCCATCTCGTTGTATAGAGCGTCATTGATAGTTTTTCAAAAGTAAAATATTAAAATGAAAATGAGTAATATGTTTTCAACTATTATTTTGCATAATATCAGGTAAAATTAATATCAGGTACTATTATTTTGCATAATATCAGGTAAAATTAATATCAGGTATTATTATTTTGCATAATATCAGGTAAAGTTAACAATTGATATGCGGAGGTACAATGTTCACTAGATATTTTGTTTACTGTAACTTTTACATATGAAATTCTAATTTAATTCATTACCATCTCAATTTAGTTCCGACCACTTCATAGTTGTAGTAAATGTGGATCAAGGGACTGGTTACATTTCAAATCTACTACCCTTAAAGTTTATGGTATGGACTTTAATTACGCTTTTGGGTTTAGACGGAGCCGATAAGTGATGCCATTTAACTTTTGGTTACTGTGTACTATTTACTTTGCACTGGAATTACTATCTGTTACATAAATACCATGATATAAATATAAGTCTTGTAAATACGATGATATACATATCTGTATTTGCCTCATAAATAGGTATGCAAAAATGTAAACGATAATGTATTTCAACGCTGGGATGTGGATTACTGGATTTTAAATTCATAGCATATTTCTTATTACAAATCCACATTTTCAAAGCTCAGTAACATTGTATTGAGAAAGTAATATTTTAAATTTAAAAAAAAATAGGTAAATGGTAATCTTCATAAGATAAAATTATTAAATTGAAAAAAAGAACTTCTTTATTGAACTTGACTCTTGGAGTGATTATTTTAAACAATTCTCTTTGCATAGTTTGAAGGAAAACATTAAGTGTCAAACCCATTTAAAGGATTATCATAAGCTAATTAATCACATATACTTTAAAAGCTACAAAAATTGTAGCACTGCAGAAAATTCCCAGAAGAAAAACAAAACTTTATTCCAATTCAGTTCACCCATTCAAATTTTATGTAAATTGATTGTTAACATACATACATATTATATACATGTTTTTTACAGGTATGGAGAAAAAAATGTTAACATACATACATATTCTGCTTTTATAACCAATTAATAAACATGAAATATAAACACATAACAGAACTGAAATAAGTAGTTTGTTTCGAATTCTTCTTTTCAGAAGCTGCTGTAAAACGTGTCCAAATAAAATAATCTGATATTTTGTTGCAATAATTATCTTGGATAAAATATGTTGTCACTGGAATTCACATAAATAAATATAATTTATGTGATGTATTATCTCATTCTGGATGGTGTTACATATTGTCGATATCTCATTCTACATAGAGCTTGTAACGAAACTAACCATAATAGGATAGCATTTCGTCGTTGCACAAGGTATCAATAATCTCAAAGGATCTAGTTAAAACAATTGTTGGTCAGTAACTAATGGTAAGATGTGATTGAACTTTTCTTTTCTTTGATTACTTTAAGGTTCTGTACAAGTGATAACGAATTTTAAATGAAACAACGTTTCGCAATAAAAATAATATATTTAGTTAATAATTATTGTATAAATCCATAATTATAGTTCGCAAGGTCTCGAAAAGTTCGTTTCTACTTCAACTTTTTCTTGCAAATTTTTTGCTAACAGTCTCGGGAAATAAACATGGGTTATATTTTTTTCATTTAGATGAGGGCGTAATAATTAATTTGCGAATACCTTTTAATGACTCACAGTTTTAAAAAAACGGCTTCCGAAGGATGCTCTTTTTTTCCTTTCCTTTCTGTTCCGTCCAGAAGGTTGACCAATGCTTCCGAACTCTTGGTCATCCTTCTATCCATTTGATCATCATTAGACTAGATTATTTTGAATATCTACTAATGTTATAAACTCAAAAGTTGGTGTCGTACTCAGTTTATTCGTTATTAAATCTGAAAGTGAGCAAAGAATTACTACCAAATATTGACATATATGGTATGCATGTAATTTAAGGAACCAAGTAATAAATAATCTATTAATCCATAATACTGGATTTTGCGTGCTGGAAATATTAACAAAATGAAACATTTTTTCATCTAAATAGCTAGTTGAATTTTTATGCAACTTCATAAAGACGTGGTTTACGATAATAGTTTATTAAACATAGTTTTTTTACATAGCCATAGTTCCAACACAACTCATAGTTTATGAATTAACATATAGACTATTTTTAATCGATTAAATAGTATAATCGTGCAGAAAAAAAACATTATGCCTCTTAATACATTAGTCGACGTGCTTTAACCTAATTTTTGCATCCTTTTTTACCTTTTATGATTGCTGCAATATTTATGTAGGATTATTATGATAGGATCAACGCCTTCTCCTTCAATGTTGGAATACATTTCTGGGTAAAAGATCTTCCCTAGTTCTGGTTTCATTATAAAAATGAATTCAGGTTCCATAATAAAATTGAATTCAATTCTTTTCGAATATTTTTGATTTAAATGCATATCGCGCAGTTACTATGCAGTTCGTTTCTGATCTTCGGGAATGTGTGACGCGAAAACACTGTCGTCTAGTATGCTTGCGCATGCAAATTTAATTTTATGAATTGTTTGAATCGTATAATATACCAAGTATAGTATAATATACCAACTAAATAGTCACTAAGCAAGATTTTATTTATTTAATCCAACATCATTTCTTAAGGGCATCAGGAATATTGCATCAATATTAATGTAGTAAACATGATGATGAATTATATGTTGAAAACTCAATAATACTCATATTAAATATATGGTATTATAATAAAAGGCACTTTAAAAGGTTAAAGAACTCGCAATATGCATATCATAATATTCTCGTCATTCTACAATGAAATTTGCCAAATCCACCAGCCAATATTCACCGTAAAAACGTTTGTTATTTGAAAAGTTGCTGCCGTCAAATTAAATTTCATTATGTTCTTTCAGGGCGAATTAGGGCCGCTTGTGCAAGGGCTACGACGTGTACCTCTTTTGACATCATTAGCCGAGGGTGGAGTTGAGCGCAGCGAAAATAGAGTTCGACGATCTCGCTGCAGGCGAACAATATAGCGACGGATAGTCGCACTGCAAACAGGTCGTTTCCGGTAACTGGAATTTGTATTTTCAAATTCACAGTAATAACGAATAATTGTTATTCAAATCGTATTCGTTACACGAACTGCAGACTACAAGCGTGATATTGTACTTTTGTTTATATGGAGTGTATCCTTGCCATAGCAAAGTCTCTTTGTAAATTCATTTATTCGTATGTAAGTGTTGAATGTAGTTTTTTTTTAAATTTTTGTATAAGTTACTTGGCAGAATTTTCAAGTATTTTTCATAAATTATAAAATACATTGTCTCTCTGCCTGTCTTTCTATCTGTCCCTGTGTGCACTTAAATTTAAAAACTTAATTAACTAACTTAATTTTTTTCCTAAATGTTTTGTCATGTGTCATTCCATGTGCATGTGCCATAGGTAAGATAGGTAATATTTTCATTATCTTTTAGTATTTTTTAAATTATTTTTAATATCCTGAAAAGACTTAGAATTATCGCTATAATATTTTGGTTATTTTTAGATTAACTTCTGGTAATTTTGTGTTTTTTTCATAATCTTGATTTTTACAGGTATGGAGAAAAAAATGTTTTTCTGAACTTTTTCAGTAATATCCCTAGAATTACTTCACGAATAATTCTGAACAAAGTAGCTATTTTGGAATCCTTATAATAGTCTCTATTAATTATTACACAACCCATATAATTGACACATCAATTAAAATATACAGTTGAGTATTTGATTTGCCTCGTGTACAATTTTTATACTAACATTTGATTGTGTAAGATTTTAAATATATGCATTTTAACATGTATTAATATTTTCAGACGAACAGTTTCTGGAAACATGCATAGAGTTATAGAGTTAAACGGACAGGTGGATGATCTCAAAAAGTTAATTTTTTTCTTTTCGAGGTATGAAACCGAAAAGCAATTAGTTTGTATAACACCCGATTTATTTCTATATTGTGTCACTATTCGATAATATTTTTATGGCTAAACTACTCGTTTCTCATAATGAGTCCGTTGCTTTCTACACCCCCCCCCCCGCTCCATTATATTCTCCGGTTAACGACCAACAGGGGGCGTTTTGCATTTTGAATAGTTTCGGAAGAGCGTAATCAATTTCGATTGGCGGATTTCTAGATTATATTTTTCCGTAACGCATGGGATTCAATATAAGTACCTGCCAGGGATAATAAGACATTTTGGGTTGATAAGGGGACGATATATTTAATTTAATCTCCAAAGCTTCTTTGTAATCTCATCTTTAAAGGTTGTTGTGAAACTATAGGACTATATTCACTTAAAAAGGAAACAATTTTGCCAGCCGTTAGTGACAAAATGGCAAATTGGTTTATACTTTTAATAATTAAATAGACTTTTTTTGGAGATAATCTAATATGTATATTTTTTTTGTATTTTGCTGTAACTTTGTTTATAAAGATGATATATTACTGCAAGTATACATCTGAGAGAACGAGCAAAATACGCCCCATGAGGGTTCCGAACACTCTTGGGTACGCTTGTATATTGAAAGATACATATAAGGATCATAACAATCCAGAACATTTTGAATTCCGTTCATTTTGTTAATAGTTATTGATTGTTGCTGAAATTCTCAATACCTGATTTTAAGATGATAATTTTTTGATTGCAATAACATCCTATACGTCCTAAGAAAATATACAATTTATTTTAAGAGAAATAATAGTTATGAAAATAGATTACTTTTAGCGTAAGAAATTATTGAATTTTCTTTGTAGCGTTTATGTACATGGGCATGACAAATTTGAATAGCTCTGACGTATATAATTTGTGGGTTTATTTTATTTCTAATTTTCTAAATAATTCATAAATATAAGATATTTCCTTTAAAATTTAATTTTTTTTGCACTTCTTTTAAATATAGCGTTAAAACTGACTTACAAGTTAACAAACAGAAAGATGCCAGACATGATATTTTATAAACGTAGTAGATATGTAACTCATATATCATATTTAAATATACTAGTGATCGGCCAATCGTCGCAATTTGACCGTAATTTAACAAATGTTTAACTTTGAACATTATTCGTTTGTGTAAAACTAATTGAGTTAATCTAGCATTTTGACGACAATCCCTACTCTGTTCGACTGTTTAACTATAGATTGTTACGTATTTTTGATATTGACAGTATGAACACAAACAATGAATCGTTTAATACATTTGTAATATAAAATAAAATGTATTTATAATACATATTATATACAAATTTTTAGCTTTCTCCGCTTCTTCTCTATATGAACTTTAATTATGCAAAACCTCGTACTCCTCCGTGCACGCAACATTATTAAGAAGTGGTACGAAATTTTCTCTAACATATTAACATATAGATAGTTTACTACGGCAATGCTCCCGCAAACAATATTTATACTGATAGGGGTTGTATAACCTAACTAGAAAGCTAATTGTATTTAATTTTTAATAAATTAAAAAAGTTTTATAGCTATTCATTATTTTTTTTTCAGGTAAATATTCATTCTTTGTTTGCTTATAGAATGTACGTCTATTTATAACTAACTGTACTTCAGTGTCAGTTCTTCTCTTATTCTCACATGTATAAATAGAACCATCGAGATTGAAACAGATGATTATCTTTTCTGCTTCCCACTAATTTTGCATCCCTCTAAGTTGCAATTGATGTACTCATCTAAAGTATTATCGATGATTTCTCCATTAGATCCACCGTACGCGCGGACGAAGCAGTAGTACCTTTATGTTAAAAAAATGAACAGAAACCTAATGACTATTACCTTGTAAATATATAAATATATATATATATATATACATAGGTATGTGTGTGTGTATGTATATATTAATACTTAGAAATAATACGTTGACAAATCAATAAAACGAACTTCAAGGCTATTTTAATGGAATTGCATTCGGCACACATTTCTGGTTTACACCGATGGGAATAGCGGCTTACCAGCATTTTGCGACATTTCGCTTTATTAAAATTCATTTTCACATTTTAAAGATCATAAGCGACTCCTGGCCTCGTTCGGAATCCTTAATTAAGTGAGTTATTGCAATTTCGTTTTATTAAGGGAGAGATTTAAAATGGAATTTCAGCAGATTTTTAATTAAGTAATTTGCTTCGTATTAATAAAGTTTTCGTTGTTTATCAAAATTATGACGTTTTTATTTGAAAATAATGAGGTCGAATCGCAAATTCATTTCAGATTTCCTCTTGTAGTTTTTACAGTCAGCAGTTGATTTGAAAATCATATTTAGATAGTGCAATTTTTTGTGGATTTAAACCGTTTAATATAATTTTTGGAAAATTAAAACATTGGTTTCAAAGATCAAGGCTGAGTATTCACAATGTTGGTTTTATGTCATTTTGACAGAAATTGGTTGTGTATTTTTAATAATTTTTTTTCTTACGACATAGGTTATATTGATACACTTAGTGAAAATAATCGTAAATTCTTGGACTGTTTGCTTTTGAAAGATAACACTATGTATATTAGTCTAGTCAAATAAGTATTAAACCTGCAAATGAATGGCGGAGAGTCAAAAATTGACCTTTATTTTGTAGTTTGTGGCCATCTCTAGAAAATTATTTTTTGCAAATATCTCACTCTATGCAAAGATATTAAAAAACGTGCAAAGCATAAACTTCCATATAAGTTTGGTTGCATGCTTTTTTTGTATGGTCCATCATTTTCAAGATATAGCGCGGAGAGTGATAAGCTTGCATCTGTTTGCAGGATAATGAAACGTATACCGCGAAACCGGATGCATAGTATACTGTACAAAGTTAATTATATGAAAAAATATTACTTTCATTAAATTAAAATTACAATAATAAACAAGATATCTGAAGTTTAAACTGAATGAAAATATTTTATTCAAACAAGACTAATATTGCACAGTTATAAGTATACAAGACAGTTCGAATCTTTAACTTTACTGAAAGACACTCAAAAAAGTTAAAGTTAGAAATTTATATTTTTTCTTTATTTAACTTAGGCACAGGCAAAAACGCAAACAGCCAAGTATAAATTTAAATTTTAATCCAACACTCCCACTAAATTTTATATAACAAAAAAATCTTCAGTTTGCCTGCTTCAAATAAAAAAAAACTTTGAAGTAAATTACATAACAGACAAAATTAGATCTCTTATATGTTCAAATTTAAAAGTGGGTAGAGCCTTAGTAAGGATATCAGCCAGTTGTTCAGAGACGTTGTGCACATACTTAAAATTAATTAACTTTTGCTGTTTCTTCTCCCCAATAAAATTGAATTTAACATCAATGTGTTTTGTCTTCTAGTGGTAAACTGGATTATTTATTAGTTTAATGGTATTCCGTGTTTTATAAAGCAGGCATATTCTCAACAAATTTTTATTAAATACTGCATTATAAGGCGTTTAGCATTTCTTGGCAAAAAGGGACAGTGGCTGCATTCTGTTTCAACTGTATTTTTCATGGAATAATTATGGCTGATTTATTAATGGTATCTTCAAACTTTTCTTTAAATATTATGTATTTTGTTTAAGACAGAAGATATGCCTGCTTTATAAAACACCTAAACATTTTTTTTTATAAATTATATCTTAACAATCTAAATATAAGAAAAAAAAACATAAATATCAAACAATTGTTATTCAAAGTATGAAGTGTATATTTGTTGTGGGCGTTGCTTGGCATGTATAAAATTCGATTTTCGTAATCTCAACTAAACTGAAAGTTTCAATCAGCTTTCTGTTATAACAGATAGTAACCACTTTTTAATTTACATAGAAATAGCATAACATTCGTCTATAAGTTTCAACACCCAGTAAAATGTTTTTTTTAAGTTATCTATTAATATTGGCTTGCTTTTTTCTCATAAACAATTTTGACTTAAATATTTATTAAAAAAATTTACCCGTACATCTTCAAACATATATATTGTTCTTAATCGTATAAATTTATTTTAATAGATAAGTCGTAAAATGAAATATTCCATTCAAAATATTCATTATCCTCAAATGTTCTATGATATGTAATTAAACTTATTCAGAACAAAATGAGGTATTCGGTATTTGTGTAAATAAATGTTGTTCTATAATTTATTAATAAACTATAATTTTTGAGTAGTAAGGTTTATCATATGTCTAAACTTGACCCAATTTTACTCAGTGTAACAAAGTGTTTATGAAATCACAGCGTAATGAACACGTATTGACTTAAAGGATGGTAGATGTAGACAAGCACCCAAACGATTCCTCTGAAATTTTACTGTGCCAAGTCGCAATATGCTGTATTGATTTATAACATAATTTAAGCCATCTAAGGGCATCTTAAGAAATTCGGAAAAGTTAAGCATAATCCATTCAGTTACTGATAATATTACAGGTCAATAATTATCAACGAGAGAAAGAACTTTGGACCAACCACCTATATTAACATCTAATACCAAATATCGTAGTGGCTAGTTTGTTCACTTGGGCAGGAAACGGAGTTGGCTGGCTAACGATTTTTCATTAGCCGCCAGCGATTGCAGTGCGCATCGTTAGCGACCACTGTCTTACCACTAGCCCGGGGCGTTCGCCAACCAACGAGGTTACCTACCTGAACGATTTTGGTAATTGTTGTAGAGACACGCAACTCACCCTTATATAAATATATCACCCCTAATGTTTCAATGTTCAGTCATATAATCGATCTTTTGCTGGAATGAATATTTTGTTTAAGCTAATAATTCCACCTTTTTATATACATGATACATTAAAGATGCAAATAATAAATTAAAATATTTTGTTTAGATGCTTCTTTACAATTACGAAGTGAATAATGATAATGAACTCCAATATCGCTTATTAGACAAAATACTACTGGAGTTATCCCCGCCCTAACTATTGAAGGAAATATGGAGAGTAAATTATTTTTAAGTTTCACCCTCATAACCAGAATGACAAGTCTTCCAGTTACCACAGGAAAGTATACAACGCATCTTCTAATTAAATCGCAAATCCTTCCGGAAAAGGGTTTTAAATAGGTTTGAGAATAAAATTTCTCATGACAGGAACAATCACTGAATTTTGTGGGCTTTTCGAAAACCAAATATTATTCAAAATACATAAAAAGTTCAAAGTCATTAAAGGAAATAGACAAAAGTTCCTTAGTATTTCGACTAAAAAAATGAAAGTAACTGTTTTTTTTCTAGAATTGTTATAATCCTGGTTTAATACTTTATATATAAATATATGGTATTTTTATTCGAAAATGATTTATGTATAAAAAATATTCAGCCAATTAATAGTAAATAAAATATCCTACAATGAAATATCAATATTGCCCTTCTTCAAAATAATTAAGTAGAAAACAAATAAAAAGGCAAAACCATATTATTTTTCTGTTTCCACGCCCTTGTAGAACTCGCGAAGTACGCTTTATAATACTTAAATAAATCAATAAAAATGATATATATTTCGCCAGACTCTTTATATTCAGGCTAATAAATATTTATGAATCCTGTTTTTCTCGCATGCTCTAGAGACGTGACATCGAATAACGTCGACATTTTTTCACAGTTTTCATTGCAAAATCGTACACGACGGAAATTAAACTTCTTTGAAGAGGAAATATGCCGCTATGAATAAATTTGTGATTACATTAGTACTTCGATCAATTTATTTGGATTTGAACAAAGAAAACTGTCATAAATATTGAGTTCTATTAACAGCCATGCTCACATAAAAGACTAACGAACACTAAACTACAGTAATCCAAGAAGTGTTGTAATTATAATTTTAAAACAAAATATAGAAATTGTGCATGTTTGGAAATGGATAAGGAAACCACTTGCTTTGCATTATATCGATAAAATATCTGTTTCTAATTCATCCAAATATTAATTTCCCAATCACTGAATAAGCAACTCCAAGTATTTTTTTATAAAATATAAGATATATTACTCTACAATATTCAAATATGTTATAAAACATGTATCAATTTCCTATATGTGTAGCTGTACTTATTATGGCATATATATTGTTACAAAATTTACATATTTTATTATTATTGTGATTAGTCTACGTAATAAAATTTACATTATTTAATGTAACAAATACGTGACAGTGTATCCCGTTAGTTACAAATGTCAGTCCTCAAATTTTCGACATTTTTCCCTAAGATTTCATTAATAATAATCACTTTGAATGTCTTGTTATAGTGACTATTGTTGTCAGTGACTGATTCAAGGCCAAAAATGTACTTGAATTGCTTCCTTATAAACTATTGTGGTGTTATCTAATAACATATAAATGTTTACATTATATCTTTTGAGACGTTTTCTAGTACTATTGTTCTTTGAATTTTTAGCAATATAATTTTAAATATAAAAAAATTACCTAAGAAATGACAAGAGTGAGAGTAATGTAATAATATGTTACAAATGCAAATGTTGCTTTAATTATCATCAATTTAAAACTTATTAATTGGCGTTTAAGAGATATTTCCTTATATTTGATATCCCGTGAACTAGTGGGGTTTTCCGTATCTTCAGAAAATGTTTTCTTTTCCAATTATCAAAAGCCTAAGGTTATGAAAACCTAGTTATTACAAAAAATATATTATTTATGTGAAATAACCTAAATACTTTCAGGATTTCGTACCTCAAGGGAAAAACTGGACTCTCATAACATTACTCACGTGTCTGTTTGTTACAGCCATTATTTTATAAACCGCCTGGCATAGTAACTTGAAATTTGGTTTAGTAATAGATTATATTAATTCACATATATCGCAATAATTAATAAACTAAAATGTTCATATGGAAATTTGGAGGAACAAATTAAAAATTCGATTCATTTTTTAAATTCTATTTATATATTTGAAAACCCATGTCACAACGGACTTTCATCTCATTAACTTGAGATAAATTTTGGAAAGTAGTCATATTAACGATCATTTTAGTATAATGTTATCAGTTTAACTTTCACTATGATAATTAAATACAAAAAAATTATTATGGAAAAATGTACACCGAAAGTACTTGTCGAATTATATTACATTATTCATAAAAAATAATAATATAATAATTTGCTACGAACTTTCGATAAAATTTTGCCTCGTTCTGTGTTTCATAAAGTTATGGTTTATCGTCTATTTAACAGGTTCCGAGAATACGATATTATCGCATACACGCCTCGTATAGCGGAGAACAGTGCATAGTGCCGAGAATACTCCTCGTTAATGAAAAAATTAAAAGTACTCTAAAGCGTATTGAAGCTCTAGTGTAGTCCACAATTAAATATCTACCGATGGAGTTTATGTCAAGTATTGCAAAATCACTTGCATCTGCTCCTGAAAAATTTAGGAACTATATAAGTTACTTACTACATACTACAGAAAGCGATTGGAATATTACAATGGCGTTTAAACCGTTTTAAAAATAATTCGAAGTTTTCCTAATTTTTTTTTATGGAGGTTCCTTCTATATTAATAAAATGTAGTTGTGATTTAGAAAATGTCAAACGTAAAAAATGTTCCGATAAAAAAAAATAATATTTTTCAGTAATAAAGGTACGGTTATGATTTAGATAGGAATTCATAAAAAGTCTGGCTGAGTATATCGATTATATTCAACTATTGCTTTATGTATATCGTTATTCACATGTTACTTGTATAATTTGTCTCCTATTGTATTTAGGACCATTCAGAAGCAAACTACACCGAAGTACTAATTTTGTAAGAATTTCTCAATATTTTTATTTATAGGGTTTTATTTCAATTTAGCCCTTTTAATTTAATTCATAACTAGTTTTCACCCGCATCTTTGTTTCCACATCAATAAGGTAATTAATATTGTTTATATAAAAACAATTTTCTGGATAAAATATAATTCTCGAGATATAAAATTTCAGGGATATCGACTAAATTATTAAGAGGTAATAAAAACAAACTCCGTTTCTGACTTATACTATTAACTAGCAGTAATACCGCTTCGCTGTTTATTCTTCGTCGTACACTTATTCATATCACATTTTTTTGCTTAAAAATATGTGTTAAAAAGCTTCTCTTCTCTTACTTTTTTATAATTTGTGAATAAATATCTTACAAACTATATATATATATATATATATATATATATATACACGCACACACATATATATATATATATATATATATATATATTTATGTATATTGTTTTTAGTTAATTAAATAAGGATGATCGACTTCAATACAGGTATTATCAATCAAGAAGACGTGGTAAACAAGTTTTTCAATGCTATTCAATTTCACGCTTCTCGATCAGTGTTAATTGACACATTATGAAATCAATTAAATCATTCAGAAAGTTTTTTCACTATTTAACATTAATTAAATTTGTACTTAAATCTTTATGTCAGCTTCAATGCAAACCTAATTCATAATTTAAGTTCGTTATCTTGAAATACACTTAGACTACTAATGTTCTCCTTTCCTACATGACGATTACTTTTACGCAGTAATTTTCTGAATTCTTGTTATACATTACTGTATTAGAATTGTACATTGTGATAATTAATAGTGTTTGTCGTTCTGATATAAATTTTGTAATCAGTATTTCATCTGTTAACGGATGGGCTAGAGACTTGGAACTTGGTAGACATACTCGTTTCCATTAACAAAACATGACGTTGATAATAATTTAGGATCTGATTATGGTGATAGGAGGTGTACAAAGTATTGAAAATTTCTTTGAATATTTCTAAGTTTTCAGTAAATTAAAAATAAAATTACTTTTTTACAAAAGAAATTATTTCCTATTACGCAGTTTATTTCATATATACATAATATTTCTTATTCACTAAGATTATTTTGTTGGTAATAACTTGAATAAGCAGACTTTTTACTTTAATCGGCGCAAAATTAGTGTATTTTAAAAGAGGAGTATACACTAGTTACTATTTTATAACTTGATGTCAGATACGGCGATTATCGGACAGGAAGAACCCACATTTTCGGAACTACTACAGCACAAAACAATAAAAAAGTACTATTACTAGAAGTTTACCTGAAAACTACAGCAATGACTTCATTTCTTATAGTTTTTGGAAAATTCACTAAATTGTAAGTTACAAAAAATTATGCCAGTATTACAAATATAATATAACATCAAATACTTATACGTTATTAAGCGTGTATGAAATCTATTTTTCTTTAAAATTGTAATCAAATTGCAAACAAACCATATACAATACCAGATCATCAACAAAGAAATAAGAAAAGAAACAAATTACACTAGTTCAATCACAAATGTATAAATAATAGAAACTAATCCTCTTCATTTAATTATTTATCTTGTCAACCCGCGGCTGATAACCTCTTCCTTAAATTCTTTCCAATTATCTCAACATACAGCAACGAAAAGCAATTAACTCAAAATGCGTTCGGGACAAGAAACGCAACCTGCATGTCACAAAATGAATGGAGCACGTTTATTAGAGCTCAGCACGCTATTTTCCTCACGATTTCGTGGATGAGTTGCGTAAAAGAAAATGATCAAATATTCACTTATCATAAAACTTGACAGACACGATCTTTTATTGAGACTTACCACCTTTCATTCTCCACTTCGAAAGTTGGATCGAGTATGAAATTTGTCATAAAATCTTTCTCTTTTTATGATTCAGCCTCTCGGTGAGATTCATTTGCGATTGCGGGATGCACCATTAACGTAATGGAATGAGGAGCCCGCTGAAGGATGACTGGCTATTTCTATTATGATATTGAAATTTATTGTTTAGGCTGGAATTTATTCCAATAAAGTATGTTTGTAAGATAAATATGATTCTTCTTTGTAAGAGATTGGCTCTGTAGCCGATTTCCGTTTGGAGAAATATTGTTTTACTGCTTTGAAGAGAAATTTTATAGGAGGCGGACTCGTTTTTTATTTAGGATGATTTACTGTGTCTCTAAAATTAATTATACTTATCTATTATGTTTAATTGCTAAAGATTTTAAGAAAGTTTCAAATAACAAAATAATTAATCTTTATATAAAGATTAG
Organism: Druceiella hillmani; assembly: GCA_039881145.1. NCBI lineage: Eukaryota > Metazoa > Arthropoda > Insecta > Lepidoptera > Hepialidae > Druceiella > Druceiella hillmani. The sequence continues at coordinate 11,545,935 of JAYKKI010000054.1, read as the reverse complement.
ATTCATATGTGGTCAAAAGAGAAATAACACTGTTTTACGATGGGATATTTTGCCTTACTATAGTGATACTGAAAGATGACACAATACATTATATTATATTACACGTTAATTAAATTTCGTGAAATTTGAATACATTTTCACACCAATCTAAAAATTGTTATCGTGATTAATAAGTATAATAAAATTTCATGATTTTGCAACTTAGATAGTGCGTAATTTGTTTTTAATTGGTTTTCACATTGATTTTTTCATTTCATGCAAACTTATTATTTAATAGATAATATATAACATAACAAAAATATTGAATAAATATTTCTTGGATACTTCATTAAATAATAACGAAAAGGAAATAAACAATTTGTTGAAAACAAAATGCTTGTATTTAATTCAATATTTGATAGAAGTTCAAATTAGTGGAAACAAAATCGTTTTTTTTTTCAACATTAATCCTAGATAGATAACGTTCTTCAAAATATAGGCCCATCAAAAATATATCTTCTTGCGAAACTGCAAATGTGTTTGCCTACACACTTGAAGATTCGCAAGTACCGAATTAGAAATTGCTAGACCACGTCGCACGGTGGTTGCGTTTAGCTGGTAATTTGGTTTTTGAGATACCTACTACACCCTGGTTACTTTGATGAATTGTTGGTTTATGGGTAACTTTTAGATATGTTATATGTGTTGATTTTTTGCTTAGTTTTTCATTAGTTACTACGTTGATGATAAAGAATGTCTGTGAGGTTTTTCATAGATGACTACATAGTTCCTTTGTTAGATGATGAAAATTATATCAACATGCTTTTTTCTGATAATGCGAATGAAGATTTTTTGTTGGCTGAAGATGTGGAAGTGACGTTCACGACGAACCCTTGGACACTGAAGAAGTACAAGGGAGTCAACTTTTAGATATTGAAAAAGAATAAGGTAGGCCACATTCAGAAGCTGTTCCACTCGGTAAATCACATCATGATATTTCACCAGCTTCTTAATACATTGTAAACTTGACTCAAGCTAATACTCAAGGTAAGAATCTCACGTTTTGGGCAACTCATAAAGGACATAATTCTTTTCAAACTTCTGCGATAAATATCGTTCGCACAGGTAGAGAATTACCTGTTCACAAAGAAGCAAAACAGATCCCATGGTTATATTTACTTCCTACGTGACTATTGAAATTTGTGAGGAAATTTTAAGGCGGATCAATGTTAAGATAACTATAAAGAAAGGAAGCCATGATAGTAAGACCTCAACCGAATAAGAAACGTGCAAAGAGAAACACTACGCTCTTTTTGGTATTTTACTGTCAACAGCTGCGTTGAAGGATAACCATTTTACATGCGAGTAATTGTTCAATACCTCTTTCTGCGGAACCTGATACATCTCATATATGAGCCGATAAAGGTTTGATTTCCTCATAAGATGCTTCAGGTTTGATTAGAGAGATATAAGAATACAGACCTTGGAGTCTGATTTACTCAGATCAATCAGAAAAATATAGGACTTGCTGATGATGCTTTAGGTTTGACGAGAGAGATATAAGAATAATCAATGAGCAATGCTGGTATTCTGTGGTTTTTGTAAATTTAAAAATGTACATCCTTAAACAAACCTGCAAAGTATGGTCTGAAAAATTAAATAATGTAAGACAATTGAACCAGCTACATAACTGAAAAACACAAATACTGTAAGGCTTGGAGAACTTCCCCTTGATTAATATATTTTCAAGGATCTAATAGGAAGTAGTCATGATTCAAACAGAAACCTAACCACTGACATTTGATTTACTTCTATCCCATTAGCTAAACAAATACTCCAATCAACTCGCAAACTCGAATGAAACTCGTAGAAACTGAGAGTTAATAAAAGAGAATATAGGAAAAAATGATGAAGCACCGTGGTAGAGTGATTAGAACTTACATGTTTTCTTAGGATGGGTTACTAAATTTTCTATAATTCAAATTAAAGCCAAGCATGTTTACTATAAATTTACTGTCCTTATCTGATAAGCAAGGAACTGTTAACACAACATCCATCGAAAAAACCAAATATCACCAAATTTTACAATGCCACAAAAAACGGGACAGATATATTCAATCAGATGTGCTCACAAACGTTCGTGCAACCGTAAGAACAACCGGTGGCCCAAGTGTATAGCCTACAACATGCTCAATAATATCATGTATAAACTCCTACATAATATTATGCCATACATTATGATATCTGGAGTAAACTACTATCACGAAGGAGCTATATGAAGCAATTACATGAACAACTTGTAACACCAACAATGTTTGGAAGAATAAAGAATAAAATAAGAGATGTGTTGAGTTTGAAAGATGAGAAGCATGCTGAAGATGGAGATCAAATTCTAGGCCATCTATTTCTGGAAATCTTTTGACACCTGAAATTGCTTCAACGAGGAAATGGAAAAGTTGCAGTTAGTGGTCCTACAAAGGTGTATGATAGAGAACTACTGCAATAGTTGGAAAATTCCCATCTGTAGCGAACATGACTTGCCCTAAAAAATTTAACTTTTTGATAATTTTTACTATTATTTATTATAGGGGTTATTTTCTTTATGTTATCAAAGAGAACAAGCAAAATTTCTTATATATAATTCCTAATTTATTCATTTTAATTTAAGTGTCTTTCAGATCTCAAATAAAACTGCTATTTAAGATCTGTGATTTAAAATTTAAATAAATATTATTTTTTAATCTTTAAATAATTCCCATATTTCATATCAGGTTATAAATGTGATTAAAATGTAATCAAAATTAATCAAATACACATTAAAAAATTATCTTCACAAAGTCTAATGGTCTATTTATCATGGTAGTTCAAGAACGTTAGCTATCGAGAGTTAAAAAGAACTGAGGAGAAAACTGAAGGGAGAAAGATTCAGTAAGTGGTCTGGAAAGTGACCAAATACTCAATCTACAGTGACCTCTTGCATGATAATTTTTTAATTTTTTTCTTAAATAGGCACCTAAATAGAAGTTCACGAAAAAACTTTGGAATACTTTTCCAAATTTTCCAGAGAAATCAAATAATATTCAAGTAAGTAGCTTTTATTTCGTTTATTTCCATCTTTTGGTATTAGTTATTTCACGAGGAAAATTGAATTGAGTAAATCACATTTTTTTTGTTACTATTTTGATGCTTCAATGCCTGTTTAATTGAGGATCGAAACAATTGGAATTTTTTATTATTTATTTAAGATAGTTTTATTATATATACCCTTTGTTAGTTCTGAAAGATGACAATATCCTTCCAAATTTATTTAAATTTTAATTTATGTAAGAGTTATGTCACGTTTTTATTAGAATAATAAAAAATCATTAATACCATAAGATATTTCTTTTAATAATTTACGTCTTTCAAAAATATGGGCTACCCTCTCCTTGAAAAGCACAGATCGGATGTGATAATTTTTTGAAATATAGACATCAGGCTAATTATACAAGTAGAGTAATTACATTTTACACCACCTGAAAAGCCAGATGGGTATATATCACCTTTCATTCGTTTCGATTTTTCATAATTTACTTGAGACGGTTATTAAGATAAAACAGCACGTAGTGTTGTAACTTTGTCAGTTTTATTAACCTGCAAACATTAAATAAAACACACTGTTATCTTCTCCCGTCCCTCTCCTGCGGTAAAACTGAAGCCAATGAAATTTGATAAAACGTGAAGGTTTCGTTCAAATTTTATATACTAAATTCTGTTGTAGCCTTATTAACCCAAAATTACCGGATTAGTAGAAAAACAATCATAAAAGCAGATTACAATTACATTTACATAATTTCCACTTTTCTATAATCTGTAAATTTCAGTAATTGAAAAAAAATTACATAAAGGTGACAAAATTTATACCCCGATTATTATAAAGTTGTAAATTATTATATTTTATTCTAGGAAGGATTAAATATTTCACCTAACTCCTATGAGTAATATTACAGAGATTATTAAAATTGCAATAAAAAAAACCAGCGTAAAAAGGTCCAAAGCTACAACCCATTGTGGACATGTTTTTGTGTTTTTATTGCATACTAAGATTTGTCCGTAGCTTTTCCGTCTCGGATTGTAAATTTAGATGACCAGATTAGTTGAGTTTAATATACACATTGTGCTATCTATGGACATATTATAGTAGTCATTTTGCAATTTTGAGTAACAAATGTAAAGTCTCATAAAACACTGTATGCACAAACGAAACAAAAATATTATATTTTGTAGCGATTTGTCGCTTGGCTTTGTAGTTATGAATACACCAACATCTTAGATTATGAACATACCGACTTTGGAATTTATCTTATTAGAGGTAATATGAATTTTAATATACTTCACATAAGTTCGTTAAAGATAACCGTGTAGTTATTTATTCATTTAATTGTTTCCATGTCAGTTTTATATTGCCATGTTAATTGTGATAGTGATCGTATTCGCTATCGTAATACTACAGAAGCATCAATGTTTTGCATAACCACTTATGTTTGATTTTATACTCTAATACAGCACCACACGTTTACATACAGGGCAGATTTATTCAATTAGGAATAATTTTGCCCCGAAAAATAGTTCCAATAATTAATGAATTAGCGAAACGAAACGTTTTTGCAACAAGCAGGTGATGTCCAATAAATGAAAGAAAGTCTCGAAAGTAAAATTAAAATATCAATAAGAAGGAAAAATTGGGCAAAATAAACGGGGGGGGGGGGGTGTGGTGGTGCCAAAGAAGGGGTAATGGTGAAAGTGCGTCGTCGGAATTGAATGAGTTATGATTTTTGAGACTTTTGTATGCGGGTATCGGCGGTCAATTTTTGATATCGAACTTGTCGATGTATTCCCTTTATTCCGTAATTTGGCCGCGTATATTTGTAAAAATGAGAGTTTACTTGCAAATAAGGAGGTGCTGTTAAGGTAGACAAATTTTATGATAAGCTCTAAGTGACATAATTTTGACCTATGATAGCAAATGTGGTGAAAAGATCAAGAAATTTTATGATGAGGCTGAGCTTTACTAAGGTTGACGTAAAATAGCAAAAGTAGTAATAAAGTAGACCAATTGTCGTTAGAAAATTGCTGTTTTTATCGCCTTAAAAGTTTTATATATCGTGCAAATGGTTAGGTTTTACTTTATTTCTGTGATTTCAATAGAATTTATCAAAAATAAAGTATACGTGGTTTTGATCATTTTCTGTGCTAAAATCTATGAAAATCAATTTCAGAAGTAACGGAGTCGTATAATTAAAACAACTATTTAAGCTTGAAAGTGAAAAGTTTACATAATTCAGTTTTATTTAATATAACCGATATATAAAGCAATTTATTATTTTAAAAAAATAGACATTAAGATAAAAACAATAACAGGCAATTATTACAATAATCATATTAAAAAAGCAAATTCATTCTCTCCACATTTATTTTATTTTTGTAGAACATAACTACTTGATATTGTGAATTCACAGTGAACCACCCAAATGACCTACCATCTTGTTAATTAAGTTACGAATGGAATAGTAAAAGGAATCAAAACGCGGCAGCGATTCAAATACAGAATTAATTAAATTCAGTACTTCCGATATCGGGAATCACAATCAGACTATACAGATTATATGGACTCGCACTTACCAGTTCAAGGCAAAAAATAAGGTTAATCCGAACGCCGATAGTATGTTAATACTGATATCGGTAGGAGATAACAAAACGTGTTAATATACGGTATCTAAGTGGGCGTCATCAGTCACACTAAGACATGTGCACGTGAGTAAAGATATTCGTCTTTGCATTTTCTCGTTCTGGTGACATGTTCGATTTACGTTTTTTAAATTTTCCATCTTTCACAACCGGGACTCTTAAGCTAAACGCATACTACTGCCGATATTTGGTTTGATAATAATCGCATAAAATACAACATACGATATTCAATATTTAACGCTCACGTCCCACTAATATCGGCCTTGTAAAAAAATAGGATGGACTCTGGCCGACTCTTGCCGATCCAAACTTTACAGGTTAAAACGCGCTAACTAAAAAAAAAGGATAGAACATAAGATACAACGCGGTTTAACGAACTCGGAAATTTAGTCAGCAGTGTAAGTTTTCACCTGTGTGGAATGTCGATGAAAAATTGATCATCGACTTTGTCCGACAGAGGGTGGCAGTTGTCCCTAATTATTTACGACAGTCGTTTTTTTTACCTTGCCCTTTAGTATGGACGCCATTTTACAACCATTAAAAATGCGCAATTATTTCTAAATATTTTCAATTTATTTAATATATCAGAACGTTTCGTCTTATTTATGTTTCGAGTGATGTTTTGCATTTCCAAAAAGAACATAAAGTAATATTGGCCCCTGATTTTCACGACGGTATTTATTTTAAAATAAAGTAGACCAAAATAATTAGTGTTTTCTGCATAATTTTTAGAATAACTGGTTAAAAATCAGCACATCCTTGCCTTCTTTTTATTTTTGTAATGACGTTTCATGTTTTACGCATATTGTAATTAATTCGTTACAAAAAGTACACATAGCGTAAAACATGACATAGCTTCATTTGTTCGTTTCATTTCCACTTGCAGCTGGCATTAGTTTCATTTCGACTTGCAACTGCAGATATACATATTTCACAATAGAGCAGGTATTTCCGTATATTTTTTATGTTTTTGTACATAACATCAGATAATCAGCCAGATTTGATGCGTTTGTTCTGCAGGAAATTAGAGCATATACGTGTTTACTCGTGTATATGTATAAGCTTGAGCGCGGTATGCAGTGATTCAAAAAACAATTTTCTGCGCGATACTCGCAGTTCTCGTGCTAGTTAAATGAGTAACGTGATGTGGTCCCGGATATTGAATCAAGGCATCCGAGTACCAACTGAGCATAGATTGGATCACGTCTAGTCTGCACTTCCGTTAGTTCACATTTTCATTATAAGTATGTGTGTGTGTGTATGTCATTTAAGTATGTGTGTGTGTATATGTCATTTCAAATTATTAGATGAGCATAGGAATAATTTCCTATCTTCCAATTTGATAGTTTATTTATTCTTGTATTCGCAACATTTAAGTTTATGAAATTATTTACATGTAAGTTTTCGCATTGATTTTTGATTTACCGTTCTGTATTTTCTACAAAATTTCTTTAAATTTCACTTTATATGTTATCCTTCCTTTATCGTAACGAACTGGTAAATAGAGGAATTTCCTGTAAAATTAAATTTGTATTAATAAATAAAATTATTTACTTATGATTATTTTAGGCTGGTTTATTTTTTGGATAAGTTGACTACTAAAATTATCATGGCAAGAATTATCTTTACAATATTTCTTTTTTTGACTATTAGGGTACGAAATATTAAGAAATGTGATGTTTGTTAAATGAATATTGTTAAAAATCGATGCCAAAAAATGAAAATATAGAAGTTCTGGAAGTTATCGTGAAGTTAGCTTTATAAGTTTAAAAAACTAATTAATTTTAATAATTTAGTATAATCATTATTTATAATTAAGCAAATGGCTTAAACCATTTATATAATTCTTTTTTCAATTTTATTCAATTGAATGCAGCTCAACTACAAGCATTTAATTTATTTAAAATGTTCGCAATATTTCAATTTTATCTAGTATTTAGTGCAATCAAGCAAAGCCATGGCAAAATTAATATGTTTTTCATAAAAAATACTGTCTTCAAAAACATAAAATGGAACGTTTTTAAGATCACTCAAGAGTAATAAATAGTAAATAGAATTAAAATGATTATTCGTTCATCTGTTTTTCTGCCAAATCCATTTTGCTCCGAAACCATTTGACGTAGAAAAAATTTAGCATAATAATAGAAAATATTAACCTGCATATATCTTATAATTAACACTCAAAAATATTCTCAGGAACTCTTTGACGCATATTTTAAAATTGTCATACAAAAGCATATTAACACAAATAGAACTCAAAAATTAGCCCTCTAAAATATTTATAGGAAAATTTTGTGGGGAGCAAGTTGGAAGTGTTCCGAAAATATATAAAAGCGCAAGTATTAAATGAAAGTCAAAACGGAATTTTGAAATACAGATGTTACTCTCATAGTAAAGTTTCATTTTATAAAGTTTTCAAAATAATTTATTTTGTCTCAGTTTTCCGTAAAATTGTAGCAGGAAAGTTTAACAATTCGTAATGAAATTTTACGTTATAAAAAATAATATTCAATATTAAATGAAAAAGATAAATTTTACATTCAATTTATGACATGAAAGATCGTTTTTACCTAGCACCGGATGATTTGTTCACATAATTATTTATTAATAAATTGATAAAATTTCAAATTGTGCGTCACAAGTTTCACATAACTGAATTTAGGGTGGCTGCCAGAAAATGATTATTTTAGTATTATTTTTATTTATTAAAGATTATACTATTGTTATATATTTTTACACAATTTGCTTCCAAGATTTTAGTTATATAGTTACTACGAAATGAAGGGCACATTAAAAAAAAATTATTTTTGCGTTTTAGCATAAATGCTTTCGAAATTAAGTTTGTTAAATAAATAATTTAATATTAAATGTTAATAGTGTTTATTAAAGGTCGCGTTTAATCCCTGGTTAGTTTTAAATTATAAAAACCAATACTATGGTTTTCACTTACGATACGAACATAAATCAATTGAAGTTTTTTTTAAATCTCTTTGATATAAGCGATGTTTTTATGCATCTCCAAAAGTTTTATAATTGTAAGTCAAGACACCTTCAGATAATTGATTTTTCTTCGATTTCATTTGGAGATATGATTTCCTTGAGAAAATATTTTAAATGAAACATAGTCTATGTCCATCTATACGTTACCCACACATACACAAACACATACACACACACGCACATGCGTACACAATAGTATACATATACGTAATAAAATATAATTAATTTATTAAATAATATAATTGATTTATTGAATATTATGTTTATTTTGGGACCAATTTACTGAAGCACAATTTACAAAATTAACAGAAGTAAGTCACGACATTTACTTCCTTCGTTCACACACGGAAAGTACCGGCTTGATTTGTGCGTACACGGTCTTATTTACTATGAAATACGGGAGAGTTTCTGTCTCAGCAGAATACTTAAAAGATACAAGACGTCTCAAGAAAAAAGGAACATCTGGCAATACTAGTGCTGATACATTTCCAATGGCACACCTATAATATTTTTCTTTCGTGCTTTGGGCATTGACCCAAAAGCGTAATACCTAAAGCGTATTGGAATGTATTGAGCCTTCTGAAGAAACTTGGAGATATTGAATATCTTCCTGCGTTACTTGGTAAAAAAACATTCCTTATAAAATATTTGATCTTTATATTGAAATACATGAATATTTTCTTTTCCCAAACTGTAGTTATACAGCTCTTTCATAATTTTTAAGCTTTTCAGTTTAATTTCATAAATCGATTTTGTTTTGGCAATCATTCATATAATGAAAAGATAACTCAACTCCGTGAACTACTTCTATGCTGAGCATTTCCAGCTTCGACTTAAATAGTATTTTTTAGGAATTATATTCACATAGCTCCCTTTTTTAGGGTCTACTGGGTTTCTGGGTATAGAATTATATTCACATAGCTTTTTCTGGATTCCGCAAAAAAGTATCAAACACTTATACGTTTTTCATGTTTTTTCGTCCGTCTGTGAAAACCTTACGGTTTTCTACAGTTTCATACCTATGTGCCTAAAAGTTATAAATAGATACATACTTTTGATTTAAAAAAAATTAACGTACCTCCCCGCACTTGTAAAGTTGTACAGATTTTTTTTATTCTGTCACCCTGTTAAGTGGAATGTCTTTGGAGGAAGCTTTTAAAATATACTTGAAATTTCATTCACCACTTTTTTACAATTTAAGGATCGCTTTGAGAATTATTAAGCTTTAAAGTTATATTTAATTTCTCTCCCGTTCTAATCTTTCTACATTCAAATAGAACTATAAATTAAAGTTATTTATATAAACTTGCATCAATAATTTCAAGATATATTGAGAACTAAGAAAACCTATTTTATGCGAGTTGCGATAGGTATTTGATCTGTTCTTTAATATTTCTGGTATTTGCGGCTTCATTTATTTATATCATAAAAATAAATAAATATCCAGTGATTCCTTAGAATACCAATCAATTATATGTATGCCAATAAACGTTCCTTTATTGATCTTGTATACTGTAAAATTTTGTATCTTTGGCTCATTAGTTGTTGTGATTAAATAAAGTATACCGATTAACTTGAGCAAAACGGATTTATTTTATTGTAATAAGAGAACATGGATAACAGATCCATCAACGTGACAGCTACTATTATTACGGGAAGAGAAAATAAATAGGAAATAATGTTAACCAGCATTATGAGGAAATTCCATTGCCATATTTTTAACACTCAATATAATTACATATCTCAATGTAATTACATATCTAAATTCAACAGACAAAGAAACAACTTATACAAATCTACCTACCATTCACCCTTATTATCTTATACTTGTTGAAAAATATTAGTATTCTACATTACCTGTAGCACAGTTCTTTAAACACCTTGTAATAATTCTATGTTTGAAGCCTTTGTGAACATATATTCTTGTTGTTCACTAATTTTAATATATTTTAAACATACCTTATTATCTTTACTGAAATATTTTATGAAATGGACACGGCTATCCATATGTTTCGAATGCTTAACGATATCATTGCCACAGACATGGCAGACTGATTATCAAAATAAATTGTTGCAGGGCATACATTTTAGAAACCAAGTTTATTTGACAAGTTAATCCGCCAACAAGCTTCACTAGCTGTCATACCCATTGAAAAATATTCAGTCTCTGTTGAGAATAAACTTACAAATACTCGTTTATTTTAGCACAATGAAATTAAACAATTTTAAAAGTTAAATAAATAGCCTGTGGTTGACTTTTTGTCCTTAAGGTCACCTTTCCAGTCAGTATCGTAATAGCTCTCTAGAAGTACATGTTCACACTTATAAATTCGTTTATAGCCTATAGTATGTTTAAGATATAGTTACTCTCTTTTCGTTGCAGTTAACAACATCTCATTAGCACACTTAACATGGATACAGCAAAACATAAATCAGACCTAGTTCCGGATAAAACATACGTAAGACAACCTACAATCTATCTTCATAATTTTTCAATATCTTTATCTATTGTAAAATTCTGAGCCATAGGTGTTAATATTGGCTTACAATTTTCCATTTTTAAATTTTTAAAAATATTTTGTAAATAATTTCTTTGACTTGATTCAGTGATACTAGTTTTTAAACTTTACTCAACGTATGTATCCAAGGAATTAGATATCAATCCTAAGTCTTTCATCTTAAACTCATTCCATAGAATAATTTTGGTTAATTTTTCATTAGTCCCAAATATTAAAAGACCGCCGACGCACAACAACATATAGGTTTTGTCGTTTTCGTCATACTCCATATATAACAAGAAACATGTTTTACCCTTACAAAACCTTTTCCTTTTATAACAGAATTAAATTTGATATTACAAAATTTTGTTGAATCTTTGAGACCATATAACTATTTATTTAACTTGACAATATTGTCAATACTATCAGACTAAGCTCTTTCCGGCAATTGAACAAACACATTTTTATTTATTCCACCATATAATAAGGCTCCTGTCTGTCCTGTCCCTCCAAATGCATGTATTTGATAGATTGGAAATTTTAACTTATTTGCAATTACTATAAAAAGTCTAAAGGTTGATAATTTTGCAACTGAAGTGTAATTGTTATTTAAATCTAAAACATTATCTTACTCATTGCCTCTAGCAACTAAGCTGGATTTGTACTGAGAAATATAAATAATATTATTATTTATTTTATTTAGTTTAAACACTCAGTAACTGTTAACAACTTTGTCTTTTACAGGTACATCGCTAAATTTCCAAGTATTATTCTCTTTTAACGTTTGCAGTTCTTTATTTATGGCATCACTCCACTTAGCAGCATCTTTCCTCTTCATGGTCTCCTTGTACCTGATTGGTGCAATCTCCTCATTGTAGATATTATTGCACTGGTAAAAGGATGTTTGCTTTTTCATACGATTGCTTGATTTTCGTGGGTCTACTGTGTCATTCAAGTCGAATGAACTTTCATTGTAATCAACACGCGGATCGGGTCACTGCCAGGTTCAGTCCGACTTTCAATCAAACTGTCATAGAGACTAAACAGGTTAAATTCCGAATTGTCATGTGGTTCAGAACTCTTATTTGCCTCTTCTCCATTTTTTGTCAATTGATTCTTTAAATCAAAATTAATTGTGGCTTCTCTCTCTTCATTTTGTTCTGGTACTAAGAAAACTGTATCTCTTTTTACTTCTACAGGGTTCTTTTGCGAAAAATACATCCTTTATGTTTTACATCCTCTCCACACCCAACTATCCTCTCTAAATTCTACTAAATTCTCACTGTTTTTTGCAACATTGACCATCTCATATTTGTAATGAAAGTCCATGTAATATGAGCTTTCATTTTGTTTTTCAACCGTATAAATATTGTTATTTTTATAAAATTTACAGCAATTCTCATCTATCACCATGACGTAACTTTGTCCGAAACCAGATTGACAGGGTAAAGGTTTGTCTTCAATTCCGGAACGAATAGAATATTGTCCAATGCAGTTTCAATATATTTCATGCCGTTATGTTACACACTAATCGCTGCACCGTTACCGAAAGTCACATATTTTTGTGTGGTGCTAGTAAAAGATGTAAATAAAATGCGATCACAGCACATGTGTTCAGTGGCTCCAGAGTCTACTGGCCAATTTCATTGTTGATATTGTTCTGATGAATTTGAGACTACAGAAGTATTATTTTTCTTTTTTTCTCTGTTGTTCTTAAACTTACACTGCGCTTTATAATGTCCTACTTTAGCACAGTAAAAACATTGGTTTTTGTTGTTATTAATATTTCTTTCATTTTTATTATATTTACTCCTACACTTACGTTGAAAATTTTCAGGTTTATTACATTTAAACCACTTGACATATTTCTTATCGTTTACAACAAAATGGATGAGGATTATGTCTCCTGGAATACTACACTCTTCTCCTTAATTCTTTCTTCAGTAATCTGGCCGCTAATTTTTCAATAGTCTGCTCGTCATTTGGTGCTGACTCCCAAGATACTAAATATTTGTATGTTGTTGTTGTGTGAACAATATCTGGCAACGATATTAAAACTTTTATTTTGATGAATTTATTCGATATTTTTTACCCATTTGTTTCAATCGGACTTGCACCACTTGGATCTTGGATAATAATACTAACAATTCAATATCCTTTTCATATGTTTAGTGAAAGAATCGTTGCTGTACAATATGAATACTGGTCTCCGTCTTCTGTTCATAAACACTTTGTAATTTTTTCCGCATCTCTGCGGAATTTCTACAATGAATTATGAGCAACATTACATTTTCAATCATTCTTGTAACCAACAAAAATTAAAGTAAAAAGTGTAAAGTGTCTGAGTCTTAGCAATTTTGGTCGCCCTTTTGGTTAGTTCAGTCTTCAGATTTTTGATACAGTCTAGCCAATCTTAGCTTCTCAATAGTACAATAATTTGGAACTTCAAGATATTCCAATTACTGGATCCTTGCCTTATTCAATCACCAAAATAAGTATCCTTCTCGACGACTCGATGTAATTCTACGCGATAATTGACAAATATAACCTGACGTCGATATTTTTGCTTGATGTACTTTCTTACAAAATTTTATACAATCGGTACACAGAATTACGTGTCCGGGCCTTTAACCTATTTTCACTAAATAAAGTATACCGATTAACTTGAATAAAACAGATTTACTTTATTGTAATCAGTGAAAAAAATTGTCAACGTGGCAGCTACTATTTTCACAAGAAAAGACAATAACTAGAAGATAGATGTTACCAGCATCATGACGAAATAACATTACCATGTTTTATTAGTAATAATAAAATTAGTATAATATTAGTAATATATGCGATAATCTATAATCGCAATTACTAAGCTGTCAGAGGCAGCTGAGACGTTTATATTAATTAATTAACAGTCAGTGGTTTGACGTAAATCCCCATGGGTTTCGCCGTATTTGATCGTATTACAATATTATCGCCAGTAATTTACTATTATCCGACCATACGTGAAAGATATTGATGTAAGATTTTGGAATATTATGTCGTGGGAGTCTACTGACGTTTCTGTAATTATTGTTAAATTAAGGATAATCAGGTCAATGTATTCAATACGACTATAATTGTTGAATTATTATATAAGGTATGATATTTTCGTCGAGTTTTGAAACAAGTATTAAAAATTCTGTGTTTTTACAATCAGTTATAGATTCATACTTACTTAATCGCATAACCAATTATAAACTACTGGAATAATATTTAAGGATCTGTCACTAAGTTTTGCGAATAAAAGAATTTTTGGGGCTCGGTTAGTCTCATTAATTTTACTTTTACAGGAATATATATTTGAGTATACTGGATGCAAGTAAAAATTAGTATTTTTCTGACATGCTGAACTGAGTGTAGAAAATAAAAGTGGGGAAAAATAATATTAATGCCTAACCTCTGTCGGAATATATGTTCGTTTTAATTTATGTTCAACACATATAATAAGAAAATTAAATTGCTACGAAGAGAGCTTAGTCTGTCAAAACATAATGTTATTTTAAGTGATAATAAAATTTTAAAAAAGGCTGTCAAAGGTTCCACAAATTTTCAAAAATAAAAATATTTATTTTTATTTTTGACTTTTAAGTATATTTCGTGCAGTTTAAATAAACGTTTTTACCTCATTTACTGAAATCGATTCAAATGTACATATAAATGATTGAATTACCATATATAAAATCTTAGTAAAAATAATATCTTCTCCTTTTATATAATCTTTATATGATTAGTTTACAAGGACAAAACAGATATACGTTTTTGGACATAATCTCTGCGCAGTATTACAAAATGAAAGGAAGGATTTGGAGCCATAAGCTTACCAGGGTGGGGGCTAGATATAGCTATTGGTAAAACTATTTCTTTTATCGCCTGAAGGGAATGGTTTTGTCGGGATTTAAGTAATTGGAAATAATGTGTAAGTACCGGCTCACTGCCGGATGGTAAGTAGTAGTATGCATTAAAAAAGCTTTAACATTACGAATGCAGGTGCGTTGGCAGGCAATGCAGGCCCAGCGTCAAAGACAAACTATTTTACGGTTATCGAACGTTGCTTCATGTTGATATAAAGTTGTTTTATCATACGATGAGGCAATTTAAGACGCATTTGTTAATATTATTACGTATGTATTGTTTTAATTAGTGTTTACTAATTATTACAGTACTGCATATCCGTTGGCGTCTCATATTGAAATATATATTATTTGGTCCAGGCTGACGTATATTATATCGATTTTAAAAAGCAGTTTTTGATTATATTTATATTAATTTTGTTCTTATTGAAATACCAGAGGTAGGTTTATCTTTTAATTTAGTTCGTTATAAATATCTTCATAAATTATTGTGTTTTTTTTTCAATTATTCTACATGCAAATGATTTAAAATCAATCTCAACTATCTACAGTCCAGCCTTGATGATTGAACGTGTTGAAAAAACTTTCTTTTGATATCCGTGTATAAGGCGGTATATTTATTTATACATTTTTTTAAATTTTCATCTGGGTACACTACATTTCATTTTATTGTGATTTTGAAGATATATTTCACTTATAAAGTTTCCTTTATGGTTGTTAAATGGATAGATTTTAGAAGATATTTAGAAGACTCAACTTTTTATAAAAATAGATTTTATTTTATTCTTGACGAAATTTATACACTTTTCTTTCTTATAAACACTGTGCAATGTTTTGATACTCACAATTAAATCTACAATTAAAGAAGTCGGACAAATAAAAGCTAATGGATTTTGTGAATTAAAAACCTGCTAATAATTTCAGTTATATTGTAAGTAATGAGAGTATACACAAACAAAAATTAATTTGTATAAAATCTAGCAAAGTTGAATTGTAATTAAAACCGATCACAATTAAGCTACTATTTTATATTAAAAAGATTCTCTTAATGCCTTCAGAGGTCGTAAGAAGTTACACGGGTGCCCTATATAGTTAAATTAATTGCATTTATTTATCTATAATAAAATAAATTTAAAATAGATAAATAAGTGGACGTCATGTTCAGTACCGAGAAATTTTACATTTTTTTGTGCTTAGATACACTTTGTAAAATAACTTTCGAAGCCTCGTATAGTTACATTCATTTCATTATATTTCTATTAGTTACTGGAGAGTACGATTTCAATAAACGTAACACTTAAATGAGAACTACGTCATTTTTTCAACTTTTACATGTGGTTAAATCAAGCTAGATCATAATATTTTGATTTGTTCAATACAGAATAAATAGTAAATTAGCTGACATTTGAAGATATACTATTTTTAATAGATGATTCTGAACTAATTATTCCCTATTTTCTTTTCGACCTGTTTATGAACTACATCTTCCTATTAGAAAATGAAAAATGGTATAAATCATAATAGTATTCTCTCCTAACACTCTGTCATTTTAACCCATAAATCAGGGAATTATGTATTCATAGCCCAACGAAAGATTTTGGTTTAAAAAAGAAACGAAATGATTGATGTAATTTTTTATTTCATGAGTATCTGTAAATATCAGAGGGTAAGCTGAGATATTAGGTAAATATACTGCATGTAAAATAATTTCCTTGTCCTTATTGAAAATAGTTTCTTTTTTGATACAGCAGTATGTGGAGGGAAATTTTAATTCAGCATTCTGACATGTTTCAGACCTTGGCCAATAAAAAACTCAAACCTAGCAATTGAGTACGGTAGCTTTCGGTATTGATGGTTTCACCAGGCTCTATAAATTCTCAGTAGAACGAATCTTTAATAGGATATTGAAAAATATACGACAATATCTTTTTGCAATGAATACTTATTAAAATTTGTTATAGCGACAGAACTTGATTAATGGTTGGAATCTAGGTATAATTTTCGACCGGCCGGATCATTCTAGTAGGTTTACTTTTCATCCCTATTACACTTGTCTCTTTATTATAAATCTAACTCTTGTCAAATAGTCAAATCTGATATTTTCACTCAGTTGCTTAGTCGTTTGACAAGGATCTTCTTTGAGATATGATTGCAATTCATCGGTTTAGAATTATTGAGGGTTTCCACTCCTAGACTTGTCTTTCAGGCCAAAATCTCCTATCTTAAACTTGAAAAACGCTATTCTCTTTATATATTTCGTCGATCGTTCTTACGGACTCTGCAACACACTTTGAACGGTTGAAAAGAAATGGCATGCAATATCAAATGTGCGTCTTCTCAATGGCCATGATATTATATATTTTTTGTCTATTACTGTTCTATTTACCACTAAACGCCGTTCCATTTTATCAGTGCAACAGCCGTTGTTCGAGATCAAAATTTAAAGATATTCGCAATTGCATCATTTTACATCTTGTTATCCTGACATAAATCATATGTTAAATGATATCATATCAGTCATATGTAAATTGTTTTACATAATTCATATTAATAAATATATATTAATTCGGCAAAAAAAACAGTGGAACTACGAATTATTTTGAATTGAGGTTTTTTCGGAAAAACGCTTTTTTCATTGTCAGTCGCTTTATTGATCATAACTAATACCGGAGATCAAATACTAAATTTTCATTTTATAACATTTTAGGGCCGATGTTATTCACAAGGTGAAACAAATTTATTTGAGAGAAAATTACGTGACAAATTTGTTTATCTGCAAACGAATTTCCAAAAAGTTATTATAATTTAAAAATGGAACGGTTTTATTGCATTCTTAATTATTTTGCTGTGCAACTTGCGAAATAAAAAGCGAAGTGTAGACAAAACAATGCCTCGTTGAAACTAGACTTAAAGTAAAGAAAACAATTTATTCTACAATATTCAGTTCATAGAAACTCATAATATTTATAACGGAGATAAAACTTTATTATTAACTGTTGTCTGTTGAACCGTACATTTCGTACAAACTACGAATTGTAATAATAGGTTTGACATCATTTATTTTTAGTTTGGTATTTGTTCTTTAAATGAAAATGAATTGGTTCATTTTTTGGCTAGTCCTTTAAATATTATGAGCGATAACTAACAAGATTTGTATTCAAACGCGAGTATCGTAGTAAATTTTCAAATATTAGGTAACATCTTTAACATCCTTGGAACTGACCACTTAGTCTTAAGGCAGTTAACAATTATATTATATTTTAAGAACATAATTGTATTTTGACACAATTATATTTGACTAGAACTGGCTGAGCGATAGGCATTGATTGACTCACTGAATGTTACTGACCAGCCCATTTAAAAACCCTTGTTTTGCCTAGGGTAACTTTTGTAGTATTAAAATAAATGGAATAGACGCATAGTTAAAGATATAGAAGCACACTAGTATTAATTATCATGTTATTTTGTAATAAAACATGATGATAAATAAAGTTGAAGCTTAATAGGGCGTAGGCTATATTCTGGGTATTTATCCGTACTGTTATATATCTTCTTGGTATAGCAATACGGATATTCACAAAATATATGGATCAATAACCAATAGCACATTTGAAGTTCGCACTCGATTCTTATACCTTAACCAAAGGAAAAATATCTTTATGATACAGAGATTTCCTCGAAATGTGTTTCAAGGAAAATTATTTTCATTGAGTTATTTACATTTTTCATCATTAGCTTTCATCTTAGTTATTGAAAATCGTCACCAAATTCTTATAGTTTTTGGTAATATAGGTTATTGTTAATACATTTCGTGAAACATATTTATCTATGCGGTTTTTGTTACTGTGTATTCTTTTCTCGGTAATTAAGTAATGAACAAATTAAATTATTTTTGTTACAAAACTTTCTTTTAATTTTCCAAGCTAACAAATATGAATATGAAAGCAAAAATACTGCTCAATTCTGAATATGATGCCTTATTATAAATTTTTTTAAATATTTCTAACCAACCAAGGCATGAAAAGAATTTAAGAAAGTATTTTATGTATAAAGAAATGAATCATTTTTGTTAAGATTAATCCATAAACTCTCGAAGTCATTTATATACTGACTAAAGAAAAGGTGTTTTTGTAGTTCAGAATTAGTTGTTTTGTAAAATCTTCCAAATTTTAAATTGCTGCACATCTTTAATTCAAATTTTGTTTTTTACTTGAGTTTTTTTTAGTTAGTCAGTGCGAAAGCACTGACAAGCAATATTTTTAAACCTAATATTTGGAAAAAGTTCGATAGAAACTACCATCTCGTAGTATTTTGTATTATTTTACCTTCGTCATTTAGTTTAAAGCTGTTTTTATTTTAAGCTCCGCGCTAAATTTACGCGTTATGTTTTTGTTAGATTCTGACTTCTCCTAATGAGTAATTTTTTTTATTTCAAATCAATTTTATTTATTTTAGTAGTTTGAAAGATCATATTAAAAATTCCGTAATAATAAAAAAAAACTAAACCAATTAAAAAATTAAATCTTAACTTTAAAATATATATTAAATACAATATTCAGAAATCTCTACATTTTAAATAGGAATTATTTTTCAAAATAAAAAAAAATTACTATTCGTAAATATCATAGCCAAAACTTTAGTTTACATTTTATAAAGTAACCATGGTATTTAACGACTTAAACATCAAGGAATGAAACTGTTTTTTTCCCACCCATTTCATCAGATTTCACCACTTTTCCATTCATATTTCTATTAGTATCACCACTCATTTTGCATCTTCTGGAAGGTAATTGGTTGGGTTCTTGCAATAAAATGTCGCTATTTTATCTGGTACATTACTGGACAAATGGCAGTCTTATAATGAAGAGGAACGACGACGGAGGATACGTCGATTATTCGATGTTTGTTTAAAAACATTTCACGAACACATTTGGTGTCGTATTGGTCATTCGCAAACCAAACAATTTTCCACGCTGATGCAAGATGACCTATTATTCGCTGTTAACGTGTTAAGTATATTACAAAAATTATTTACAATCTGTCACGGCAAATCGATAATTTCTCATGTATATTGACGCAACAAATTTTCTAATAAAGTTAATATGGGCACTAAATTTGAGGGTTAAATCTAAGGTTTAAAAGGTTTCGTAACTGCAAATACGCATATATGCGATGTGGTTAAATATCCAATTGAACGAATTATTTCGCTTTAAGGTATCGGGTAATCTTATTTTCTGAAATGATTTCTAAATCAATGATAAAATCACCATTTTCGATCCGTTAAATCGGCCTTTTCTTCTCACATAACGTGAAATCTTCTTCAAAAATTGTGGATATTAAAGAATCCATAATTCCTTTATATTTTATGAATACAGACTTCAAAGACATATCTATAAATATCTCACCCAATATCAACAACAATTCACAAAAATAAGGTGGGGGCAAGTGGAACGAAACATGCAAAACCATGTGACCTAAGTAGCTTAATCTGCAGAGCATACGGATTTGAAAAATTACTTTTGATATTGCGTCATTATCATAATCGAGGATATAAAAGGTTCATATGGATTTTGAATACATTTGTGGAGAATTAATTGTTACTGTTCCAAGAATTGCTTTAATTGTTCAACTGAATAGAGTATATATTTTGTGGAAAATTATTTTTAGTAAGTGGAAGTGATCAAAGTTTTCATATTATGAATCTAGGGTGATTTTTGTCGATAAGATTTTATTTTTGAAGAAATATGTTTATTGAATTCTAAAACACTTGACCTTAAGAGTCAAATTGGCATTTAATTAGTTTTAGGTTTCTGTAATGCAATAAAAAACACTTATGATTTCATTATGTTCATTCGTTCGTCAATCAATTCATCCATTTGAATTTTTTAGCTTCACACGTTTTGCAGTTTTAGACCTGGATACCTGATTATTTGTATGTGGATGCTTCAAACGGGATTGTCATCTAATATGTAACAACATATTAAAAAAATTGATACATAAAATTTGTTAAAGAAATCGCATACGGTGTATTCAAGTTGATTGAGCGTTTATTGTTTATAGAATTTATTTAATCGTTACGTATTCTGTTTGATTATTTTAGTTTAACCTGATTTCTCACCTGTATTTTTAATTATTCTCTCCCTAAGATTATTTAAAGCATTATTTAAAGTGTTTTTTCAGAATCTTCGTACTTGCATGTTATTATAGAGACCATATTCTATAATACAAATTTATATTTTTTTAGATTACTGACTAGTTATTTTTTCGTGATCTCTTCGTCTCGTGGATGTTTATATTTATTAGTAAATATATTTTGTTATCCTTAAAAATATCCTTGTCCACTAAATAATTTTATTTTAATTTTTCCTCAAAACTTTATTTTAGGCCAGTTTAGGCCAGTTATTTTAGTTTTTTATAATAACAAGCAATAAGTAGCAAGGCCAAAATTTAAACAAAGCAGGCGTATACATGATAAACGTCTATTTTTTATATTGTTTACTTTATGTAGCATGTTCGTAAGTAAGCTCGAAAAGCTATTTACTTATATTAAAAAAGCTAAAAAGCTGCTAAAGTAATTTCTCATAGGAAGCAATTACGTAACTTACAAATTTCAGTATGCCCAATTCTGCATCACACTTTTGAAACTAAAAATAGTTTTGAATTATAAAATTAAAATATATTTAAAACCGCCACTCTAATTTTTAAACTTCTTTTACAGTAAATTATATAGGTAGTGCCTTGATTAATAAAACGACATAAAAAAAAACACCCATCCTAAAAACATCATGAAAAAGCAATCCGATATCAAGAGCAAATCTTAATGTCAAGAGACCGAAATCCATGTCAGTAAAATTGCGGAGAAAAGCATGTGTTAAATATATTATTAATGCAAACATAATAACAATGCTAAGTAAAAGACGGAGCTCAGTATAAAAATATAAAGATAATATTGATTTCAATAACTTTATAATTCCTTTTCCTGAGGGAAGCAAAGACTTGTGAAGCGGTTGTATGTTCAGTTACTTTTGACAAAAGGAAATGACCTTCGGAAAATATAAATTAATATCACATTTCGAATGCTTCGAACTCGTTCGCAAACCGACTGTGGGCCAGTCGTATTGTTCATTTGTATGACTCATACTAGATACGGACGGGTGAGAACAATAGAGCTGGGGATATACGAAATCAATATGCAGCTAGGAAGTAAAGAAAGAGGAAAATACGTTCAATATTTGCGGGAAATGCGCGTTAATATTTATTTCTTTCACGTAGGAAGAAATATTTTATTTTTTAATGGGAAGATTTTACTAAATGTCTATCAGAAGTGTACTCCTACGTTTAAATGTTTGCTAACTAATGTAATATTTATATTTCGGACATTTGATGCATTACATTAGTTACGTGTATAGAAAATGTAATTGATTTTGGTGGCCTTTTAACATATTTTCAATAAGGTTCACATCAAATTATTTTAATTTGATAAGTAAGTAGGGCGTATAACTTGGAAACATCATTTTCATTGTTCAATTTTATTACGTTGCAAGACCACTGATTTTCATAACTTCAGTAGCATATGTTCGTTTAAAAAACGTATCGCTAAACAAGAAGTAAAGTTTATTGTGAGCAATATATATATTTTGCAGTCAATGATGTAACTTAAAATGATAATCGATTAACAGGCAGGCCAATAAATAAAATTATATTTTCTGAAAATGCCAATTTTTTTAATATTATAATCAAATAGCCTATTTGGCATTAATTTGGTGACTCGTGCATTATTATTGTAAATCGCATTTTACTTTTTTTTGTTTCATTTCAAATACATCTTCGAAACTATTAATACTTGCCATAACCGCGTTCTACCGGTTGTATATCAGCATGACATGACAAGTGTTATAACTTCAACTTATACAGACATTTTTATGTTTTATATTTGGACGTAACGATAAATGTATGTTATCTTTCGTAACAGGGTATATATAAAAATGTATAGCTGCATTAGAGAAATAAATATATTAAGGTTGTTAACTGATTTATTAATGCCTAAATTAACAAAGTACCTCTGTAAGATTATTATTCTTAATATATTTATTTTATCGAACTATTATTCGCAAGTTTGAATACATTTATTACTTCACATTCCGCACGTCTGCTTGTATATTTTTCATTCTTAATTTACTTAACGTAATATTGGTGATATTGATCCAATTTCTTTAGAGTCAGAATCGTGGACTATTTGAGTAGGTCACATTCATTAATTTCTACCAAGTTTAAATCACGTTTTCGTTCGTTTGTATGTTAAACATTGTTCTGTGTAATTATATACACTTAATCTTTTGATTCACAATAAGTTGCTAAACGGATATAATATATTTATTAATAATATATAAATAAATTATTAAAAAATATTCAGTTCCAACGTGGTTAAAAATAAATTATCATATTGCCTATTAAATTTAAAAAGAAATTTCGACTTCATTATTATTATCAATAAGTAAATATTTTTTTTAGTTTTTTATTCTTATAAAAATAGTTAAACCAATAAATACAAAATATTATTTTTTGCAATTGTACCTCACAATATTATGAACTTGCTGCCTCAGAAATTAAAGACTATTTTTTAAATCCTATATACTTTTTATTACATGGTAGGGATAAGATAGATATCAAACATCTTTGATATGTGATACGGGAATAAGATATAACCAGGGTCCTTTGTTTGATGTAAAACATAATTCCAATTAATAATACTAATTCAGAGACGGAATTCTCGACGCTTGTTAATTCACTAGGCGCAGGTCAGGTTTGACGAAGATCTGCGATTTTTAACACATAGATAGGGGTGAGCTATTATGATGTCTCTTAAAAATACGTGGAGTTAACTAAATTAAATAAAGCGTACAATCGGATTTCAAGAAAATCGATTTGATAACTTATGTAACTCATTAACTTTATTTTAAAAATTTAATTGAATTTTAACTATCACGAACTTTTTTAATCCCATATATATTTTTATTAGTATGAAATTGGTGTATTTTTGTTATTTTTTTTTGTTATTAATATATCGCTATATCAGTGATATATCGCTAATTCGAAGAATACAATGTAATAAACATTTGATTATTTATTTGAACGATTAAGAGACTACTACTACATATTGTGTAAGGTTCCTACTACTGCATATTGTGCAACCTTCAAAATTTCAGGAGGTGACGTAAAGAAATGATGTCTATTAACTTTTTAAAATTTTATGTTGACACGGGGCGAGTATCTTACGGTATTTCGTAATCTCTTGAAAGCACTCTATACATAGCACTTTTTGGGCGTCACATCGTAACTTCTCTGTTTTTCCGTATAAAGCGTAGCCTCTATACATCGTAGCGTTTACTTATATCGTAGCCTCCTGATATAAATTATGATCTCTACATATTACTCAACCAATAATACCTCCTCTCTAATATAATAATACCCCCTCTCTATCTTCTGAAGTATGAATTTGTGTCAAATTACGGAATCCCTAAATAATATATAGAGGTCGCTACCGACTCTCGGAGTTTTAAAATTATCTACAAAGGTACTTATTGCAATGTTAGACATGGTTAAATTTTAGATCAAAATAAATAGAGAATCGGCATCATTAACTGCTAATGATGTGAGGGCTTCATGACAGAGTATGTATTCTCACCAAAGGAAAGCAACATGTTATCACCAAAATATAACATTAGCTACTAGTCTCGATGTGGCTAAGTTGAGTGACCGAAAAGGAATTGTTGTTATGGCCTCTACACTCAAAAGTCTGGACTGTAATAAGTCACAATTTAATATTATCTATTTTTCTATACGTAGCTAAATAATAGATATTAGAAAGCAATTTACTTAGTCTATAAAAGCCAATTTCCAATCACAAACTACACTTATAATGGATAGATATGCACGGGATGGAAAAACGCTTGAGAAAATAACGGGACATAAAATAGCAGATCCTCTACCAATCTTGGTATCTGGTAAAGGAGTCAACCAGTTCAAAGGAGTCCCAGTATTTTCGAGACAAATTTATCGCAAGGATTATATGATAAAATAAGATATATGTGCTTCGATAGGTGGCATCTAATACAAGGCGAATAAAAGGAGCCGTATTTTTTTGGGACAGGAAATGCAAAAGGAATTAATTCGCTTTGCATGTCGGCATCACATCTTAGTTATCGTACTTGAAGTTGTCGTAATATTAGCTATTGGACCTTCCAGTGATCCAGAAGTAATGATTTTTAAAATATTTAAAAGCTATTGGACAAAAATTAATCAGGAGGACTTCAAGATTGCGACATCCAAACAATCTACTTGGAGCTGCGTTCAAACTGTCGCAATAGATATAACTGCCTTTGCACAAAATCAACTACAGTAATTTCAGTGTCATGACGTTTACAAAGTGCAAAGTACAAAGTGACGTTTACATTTGATCATCATCTTTTTGGGAGAGGTTCTTGAAAGCAATATCTCATTCAAAAACCTCTGCTGAAGTACACTGTACATTACACGTTGGATGGCAAAAGTTATACATGTATCAAAAATGTTTCTATTTAAACACCAGCATAAGTTCACAATTAAAGAAGCTAAGAAGATTGAGTTCGGAAAACTTAAGACAGTTTAACCAAAATCCGCATAAAAAGACGTTAGGTCATCTTTGGTGTATTTCTGAAGAGCTTTGTTTAAGCCTTGTCTGATGAACGAGTTTCTACTGATACAAAACGTAAAATGATATTAGCACTGAAGAAGAAAACGTCGAAGAACAGTCTTAAACAGGAATTTATGGCACCATAATAAAAAATACTGAAGATTTCGTATCAATTGGTTGTACGAAATGTTTCCACATTGCTGGCATTTCATGAAAGTTTTTCCAAAAAGATCCCGAATTATGGGGAGAAGAAGAAAGCTACAGGTCGATTAAAGAAATTATACTAAATACGAGAGTCGTTGACGATATAGCTAAACGTGATGTTTCTCTAATGGAATAATACTATAAATTACACACGAACGTTGAGGAGCAGAAGTAGTACTTAATATTGTTAGTTAAGAGTTATATAAAAGGCAAATTTTACATAAAAACATTTTTTTCTTCCTTCTCAAAAATAGAAGAGGTTTGGTCACTGTTATTGAGTATTTTCATCCATAAAACTGGGTCCTGATTGTAATAAATTCTTATTGCAAAATTTATTGTTTTGTTTTATTTTGCCAATTTCAAAAGTTGGTAGCGAATCTTAAATGTCAATTAAGCAAATAAAAAAAAACTTTGTCTGTTTTATTATAGAATAGATCAGGTTTAGGAGTTGAGAATAAAAGAAATAAATTTTTTTTTTGGATCTTGTATGAACCACCCTACTACGTAACGCATGTAAGCGTTTGTTGGTTTTGTGTTCAACCTGTAGATATCATAATTTTTATTGTATTTCAACATGTGTTTGTACCGTATTTTCTCTGTACGTATATATCGCAACTTCTATATATTTTTGTGTCTAGGCCTCTATATATATATATATATATATATATATATATATATATATATATATATAAATAACAGCCCCCATGTATCGTAGCTTATTTCGTATCATGACCTCTATATATCGCAATATATAATTGCTACCGGAGCAATCTCTTCCAGTCATCCAAATTTCAGTCATCTGTCCTTCCAGTTGTTTAAGTGGACCAGTTTTAATTAATTGGCAATAAATTTTTAAAAAAATATATGAAAGTTATACAGTATGTATCATCGCTAAATAGCATCACTTTAATCTGTAATAATGGTAAATTGCAATATACATATTTTTTAATGACACCATTTTTTTTTTAAATTTTAAATTCATAAGTCATTAACATGGTAATGCATCAACCTATATATTTTATTTCGATAAATATAAAACATATGGCAATATTGCATAACTACCCTTTTAAATTAACTACCTATTAGCAATTTGGTGGTTAATTTGACTTTTCTAATTATTGCTTTAATTTGCGTAGCTATAAAAAAGAAGGTTATAGTAATAACAAAATTCAATTTCAAAGCCAATTTCATTTCAAGCTCAAATTCGTAAATAAAAATTATTCCCATTTGAAAATCTTTAACATCCATAATTAACCCACATATCTAAGGTTACAAAAATACTATCATCGATTTTTAAAATAAAATTATTTCAATAAACCTTAATGCTTGTTTTATTTACCATTTACGTAAATTATTATTTTCTTCTTAGTAATATTAATAGCGGAGTTTGGTTATGATTCAACAATAAATCGGCGTGCTTTATTTTTTATTTAATATGGCAATACTCACAAATACCTTTTCAAGTATTAAAATTAAAAATAACAAAACTTTTCGCTGTGTGGAGAATTATCGTGTAATTTTTAAGTTACGTTTCTTATTTTCTTTTTACAGACTGGCTAGATTTTGCACCTCAATTTCCCTTCCAAACACTTTGGACGTTGTTATTGCATCTGAACTTGCTGCACTTGGATTTTTTTTTATCAAATCAAATGACCTGTTCAAACGGACAGTGCTTTGGTACATTAATTATATCTTGAATGTCTTTCGAATGAGGAGACACTCAAAAGAATCTGAAGATGTTCGAAATGTAATATGATAACAAAGTACTCTCATAAAGGTGAGTAACTATTATGTCAAGTGTTAATTAAATTATAATACGTACCACGGCATATTTTACTAAGGTAATTACTTTATTTTGAAATGAATGAAAGAAAGTATAAATAATCGTAATAAAATAGAAAAATGTTATTTTCTTAAGTTATGTTTTTGCTTTACAGGTACCAAATGACAATAGATGATAATCCATTATGGTATTTGACAATATGTTATATATCTCCAAATTAACAACTGACGATGTTTACACAGGTGTTAATTTATACGTAATTTTAATGATTATAATCAACTTTAATTATTTTATAATCTAGGCAACTGTTTTTAAAATTATTATTTTGCCGGATTATACGTGATTAAATGCACAAGAGGTTGAACTGGCGCTATTTAGGAATGATACGTAAATAATGAAATAAATGAAAAAATCGAAGGCAGAGTATATATATATATATATAAGTATAAGCATTCCTTTTGTAACAAAGGTAATATTTTTCCTTTGTTACTATCTGTAAATGTCCTATCTTTATTGTTAACTCTACTTTCATTAATTGATTATAGAAAAATATGTGTGCGCTTAAATTTATTCGCCAAGTAAAAATGATCACTTTCTGAATTTAGAGAGGATAAGGGGAGGGGAGAGGAGGCTTTCGGCAGTCCTCATGAGTGCCTTCGATTTTTTTATTTATTTTATTGTTTACGTATCATTCCTAAATAGCGCCAGTTCAACCTCTTGTGCCCTTAATAATGTATAATCCGGCAAAATAATAATTTAAAAAACAGTTGCCTAGATTATAAAATAATTAAAGTTGATTATAATTATAAAAAATTACGTCTAAATTTATACCTGTGTAAACATCGTCAGTTGTTAATTTGTAGATATATAACATATTGTCAAATATCATAATGGATTATCATCTATTGTCATTTGGTACCTGTAAAGCAAAAACATAACTTAAGAAAATAACATTTTTCCTATTTATTACGATTATTTATACTTTCTTTCATTCATTTAAAAATAAAGTAATTACTTTAGTAAAGTATGCCGTGGTACGTATTATGATTTAATTAACACTTGACATAATAGTTACTTACCTTTATGAGAGTACTTTGTTATCATATTACATTTCGAACATCTTCAGATTCTTTTGAGTGTCTCCTCATTCGAAAGACATTCAAGATATAATTAATGTACCAATGCACTGTCCGTTTGAACAGGTCATTTGATTGGATGAAAAAAAATAAATCCAAGTGCAGCAAGTTCGGATACAAAAACAACGTCCAAAGTATTTGGAGGGGAAATTGAGGTGCAAAATCAAGCCAGTCTGTAAAAATAAAATAAGAAACGTAACTTAAAAATTACACGATAATTCTCCACACAGCGAAAAGTTTTGTTATTTTTAATTTTAATACTTGAAAAGGTATTTGTGAGTATTGCCATATTAAATAAAAAATAAAGCACGCCGATTTATTGTTGAATCATAACCAAACTCCGCTATTAATATTACTAAGAAGAAAATAATAATTTACGTAAATGGTAAATAAAACAAGCATTAAGGTTTATTGAAATAATTTTATTTTAAAAATCGATGATAGTATTTTTGTAACCTTAGATATGTGGGTTAATTATGGATGTTAAAGATTTTCAAATGGGAATAATTTTTATTTACGAATTTGAGCTTGAAATGAAATTGGCTTTGAAATTGAATTTTGTTATTACTCTAACCTTCTTTTTTACAGCTATGCAAATTAAAGCAATAATTAGAAAAGTCAAATTAACCACCAAATTGCTAATAGGTGGTTAATTTAAAAGGGTATTTATGCAATATTGCCATATGTTTTATGTTTATCGAAATAAAATATATAGGTTGATGCATTACCATGTTAATGACTTATGAATTTTAAATTTCAGAAAAAAATGGTGTCATTAAAAAATATGTATATTGCAATTTACCATTATTACAGATTATTCTTATAGATACACTTCTTATAGATTTTCATTTTTAAATATTACTTCTTATGTATATGAAGAGTATATATATATATATATATATATATATATATATATATATATATATATATATATATATATATATATATATACAGTATATTCTCATATATTGCTTCAAAAATATCTTTAATATTTTCATTTAATATATTTTGAACAGATCAAGGGTCCTTTTACTTAAAGTTCATATTTTCATCACTTCGTTACACATTACTAATTATTTGAAATACTTCTAATATGGTGTATGTGTATGTACATTCATTAGTATCTATTTAATTTTTATAGAAAAATAATTTGAGTAAAGAAACCCATAAAATAAAATTTTAAAATACAAGTTTAACGTTTTGTTAGAAGCGTTAAATGCGAAAATATCACAAAATGTTAATTGGATAATGCTGGAATTTGTATTTTTCTGACGTTTTTGCAGATTTTTTGATGCTCACCGTTTTTATAAACACACCATTATTTCTCTTATTTCTCACTTGGTTTATAATAATTGCCACAGATCGACCCTTTTGATGTTATTTGGTAATGAATATATTTGATGACTTGAGAAAATAAATAAAAAACAATTTTTTATAATATTGACATAGATATAAATAGACATATCGTTTGTAAGTATACTTAAATTATAATTGCAATTTTCGAACAACAAACATAATACTTGCACTTCTTTGTCCAAATTATCGAATTTTGACCTAAGCATTTTAATTTAATGTTTATACTGAAGTCATATTGCAAGTAAGCCGGAAACTTATTTAAGATTGTGTCAAATATAACGAGTGTGTCAAAAATTATCTTTTGTATTATCGAGTACATTAGCACATCTTTGAAATTCTTTCATAATTTCGTGCACTATAATTACATTTCTGAAGCTAGAAATTGATTTTAGTACAACATTAAATAATAACAGTTCTAATTAAGTTATAAATTAACCCGTAAAATGTGGCCGAATTTTAGATTTACTTAAATTAATTACGATTAAAATCGCGCAAACGTAGCTAGAGTCACGTTTTGTTTACGGCAAAGACGCCGTAGATTTATGTTGCGTTTTACGTTTTATGAAACGGAATAAAAATGAGTAGCGATTATATAACCCAAACGGACATGAAGAGATCAGTTCCTCCATAATCCGTAGAGTAAGCGGATGGAATGAGGGCTTAAAGTTTAGTAGCCTATGAGCTTTTGAAACTGGGGAAAGACTGGGGAAAATTATTTTCATGGGCAATTCGATTTTGTGTATGACTGTTTCTGTATAAGTTTTTAATTAAATAAAATTAATTGTCCTATTATTTTATTGCTTTAGGTATATTGTTGGAAACTTTGTCCAAAATTTACGTGATTTTTGGTATTTAAGTGAATGATAGGCTTATTCGTTATCGCTTATTCAGCCAAAATGGCAATTTGTGAAGATGTTATTAGATATTAAGTATGACATTTATTTATAAATTGATTGCAATTTATGGCTTGCGATAAAACAAAATAGGAATCCGCTGGATATCTCAAGAAAAAAATATTTATTTTATTACGGATTATATTTTATTTTGGTCGCAGGAAATATAAAACGTGTCATCAATGTCAAACCGACCTTTGACTATTTATAACGGAAATACATAGTAACACCATTCATCGAAAAAAAACGGTTTGGTTACTTTCTAAAGAAAAGCTGAATTGTCCAATATAATACTATTGTTACTTTATAATTTATTTTCTAATGTACGTGTGTACAATTTGGCAAGATTTTGGTTAAGTAGGTACAAGTTTTTGAACAAAGGACCAAAACGATTTTGTATTTATAATATTATATAGCAAGGGTATATTTATAGATTTTAAGTAATTAGTGATTGTGTGAATAGGTTACTTATTTAAACGGTAGCGCTTTCCATCGCCTTAGTACTTTTAATTATGATTTAAAAATATTGAGTGGACTAGATTTAACCTAAATTTTCAAATTGTTTTCATGAAAAATTTCAGTTCGTTTTCAGGGTTCGGTAGATCAAAAAGAAAAGGCGGAACTTTTAGAAGGTAACAAAAGAATCCGTCCGTCTATACATGTGTTGAATTTTTTTGGAAAACTGTTTGACTTGAAAAATTTTAAAAAGTCGGGTGTTACAAAAAGCGGCGATTTACAATGAAGAATGAGGAAAAAAATTAAAAACAATTCTTTATAATAATATGAAAAAAATTTCACAAAGTATTTATACAAAAATATTCATAATATTTTTATTTTTTGTATAAATTAAATAAGAATAACAATAAAAATTAACGAAACCTTATTGGAAACGATTGCAATAATTAAGCAATTTAGTTCGCTTTTTAAACTTAGCTGTTGCCTAAACGAATTAAAAATAAATTGACAGCAGCGTTATTAAAATTATTAATTTTTTCGATCTTTATGAATTATATGTGATTTTTTTGACGACTTTATTGAGCCTTCAAGATTAACAGATAAGTCTGTTACAGCTGTGTGTGGAGGAACAATATATACATTGATTTATCTTGCTGGTTCATAGAGCTTCATAGAAATAACGTTTATAAACTGTTATTAGAAATAACCCAATTTTTTAAAAAATAAAAATAAAAATTCTCGTCAGTTTGATTTCATGAAAACTTTTAAGCTGCGTATTTTTTTCATTTTAGCCAAATAAGAATATAATTTTTCTTCTTGGGACACCTGAGTCCAACACTATTTGGACGTCAATACTTAAAAATATCTAAATATAAATTTTAAGATTGACACCCTTTGAAATTTAGAGAAACGGAAAAAGGAGCAAATTACATAATTCACTCGCATTGCATGAGCCAATAACAAGCATCCGTCTGGCCATACTTTATATTAAATTGTCAATGCAATTTGTTGTTGCATTAATCCATTAATCATTCTTCCGGCAATGCACTTTTATGTTCCCTTAAATTAACTGATGCCGGATTTTTTCACTTATTATGATATTCATACAATAACAAGGGTATCTGACGGTTGGGATAAGATTATATCATTAATTATAAATATATCTCGTTTTGTTTATTTGTTTTACTACTACACCTCTCCCCTACAAAATCGAAAGCAAACCCAATAATTCTAGTAATATAATAAGCCAAAGTCATTCGAATTTGAGTACCACAAAATGCAATCGATATTAAAACTTCGTAAATGTAAAGAATGACGCGGAGTGACGTACTTAACCTCTGTATATCTTTTTTTATTGAATAGTGATAACGCGTAATCTCTGACATTGGTTTCATTAATTAGTGAAATGAAATTATTCATCTAAAAGCTTTCATTATTTTTTATTTTATATCTATAACCCCTGTAAATAAAAATTATTTAAATTTAATATTTTATGAAACAAGTTTCTTATAAAACACACTAGTAGTATAGTAATTGCACTACAAACCTTCTTAATGAATCTGATACATCCTTGACGAAATTCAGACTTTTAGTTTTATGTATATTTAAACCCCTGGCTACATACTAAGTTTCCACGTTAACTTGAAGAAGATTAAAGACCACTTTGTTTATAATGATCTTCAAATATTGTTTTTTGTATTGAAATAAATGATTACTCCACAAAATTTTCGTGTACTTATTCTATAAAATATACCGAATTACAATTTAAAAAATTATGAATCTATCGTCATCCCTTAGTTTATTAAGGGAATTAAATGAAAATTTGTAAAGATTCTTTAGAAAAAAACTAGAACTACTAACTACTTATTTCATTCTTGTTCTTAATATGGGACTCGAGCGGTAGTTTGTTAGAATTTCACGACTGAAAACTTTAATATATACGTATATATATATATATATATATATTTTTTTTTTTTTTAAAAATCACGAGCGATAAGTCATACCAGATGAAAAATTTCGACTTGATGTGAAAAAATGCAATATGAATTTGAGAAAAACAAAAAGAAAATATTTTATTAATGTCATATTATTATTATGTAATCGAGAACGGTTCAATGATAATCATGGAATTGTTCTCCAGAAATAAAAAAATACAGTTTTTTGACGCAAAACTCATAAGAAATAAAGGAGAGATAAAATAATCTCGCAGTTTCCATTAAATATGAGAACTTTATGGAAGAAATTATTTTGTCCGCATTACATCTCTAAAATAAATTGATAATGACATAATCAGAAGAGGAAGGAAAATATTTACAAGGTTCAAAACGATTAGCGCCAGGTATTTTTGAAATATACAGTTTATGATAAATGTGTAACTAAATAAGTGATTGTATCGTCAACCAAATATATCTTGACATTGAACATTAAATATTTAAGCCAATTAATCGTATTATACCAAGGTAAAAAGGTTTTTATTTATTCGTTTCGACAATAATACCCACTTTCATCGGATATATGTATATATATTTTCACCTGGATTTATTCATAATACGTTTCTACTGTCTTCAATTCGTTTCACAAATTTAAACGTAGTAGGCTTTGCTGCAGCTCAATATTAATTCAAAGTGAAACATTAAATAATAATATCCATTATTAAGTTGAGAATATGCTCAAAAAGTGCTATCAAAATGTACATTTACATAATTAAATTACAATTCAAATAGCGCAGACGTTGCGCGATACGTTTTATAAAACATAATAAAACTCAAAACCAATCTTAGAGGGCGTGTTTAAGTAAATTATGAGTGAAATAATGATTTTCGGGAAAGTAATCTCGACGATGTTAAAAACATGTTCTTGAATTACCAGCTTTAGAAAAACGATATCCGTTATAGGAATGATTAATCAGCCTGCGTTGTCGGTATAGAAATGTTTTAGCAAAATTCAGTTTCTCAGTCTACGTGTGCGGTAAAAAAAATATATAAATTTTTAATATTTTAGGCTTTTAAGGCCTACGTATAA
The DNA here is from genome assembly GCA_039881145.1 of Druceiella hillmani. NCBI lineage: Eukaryota > Metazoa > Arthropoda > Insecta > Lepidoptera > Hepialidae > Druceiella > Druceiella hillmani. The sequence goes on along the minus strand of JAYKKI010000054.1, from coordinate 11,511,323 downwards.
TTAATGCCTTATGGGTTTAAATTGTATTTAGATAAAGTTGTGAATTTTAAACAAAAAGTCTATGCATATAAGAATCTTTTATTGTTTCAGTGATATGATTTAATTTACGAACAGTTTCTGAAGTAACAACAAAATATTAATGTTCGTTCATTCGATAAAATTTTTACATAATTTGCTGAATACTCAGCATATGCAGCCTAGAATATCCCGTTGGTTCCATATCCAAATAATTTCTTGGAAACTGCTACTCCGTTTGCATTAAAAGTTTAATAGGCAGTTCACTTTATTCGGAAGAGTATTGAGGAAATTTTGTAAGTAACACAAAAAAAGTTCTAAACTTGTGCAAAGATGATCATAAGTAACATTACAGCCGAATATGTTGAGGTATGCAAGTAACGGTTTGCTACTCGTTCCTTAAGATGTACTCGTTTTGCATCTCCCTCTTTCCATGCTTTTGTAAGATAGCGTTAAAAGATAAAAATATACTTAATTTTCGAAACAATATCATTCTTCGAGAAACAACATTTTATTCAAGAACACATCAGCCACGAAACCTAATCCACTATCATACACTACCCAAAGATGATTTTCTCGAATGACAAACATCAAATTTCCCAAATATAGTTTAAAAAGATGGTGATATATCTGTTGATCAATTTTGCTGACAAGAAGCTGCACACCAAAATATAATGCACATAATATAACGAGAAATCGGTTTAGAGGCATGAGCTCACTAGACACTTTGAAACGAAACGAGCTTCATTGTTTTGTGATCTCCGTTATCCGACTAATAAATACCGGGAAGAATTAGTCCCCGAGAAATTCTTCAAAATGTTCAAAACCCACGTCTTTTCAATTCCGACCCACATTTTATATTACATTATTCATCCTCTTGCAAACGGTTTTCATATTGTATCATCTCAAAAAATGTAATGAGATATTTTGCATTCTGCCTGTTTATTTTATGAATATTGCAATGTCCTTTAGCACCAAATTTTTATTCATCATACTGAAGAAATGCTAACAGAATATCTACGTACATTGACTACAACTGCTATACAAATATTATTTGAAAATTCCATTTTTTAATAGGTACATCCGTATTGACCAAGGTATCTTACGGATAGGTAAGTTGTAGCTTTTTAGAAAAAGATGTGAATTAAATCGATGTAAGTCCCGTATTTTCATTATATATCTTATTTTGGTAAAACTTTATCTATTATCAATCTTATCTCTTAGAAATCTTAGTAAAGAAAAGCGACTGAAGCTTAACATTTTAAATAAATTGAAGTGGCATTTAAAAACAAAAGGAAATTTATGTCAGGTTTAAAAATCAAGAATGAAATATTTTCACGAAATAAAATGAATTTGAGGGAATAAGTTATTAAAGCAGTAATTTTGAATAATATTTTTTAACGTATCTGGACACATTCTGCAGTGGATACATGCTGGAGTGCTGTATTTTATTTAGAATTAATTTAAGTATCGAAACAAAAATTTAATTCATCAAGCCGTGTCATTTAGTCGACACAATATCTCCAAACATATTTTGTATTTATTGGCATGAAAATTACATTATTTATTTTTTTTCTTTGCGTGTCCAAATGAATCACGAAATATGCAAGAATATAATTTAAAAGGACTTTAATTGCTTATGTTACAGGCGTTGTTAAAGAAATTATTTTATTTTGTAACTAATATTTACAATTAATTTGCCCAATGCAAATGTTCGATTCTTTAAGTCAATTTTATTTCTTAATTAAAAAATCCATGCCTGATTGATAGGTTATCCTAAAGCATTGGATATGTGCAAAACTATATTTGAAACAAAATATCCCCATTAGTAATTTTTTTATTATAAAGATTAAGTCCAGAATCTTAGAAAACTTCATCAATATTTCGATTCCATGACAAAATAGATATCACGCGAATGGATCCGATCCAGTGACTATTTTGTTATGTTATATATTAAATAAATATAAAGATATTAATTCTATTTAATTAAAGATATATTAATAATTTTATTTTTGTAAAGATGTTATTAGAATTGTATAAATTCTACGAGTGCAACATTATAAAAAAAAAGAAAGAAATCCATCTAGAGGTGTACTTGAAATTTGGCTCAATTAAAATATTCTTTATCAGCTGAAAGCTTTCGATCCATATTTGAACGTTATTCTTATTAAAAACGTACCTATTGTGAATATCATATTAATATTTGAACGGTTCAATGAACGGAGGTGATCGAACCGTAAAAGGTCCATAATGGGCATCGACCCTTATAATGCACGTGTGAATCAGTCGTTACACTTCTCGAATTCGAAATTAATTAGAGTAGCGTATTACCTAACAACATCCGTAATTGAGTTCTAAATTAAATCATAAAAGGCTGTCAATATATCCATTTACATGAGCTAATTTTAATTAAAATCGCAAGGTGGTTGTCGAGATTGCGCTCTTTCCAAGTTAACGACCTCGTAGAATTACGTTCTTTTATGACTATAATTAGAATAAAAATGAGTAGCGACCGTATTTAAGGGGTGGACGTATGAAGATGAAATTCTGAAGTTAGAAATAAAGTATATTTGCAAAAATTACGATATTTTATCGATTGACAGATATGTTTAGCTATATCTGAGGGATGAACCAAATAATTTTACACTGATTTCAATTTGACGCGATATACGATAATAGGTCAAGGAAATGTAGAAATAATACGATGAAAAATCTACACTAATATTCTAAATTCGAAAGTTGGTTTGCTTGCGCGCTTGTCTGTTACTGTTAAAGGATCTAGCCAGTCACTATAATAAATTTATTCCCGAAAGCGACCCTCGAAACATTATGTGTAGTTACCAGAACATATCAAAAGAAGACAATGTACATAAATTTGAAATTTGATCATTAACTTTCCTTAAAATAGTAATAAAATTCAATTACAATTCAATAACAATGTAATATCTTTGATTATATTAAATTAAAGTTATCGTATTTCCTTAGTCAATACGCGTATATTGGAACTCTAACCAGAGAACAATTCTGCAAAGAATTTGGCATTTAATTATATTGAGTAAAAAATTCAATAACTCAGCTAAGGTATTACAAACAAAAGAAAGAAGCATAATTGCCAATTATATTAAAAAGGAGAAATGATATTAAGTTATTTTTTTCTCTTTAACAACACCGAGTTTCAAACTTGACAACGCTTATATTTATTTACTCTCTCATATTCGTAATTATTCTTCTTCTCCGTCGTTTCGCTCTTGACAGAGCGGTCGTTGTCAGCATGTGATATTTTTATGGGTGGTCGTTGTTACTCGCCTCACTATGCATCTCCATTTTTCTCTATTTATTGTCGCCCCGTTGCACTCATACAGGAGAACTTCTACAGTAGACTTAATCTAGTCTGTCCATCGCATCGACGACCTCCCACGTGATTTAGTGCATTCTCCTCTTCCCTGCGCAACAATGTACTCTATGGAACTACTATGTCCACGCATGACGAGGAGGGATGGGGAGGGAGGGGGGAGGGCGGGGAGGGAGGGAGGTAGGGGATGGGGAGGGGTGGAGAGGGGTTACTTATTTTGGAAATGGCAGCCATTTAAAATTTTCAGAATTACTATGAACACTATTATTAAGACTTAATAACTTTTGAATGAAAAAATATATGATAGAATGGCTTGGGGCAAGGGGAGAGGGAAGGGAAGGGGTAGGGGAAGGGAGGGGGAGGGGTGAAGTTTGTGGTGGGGAGAGGGGAGAGGTGGTGGGGGAAAGGGAAGGGGTAGGGGAAGGGAAGCGGAGGAGGAGAGAACGGTGTGGGGGATAAGGGAAGGGGAAAGGGAGAGAGAGGGGAGGCGATGGGGAACGGGAAATGGAATGAGTAGGGGAGGGGAGGGGGAGGGGGAGGGCGAGGGAGAGGGCGAGGGGAAGTAGAAGGGGAAATGGAAACATGAGCGGAAGCAGGAGCGGAAGCGGGAGCGGAAGCGGGAGCGGAAAGGGAGGGGAAGGAGGCGGAGAAGGGAATGGTAATGAGGAAGAGGACGGAGAAGGGGTGGTGGAGGGGAAGGAAGAGGGGATTGAATCGGAGCAGGACGAAAAGGGGAAGTGGAAGGTAAGGGAAGGGGAGAGGAAGGGGGACTGAAAGAAAATGGGAAGGGGGAGAAAGAGGGAATGGAAATGGCATGGGGAAGACGAAGGGGAAGAGGTGGGTGAAGGGAAGCGGTCGGGGAAGGGGAAGGGGAAGAGGAAGAGAAGGAAAGGGAGAAGTGGAGAAGGGGAATGGTATGGTGAGGGTGTGAAGGGGGAGGGGAAGGGGAAGGGGGCGGGTGAAAATGGAATATGTAGGGAAGGGGAATGGGAAGTAGAAAGAGAAGGGGGAGGGGAGGAGGGAAGTGGTACGTGGAGAGGGATGGGGAGGGGGAGAGGGAGGTGGAGTTGAGGAGAGGGGAAGGTGAACGGGTATGGCAAGTGGAACCTGAAAGGGTAGGAGAAAGAGGGAAGAGGATGAAAAGGGGATGGAGAAGAGGGGAGGAGAAAGGGTATTGTGAAGATGTGAAGAGGGAGAGGAACGCGAAGGGGTAAGTGAAAGTGGAAGGGGGAGGGGAGGGGTAGAGGAAGGGAGAGGGGAAGGGGAGGGGAAGGTTGGTGAAGTGGTGTGTGGAGAGGGATGGGGAGGGGTAAACGGAGGTGAAAATGAGGGGAGAAGAAGGAGAGTAGGAAGGTGTAGTGGAAGGGGAAGGGGAAGTGAAAGACGAACGCGAAGGTGAACACGAAGGCGAACGCGAGGGTGAACGCACAGGCGAACACGAGGGTGAACGCGAAAGCGAACGCTAAGGCAAACGCAAAGGCGAAAACGCGAAGTTGAAAGCGAACGCGAACGCAAAGGCGAACGGAAAGGCGAGGGCGAAGGCGAGACCGAAGGTCGAGGGCGAAAGCAAAGGAAAGGGGAAGGAGAAAGGGACAGGGAAGGGGAAGAAAATCTAAAACTAAATCTATGATCATGAAACAATTTAATGTTCCTATGGGAAACTCGAAATACACCGAGCATCGCTTGGTCACCTGATACTATATATTTATATATATATATATATATATATATATATATATATATATATATGTATATATATATATATATATGTGTGTGTGTGTGTGTAATATATAACACATGTGTGTGTGTGTGTAATATATAACAAAATTCAAAATTTTAAACTCCGCGTTATGTTTATATCTTCGAAATTCACCTAATTAAATATAATATTAAAGTATCTGACAGAGACTGATTGAATACATAAGGTGGGAAGAATTCCTTCACCAAATTAAAGATACAAATAAAAATAGACCACATTTTCAGGTATATTAGGCACCCAATAATAATTCATTTGAAAATATTCTCATGATTTGACAAAAAACACATCCAGTTGACATCGATTGTGAAGGGAAGTGACAACGCATCTTTAGCCCTGCTCCTGCCTGATGCTGCGGTACATCCTGGTATATTATCCTCACCACCCATTACCCCCTTTTCGTTAAGAAATAACACAGGCGAGGGGGACGAAAATATAATGCCCATCCACCACGTGCGAATGGAAAAAGAGACTCGGTTAAAGAGCACTGTTTCCAAACATCCTAGCCGTTGTTTTTAAATGTTGGCAAACAACATGCAATTCATGATAAAGTTTCCACCACGATGATGCTGTATATTATGCTATGTTGAAGAATAGCTGGAATTGAGAAGAAAGATCAATACTTATGATTTTTTTTGTACACGATACAGATGGTAGATATTTAAAACCTGTACCTGACCTGTATTGAGATTCATGGTCAAGCAAGCTTTCCGTATCTGTCTATGTATGTATATATGTGAATTAGTACTCGTATGTGTGGATGTGTGTGTGTATGCGTGTATGTCCGTATGGATATGTGTATACGTGCGTATAAAAGTTGCGCACGTGTGTGTACGCGTGTACGCGTATATTTGTGTACAAGTGTATGCATGTCGCTTGTTTGCGTGTACGCGTGAGACCTATGTGTGTATGCGTGCATGAGTGAATACATTTGTGTATGCATATGTATGGGCGCACTTTGAAAGTAATTCAATTTGTTGAAAGTTAATAACTTTCAACAAATTGAATTACTTATTTCTTAACATATTTTTTTTATTATTTAACATATTAAACATATTTTTTTTGAAATACTACACCCGCATATAGTCACTCGTTTAATGGAGATTGAAGCGGAAATTACATGAAGGGAGTTATGAAACTTTTTACGACTAAGTAATTATTTCTGTAAAACTATTTGAATGTGTTTTTGAATAAATTAAACTTGCAGTTCTGACAGTTCTTCCACTTAAACACCGCAATATAAAATATATTTGAAATTATAAACGGTCATCTCCACAACATCTCATTCAATATATATTTTAGTATTCATGTCAATGTAATTATATGCAGAAAGGTTTCATCGACCTATTAATTCATACGGAAGAATTAAGGCAACTAAGAACATTTTTGATTTTAAAATTAATTATAAGATATATTTCACAATACTTAATAAAAATGCAAAGTAATTTAACATTATTAATACCAGTTAACTAAATTATCATCCATATAAATTATTTGTTGATAGAGAACGAATATATATATATATATATATATATATATATATATATATATATATATATATATACACACCAAAAATTTAAAGATCGTTTGACATCATCGTTAATAGTAATATCATCGGAACTTTCTATTAATTACTTAAAAAATCTTTTATTTTATTGTACCCCTGATATATTTGCAACACTTATCAGCTGATGATCTTGATTTTTGTTTTAAAGACAAGGAATCTGCTAAACCATCCGAATAGAACTGCCTTCTGTGGAGAACTATGTATAACACAAAAACATAGAATAATATATAATATAACACAAAAACATAGATAAATTGTATCCTTGGCACAAAATATATCTGAAATTTAAATAATTAATAAAAACTATTTGCGTTTTATTTTCAAAATATATTTCATCACACGTGTATAAATATATGAAAATGAAATTAATCAAATTAAATTTTTTTTCATGTATTCTTTAATTAATTTTAAGAAGTCGCATCATGACAGTTAATTTGCAAGAAAAGACAAAGAAAATAATGGAAAAATTATAAGTTGTTATTCCATTTTTATTCTATTTTTTTCTAAAATCTGGAATAGCGATCAGTGACATAAGTTTTTTGATAGCATATAAACTTTTATCTTCTGGAACATTACAATATATGATTCACGCCTTATTCGCAGTAAAGTTGTTTAATGAAAAATAGGTTGAATTTCAGTCATAATATCATTATAACTAAACTTTTACCTTTATCAACCAACCTATCTGTACATTCACGCCATTTGCTACTAAAGAAAAATGGACAACAATTATAGACGCCACATCATTAATTCTAGTCACCCATTCGCCTCACGTGGACACTACCTTGTCCGCGAGGTGAAGGAGGATGGAATATGTTATACCTTCTGTCTTTGTCTCCTCGATGAAGCCGAAAAACATATAATTTAAATTATATATATTATTATTATATACCAATTTACACCGTAATACTACGTATATATGATGCCTAATAATACTTACATGAGATCGACTCTGCAGCAAGTGATTTCTTTTTTTTTTCAAACAGCATTAGTTGCTATGTAAATTGTTTGTCAGAGAGCGTTGAACTGTACTAACGCTCGTGAAGTGATAGATATATTAATATATTTTATCTTAAATTTTTGTTCTGAAACAAAAACTATTCAAAATATTCTGGACTCAAATGATATTTATCTCCAGCATAAATTTGAACATTATGCAGAAATTTACTATTATGAATTATGAGCATCTTTGGAAAAAAAAACCTTTTTATGTAAATATTTCTTGTCTACAAATACAAATACCTAAATGAATTTTCCAATTCTCGTCCGTATTTTCACTTATTAATATGTAAATATCCCTTTAAAACTATTTTATTTTTATTTATAGTCAGTTACATAAAAATGTTGCCCGATGCTAATAAAATATTTGCGTGCTTAGTATGATCAATATTGAGATTTTATTTAAAAGATGTTAATTTTAAAATTATTAAAAAGAATGTTCAAAAATTATATTTAGAAATGGCGAAATGCGATTAGAATTTACGTTGCCGAGATTCGGTACCTAAATTATTTAAGGACAATGAAAAGTTTATTTTGCAATTATATTAAGAAAATACATTTGCAAGATTATTTACAGAAAGAATAAAATATTATATATATATATATATATATATATATATATATATATATATATATATTTGTAAGTTCTTAGGTATCAAGATTATCAATATAGACCTGGTAACAAAATCAGTTTACAAATGGAAACTCCAATAGCAGTAACAGCAGTTGGCCAATATTTTTTATATTTCGAAATGATATTGTATATTCTATCATAAAAGGTCCAAATAAGTACGCGTATTTTCATTATTTTATACCTTTTAATGTATTTATTTGAAGTTGGTTACATTTTTTGTCAAAGTTGTATCGATTAGTTTAATATATGGAGCTGTGCATTCCTCTATATACATTTAAAAAAGTAATAAGAATGAAGGCCAATACGAGATATCTTTAGAAACATTTAAAGTAAATATATCAATCAATAATTTGAAATTAATGTCTAAAGTTTTGGAGCTGTCAGTTCAATAACATTTGATTAGAACTATGTATATTTAAATTTATTGAAAAACTCTTATTTGAAGAACCTGTTGGAAACAATAGGACCTACTGTCCATGTTAGTAGATAGCGAACTTTAGTCTTAATAGTTTGATGTCTATATGGCTTTACCAGCTCACATAACTCTATAAGAATGTAATAATTAATTTACGTGTAGCTGTTTTTCTACTGCTTTAATAGCATGTAATTTCTTTATTATTACAAAAAAACTTATTACATTAAATCTCCACAACAACAAAAAACGAATGCATTTCAGAAAAAAACGACGAGTAAATGGATTAAGAGACATAGTTCTTAAACCCCTTAGGATATATAAATACATCCTTACGCTTTTAAGAACTATGTCCATGTTGATAGCTATTCCAGTGATGTGGCAAAATTGAAAAGAAACCAATAAAGTAGGGAAACGTATAAAAAATTACCAATTATATACAAATCTAGAAGAATACATTACAGTTCTTCGTATGATTCTAAATGCATTTTTTTATTAATTCATACATTTCGGAGAAAACAAAGACGTCAATCGGTGGACGATGATTATTTTCATATTGTAAGGATTTTAATGACAAAATTAGCAGTTACTGTTTTCATATTGTATAATAGGAATTTTTTTACACCTCAAAATTACTGTCGTCTATTACTATTCGTAATAATCAGAATACAAAATTAACAGATATATTTAAAGATAATATGCAAAGTATGCAAAGCATAATTAAAAAATATTTTTTGAAATTCTGTAATAAGTGTTTGCAAAAATGCGGAGCTACTTGTTAACTTGTTTTTTTTCGAGTGGTTTGCACTTCAATTTTATGCCCTCTGCTTGTAAAGGAAGAACATATCATATGTCTTTTTGTCACCAGCTCCCTAACTATATGTATTAGAGGCTACGACTTAAACATGAGAATATTTTTGTTTTTTTTGGATATAAAAGTGTAGTAAAAGACAGTAGTATGTAGTATATAAATTGTTTATGGTATAAATTTGTTTATATTATAAAATACTTTAAAAATTAATTATGAATTATAATATTTAAAATAGAAATATATATTTCGCTGCATTTTTTATAATTTTTCTACCCAAATCTATATTTTGATTCAATAGACATTTTAACATTTTTTGATTCAATAGACATGCACATTTTTTTGCAATTTAGGTGTTAAAAAATAGCAAAAGTGGTAATTACTATTTTCTATGGATTAACCTTTATTATAAATGACTTCTCTGGATAAGAACTATAAATTTCCAGTATTGAAAGTTGTAAATTCAAATATTGAAGTCTTAAGAAATAAGCAAGACTTAACGGTATAAATAAAAAAAGTACACGTATATGAACATTTGTAGGTTATAAACCAATGTAATGTGACAATTTTTATTTCATATTATAATAATCACATACCATGTGAACGTAATTTACTCACATGACGATATTTTTATATTATATTAAATACGTAAAATTATAATATTACAAAATTTTACTTTACAAATTTGTTTTCGTGTAATTTATAAACCGTAACACCGAGTGCTCCCTGTAATCTATAGTACGAACATTAGTTTCAATAAATAACATAGATAATGCTTCAGAAAAAAATGGCTAGCTATATCGCGCCAACGATATGTTAATGTCGACTCATAAAGATAAAGCTCGCAATTGTACTTAATAATAATTTGTTTTAATATAGTGGTACATATCCTGAATTTAAAAAGTATATACCTATATAAGATTCATACGGATCCTGTGGAGAATAGTAAGCGAAATCGTGAAGCGATTATTTTAATCTTTGTAGGATATTTTAGACGGAACATTACTAATTTAGATACAAATTCTATTTACAGAGGAGAACGTTATTCCCACTGTTGCTACCTTAATTCCAAACACATGTCGTGACGCACCTACACTGTTTTATGTGTTACACACGTATAATAGTTTCAATTCAAAAATTCATCGCTTTTCCGATCCGTTACAACTTATTTAGAAAATTATATTCCAACCATTCTTTTAATGATTTTATTTTTGGGTGCTCATAGATCTAATTAAATAAGCTCCAACTATTGCAAGTGTCAGCTCAAAAATAGCTCTAAGGTAGTTCCAAAACTGTATTGAACTTTATGTAATTTGCTCTATTATAATTTAAGAAAAAAACTTAAAAAAAAATTGTTCGTTATAAAACTTAAAAAAGCTATAAGACATTGTTAATTACTTCTAAAATCTGAAACTTCAAAATATTTACTAGTAAATTAGCAATTTTCTTTAATTACTAAATTTGGTAATTCAGTAGGAAATGCTATTTACTTGATACCTTCACTTATTTATTTTACAAGAAGTTTTTAAAAGAAACAATTGAAAAGAATGAATCACTCTATTTGAGAACTTAATATCTTATTTCCAAAATTATGTATTTGTAATGGTGAAACATCAGATGAAACTGATGTATGTACACACGTAAAAAAGGATTTCACCTTTAGGCTACGTATTACTAAAGATTAAACATAAACGGCTTAAACGATCAAACCAGAAATAAACAGAACATTTTGCCCCTTCCGCTCCCGGGTTATTAACGTCATCTGCACACCGTTGTTTGTGTATTTTTACGGTGGCTCTTTCATCACGCGTGCGGATGACACGCGTGAAATATGACAATATGATAATTGTGAAGGGGTGGTTTTTATATTCCGCAGCTCTCCGAAAGGGAAAACTAGTACGATTGAAATTTTTTATTTCGTTTTCCGGGTTAACTTGACGTTATGTTAATTCAACAGAAAGCAGTGCTGTATTGGACTATTTAGTGAGAACTACACAGTGAGATATTTATTATTTTAATTAAAAGTACAATCACTACAATATTATCAGATATTACAACTCATAAATCTTATATAACTTAACGTGACATATATCTTTCAGTCCACCACTCGTAAAAAAAAGTCCACCGCTATATTCTAAGCATTATGGTGATATTTTCATTACATTAAAAATATTAAAAAAAACATAGGTAACGACTTCACAATATTTTTAAGTCCTATATCCATTGTTTCCCGTTTCAGATTATTGTTATATGATGATGATTAGATTTCAATTATCACTTAAATAATAAGAAATTCATATAAATACATTACTCCTAAATATCCAATATAGTCCATTTAACATAATATTTTTTCCTTCCTCACCATTGTAAAAATAACCCCTTCATTCAATATAAGTCCTTCATTTTATCGTCAACATTTGTTTATTCTTTCTACCAACTGATAAATTGCCATTTTTCAACAGTAAACTTCTAAATCTACTACAATACATGTTGTAATTTACAATAGATTCTACAGTATTGACATCACTGTGACTATCATAACTTGAAATGACAAAACAGACAGAGTGAACAGAGTTGTTTCGAAATTTTAAAATTCAAAAATTATCCGAAATATTCAAAATATTGCATCAAATTTCTTCCATAATTACAGGTACGCTTCATATTTCACACATAGCTGACGTTTCCTGCATACATGAACGCATAAAAAATGAAACATCAAATCTTTTTAAATCACAATGATCGAAGTGTATATACCCGGCACATGTATTATCCTCCGACCAAAGGAGGAAACGCTGGCATTGATTTGATAGTCCCGTGAAAATTGAATTTTTCATTATCATTTGAATCAGTGATAAGTTTCCCATTACTTCGGTATTAACAAAGCATGAAATAATTTACCAATATCAGCTTATTTACTTTCAATACTGCTTACAGACAGCAATTACGATAATTTTTTTACAAAAGTCATGTTAAATATAAAAGATAATTCATAACCAATTGAATAAAAAAAATTATATATATATATATATATATATATATATATATATATACATATATATAGAGTTCAAATTTACAACTATTACGATAAAAACCCCGCTTAATATTTGCAACTAAGAGCGGAAAATTAAAAATAAAATTGTCTGCGCACTATGCCGAGAAAAATTGCCATGGAATTGCCTGAGCGGTTTCCGAAATACATTTTGGAGTTTTCTCCAATATTATACAAATATTTTTGTTTGCTTCTACAAATAACAAAGTTCACAAATTATATTTGACACAGAAATTTTCATAAATGTTGTTTTTTGAGTTTTTTTTTACTTTTTTTCTTTTTGTAATCATGGTTTGTTACCAAATATACATTTTAAAATATACACTTACAAATTTATTAAATAGCACTATAATCACTTATTGGAAAAAGTATTATTATAGTTAGTTATTATATTTATATCTCCTTTCTTTAATATTCCAACAGAAAAAGGAAAATATAACCTACACGAGTTTACTTAAACATTGTTTTTTGGAATCATTGTATTATAAATATATTTAAACATAGAATACAATATGGAGCTCCTCCAATATCTCACATATAATATATCTTTGATATCTTTACTTAAATAATTAAGTTGTCAATTGGAAACGCTAATCTCTTTAGATTCATTCGATCAGAATTACAGCGGTGGTCGCACCAAAACTTCCCAACTCAACCACACATACATATTCCGCCTCATCTACGTTTTCTAATTCGTCCCTAAGACTCGAGTTTGGCCGCTGACTGAGCATTCCGCGCTCGTCCAAATGGCTTAATCCAATTCTGCGAAGCAAAATAAATATCTGAAGCGAGAGCTAGAGCGCTATCGGAAGAAAAATACGTGCGGATATCTCGACGGATTTGGTTGTCCGAATTTCCTGACATACTTTTACAGGGTTCCATATCAAAATAGAAAAAGAAATGATTATGGTGAGGCCTCAGTGCCCGTTTGTCTATAGCCGTTTCTTTTTTTAGAAATTATATAGGTTATCGTTATTGATAAGGTTACATAAATTATTCGATCATCGACCACAACTATAAGCGCTGTCAAAAATCTCAGCCATATTATTTCTCTATAAAATATCCATGCTTATTTTTATGATAGTTCATGTATATTAAACCCCCCCATATATAAATGTATATATATATATATATATATATATATATATATATATATATATATATATATATATATATATCTGAATATCATCTGAACGTATTTCGCTTTCGTTCTTGGAATGCGGTATGTAAGGTCATCCAATCTTTTATCAGTTCATTTATCACTTCATTGCCAGTTGATCATCTAGAATATTTGACTTGAATATCGGATTGTTTGCCAATATTAAAGGAAATCAACTTTGAAAATGTGAATTTATAATTTTATGTTTTTTGCTTAATTGATCACGTATATATTTGAAAAAAATGTACTATCTTTGCTGATAGCCCACCTGAAATCTTTGCTAATAGCCCACCTGAAGATGTTGTAATACAATGAAACCTAGATCGTGGTAAAGAACTTAAAAAAATAGAAATAATGCTACATCACGTAGTTTCATTTAATTGTGAAAAATATACTATTAAAATTATTTTAAAGTAAAATTCATTATAAAATTATATATTATAGTAAAATTCAAGTAATGGGAATGGCATTAGCCGTTGGAAAAACTTGACGTCCAATACGATTTAGTGGAGGAAACTGCATAAACAATTCTTGGCCTCTTCTTCTAAACTTCTCTGCTTCCAAAAAGAAAACAAAGACTATCAATATTATGTATTTACAACTTGAATGCAAATTTTAAATAGGGCATAGTTAATTTTCTCTCATGCGTATACTACAAAATACGGTTATTAAAATTATATACATATATATTTTTAAAATCTCGAGAACCCCATCTATCTGACTAGTCCACAGTTGTGCGATCAGCCAATCGACACAGGGTGGCGTCTAATGTACCGGAAGTTCACGCGTGTGGAGGTTTCGCTCGATGCCGCTTCCTGTCGCCTGGATCCGCTACAGCTACTGCGAAGCTTTCGTGTCAGCGTATTGGTGGTGGAAAGCGATCAACATCGCGTAGGTTTTAAGTCTACGTGTGAGTATGTGTGAGTATGTGGGTTAGTTACAGGCCTGGCTTAGGGCAAGTATTGGTGCATGTCGTTATCGGCCGGATAAGTTTTATGAAGTCTACTTACAAATGGATGCACAAGTTGTCCAGTAAGTTATAACGAGGTTAGTGTGTGAGGGACTGTTGGTAGGTAAATGGGGTCATAGTGTGGTCATTCCGCTCTTCGTTTAAGTATTTAACAAAATAATGTATGTCAACAATATAAAGGTGATTCAAGGTATCTTAAAAAACTGGTTAATTAAACGCTTTGAAAAACATTGTCAATTTGATTATATGTAAGTTTTATGACTTTGATATGAATACAATTTGTTTAATATATTCTTGGAAATACGAGTAGAACTCGTACTAAAAGAGTTCCGTACATACAATTTCAAGAGAGAATCTTTGTAAAAAATTGAGTTTGACAATTAAAATATGTTTGGCACAAATATATATTCGATCAACTGATTATTATTTGTAAATCTCATTGTATTGTACCCAGAGTATTATTAAACTACATTCATAATCCAACCTTAACTTCAGCAACATTTACCATAATAAATTTTATAAATTCAAATATTATACCGTTATTTTACTGATACGAATTCTGAAATTTTACATGGTAAAAATGGACAACCTTCCATTTTTTGTGCAAAATAAGCAGGCGTATCAAACATTTTGTGAAAATAATCGAAATTTCGACGTTGAAAAGCCCAGAGCATATATGTTATTCATTCATTTTATAAGGCGTTAGAGTGAGATAGCTACGAGGGGGAGAAACAATGTGTCAGTTTACGCTGTTATATTTCTAAATTTTATTTCATTGTATACGGTACAAGTACATATTCATGTTATATTTACCATATAGATAATTAAACAAATATTGTGATGTGTTATGTTCTTTTCAAATAAGCGTTGGTACCACAATATTTTCCAGGGTAATCTATAAATTGTATACGTACTTTAGGATAATATTTTTATTATAGCTGAATTTTTACTCTTATTTTGATGTATATTTTTGATAATACATTAGGAAAAGCTTTAATGTTAATATCCATCATAAGTTGGCCGCTCACATAAGGATAAGATGGCCATTTAATTTCCGGGTCATTTTCCTTTCCTTTCGCCTTTTTCGTTACTTTTTGCTTTTTTCTCGGCTAACTTTTCCTTTTCTTGTTTGTTCATTATCTTGACACACGAAATGTTGCATGGAGTGCAATTTCTTCAATCTATTTCTTCAATCTCGTAGTAATATTCGCTGCATCCCACGCAATCATATATATTATCTCAGGACCAGAATTTTTACTGGTTAACTCAATCTTTTCTTCTTCCCCATAACTTGAATCTAATTTCATATTTTTTAATATGAAGTTTTTCTTCATAAACTTATTATTTTTACTTTCCTTTTCTTTTTTCTACTAATATAATCTAGATATACGAGTATATTTGTTGCTTGCTTGAAACTTTTCAGAACGTTAGTAAGCAGTCCTACAACAGGGTACATTTCAGTCAGGTACTTTTAAGGCGTGTCTTTTTGTGAGTATCGTTATTAGATCTTAACGTTGAAGGCGCTGTTGGTGTTAGTTCTTCTTGAACCCGTACAGATGTGGGATTCTCGAGCATCACTGAAACTTCTTCAATAACTTTAAAATAATTTTTATTCTTATATATCTGATAAATTATTATGGATGATGCTTACATATCTAATAAAGATTATCAGATATGTAAGGAAAATCCGCAAAGTATAATATGTAATCTAAATTTTTGGAATCTGAATTTGTCATTCGATCTAGAGTTGTGTTATCGACAGGTTATTTTACTCAACGAAAAAACGGTAACAACGTAATAAAATTTAAATATATTTAAACTACAACAACACATATCAACGTACTAAAAAACAATCTAAGGTAAGTAAGGTAACTTTTATGTTGAAAAATACTTATTTTTTATTTTTTTTTTCAATAAAACAACGTATGCAACAACATACACGTTCGGGTAGTAGTCGCTTACTATTCTTAGTTCATGACATCTAGACCAAAAACAGTGAAATTTTTCGGTTGACCATTTCGTCAGACTAGTCATTTCATACTTAATTATTCTATTATTTTGAAACTGTACTTTCGTCGGAATTACATAAAATCCTCAATTTATCCAATAAAAATACCTATTTCTGCATAGAAATTTTGCGGGACAAAAAAATTAAAAATTGGTTTTAGTTTTTCTCCAATTGCTGACGGACGGCTGTAATTTATGAAAAGTAATTCGAATACGCATGCACTAGTAACAGAATACAATTCCATATGGACTGTTCGAGTGAGACAGATATATCAAAAGTAAACATGATTGCATTACAAGTCAAAGCGTCATGACAATATTTTTTGCTGCAGATTATTCTATTGACTTTTATTATATGTAAGTTTGGTAAAATTAAATTATTAGTTTTTGTTTTGAGCATAACCAACGCGGGTCTATATGATTATCTATCTGTCTACCTGTTGCACAAACACGAAATCTAACAATTGTATTGAAGTGATTATATATAAATGTACGTAGGACTGACAAATCTGAATTAATATTTTCTTCAGTTTAATTATTTGCCTATTTTATTCTTTATTTATATGTTTATAAAGGTCACACTACTTGTCCAACGACATATAGATTCGAGAGATCAATTATATTTTTTTTGACTGTATGCACACGTATGGCAACTTACATGTACCACGTAGATACAATGCTTGCTTCCCACACTTGCCAACGTAATGGCGATTAATCTGCAAGGAGCACTGACTTGTTAGTGTATTAAAACTTGAAATACACTCGACTTTTGTCAATATTGCTCAATTTGCTTTACCAATATTGCTCCCTAAATTTATGGCGTTTCATAAAATTATTTTGTGTTATATTAAGTATATTACATTATTATGTGTTTAATCACGTTAAGTTCGTTGTGTTAAATGTGTAATATTTTCAAGTTCAAATGTAACTAAAATGGCGAATGTTGTTCTAAACACAGTTGTTTGAGAGTACATTTATTAAAATTGCCGTCATATCACCGTAAAATAAACACAATCAAAATGATCGGGACACGAGAAAAATGATATGCGGTGAAAGAAAACACTATTAATATTGATATATGAAGTATGATAGATGTTTGATGACAATATTCTGCGAATATGTTCCGTAATAGGCATGATAAATTCTGTAATACTATTTCTCAGTAAATCCGAAAAAGGCCGGCCCGGTCTCTCGTCGACGCTAGTATTCCAACATCTTTGAATATCGGTGTCGCGAGGCGCAGATTCATTATGATGTAATTATATGTATATATCTCCAGTGTATTTTTTTGGAAAATATTATTGTATTTCGCATATTTTATATTTTAAGCTCAAAAATTAAGTATTTGCGATTACTTTGTAATAATTGAATTTTTTGTATAATTTAACATTTAATTAAACTGCTATTTTTATCGAAATTTTTGGTATTATTTTATCATATATTTTTCTATGTAACAGTAATACTTATTATTTGTTCAAAACACTTCATATTACTTATCTGAAGTTCTCTTGAATATAAAATATAACTATAAAGTCTAAGTTCCATAAGTATACTGCACACTAATGAAAAAAATATATTTTTTAAGAAAAGTAAAAGTAGGGAAAAAGTTTACAATACCTGAACTGTCAAATCTGCTTGTGTACAAACTTTTTTTTTCAAATTGAATGGAGTATAAGTACATATAAACTAGCGGTAAATAATACCAATGGAATCATTCGATTATAAAAATATCGCAAAACATCACGATTATAAGCTTAGTATTCAAGTTGTTGAAAGGTTATTGGAATTAGAAAGAAGAAAGTTATGATTGAAGATTGCAATGATGCTTGAGAATCCTACATTTGTTTGGGTTCAAGAAGAACTAACACTATCAGTTCCTTCAACATTAAGATCTAATAACGATGCTAACTAGTAACCAAGGGACATGGACAAATGAATGATAGTGATCACTTGATGTATTACATGTTACCGACATAAGCGAAATTAATAGTGAGACGCTGGATGAGTACTTGAAATAAAATCAAATAGCGTTTTATTTTATCCTTTTGCTCAAAGGCGTCGATATCAGTTTACGGCCTTGGGCCAAATATTAAACTGTTAAATGAAACTTGTTTTATTCAATTAATACTTTATTTGGAATTAAATTTAATTGTGAGATTAATTACTGTTACTTGCCATTCTATTATGAGGATTATTCAGTAACTACTAATAAAACCACTAATTTAAATATTTAAGGGTACATAGTAAAACTATTTACAAATGTTAATATTATATTTTTTATGATATAAATATAGTTGCCAGTTTACCGCTTAAAAAAAAATAATATTCTGAATATCTAAAAAAGACCAAAATTTAAAATCATCGTCTTTCATTAAATTTAAGTAAATTTCTAATTACCCTATTTTTTCTTATAATTTTCACTTTCGAAATCTTGAAGGTGGACAGAGGAATATTTTTAGAACAAAATATCTCCATAACTATGTTACATTTTAAAATTTTCGAAATTAAATTTTAAAATAAATAATTTTTGGAGTGTTCATGAATCACCATTTTTAAAAAAAAATTCTCTATTTTATTAGAATTGACCTATACTTGACAGATTTTTTTAAGAAATTGGCGGTACCCCAAATTAGGACCTTCCCCTTTTCTATGGGATTCTAAACATTTTTGTTTAAATTGTGGTATTATCTTAATGGGATATTAATATAAAAAAAAAATAAGTTTAACCTAGCAATTATTTTTGAGAAACAATCTATTAAGGTGGTCAAAAATAATTTATGATCCATCAAATTTTTGAAGAGGTAAATGAAAAAGCGCATACAAACTTTTAATCAATACATAATTTGTACAAATTTTTTTTCTCGATGTTTAACTTATCTAACTTAATTTTAATTGATAATAAATATGTTATAACAATTGTTTAAAAAAAAGTACTAATTAAAATGTATAGTATCAAGGTTTGCTTTTTAGAGAAAAAAATACATTATCTTTTTCAGGCCTATTCCAACGACCACATTAGGCTCGCCACATGGAATTTTAATAATTAGTCAGTTTTTATCAACTTGGTCCGTAACAGTCGTAACAGTCACAAAATTAAACTTTACGTTTATCAGGAATATTTTTACGCGTTCGTCTTTATTTATCATTATCACATTTATATGCCAAATTTATAATCTCGGCTACTTTGACTGATCGTACCTATCTTTGAAAACTATCCTCCAGTAAATTTTATTTCTTTATTCAAAAACACCATGTCGAAGTTACAGGTTACAGTTTTTGCCATAAAGCATTGAGCATGTTCAAGCACAAAAGTACAAAAGTTTACAATAGGTATCAAAACGTAAAACGTAAAAACCATACGTTAAATCAAATTATTAATATAACTAACTATCCAACTAATAACAACAATATAACTAATTATCAATCGTGAACTACAAAGTAACTCTTAATCGCATTCCTAAAGCGATCAATGGAGCTAAACTGGTGAACCTTTAGTTGACTTTTTATATTGGTATTAGCGTTACATACGAGAATTACCATGATGTAGCTGTCAGAATTTTTTATATGAATTCAGCCCCTGATACCACCAAATGTGGATTTAAAAAATCGTTCTCACACTTGCATATATTTAACCACATCGAAACTTAATACATTTGGCGGACGAAATTAATCCCTAAAATAATTGGCTCCAAGTAAATTTTACGCTAATTGACAAAAACTATATAAGCTGATGAATAAAATTTGTTTTATGATTTAAATAACATATTTAAACTTTGTATATATAATTAAACTTAAATAAACTTTATTTTTCTTCCAAATACGTAGAACAACACATTGAAAGAACAAAAAATATAAAGTTACCATATTTCTGTCTCCGAAAAACCTTTCAAACGTAATGCTTAGTATTTGTAAGATCTAATCTAAAAAACCAGCCTGACGAACAAAAATACTGTTATGCCCCTTTCACGAAACGTCAAATACGCGTTCGTAATATTAATATCCAAAGCTCCACTTTGCTAGAAAGCTTCTGAAATGTTCACAACAATCTCCATACAGCCTCCGTCACGCCGATCAGGCTCTCGTACATCAGCGTTGATACGAGATCGTCGCCGTGAATAAGCCGCGATACAGTCGTGAACTTATCTTTATTGGCTCCGATGTCACGCATTTTGCTCCAACATACGTGCGCGTTAGGAATAAGACACACTACGTACATGTGAAATAAAAAAATAACAAATATATCATAGCTTTAGAAAATAATATCACCTAACTCTACTTAACCAGCCATACATAAATTTCATGAAATGTAACTTTTTTATGTTTTTTCTCGATTATTTGTAATTATTTTAAATTATTCTCATTTGTATTTATGTAATATTGATTCGTCATAAAAACAATTTGTCATTTCTGAATCCAATTTGCTAAGTTGAACTTGAAAACAGAACTGTTTTTGCTGAAAAGTATATTTCCTTATTTATTGACGCTTTAGATTAGGCCTAATTTTTTTCCGAGATGCATAATTTGTGTGGTAATGGCTAAATCGACCAAAATTCTGCGATAGGTGTAATATGATTTTTGAAGCAAATAAAATTTGCTAAAATATTAAAATATACGTTATAATGCAAATTTGATAAATATACGAGATACGTGTGCAGAAATAAAATTAAAAAAAACTTCTTTTATAAGACTATTCACGTTCGATATCAACATTTTAGACTTGGCAAAGTGATGATACATATTGACCGGTATGTAACCCAGTTATTAACATTCAAAATATTTTTATAAAAATTTTAAAGGCGACAAATCAATTTTGTTTTTTAAATTTTATGTTTAGCCTGTGGTATCATTTTCAGTCTTTTTCTAAGGATACTAATTTTTTTCATAATTTTAAGTAGTGTATCTCCAGAGTTATGGGACATATATTTACATGCAAAAAATAATATTTTCCCTTCCTATTTCATGAGCTACTCAAGTTAAAACAATGAAAATGACAAAGGCTCTAGAAGCTTATATAAATTTTACAGAGAAGCGATGGTAATCATACAGTTCCAGGGTAATTCACAATATTTTACACCTCTGAAAAATATAATCGGAAATATAATTTTTCATGGTGAATAATAATGTTAATATTTGTAAATATTACATTTAGTACATTCCTAAAGGTTACATCATTCCTAAAGGGTAAGAATTCGACTCATCATTAACAGGTTTTATTCCTTTATACCTTCGATCAACGTGTTTAATCACTTATGCACTTCATATCAATCATATCTCTAGTTTTAAATAATTTACAATAATTTACACCTCTGAAAAATATAATAGGCAATATATTTTTTATGGTGAATAATAATGTTAATATTTGTAAATATTTTAGTAGAGATACTATGCACTCCTAAACGTTACTTTGCTTCTAAAGGGTAAGAGTTCTATTCATTTTTAACAGGTTTTATTCCTTTATATCCTCAATCAATATCACTCAAAAATAATCACTTATGTACTTCATATCAATAATACCTCTAGTTAAAATATTAGACTAAATGCGAAACGACTTTCGTTAACGAGAAATTGATTGAAAAATTAATTTCACTTCCATCCGTCATTTTCAGACAAACTTCATTCTCTAGCATCCAAACATAAATTGTGATTTTAGCGTAACTTATGTAAATAATGAAACTAGTGGAAAACCAAATTTTCCTTATTAGACAAAGTTCGTAAAACACATTTCAATAACGGTTTTTAAAATAACCACTCTTTAAAATTTAATCTTCAAGGTTCATTAGAAGACTATATCTAATTGGCAAAAATTAATTCCTCCATTAAAAGTTCAGAGTAGAGATTGTTGATTCACAAATATTTCCACATAATAAAAACTCTGTTCAAAAAATAGCAACATACTTAAGGTATTTAAATACATGGAGCTGTAACTGATGACACAAATACAGTGAACAAGTGAAACAAAAATGTTATAATTGGTGGTAAAACTTAATTACGTAAGAGTTTTTTTAAGGGTAATAATAAAACTTCGGTTATATTTTTTGGATTTTGAATATAGTCCAAAAGTTTGTGAATAGAACATGCGACAATGCTATGGAATTCTTATGAGAGATTGTTATTTTTTTCTCAATTTTAAATCAGATTTCTTTTTTCAAGCAAAACTGATCCAACGTAATAAACTTAATTATTATCAAGAAAAAAACATCTTCACGTAGATAAAGAGCTACTGCTAACTACTAAGCTGATGGACGTATTACAAATAATAATAAACAAAAAACTATACTTAGTAAATAAATAAAACAACTAACTATAAGTATTAAAAAAATGCGGAATCTTGAAATTCATGCTATAGTTCTCTAGTAGACCTGACATTAACGGTTAGTAGAACCGTATTTTTCTTTTAATTTTAATTTTAGTAACTGCAGAGATAGTGAAATTGGGCACATTTTTTTGAACGTTTTTAAAATTGTCAATAAATGTTATGTAATATAGCTCATATAAATCTCTGAAAAATAATTTTTTGTTCTATACCTGTCAAGTCCAAAGTTTTTATGTAAATATTTTTCGGTCGTATCAAATTTGTGAGTCAATAAACTGCATTACTTTCCCAAATAATTAGGTACGTAATAGATATTTCAAAAGTTCTAGTTTTTTCTTTTTAATTACAAAATCCTATAAGACAAATCTGTTATAAACCCATAAATTAAGGTAACAGATATCAATGTGTCTAGAAATTAATATTTTTTGTAGAAGTCAAGATTGGCTATAAAATAATAAATAAAACATGACTGGGAGAAACGAACATCGAGAGATCATAAAATGAATAAGCGGATGTGGATGAAATAATTTGAGAAAAATAATAAAATCTGTGACAAGCACCGATCGAAAAAGTAAATTTCATATTTAGTTGCTTATATCGTTAAGAAAAATATAGCCAATGATAATAAACTTTATGTACGTGATATAGTATTATTTTTACTTTATCTAAATTCTAAACCACGACCTAGGTTTTATTGTATGACAATATCTTCAGGTGGGCAATTTGTAAAGATATCTTTACAAATTGCCCACCTGGAGATGTTGTCATACAACAAAACCTAAGTCGTGGTTAAGAATTTAAATAAAATAAAAATAATACTACGTCATGTAGTTTCATCTAGTTGATAATGAAAATTAAATGACAATATATTTCTTCAAAATTGATGCTAAATATATTCAAATGTTTTGTATTCAATTTATCAAAAATCCATTTTTAATCGCTACTCTGATCTTTTTAAATTTGAAAAATGATCAAAATTTTTGTGAGGGTCCCAACGCATCAAGTCGATTTCTAGTAGAAATTTATGTACTTAGTTTTTTCCGATAAAAATAATTTTATTATACATGCAGCACGTCTTGTAGTAAAAACTTGGTTAGTGGTTAATTTTATTGTACCACATTACCTACGTATCCAGTTTAGATGTGAACCTACCATACGAGATAAAATAAATAATAATAGATTATTTATACCTCGATGAATAAATTGTGTGGAGACGCGGCGGCATTGAAATATCATTTCGGAAGTTGTTCTTTTTTCAATACGTAATGGAAAAACATTTTGAGATAAAACTCACGGTATCTTAAAACTTCTTTTCAATGAAATATCTATTATATATTTTTGTTGAAAGATAAATTATAAGCCAATTTTTTTATTCTTTAAACCACCTCAATTTTAAGACTATTAGACCAATTTTGTCCATTTACGAACTTGACCTGATTTTGATTCAAATTATTTTAGTTCCAAGTATCATCCCAAATTTCATCATCTACAATATACATATATATATATATATATATATATATATATATATATATATATATATAAAAAAAAAAAAAATATATATATATATATATATATATATATATATATATATATAAAATTCAAAATTCTAAACTCCGCGTTATGTTTATATCTTCGAAATTCACCTAATTAAATATAATATTAATGTATCTGATAGCAACTGATTGAATACATAAGGCGGGAAGAATTCCTTCACCAAATTAAAGATACAAATAAAAATAGACCACATTTTCAGGTATATTAGGCACCCAATAATAATTAATTTGAAAATATTCTCATGATTTGACAAAAAACACATCCAGTTGACATCGATTGTGAAGGGAAGTGACAACGCATCTTTAGCCCTGCTCCTGCCTGATGCTGCGGTACATCCTGGTATATTATCCTCACCACCCACTACCCCCTTTTCGTTAAGAAATAACACAGGCGAGGGGGACGAAAATATAATGCCCATCCACCACGTGCGAATGGAAAAAGAGACTCAGTTAAAGAGCACTGTTTCCAAACATCCTAGCCGTTGTTTTTAAACGTTGGCACACAACGTGCAATTCATGATAAAGTTTCCACCACGATGATGCTGTATATTATGCTATGTCGAAGAATAGCTGGAATTGAGAAGAAAGATCAATACTTATGATTTTTTTTGTACACGATACAGATGGTAGATATATAAAAATACCTGTATTGAGATTCATGGTCAAGCAAGCTTTCCGTATCTGTCTATGTATATATATATGTGAATTAGTACTCGTATGTGTGGATGTATGTGTGTATGCGTGTATGTCCGTATGGATATGTGTATACGTGCGTATATAGTTGCGCACGTGTGTGTACGCCTGTACGCGTATATTTGTGTACAAGTGTATGCATATCGCTTGTTTGTGTGTACGCGTGAGACCTATGTGTGTATGCGTGTATGAGTGAGTACATTTGTGTATGCATATGTATGGGCGCACTTTGAAAGTAACTCAATTTGTTGAAAGTTATTAAAACATATTTTTTTTGAAATACTACACCCGCATATAGTCACTCGTTTAATGGAGATTGAAGCGGAAATTACATGAAGGGAGTTATGAAACTTTTTACGACTAAGTAATTATTTCTGTAAAACTATTTGAATGTGTTTTTCAATAAATTAAACTTGCAGTTCTGACAGTTCTTCGACTTAAACACCGCAATATAAAAAATATTTTAAATTATAAACGGTCATCTCCACAACATCTCATTCAATATCATTCAATATATATTTTAGTATTCATATCAATGTAATTATACGCAGAAAAGTTTCATCGACCTATTAATTCATACGGAAGAACTAAGGCAACTAAGAACATTTTTTATTTTAAAATTAATTATAAGATATATTTCACAATACTTAATAAAAATGCAAAGTAATTTAGCATTATTAATACCAGTTGACTAAATTATCATCCACATAAATTATTTGTTGATAGAGAACGAATATATATATATATATATATATATATATATATATATATATATATATATATATATATATAAATATGTATATATATATTTATAATATATATAAATTAGACATATTTCATCCTTTATGTCCCAGCATCAGTTACTCATTCTTGCCTAAAGAAATAAGAAATCCAAATTATATGAGACTATATTCATAAATACTGCCTCCCCAAATTATAAAAAAACGTACCATTGTTATATACATTCTGCAATCGTTGCCAAATAGAGATAATATGTAAACACGACTACTTCAAGATTATTGAATTTTGCCGTTTTAGAGAGGTGACCTTTCTAAATAACGATTACTAATTTGCTTTTATGATTAATTCGTTAATCTTAAATCAACGTTGCTACTCTAAATTTTTTTCACTTAAGAGTGAAAACAAAAAATCTACGTTTGCTTTGATGAAGATTATAATGGTGATATCATCATAAGAGTGCATATTTAATGGAAAATTAAAAATCGTTATGACCTTTGCAATCTAGTGGTATAAACAAATCGAACCACTAGCAAAGGAATGCAGGTATAAGCTCATATAAATATTTTCCATTTTTCCGTATATTGTTTATGTAGATTATAGATATACCAAATCTACACATATAACATTAAACATTATCAAGGACTGTCATTAAATTTATTAAAACCGACAAGATCAGAAAAAATAAAACAGTTCTGCTGCTATTGCTAGTTGATAAACTTTATATCTGCGGACTCATATGCCAAGAAAAATAAATTATTATCTTGTATTTGATTTGAAACTTAACGATCTTCGTGTATCTGTATTAGAATAATATTTAATAATAAAATTTTATAAAACACTTAATACTTTGTTAACACGGTAATTGTACTTTTCAAAAAGGACTCTTCATTTAACTATCATTACCGTAAAATACGCTTTATTCTTACGATATATTTCAAGAATTATTAAAAAAAAATGTTGACCCGATTGTGTCCCAAATGCGACAGAACTTATCCTTATCTAATTACCATAGTTTCAGTTAAAATTGTGGTAAACGATTATACCGACATTCGGCTTTAAACCAATTTCTATGTTCAGAAAGGTGAGGAGGGTGTTAAAAGAATCTCAATATGCACTGTAGTTTTATCAGTGGTCCCTAGTTTCACAATTGTATTGACATTAAGATAAACACAACGAAACGCCATTTATTGTTATACTGGTTACCCGAACAAAAAGATACGTAAAAGGTTAAATAAATAAATTTGAAGTTTTTCCCTTAATCTGAAATTTTCGTGGAAAGACTAACGTTACGAAGTTTATGATTACTTGAAAATTCAATAATTTAAAAAGGCAGAATTTTTAAAAGTGCATTTATTTTAAAAATCTGTTTTATCCTTAAACTATCGTTTTTGATAAATTTAAATTATATAGTTTTACTAAAACTCTTCTGACTTCAGATTATGCAATATTTGATCGTTATGACATATTCAAGTCAATAAATACTCGTAACGTTACGCAGAACACGCGAACTGTTTGAGAAGTACTGTTACGCAGTACGATATATATCACGGCAAGTCTTCACAAATAGATATATTATGTTCATATTTATTGAAGCGTAAATAATACGTGTTCCGGTATTAACACGGGCTTCCCGGCGAGAGCGGAGGGAGCCTCGGGCGTCCTTACAATTGTTGATATTGGAAAAATATTACGTTACGTTACGGAATCTAATGGCGACTGATGTGCTCC
Source organism: Druceiella hillmani (assembly GCA_039881145.1). Classification (NCBI taxonomy): domain Eukaryota; kingdom Metazoa; phylum Arthropoda; class Insecta; order Lepidoptera; family Hepialidae; genus Druceiella; species Druceiella hillmani. The sequence continues at coordinate 11,483,564 of JAYKKI010000054.1, read as the reverse complement.
GTTAATGGTTTATCTGTGTTTAATCTGTTCACTGATCATTAGTTTATATGTCAAGATGGGGAAACTGGTTAGCTGGTGTATTTTATGTTTATGTGTTTATTGGTATACATTTATAAGACAAAGTAATTGCTTTTTAGGTAGTCTTTCTGGTATGGATTGCGATCACATAAAATATTTAACACTTTATAATTCAGGCTACATCAGTTTCACCGTTAGATTATCACCTACTAATATGAGAGATAAAGAATGTTCCGTTATAGCAACTTTAAAGTATTCGTCCTATAAAGATACATTTTAGAATACCACCTTAAAAAAATATCATCACTCTGTTATTGGTGAGGTATTATTTTTGTATTCTACTAGAATAATTTAATTAGAACGTCAAATATGAAACAAGAAGAACAAAGAATAGCTGTGATGATTTTAGAACAGAATGGATTAAATTTGTGCTTTTAAGGAGAACCACAAAAGCGGTAAAACGAAAGATAACGATTACAAATATACTCATTGTCATTAATTTTATCTGACATCTGAAACCCGAGAGAGAAAAATATCCTCAGCAATATTAAGTAAGGTAATATTATAACATATTCGTCAATATCATTGGTTTAAATGCAATTAGGCCACCCAACTCTTTTGCAAAAAAATTATATTCAAAGAAGCTTTAATAAATTTCATGCAAAGCAAAAACATTATGAAAATGTGACAGGTTTCAAAAAACGATAGCATAGTATATGAATGATATTGTAATATGTGAACTTATAACAATATTGTAGTATGTCAACTTATAAGGATATTAAAGTATGAGAACTTATAGAGATATATAGTACTTATGTGAAGTTATAATTTTTTCGAAAGCTTAAATTATCGTCCTGAAAATAATTTTATTTTAATGTCAAATGCACAACATATTTTATTTATCAAAGCTTAACAAATTAACAAAATTGTATTTTATTAAAGTCAACATAATGGCTTACTCAATGACGCAATCTTGAGTGATTCTAATACGCACTAAATCAAGTTCAATTCGATTGTAACGATTTCAAACGAATAAAAAATTATGATTGATGTTATATTGATTATAAAAAATTCATAAAATAAAAGAATGTAAAAATGTATTTAAGTAGAATCAATTTTTTAAAACTGCGACAAAAATTTTGGTGAAGTGTATAAAAATAATTTTAATCGCTTTCATATTGTATATTTTATAGGTATACTTTAATAATACTATATTTACGTCGCTACCGCTTATTTCACTTGAAAAGGTATTGTGCTTTATTTTAATTCCAACATATAAACGATAACGTCACTAAAAAACTTCACCCCCACACCTTCTTTAAAATGTTTAGTATTGATGAGCGAAGTTCATTTTTGTTAAAGATTATATACTTCGCATTATAAAAAATGGGAAGTATAATTGCAATTGGTTTTTTGACAAATTACATTTATTTATTATTTAGTTATATCACAAGTATATAGGATATTTTAAGTAGGATAATTATGACTTGCATACATACATATATATATATATATGTATACATTTATAAATATATATATAAAAGAAAATAAAAATTACAATACTTTTATTTAATTTCATGCTCTCTTTTTCAAAATTCTCTTCTTAGATCTTAATGTCTATCGTCTGAAACGTAATTTTTCATTTTCCAGGTTTTTCAAACTCTGCTTTATGAATCAAGAAACGTTTTCATCCAGACTAGGCGTGGTCGAAGCTACCACGTTTTTACGAATGGCAGAGTCCATATCACCGTACACTTCTTTTGGAGAGGCAATTTGTTTCCAGGGTCGAACGGTTTGATTCTGTGGCTTTCCGCGACCACTTTCTTATTTCACGTCTTATAAATTGTTTAATAACCGTAACTTAATAAAGTTTCATTTCAACTTAAGCGGCAATTTCCACAGCTCCACAGTCAAAAATGTTAAACAAACATTTTTATGACAGTGATTGGTTAAAAACTACGACCGTGCAAATTATACTTCATTATCATTTTGTCGCTCTGTTTCACCATTTTTTCAAATCCTTAAACTATCATTAACGCAATTAAAAATAAAGCAAATTTAAATATGTATAAATATATTGTCTATTTTTATATATTTGACTTTGTTTGACCGCATTAAATTTAACACATTTTGATAAAGAAATTTTACATATTTTCACCATACAATATCAACACATGAAACAAAATCTAGTGTCGATATTGTAATTATTAACATAAACTATATATAAATAATTACTATAACTCTATTTCCTATTAAACAACAGTTTGTATTCTCGAGTGCATAAAAATTAACTCTAGGTGATTGAAATAAAGCCATAAACGTTTTGCAATAGATAGATAGAATATATTTTTTAGAACATAGCTCTCATATTACATAATAATGTAACACTTTTTAAGTTTTTGTTCCAGTCACTTTTTTGTAAGTTATTAATTCAAAATATACTTAGTATCTTTTATCACCTCCAAAAGGAACATTATTCAGAGTTATTAATGTTTTTTTAAATATTATATTTCGTTTCATTGGAAATATATTCTCATTAAATTTATTACTAAAAGCGCATAATTGAATTTCACATTTCTAATCTATTTACATTCGAATAAATGGATTTCGCCATATAACTTATGAGATACCTATTACAGAGGACATTAAGAATTCAATTTAAATATGGAATATAATGCATATTTATATTAGAACGTATTTTTTTATATAAAACCTTTATGTCAGTGAGACATTATTACTGTCAAATGAAGGCAATTTTTAGAATGATATTATATTACCTTATTACATTAAATCTCTGACAGCCCATTTACAATGTAAAAATAATACGGTAATTTTCTTATCAGTCTTATATTTTAATAATATTATAAATCATTTTGTTTTCTGATGCCTCATATTTACTGTATACAAAAATTACCTTTATAATAGTCGCAATCAACACAGATGAAGAAAAATTTAAGTGCCTGTCTGTGATTTTCGAACTTTCAGCTTTTAATTATTTTTTCCTATATATTCGAATAAAACGAACCAATTAAAAAAAAAAGATTTGTCTGTCTTCCTTCCTGTATGGACGGATTGATTCAAGAATTCTAACTAAATCAATTTTGAATATGTTGTAGAAAGTAACCCAATTTGTTTTTTTTTTATTTCAACAAAATATCTCAAACTATTCCTAATATATGATGATGAAAATGTTATGTAGAAAACTGAACAAAATCTCCGCCACATGGCAGTATGAGGAGGATATGTGGGCGCGGGCAAGGGGAGGGGGATATAGAGCGCAATTTGGACCGTGAGGGATTTAAACTAAGCCCACAACTTGTACTTGAGATAAGAACATAAAATAAACGTAGTAAACACTGCACTTGCATTTCAGAATTCCACGAGACAAAGTCGAAAAGTACCACCAGACGACTGTAAAATTATCTCGATTGCCTTTCTCCCATTTCCAAAAAACTCTAACTGCTAAATTTTATTTTCCTATCCCGTTGACTATTTTCTCAGATACCCGAGTAACTGACAGTTTGCTATTCCCTAACGTAAAGACCAAGGTAAATTGTGAGCGTTACGTTACCGCAAAGACAAATAGCCCCGATGGCATCCCGCCATTTTATTATTAATTAAGTTACGTAAATTTACATTTTAATCGCGCTTTATGGAACAATTTAAAAATCAGTAAGGGATAAATATTTCAATTATTTCAGTAAGATCGGAAACAAATTATCCATTTTTTGTATTATTGATTTAAATATAACAATAAAATGAAAATATAAATTTGCTCATACATAAAGTTATTAATTCCGAGGCTGAAATATAGGTGACTTGAATCTAATCATACAAATGATGCACGGTAACACTTTGATATCGCAATTGTTACTTAACTAAATGATCAGATAATATCATGATCATAAGTTTATGTATTTTAGTTTAGTCGTATTACTAAAATTAATCCTATTGATTTTGAACTTATTTTCAATTAACGTTATAGGTACTAATTATTTCACATAGTCTCGATCATGCATGTTTTCCTACCAAATATGAAATAAAATATTTCTTCTATATTAATAACAACATAAAAAGGTCAAAAAGTTAAAAAGAAAGAAACAATAATAAATTACACAAAATTAAATTGTACCAGATGTAAAAACTTCAATAAAAAAATTTTATAATTAAAATTTTATTAACTTTATCTATATTAAACTATCACTAAAACATTTAAAATTATAACAGAATTTTGACCTAAATTACTTCCAACATTTCCATTCTCCAGTTAATTACATTAATTTGTTCAGTCAATTAAACTAACAATTAATTTAATAAACTTATGTGAGAGCATTTAAAGATACAAAACCACCCTCCTTGTGAATAAGTTGCTATTACATTCTTTATTATAATTATTAACACCAATATCGTTTATCGAATTTGTTTAGTGACTAACACGTCAATATGTTTTATCAACATATCATCTCAAAATATTCCAATATATAAACGGTAATTTTAGTAAAGAAAAGCTCATTCTAATATCGCCTCAACAACGTCTTTGCAAATGACAGAGGCCACATTGCCGCTCTCCTCGTTTGGGGAGGCAATTTCTTTCCACAGTCGAACCGTTTCACTATGCCCCCTCCCACGAACGTTTTCCCATTTTTCTTTTTGTAAATCATTTAATGACCATAATTTAAAAATTAAGCTGCTTTTCTAGTAATTTTTACATTACGAAGGAAGACAGTAAATTTAAAGTGCTATAGTAGTTAAGTTAAAAACAACGACCATAAAAATTAAACTTTTTACAGATCATTAACAGTACATTTAGTACACACGATTTAGTATAAATTCCACCTAAATATTAATAAAAATATTGTCGGTTTCTTATAAAATATGATTTTCGTAATCTATTTCATGTCACTGAAACAAGTGTAAAATATGTATCTGGATAAAGTGTGTACTGAAGCAAATAACTCTATTTTGTTTTAGACTTCAGTTAGTAACTACGCTGAAAGTCAATCTAAAACCTTGAGATACAGGCGTAAAATTTTCTGTAGAATGTTTTGAACCATATCCGTCACAATACATAGTTACGTGTCGTAAATTTTTTTTTCATGTATTGTAATATGTGAGTGACCTCGCACGCTATTTTGTTTTTAAATTTGGACTCTAATTACCTATGAAAGGTATTCGTTATCTCATATAAGAATGACACAATGAATAAAAAAGGATTTTGACGTTAAGAAACTTAATCGCTCAATTGCTAGATGAATCAAGTCTATGAATTTAATTCTTTCAATTTACAAATGCTTATTACACTGAATTAAATTAAACCTTGAAAATTAATAAGACACAGTATTGTACTAAAGTAGACAAAATTTGTTAAATAATTACTCAATTTTGACGTCGATTAAACCTAAGTGAAATACACATTTTAAAATAAATATTCTAATCGATTAGAAGTTCGAAGCAAGCCATTATTACGGCAGGCGAACAAATGCCTAAATCAAGCGTGTCAACTATGGATAGCAACGAATGTGACTGTCCACCACTTAAGTTATTGGAATCCTACACATACAAAAATAAGAACATAAGCAGTAACATAATAAAATTATGAATTTATAACTCAAACATTCGACAAGGCATTATTTAGTTCTAAAAAGGCCAAAAGCCTTTTTATCGTTTATTCTGTAAAATATGACGGTAACTTGGTCATTAATAATGTATTTCCCGGCTATCTTAAAAAAAATGTTTTCCCTTAACTCATTAGCATTTCACTCACCGCATCAAGTGACAAAATAGAATCACAAACATTTAAAATAATACTACTCCGCACATACTAGAATCTCAGAAACCAGTCATAGATGCTAACTTTAAAGAATCATTAAGCATGTGAAGCTTTTTCCTCTTTGGAAAATGGTATTTTAATAGGCACACCAAACAAAGTGAGTATAAATAAATATTTACACTCAGATTCGCAGCGGTAGTAATCGTTTTATGATTTTATATATGTTTTTTACCATTTTTAGCTTCATTAATAAAGAAAATCATCATCATAATAACAAAGAAAAATATCAGAAAATTTAATCCCCTACCTCAATAATTTATTACCCATTTAATTTTATTTTCAATAAACATTTTAGCTTTCTATTGTAGAGAAGAAATTAATTTTTGTCGACGACAAAATTTTACAAGTTTATCATTTTATTTCAATATAATAGAGGGTAAGATATTTAATAGCTCAAGGGAGATATCTTCATATATAATTCTTAAAATAAGACACATTATCCTTTGGATTTAATTATATCTTTCAACGTCAGTTGACAAGACTTTAATATGTTATCGATATGTTATTGAACTTTGTATTTTATTAATAGGTAAATTGCTGAAGCCAAAACGGAATATATTGAAACATCCTGTAAATATTAGTGCCCAATGTAGATCTTTTTATTACTTCATAAAAAAGACCGTGACAAAAAAATCGTTTTATAACAAAACACCATAAATATTCTAGACATTTGAAATAGTATTTTTTTTAACTTGAAATAGGATTCGCAGATTTGTAATAAGTATTTTTACTTTCATTTAATATACTTGTAAGATGGGTATTAAATTACATAGTTTATTTCCACTCAAGGTAAAAATTTGTTATATAAATATATTGATACAAAATTTTTTTATAAAACGACACTCGAAAAATATACTGCACATTCGGTGATTACTCGTTATTTTTAGACTGAGTATCGATATATTTGTATTCAAATATTTTCAGTTTTGCTCAGATTTTTATTTTACAAAATATGCAATTTAAAATTATTAATAGACTATAATATATTAATTTTTGTTACATCCTTACATTGATTCTTCAGAGTTTTTATAACTATTTAATATTATTATTTTAAAATGCTATATTTCGCCTATTTACCATAAAATTACCATAGTAAATATAATATTCAGTCACGCGTGCATGAAAAATGCTAATACTGTTCACATGAGCACTTGCGATTTATTACCACAAAAAAAATATTAATGCTGCAAAATTTAACGGCATAGTTTATAAAATCGCCATTCTAAGAGTTTGTTTACAGCAGACTTATAAAGTTTAATTTAGGAATAGAATATATAATTACATTAAACATAATTTGTTTATATAATATCTTAATGTCGTATTCCTTTTAACATATTCCAATAAATATAATTTTTGAAAACGTATTATTTTACTCTTTTATATTGAACCTTTAGATCATCCTTATCAATATTACATTAAAAATATATTACAGTTAATTTTTAATCTTATGGACTTAAATTTAATACTATTCATATTTAATCCTTTAACTTCAAAATCACCCCTTAAAAATATTTGCAGTCTTCTTTCCACCATAAAATCATCCCTTCTACTTTTTCTGCGCTTTCAAAACTCATCAACTACTAAACTTTATTTTCCCATTAAGCTCGCTCATTTCACGGATAACCGAGAAACTGATCCCGGCCTCCCGACGCTATCGCTAATCATTTTTATTCCGTTCCATAAAACGTAACGCGAAACGTAAATCAACGGCGCCGTTAACATAAACAGAACGGAAATCCGACGAGGTCCGAGCGATTTTATTCGTAACTAAATTATGTCAATACGCATTTCAACACATCTGACAGCTTTGCTAGTCAAATTACAAATCAGTTAGGGATATTAATATTTAATGTTATGATAGAATTGGTTTTCAACGTCAAAAATACAAAAAATATATGGAAATTTATTGAATAAAATAAAAAATATGACAATAAAATATCCAAAATAATGAATAAAGGTATATTTAATAATTAGTATAATTTTTGAAGAAAACTGCTGTCAGGTGATCTTCGAATGAATAACCCAAAGGATATGGAATGGCAAGGTACCCATGGGCATTTGATTTTCATGTCTTTTCATAGTGTGTATTGATATTATACCGTTATAAAAATATATTACTACTAAAATTATTTACAAGCATATATCTGTAGAAATTAATATATCTGTAGAAGCTTAGTTAATATATCTGTAAAAGCTGGCGAATTACAAAACTGCATCCAACGTGTGTCGGAACAAGTGCAAGGAAGGACTGCATATTGTTCCTATCTCTTGAAATAATGTTTAAGCAATTTAAGAGCAATAATTTAAATTGAAAGTTTTAGTTAAATGCTTGTAAAAATAAAATATGGTGAAAATTTTTTAAACGGGGCTTGAAAGTGAGAAATGGTATTTTTTTCTAAATAGCGCTTAAACATGATAGAGTGAAAATTTTTACAAACTTAGAAGAAAAATAGTAAATATTTTATGGTTAGGAAATCAGATTGCAAACACTTCTTCTTGGTGATTATATAAATAGCGCTTAAAATTGAAAAATTATTAACATCTTGCAAATAGAGCTTAAAAAAGAAAAATAGTGAACGGAAACTCAAATCACTCTGAGATGTACATAAAATTTCGTTTTCTCTTCCACTTTGCGTTCTTAGGAAAGTATATAATTTTTGTTGAATTTGTTATGTCAATTAAAATGCTCTAAGACAAAAAAATTGAGAAAGTACATGGCTGTGACAGATGGACAAACTGATAAATGGACCGACACAAATGGCAAAATCACAAGTGTACCTAGTGTTACTGCGGCCTCTAAAAATATTTCACGAGATTGAAAAAGTGGTTCAAAAAATATAATAATTCTCACAATTTTATGTACATATGTGGAATAAATTAAAAGCAAGTGACTAGTAAAAATTAAATATAAAGAAATTACTGATAAAAAACATAACTAACACTTCCAATAACGTGATTTAGCCTTGTCCACAATTTAAACTAGTTTAATAACAAAGTTTTAATAGCAACCAAGTAACATTTTAAATTAATATTTGTATAAAACACCACGATAGCGGGCACAGCATAGTTAATTAGATATTACTATCAAAATAATTCCAAATTAGATACCTTTAAGTCAGTAATAATGACTTAAATAAACAATTTAAGTTATTAAATTAGATAAGGGTAATTTTTAATTTAAAAACAATTGTTCTAAGGGACCATATGTAAGCGATCGATCGTTGTTGCGGGGAATATCAAAATTTAAAGAGTTGAAGTAGTGGACTATTATGAATTGTATTGTTAATGACATTGTTAATAATAACCATGGTCCAGTGATTATGGTACAATTTTTCGTTAAACCAAGTATTTAATTTAAAAAGTAAAAGACATTCTATGTCACTAATTAATTTATTACTGAATCATACTCTGTAAGAAAGTTTATGGAAAAATATATTTTGAATCCTTTAAATGCGATCAGAGCATTTCATAAATATTGGATTCAACACCTTGTTATGAGATAATAATGGCCCAAATTTTCAAAATTAAATAAATTTAAAATTGTATTACTTTCGTCGAATCTAAGCGCTTTACCGATAATATTTGAGTCACAAATAAGAATGTTGTAAAAAAATATTGGCATAAAAGTCCGTGCGTTTTAATTGAAACTTTTTATTCAAAACAATTTGTTTAAAACAAATTTAATTAAACTTAAATTCGTAGTAAACCCTGCGCAAAAAAATGGTTTCTGTTTATTTCAAAACTAATTCATATTGCTTTATAAAAAAAATAATAAAGTCATATATAACAAATATACAAAAAATAACATTCTTCAGAATATTATCGAAAAAAAAAATAATAATAAGCGCCATCATCAAGATCAAATTTCCATATTTATTTTAATCAACATCGCTGATCCTTATATAATTAGTCAATAGATCGCATTGGAATAGCGTCATGAATGTCAAGGTTTCATCTGTCGATATATAAGGAATTTTCCTTTAAGCGGATTAACAGCGATAATATTTATTTTCGTAATTCTGCAAGAATATAACAAATAATAAAATGTAAAAGTAATAGAAAGAGAATGGATTTAACTTCCGCCAATATTAGGGATATTATCCATATTGTTTAAAACTGAATTTAAATATAATATTAGAAAGAAAAACTAAAGCCTAGACCATTAAAGTTTATTACTTCAAACACTGATGTTTTTATTGTTTTTCCTATGGTCTGCCTCAGCAATAAGGACGATTATGTCAGAAGCAGTAAGGACGATTATGTCGTAACTTGTCATGAGTTAGGAACCGATCATACTCATGATGAGTTACGTCAAGTCATGACAAAACGATAGAATACTGCTTATGATGAGTTATGAACACATCAACTAAATTATGCACGGCAATACTCCGATAAGTTACACTCCGAAATAAATATGTAAGTTATTGGAAATTTTCTGTAATTATAAATCGACAAAGAAATATTTAGACGTGTGATTTTATGAGTATATTTATTTTTAAATAAAACTGTTTTTTAAGATCAGGGTAATCAAATATAAAATGCACTTTTTCCAGAACAGTTTGTTTCATTTTTTTACCAATTTATTTCTTTTTCAACAAAGCTGTGAATTTTTAAAAGGATTTAGATCGTTGGGATGGGCATAGTGAAATAGGCATAGAGAACTATATTCAGAATGTTATTTGTGATTGTATGGGTGTGTTATGATAATTTAATCTGCATGTGAAAGGATTTTTTTTAACTTTATGACTAGACTTTGACCGTGAACCATCCTTGAGGTAACCAATAAAAAGACGATTATGACTATATTTTTTATGGGGTATTTTTTATTTAAACATAAGTATTATTTAAACATAAGTAAATTAAAACTCATATTTTTTCTATACAGTTTTTGTATGGTTCTGTTAAAGTGATGATGGCCGAAACGTACACTGTTGCTATTCATACCACCATAAAAACCAATAAATAAAAATTGGTTCAAGACTTTTGCGAGGCTTATAGATGTATCTTAACATATATCCTGTATTAATATTAATAGTGTAGTCAGTGAACCTATCACAGTATTTGTTCAGTGTAGTTTTACTGCATATTTAGTTCCTTACTTGATGATGAAACTGCCCGAAATTACGAAAAAATCTCAGAAGTTCGCGATACGGTTCACCTCTTCTTTTATTAGATATTTTTTAGTTTTTATTTTCTTTTGTCATAAAATGATTACAATGAAATAAGAGGTAAAATATTAAAATCTTGTAATACACAGAGCAATGAAATAAGTGCTTTCATAAGCTATTTAAAGACGCATCATGTTTTACGTTTCCGAATAAAAACTATTTCATTTTGGATACTTCATATTCATTAATATTATTTACCTCAATATCATTCATAAGACTTGACAATACCTTGTTTTGGAATTTAAGATATTCGAACGCATGAATAGTAATTGCTACAAAAAAAAACACATCTCGCTTCTAGACCACCCCAAAATAGTCTCCGCAAATGACAGAAGCCACATTGTCGCTCGTTGCGTTTGAGAGGCAATTTATTTTCATGGTCGAACAATTTCACTGCGCACCCTCTCGTGGACATTTACTTATTTTACGTCTTGTAAATCGTTTAATGACCCTTATTTAAAAGTTCAATTTTTACTTTACTAGCGATATCCGCCACTTCCCTCTTGAATATATAAAATGGAAATTGTTATGACGGTAGTTAATATAAAAACAGCGATTGTATAAATTATACTCTTTTTATTAATTTTTCCAATTTTCTTACCCTCTTTGTAAATTGTTAAACTATAAGCGCATATACGATCAAATACGAATGTCAAATATTGTCAATTATATTGATTGTATTACATTTAAGTAAAGTATGTACGTTGCACAATATCAATATTTGATTCAAAACCAATTCCTAACTTAAGGAAACGATAATGAAACTAGCCTTTTCTTTCCCAGTTAAACTATAAGTAGCATCTGTATATAAAAATAAATCCACCGTACTCGAACTCAAAATTTTGCTATGTATTAGATTACTTCAGAAACTTTTTTTCTTGTTATGAGTTGTGGAGTTTGTACATATTCTTATCATACCAGAAAGTTTTCTAAAGATCTTTTAGAGTATATCTCTCGTATAACATGATTGAAAATTACAAGCACCTCATTTATAGAAGCTCATATAAATTCTTCTGAAGTTATAAGTTTCCTTAAACGTTTTCGGGTTTGATATATATAAACGAGCTAATTTTTTCCGTAAAGTACTTTAGAACGGTGAAAGCTATTTCGAAATCAACTGAATTTTCTCTACATCAGATCAGTCAATAATACAAAGAAATGGTGAAAATTGTTTCATAAGGTCTGATCTTATTATCCTATTGATGTGTCGAATTTAATTACTTCTAGAATGTGAATGAAATATACAAACGTGCATGAAATATATAAAGGAGCATGAGATACCTTTCATATTAACAATATGGGTAATTCGTTTGAATCGAAATTCTTTCATAAAACTATCTTTTTGCCAATATATATTCTACAAGTAAATTACATATAAAACATCTCTTTGGTAAACTACTACATCTATTTCAACCTCTATACAGGGCTTTTTTAATATATAATAACTGTACAGAAATAGTCACCCTCGTGGTATGTTTAGTTGATCGCAGACTTATAGTCTTCAACAATGCGACGCACAACGGAGTGCCGGATTCGATTTCTGAGTGCTTATCGGGGAGGTGGGCTGGAATGGTGTTTAAAATCATTTAGCTAAAATGTCACAGATCAGTGACAGATAGTAGCATTACTGGTGCGAGAAATTATGCACTACTGTCGTCAAACTGCCCGCCAAGCAAGGCGACCATATGTACATGGACATCACTAATAAACTCATTGGAAGAGGCCTAATCTAGTAGTGAACGGAAACAACCTATTGATGATTGGTAAAATATAAACATAAATAGACGTTCTTTAAAAGGAACATTTTAAATTAATGGTTCTTGGAACATTCTCGAATATTTGGAATATTCTTGGAACTTTCCCGTTTGTGAAAAAATGATTCATATTTATCCAAGTTTAATAATAAAAGTCAGCATTTCTAATATGTTTGGTGGTTTAATATGTTTCATTATATTTACCGCACTTCTATTTATCAACGATTATAAGAGAAAACTGCATTATGTGTTTTCCATTAAAAATACACACATATATATATATATATATATATATATATATATACGTATACATATATATATATATATATATATATATATATATACACATAAACTCGGCTCAAACTAAGCATATTTCAAGTATAACAAAGTAATATCTAATATAAATTTCCCTGCACCCATGACTTTCCACAGATTTATTAAAAATAAATACTTATTTAACTGAAATTCATTAACTATGTTCCCATAGTTGGCCTCCATGCCAATAATACTGAGCTAAATAAAAAAAAACCTGTCGTCCTAAATCATATTTTAACAGATAATTCATCAAACCGTTCAAAATGTCAAAGGATCGAAGAAATTTGGAAACAGAACCATGTTTATGGCCGGCAGATTATTCGTATCAGTGTCTGTAGTGGAGTTCATATCCATGAGATGATGCTGCACCAATATTGAAAGAATACGGAAGAGTACTTAAACGCGAAGAAGCATTATAGGTCTCGATAGGTTGAGTTTATATATTAATTTGGAATACAGACGAGGAAATAAATTATGACGAAGTTGTCAATACAGGTATATTACAAAAATAAATGTTCGTGTTTCAAAATATACTCAATATTGTTAAATGACAATGGAAGAAACACAAGTGTTAGTATAAAACATTCACAATACTGCAAGCGTCAGAATAAGAAGTCTTAGTTAAATGTTATTTACTACTAATAATGTATTTTTGTTTACAAGACCTTGATGAAATATAGATTTAAGTCATTTATGAAAAGTCACTAGTGAAATGAGGAAATTACTCAAAGCTGGTCAATTTCTTAACGTAACTGAATTTAATTCCTAAGTAGAAATTAACATTTTAAGCCATATTTTCCAATGTCAACGTTAAATGCCTTGTTGAAATGAACTATCGACACAGTCGTTATTGATTATAAAAATTGCAAAACAGTGTTAATTATTTAAAATTTTACAAAAAGTATGTACCGTAGAGAAAACAACAGGATTTACTTTGAAATATGGATTTATACACACACACACACATATATATATATATATATATATATATATATATATATATATATATATATATAATAGGTCCAATACTGAAGTAGACTACACAAAAAAAACTAAAAGTAAAATAAATAATTAATTAGAAATCTGATATAGCATGAATGGGAACAAGAAAAGCGGAATAAAGTGGATTCAAGGAAGAATAGGGCTAAAGACTTTTGAAAGGAAAAAGGACTTTTACAGACGGCCTTTGAAAACATTAATCGAGGGTGAGTTCCTGGTATACGGATCCCTTAGATTTCAAAATTTTACAACTCAGACAATAAAGGTCTTTCCATAAAAGGTAGTGGTATATTTAGGAGAATGGACACCGAATTACTATTCAGAGCATAGCGGTATACCGTTTGCAGACAAGCAAATAAATCAGCTTCTAAAATATATTGGTTAAGTTAGATTGTCCAAAACATGGCAGAGAAGTCTAAGAGTAAATAAATTGCACCGATTACGAATTTCCGTCCATTTAAGTTGCGTATTGAACATATTTTTCATTGTAGATACAATAAAAAATATGTTCAAAATTTTGCCACCAAAAACACAGCTGACGCATAAATTTTTAAAGCGTTTTAACTTTCAAGAGTTTTAACCATTTTCAGTAAGTTCAGAGTAGCATTCATAATAAGAGTGTTGGATAGAGGCCACCTGAGATTTCGATCGATCAGTAGACCCAGGTCCTTACCCGTTGACATAAATATAATTGGTATATAATTTAATATTAAATGAGGAAAAATGTAAGATATGGCCGAGGATAGTTTTTATACAACACGCTACATCATATTTAAGCATTTTAAATAATTTTATGGGTTATAATATATAGGTTATGAAGAGATCATAGTCAAGTGTTTATTTATTTATAACCAAACAATGGTGATTGTATTTGACACCTTTGTAGATTAATTATCTTTTTAATGTCTAATGTAATATATAACTTTGCACCTCAATGTATCTATTAGATTAAATTTTCATATGCAAAATTATTAAAAACATTGTTTTAAATTGTGAATTTATTCTTCCTCGTCCGAAATTCACTATATATCAGACAGTTATTATGTACATTATTACATCATTTACATTATTTAACTTTGCCTATTTTGCGGGACACTTTTTCTGTTGCTGCGGTCCATCATCATAACAATGTAATTATTGTCAGAAAATTTTACCAAATGTCTTACAAAATCACTATTATAAGAGACAGTTCGTTCACAGGAGATTTTGAGATGTCAGTCTATAAATGGAGTATACATTGGAAAATGTTTGGTTTGTATCACCGTATTAGGAAGAGTGGAACGCTTGTGGAACATCCCAGGTGTTTTTTAAAGACATCGTATTAGACACCAAACGAAAGGTCGTAGAAATACGAACTCAGAAAAATACAATTTATTTTCTAACATAATTCTCAAAGAAATAAAAAGTTCCTGTCTTTCAATATCTTGAACTCTTTGTAGAAGAACTAGAATAGAAAAGCATTAGAATTAAAGGCCGAACCGGATATTTACACTAAAAATTACACGAATAGAACGAATATTTATTATAAAAAACTTAATTAGCGTAATTGAATTATAGCATAAATTTCAGCAAAATATAATAATTGATATGAATATCACGAATACAAAGACTATAAATAATTACATAATTTTTATTTCAGATTTGCCTTGTTTATGAAATTACTGCAATCACAAGGGTTTTCTTAACGCTGTTACCCGATGTTTGCGCGTATGTCATATATGAATTGTTTTAACCTATTGAACTTATACAAGGGTATATGCGAAAGTTAATAATACACAGATTCAGCAACGTTTCACTATGTAATAACTTATCATATCGAGAACACTCATTGTGACAAATTAAAGCCAAACTTAAGTGATTTTCATTTTACGCATTCTTTTAAATAAAGTCAAAAAAGTATTTTTAAAAAGATGTTGTATACCTTCCGAATGCGCGTTTAAAACTTTAAAAGTAAAATTATATTTTTTTTATCACCAAACGACATTTAATTTAACATTTACGTGTACAATCGTTCCAATAACCTTTCTCCCGCTCTCAAAAACTCAAAACTACTAAACTTTATTTCCCCATCCCAATCGCCTATTTCACGTATAACAGAGAAAGTGATCCCGCCCTCCCAATATGATAGCTACTCATTTTTATTCCGTTCCATAAAATTTTACACCTAGCGTAAATTCAACACCGCCGTTACCATGAACAGAAGAGGGCATCGACCATATCCGTGCTGTTTTAATCGTAATTAAGTTACGTAAATGACGTTTCGACAGCACTTTATGGGTCTATTTACAACTAATTCAAAGATATTATAATTAAATTCTGTACTTCATTGAATTTTCAACTTAAGAAATATAACAATAATATAGGAATTTATTTAACGGAATGAAAAATTTAAACATCGACCCTACCTTGCATATGAAAATAAATGAATTTCTTGTATAAAAACGATATAAGTGATGTACGAGAACAATGTATATATATATATATATATATATATATATATATATATATATATATATATATAAACATATCGATCAGTAAAAATTGTATATCAATAAAAACTTGACAAGAAAAAGTCAGAAAAAATTTGTAATAAAAATTTTAAATAGTCCATAATCTAATTAATTAGACTAATATTTGTGATATTTATATATATTCGTTATATAAAGAAATTTTCTGAAATATTGGGTAGTAACCAAATGTTTCAGAAAATGGCAATATAAATAATACGAGTATAATTTTATTGGCAGCATGAGATGCTCTCGTAATATTTTTAAATTGCCAAGCTCTTAGTCAATGTGATTCCTTTCTCATAGTCCATAATATTAGACGCACTATCACAATTAAGAAACGTAATATATTTTGCTTTTTTAGACATTAAAATAAAATCCTTGTGTTATGATTGCGTTGGTATCGTGTATATAATTTGACTAAATCATTATTTAATAATTTCAACGTAAAATTATCTACCAAATCAAATTAATAACATATTCTCAAATGAAGGAAACCATATTTTGTATTCGGTTTTATAAATAGGAGTTGGTGAATGATGGAGTTGATTAAGCTGAGAGAAAAAAGCCTAGGTATGTTATTTTGAAATCTTTATAATTTGTTTAGTTAAAATGAAATACAATAAGATGTAATGAAAAAACCTCAAGTTGCATGTCAAATAGCTATCGAGAAAATGTTATAGTATATTTCTTGCATAGCATGGTTACAATTTTGTCAGCGTATCATTTTCAGAAGAACACATACGTAGCTTTTTAAACGCGTTTGAGTTTGCTCCATGGCTGGGTAAACAAACGACCGCACTACCTACCTAGCATATGGCAAATATGTACATTACTTCCAATGATAAGCGCATTAAAAAATTCCTATGTCCAGTAATAGACGGAGACAGTCTATTGGTGCTTGATAACATACAGGAAAAATCAACTTATTTTAAAGAGATCCTTCGGAGTTTATAGAACCTGGTACATTCTTACAATTCCAAACAACAATCTAAACTTCTAAAGAAATGAATAAAGCATGCGATTCACTTAACACACTATTCGCCAATATCGGTATACTAGATAATATTTGAATGGAGAGATCAATAACCAAAAATACCAAAGTTTGGCTAATTAAATGTCTCGTTTTCCCTAAGATTAAAATACCATCGCAAAATTTGTATAAAGAAATGTGGTGTTGAAGGCGCTTACTAAAAATACCGTGAACCGCTTTTCGCAGCAATATGTTCATTGTAAAGAGTTAGGAATCAAAGAAAGTTTTTTGTCGATTGTATAATTGCGAATTCTAAACATTTTCGGACATGTCTTCAAAAAAACACTATTGATGGAGATTTAGTGATGCAGGGTCAGGTTGAAGGTAAAAAATCCTGGGTATATTTTCCAACACGATGGATAGACTTGATAAAGACGGCGACAGACAAAGTGTTCTAGAAAAATTGAATATATATGGCGTTAATTTTGTAGAAATGCATTATTGACAATTAAATGAAACTACGTGATGTAGTATCATTTCTACTTTCTTTAAGTTTTTTACCACGACTAGGTTTCGTTGTATTACACCATCCGGTCTAAAGAAACAAGTACAAAGACCAACCGTGTACATCATCACCGTGACTACGACAAGAATGGAACGGCTAGAGAGAGAGTGAGATCATAAAGACATGTGATGAAAATCTACCTCCGTGTTAATGGTATTAAAATAAACTGAAAAAAGGGAAGTGTCGTATAAAAACATATTTTGACAGGTAATTTAAAGGTCTCATTTAAAGGGCGTCAAAGTGAAAGATCGCAATGAAAATTTATATGGTTTATATTGGTATTTTCTTTACATTGAGTGTTAACACTTTTGAAATTATTTTAATTTCTGAAACTCCCCTTTTTTTATTTGGAAAATTTAGTAACATTTTCCTATCGGTACTTTATAGATTTTTAGTTTATACTGGTGGATTTCTATTTAAAATTTTCGTACTTTTTTACATATTTAAATATTTTTATAACTTTCGAAGTGTTGCAGATACCTTGTTAATGATAAAATTAGGTTTGTTTTCTGTTATTTTTTGGCATCATAGTTTTTTTTGTGACTTAATGCCACAATTGCTTTATTACTGTTCTATGAATTTATACTCACGGGAATGGTAATTCCCATAGAACAGTATTTTACTTCACTTCCTTAATTCAAAGTTTATGTTAAATGTTGAATTACAATCTTAATTTCGGAAATTAATTATTTCCCAATGTAATTATTTTCATCAACAAAGTCCAAACCGCAATTAAGGAGATTTAAAAATAAATGCGTATAGGCAGACATTCATATAAATCTCAACGTGAATTTAAAAATGGTTGAGTATATATACATTTTTTCCATTCAAATATTACTCTTTATCTTGTCATTTTATTATTATATTACTTGTCTTTTCATATGATTCCACTATTAGTACTTTTTCCCTCTTTATATTGCTAAGTGTATTTCTGAGTTATAGAAAGAATTTACATTAATATTATAAAGGAATAAAGTTTATGAGTTTACAAGCTAGAGTAAATTTTGAAAACTTCTTAGATTTTAAAAATTCTTTCACTGGTAGATAGATAACATACTTCTAAGACAGCTTTTGGAAAGCGAGATTGAAGGAAAAGGGTTTAATTTTTCAGAAGTAGAAGAAAATATTTCGTATAAAATTCCAGGACTGTGCAGCGTATTAAACAAGAAGATAAAACTTGTAACATTATTCCAAATTATTCTAAATTCATGAGTAAGTTTGAGAATGAATATCCAGTTGTGGCTTAATTTTACAAGCATGAGTGTCAAGAAAATATAAAAAACGAATCCATTAAACCCATTTCATCATACGCATGAGCAAGGTTGTTGGCAAAAACCAGAAATAAAATATGAAACGTATTTCCACGAAAAATCTTTAATAAATTTTCTTTGTTGCAAAAACGAATTTGAAGGTTTTTATTTCAACGTTATAAAGCTACAGGTACAAGGATGCCTATTCAAACATTCATTGTTAGTCTATCGCTCTCATACTTATCACAGTTTTTCGACACGGGTTTTGTTCGGCAAGGTTGAATTTTTTTTTGCTATTTTTCTCCCAAAAGTTTACTTTATGATATATAGATTTTACACTAACTGTTTTCAGAAGCGAACGTCTATTCCTATGACATGCGACTTTGACAATGATTGTTTTTTAAATTATGTGCGTCGATTTAGCTTACTTTTAAATATTTTCTTACTTAAAATTAATTCACATGGTTCCAGCATATTATCTTGTTCAGGAAAAATATATAACAACATATTTAGGTTTATATCAACTTATAAAATATAAAAAGAGATAAAATAGTGTAAAAATCGTATACAAATTTAATAGGTCCAATTTGGTCTTAATCAAAGTAAATATATTCCACTATAACAGACTTTCAGCAAAATAGTAAAACATACACGGTTTTTGCCTAACTGCTTGCCGTATTGATAAAAATGGTAAATATACAGAAAAGTACATGATTGACCTACGTTGCTAAGAAAAATTATGATAAAGTATGATATGATGACTTTCAATAAAGCGTTGATGCTACGTGCTCTTGAAAAAATTGAGTTTCGCAATCCGTACAATTTGCCCTATTAAATGAAACTTAAGATAAAATTTCACCCCAAACTGTTCCTGAGAAAAATTACAACCCATGCAAATAATTCTTTCAGTTCCAAATACTTCGGTATTTCTATTCCCACATAATGCATAAAATTAAAACAAACCGGATGATTTATTTACCAATTTTAATATTTCCCTATGAACATTTTTCAGTGTTAACTATTCAATATATGCGGTTGGTTATCACTATGAAAAATTTCAAGTTTCTACCTAAAATAATACCCACAAAAATATCCGTGAAAAACAAACAGACGCAAAAGCGAAAGGATATATCAATAATCTTATTAGGGTTCTATTTTTCCTTTTAAGGAGTGAAAACCCAACGACAAAGATGAAATAAAAAAGCAGAGAAAATTTTGAAAGGTGATGGAAAAACCATATGAATATGAAGTTACTGCTTTTACAAACTCCCTACATATTCATTATGTTTTAACATTTTCGAATAGCTGTACACTTTCTGTGATGATAAGTAATTCCCACTGTGAGTTTAATACGACTTTTTTGAAGGAGGGTAGTAATTTCTCGATTCTCTATCCTTGTGAAAGATAAGTATGCCACTACATTTAATATATTTTATAATTATTTACTTCAATGACTCATATAAAATTGAGACATATCTAATTTAATGCATTCGAATCCATAAACGGTAATTTGAAATAAATAACTCGTCTCCACATCGCCTCAATAACGCTTCACTTTTGAAAGAGACCACACTGCCGCTCGCCTCATTTGGGAGGCAATTTGCTTCCGCGATCGAACGCTTCCACTGTGGTTTTCCCGCGGTCACTAATTTATTTTACATCTTGTAAATCATTTAATGACCTTAATTTTAATGTTCAATTTATACCTTACTGGATATTCCCTACACTATATAGTCGAAAATATTAAGCAAACATTATTATGACGAAAGTTAAGTAAAAAACAACCTACTCAGAAATTATAACATTCCATTCTCACATTATTTATGACCTTTTAGTAACTTCTCAAACTGTAAGCGTGTATGCAATCAAATATGAAAGTGAAATAATGTTCGTTTTTTTATAAAACTCAGATTTTGACCGGCTTCATTTCATTGCAACAAGTTTAATTAATTTTAATGCATTCTACACAATAATAATGACTGACAATTCTAATGGTCAACCTAAGAGAGAGGAGACTGAAATCAATCATTTTATTTTCTATTGCACTATAATTACCACTTTCATTTGGAATCGACTTGAGTCCATATATCCTTGAATTTGAATGAAATTTATACAAAAATTTAGATGTTACGTCAGTAATTAATATATTGCGTCAGTAACTCCAAGACTGCGTTAATGATTCAAATATTTCATCAATAACTCAGATAATCGAGGTAGATGCCTACTTTTAGTGAAAAAGTCGATAGATTAAGTTTAGATTTTGATTTATGACAAGAAAGCAAAAAAATAATCAATTCCACTATCGTACTTATTTTCTCATTAGTGTCACTATTTGAAAATATATTATTTTAAAATATATATTTATTTTTACCCCGTTCGAATTTTATTCCGGAAAAATTATTAGAGTACACACGTAATCCAACCGCGCACATGAATAATCATATCCTATTCACATAAGCGCCTGTGATTTATAACCATAATAATAAAACTATTGTTGCAAAATATAGGTTAATGGCTCTTTAATATATAAAAATATAGGTTAATTTTAGAGAATATTAAATGTTTAATATACAATTGGACATTTAGTAATCTCAAATTGAAACCTTTATTTCTACAATCTGAATATTTAACCATAAAAATAATCTCTTCCACCTTTCCCCGGTTCTCAAAAACTTACTGGCCACAAAATTTTGTATTTCCCATTTCACTGCTTATTTCCATTATAATCAAGTAATTAAAATAACCAATAAATTATTATAACCAAGTGATTTCATCCGCCCAATATGATCATAGCTCATTTTTATTGTATTTCATAAAACGTAATGCTCAACTTAAATCTACAGTTTCATTATAATCAACAGACTAAAGGTTGACAACGTCCGAGCTATTTTAATACTAATTAAGTTATGTAAATGCATATTTTGACAGCATTTGGTGGGTTAAATTACGATACAGTTAAGAATATTAACACTTCCTCTTGGGTGATATTTCAAAGAATACTCTAACATTTTTTAGATTTTTGTGGTAAAAAATAAATTTAAAAACGACAATTTAGATATATTTCTTATACAAATTAATTTTATACGCTTAAAGGGATCACCAAAATATGTATATAATACCATTCATGAGTACTTATACCAACATAAAACCTTTCATAGGTTTGAGAGTAACGTGAAAATAATTAAAACTTAAAACATGTTTTCTATGCCTATAATTTTAAATACTCTACTATATTATCTGTCCAGTGCGGTTTTATTGCGTATTTATTCCTAACGAAAGATATTAAAACTGTCAAAAAAAAATTAGGATCAAAAGTTTATAAGTGATATACATTTTTTGTTATTAAGCATATTTTTATTTTTATTAATTTTCATAGTTTAATTATTTAAGTTCTCTAAGTCAACATAGAAGATTCTCAATACGTAATTCTAACTCGCATTAGCCTTAATGAGATATTATTATAAAAATTATGAGAATGAAATATCGAGCAATGCGATGAGTACGAAGTTATTATTTTCACAAACTGTCTAAAGATGTATCACGTTTTAAATTTCCAAATGGCAGTGCACTTACAAGGTTATCACATAATACCTACAGACAAATTTTCATGAGGTAGAGTAATTATATCTCGATGTAGAGTAATGATATACTCTTCTGAAGGAGAAGTCTGCTACTGCATTTTAGACACTTTATGTACTTTGTCCTTACTTATTTCAATTCGTTTAAAAAACTTGACCGCATCTTGATTCGGAATTTACCATTTTCGAACACAAAGACGTTTTTCAACAAAAGCGAGTATCGCTTTCACATCATCCCAAAATCGTCTTCGCAAATGTCGAAAGCCATATTGCTGCTGGTCTCGTTTGTGGAGGCAATTTGTTTCCACGGTTGAACGGTTTCACGGCTGCTCCCCCGTGAAAACTTATTTATTAACCAACTTCAAATAAGGATGTTCTCGATCCGTCTGTATTTTTTATATACATGACATCGTCAAAATTTCTTGATGAATTTTGATAATTCCTTTTTATTTGTCGTGAAAATTTGGTTAGAATCTGACTGTGTAATGAAAGATATACCATAAAATTCTCTGTAATTGAACATCGCAAGTGCCTTGATTAAGTTTGGATGATAAAGGTTCAACCAACTTTAATCATTCTTTGTTTATTTGAAAGTATATACTTCCGGTGTAGTTCCATGAAAATTTTATCAGAATCTGAAAAAATTGGACAGTGGCAATTGAAGATATGCCATAAAATTCCTGAAAATTGAACAGCATAAATGTCATAATTTCCTTTCCATCATATAGGTCCACCAAGTTTGGATGATTATTTTTTTTTTTTTGTAAGGAATACTTCCAGTATGGTCCCATGAACATTTTATTAGAATCTCTGACTATAGAAATGGAAGATTTAAAATCTAAATGTAAACTAAAATATCTGACTATGAAAATGGAAGATATGCTATAGAATTACTCATCATTAAACTAAAGAAATACCGTCCAACCAATTTGAATGATTGTTCCCTTTTTTTGAAGTGTATTCTTCCAATAAGGTCCTATACAAATTTAGATATAAACTGATCATGAGAATAAAAGAATGTCATATAATTCCTCAACATTGAACACCACAGGCATCGTGATTGATGAACAAATTTTGATGATGTAAGTCTAATGATAATCTAATAAGACACAACTGAAGGTTACATAAATTTGAACTTTAGCAAAATCAGCGAGCAGTGATGAATCCGAAATGAAGCGACAGGAACTCGTCAGCGATAAGGGGTAAATTCATCGAGTTTAGACTCATTTGACTTCTCTAAATATCCAATATAATCTCAAACTTTAATCCATAAATGTTGCAGGTCTAGTCTCTGCCTAAATCATAGGACTTGAAGATGTATTATTATGAAATTAGAATTATTACTTTAAAGCAAAGACTTCATCCTTGAAATCCGGGTGCGAATTCCTTAATTCTGATGCTGCAAAGAACTGTGAAACTTGAGGATCTGCTTTTTTTAAATTAGTGTTGTGTATGTCATGCAGAGGTTCTGTAATTGAAATCTTAATTCCAACTCCCCAGTTTAATACACCTGTCTAATACAGGCGTAAGGATCTATTGTTGAAGACATAAGGACCTATTGTTTTTAAATAAGTATTTCGAAGCTGAAGTGGATACTCTGCCACTAAACTTCGAATTCTAATTCCTCAGTCTTGACACAGTCGGGGTTACTGTCTACTTAAATCTAAACTGAGACACTGTCATTAAATTCCAAGTTCCAACTCCTCAGTTCTAATGCTACAGGTGTACTGCCTGCCTAAACTATTAGAATTGAGGATTTGCTCTTTTCGAATTAGCATTGTAGGTCTCAAGCAGAAATTTAGTCATTAAACTTCGGGTTCTAGCTCCTCCATCCTGATGCCGCGACGTCTTGCCAACTTAAACTCTGAGACGTGGGGATCTGCTGTTTTTAAAACAGTATTTTGGATCTCAAGCAGAGTGTCTGTTATAGAACTCTAGATTCCAACTCATGAGTCCTGATACTGCGGAAGTAAGGTCTATCTAAATTATTAGACTTCAGGATCTGTTATTTTTGAATTATTATTTTGTGTCTCAAGCAGAGACTCTACCAGTATACATGTTCTAATTCCTCAATCGTGACGCTGTGAGGGTGTTATCTTCTCAAATCGTGAGGTATGGAGATCTGGTGTTTTTCGATTAGTATTTTAGTTCTCAAATATGGACTTTTTCATTGAACTTCGAATTTCATCTCATCTGTTCTATTGATTCACGGATATTGCCTGATTAAACTGTGAGATTTGACAATTTACTGATCCCAATAAATTTTCGGATTCCCGCTTCCCAGTTTTAATATTGTAGGGTAACTGCTGAAATCGTGAGACTTCAGAATCAGTGTTTAAAACTAGTATTGTGTATCTCAAGAAAAAAATACTGATATTGGACTGCAGGTTGCACTTTTCAGTCCTAATGCTGTAGAGGAATTATCTGCTTCAACTTGAGTATATGCTGTTCACAAATTAGTATTTTGGTTTCAAGCAGTCTCTATTACTAAACTCCGGGTTCTAACTCTCCAGTTGTGATGCTATAGAGGTACTGTCCGCCTAAACTGTGATATTTAAGAATCTGCTGTTTATAAATTAAAACTATTAGTCCCAAGCAGACACTCTACTATTAAATTCCGCGTTCCTACCCCTCAGCCTTCATGCTGCGTAACCCCACCTGCTAAATCACGGGATAAAGAGCTGCTATTTTTTAATTAGTTTTATGAGTATCAAGCAGAGACTCGATCTTTGAATTCTGGATTCCTAATTCTCAGCCTGATGCCACAGTGGTACAGCCTGGTTTGCGTATGTATGTGTGCCTAGTTGACGTGACCGGCATTAACCAAACAATGTCAAATGAAATGTAGCGCTCATCTCTGTGTGGAGGTGTGAATTTACTTAAGAGGGTCTTGGCACCGATTGCAAAAATATCTGGTATCTCAGTAGCAGTATTTTGCAAATTCAGTAACGTAAAAAACGGTATTTTCCGTCTAAAATTCTATATATACCCCAATTTCAAAGTTTATTTTTTGTGCTTTATTAGCAAATTTCGTTACTTCTTAGTGGATGATAAATATAAATTATTATTATAGTAGTTAAGTAAAAAAAACGATCTCTGATCTTATATTTATTTTATAAATTTTCACGTGTTTCTTGTCCTTTTAGGAACTTCTCAAATTCTAAGTATATGCGGTCAAATAACAAGGTCAAATAATGTCAATTATATTGACTTTAAAAAGTTTAATACATTTTCATAAAGTACACACAATATTAATAACTGGATCCAAATATATTTCTAATCTAAAGTATAAGATATTGAAACTATTGATTTTATTTTCCATTAGACTATAGTTAACATTTACATTTAAAATCAACTTAAAGCTACTACACTTGAAATACAAATTTTCCGGTGCAATAGATCAATTCAGATGCTTGTTGTTTCAGTGTGTAGAGTCCGTATGTAAATGACACTTTTCTTCTCGACTTTTATAGCATACGCCTCATATATTTCTGAAAATGATGTGCTGAATTTTGTCAGCGTATCACTTTCACAAGTACATAAATGTAGTTTTACTTTAGCGCTTTTGGATTTGTAAACGTCACTTTTTCAAAGCTTCCGTCAAAAAATGCTTTATGAAATGTTATAAGCCATTTCGGAATTAATTGAATAAGCCAACCATTTGACAAATCGATTTTAATACGAACATAAATCTTCTTGTCGTACATGCGCATCCACACACAGATGAGTACTAGGTTTCACTTGGCACCTACTTAAAAATCTCTAGAAGTTATAGTATTTTGCAAATTTATTTTACTTCGGAAACCATATGGAAAACCATATAAGTTCTAACTAATCAGTTCAATTTTTTTGTATAAAATTTTCTTTTTTTTCATTTTTAATACCTTTGATATCCTGGAATATCATGAACTTGCGAATAATTAATTAATACTTTATTCACTAAAATTAGAATAGGCATTTGTGGCAATTAATGATTCTAAATGTATTCATATACACTTATATGCATGTCTGTATATACACCTACATACATACATACGTACGTACATATAAATCACATTTCCTCTTTTGGCTTATCCGCAGTCAGAACTTCCTGTCTGTATCTATGTAAATCTATGTATACTAGCTGCCTACTAACATCCTGGTTACTTCATATGTTTGTATATACTTGTACAAACTTACTTACCTATCTACTAATATTGTAGTAGTTAGAAAAATAGCACTAGAATATGTATATACTTTTATTGAGTTATTTAACTGCCTACCTACCTGCTAATGTTTTAATTATGTTTTGTATTTTTTATACTTACATTAATTATACTCTTCGTTTAAACTAATACTTTGTACACAAATACTATTATATCACCTGTTCCATTCCTGTCACGTACCTATATATAATTACCTACGTATTTACTTTGTTACTTTCTTGCTTACAACAAAATAAATTAAATGAGTTTATTTCTCATTACTTAAAAGCTCTTTTCACCATCTTCCAGGCTCTATCATTGTATCCATATTTTGCTAAATAGCGAATGTATGTCGCCCTTTATTGTGGAAAAAATTTGTAACTTTTTTATTAGATTATCATTAGCTCTATACCCATACTCTCTGCGTTCAATTTCCATGGTTATATTTTAACTAAATTTTAATGGGTGTTTGCCATTACTGGGCGATTGCCATTCCAAATAAAAATAATCAACCAAATTGCATGATTCTTTGGAGAACATCCTTATTTTTGAAGTCGATTAAAAAACGTTACATCTGAAATTCGCTAATTAACCATAAAAATAGTCTCTTCTAGCTTAAACCGCTCCCAAAAGCTCTTCGACTATGAAAGTTTATTATCCCATTCCGCACGCTCATTTTACGAATAACCAAGAAACCGATCCTTCCCGTCTAATACCATTGCTCATTTTTATTCCGTTCCATAAAACGTAACGGTAATATAAATCAACGGCGCCATTACCATGAAAAGAATAGGATGTCGGTGCCGTCCGTGCGATTTTAATCATAATTTAATTAAGTAAATTCACATTTTGACAGCATTTAATAAGTAAATTTTTAACAAAATCAAAAACATTGTTAAATTATTGCCCATTTAAATTAATTTCTAGTATGAGAAATATAATAATTATACCGGAATTTACTTAAATTACAAGTATAATGATAATCACTACCATACCTATACTTATAAATAAACATAATAAATGAAAATTGGTAACTGACAAATAACAGCAAGTGTAGTAATTTTAGGATTAAGTGTATTTTGATTCTATAGCTCACAACGTATTGAATGTATTGTTTCGTAAGGTACATTAAGAGTTATAAAAATACTTAAAGACGTGTCATAGTACGCAAAATTTAAAAAAAGTTTAAATTTTATGAACGCACCTACGTCGATATTTTAGACAGAAGTCGATGAGCATAAATTAAATTTCAATAGAAAGTAACTGATAAGAAAATATTAGTAAAATTGAAGATAGTTCACAGTCCAATTAATTATATTATCACAACTTTTAATACAAATAATTTTATGTACTTTTCAAATGACTACACCCTCGGTCAACTTTCAATGAAAACTGGGCCACATAGAAGAATACTTTGCATAAAGTGTAATATTACCATTACAACCAAAAACATAAATACATTTTATGTTTTAGTTCTTCAGACTTTAAAATAAAATGAATATTATATAATTTTGTCGATATCGTATAAGTAACTCGACGAAATTATGGAAAACTTGTAATATACTAGCAACGATAACATTTCTGTAAATTATGGAGACCGCATTATTTAGTCAGTTTCACAAAACAGTTACGGGAAAGGAGTTAAAATTATAAAAGTTGGAGGAAAATTTCTATACTTCACAAGACAATTTCCACTCAAATTTCGTAAACAGTGGTACACGGTATGCGCAAACTATATTTTCGGTGAGAGTTTTTGTTATAAAATAATAATAATTCTTAATTTTAAACACGTACCATAATTCCAAATTTATTTAATTCCAAAATTAATTTCCATAATTCCATAATTCCAAAGTTTGTCTCTTGATCTAATCTCCCGTCTCTTTGTTGCCAAGAAACTTATTCTATAGTTGTACAGAGTCATTATCTAAATTAAATTAAGGATTAATAATAAATATATTCCTATCCTAATCCTTTTATATTGAAACTGTAATAATTAAAATTCCTGGACTAAACGGCATAGTGAGTTGAAGTTTGTAGTCACTTTGAGTCCAGCTTAAAATATGAAATAACTACTTTTAATTTAGGAGTAATTTTAAGAGCAAACGTCAAGTATCTCAAAAAGGGTTCTTAGTGTCGTAATTCTATGTATGTAACCTCGTATTTCCGTTATCCATGCGTACGAAATCACGAACAAAAGATGATAATAAAATTTAAAATGCATTTCGAAGAAAACTCGAAATTTTTTAATTATTTATTTATTTTTATTTTTAAAACTCGTTTGAAAGTTTTTATTCCAATGTCGTAAAGCGTGGAAATACTTCGTGTAATAAGTGTAAAAATACCTCTATACGTGAATATATTCAATATTTGTCGAACCCTGTTTTACATATTGCAGTTTTAGAAAAGTTGAAATCAATTTCTCAAGTTTATTTAAGACAATATTAATTTTTTTAACTTGATATGGGTCTTCTTCAGCAGGGCGTGGATTTTTTTTAATTTTATTATATTTGGCTAGTTGGGGTTAATCCTATGGGGGTATTATATATACATAACCTATATGTATAACCTACATGTTTTCACACGCGAATAATTTTTTCCATATAAGCACCTGTTAACCAATTCAACTTATTTTTTAAATATTTTTTCATTTATCGTTACGGATACTAATAATAGGATTATTCCTGACATTTTCTGCCAAGAATGTTATCCTATTAAAGAAAAGTTAAGGTTTATGTTTTTATCAACAAATAAGATATAAAAAGCGTCAAAATAGTTTAAAAAAACAGCACAAATACAATGACGCAAAAAATTATATTTTGGGGACACCCAAGAGGACACCCAAGAAAAACGATCAAGTTTTGAAATAAAAGATTTCTGGAAAATATTTAAGAACATTTCTAACAATATTTCTGGAAATACGTTGTATAAAATTCCAAAATAAATAATTTTATATAGGAAAAAATCAAGTCAATCAACCTTATTTCGCACTCTAAAATTTTCATATAAATATTTTTCAGTGTTGACTATTCAGACATATACCATTACTTTATCAAGTCAAATGCCTTCCGACAAAAATAGGTATGACATAGACAAGCGGAAGACGTACTAACGTTTCAGTAATCTCATAAATGATCCAGTCTTTCATTTTTAAACTAGGACTCCTATACACATCTTGTGACACATACATAAATAAGATAAACGTGAAGATATTGTTTCATAAAATGTCTAACCATTTATTCTGATTTAAGTTTTTAAGTATCAGTGTATTTACCATCACATGTTGCATTATATCCAATGAGAGCATGACGCGACTTTATTTCACGAGGTTATAATAATTTCTTGGTCTACAGTCCTTTACTCCCGTGAAGGACATGTCGCTATTACCTTTTAGATACTTTATGTCCTTTATTGTTAATTACGTTAATGTCGTTCATAAAAGGATAGTAAAAACCATATCTTGTTTCAAAATTGAATACATTCGAATACATACGGAACGGTAATTTCAACAAAATTATATACATCAATGTTTCATATAAAATTGAAATATACCTAATTTAATATATTCGAACCTATAAACGGTAATTTTAAGGAAATAACTCGCCTCCACATCACCCCAACCACGTCTCCGTAAATGATAGAGGCCATATTGCTGCCCGTCTCGTTAGAGAGGCAATTTGTTTCCTCGGTCGAACGATTTCACTCTGCGCACTCTCGCGGCCGCTTTCTTATTTTAAGTCTTGTAAGTAGTTTAATGACCCTAATTTTAAAGTTATTTTTATACTTTAACATTGATTCCCCCACTCCATAGCTGGAGATATTAAGCAAACATTTTTATGACGGTGGTGAGATGAAAACAGGGACCATACAAATAAATTTTTTTCATTGATGAAATTTTCATTTTCTAAAATCGATTTTCTAAAATGTTTTCTACCCTTCTAGGAAATACTCAAAGTGTAAATGTTTATACTGTCAAACATGGAGATCAAATGATGACAATTGTATAGTTTGTTTTATGGAAAACTCAGAATTAATAATCGAATTCATTTTAACTGCATCAAGTTTACTGCGTTTTGATATACGTTATGCAATATTTATACCTATATCTCAAATCTATATTCAACTTAAGGCAGTGCATACTGAAATAAGTAATTTTATTTTCTATTATACAATAGTTAGCATTTTTATTTAGAATTGACTTATACGTATGTGAATTCAAAAATTTTACGGGCTCTGAATATTTCCATTCATGTTACGTGTTGTGTCTACGAGTAGCTCTGCGGCAGACTTTTCTGAGCTTATATCACATATGGTAAGTGATTATGACTTTCTTCACACATTCTTTTTGGAAATATATAATTGAAGATGATGCATTTCAATTTCCTAGATGACAACTTAAATAAACAGGGTACACTTTTCTCAACATAATCCTTGTCATGTCTAAAATATTAAAAGTCTTGCCATGTCTAAAATATTAAAAATCAATATCGATTAAGCTAAGATAAAACTTTATTGCCTATGTACTCCAAGTAATTCTTCTTCATGCAACTCAGCAAATCAGCAATATAAAGCTTACAGGCTACCGACGTATTTATGTAGTTTTTTACATATAAACCAATTTAATAATTAAAAAAAAATAATCAGCTTGGTTTAATGTATGTAAAAGTTCGGAATTAATGGCCCTTGGAATATTCTTTATTTTCTGCTCGAACTTCAAAACGACCGTCTATGGATATTATAACACAATGATTAAAGCATAGTGGTTTATTTTTGTGTGTTTTGAAATTATACTGTTTCAGGTTTTTTTCTTGCGTATTTGAAAAATATTTTTGTATATTACTTTTTGTCGCTCATAATAAAATTACAGTGTACATGTAGTCTTCCTCTCTAAGAAATTCAAAATAGGCATATTTCAAATCGAAAAAAGTGGCATCTGGGATAACATATTTTTCCATTGCCAATAAACTTGTTTTTTTGCATTTTCAGATATCATAGAAATGGACAAAATATGTAGACAAGAATTGAACATTTTTATAAAACTCCCTTAAATTGTTTATCTGCATCGAAATTTTTAAATTTATACTTTGAAAAAAGGGGGATCAAATTAAGGGATATATCACAAATATATGTGCAGCAACCATCTGCATCTTTAGTAATATTACAGAGAGACAATTAAAAATTATTTTACAACTGTCATTAAAAATTATTAAAAATTATTTTACAACGTTATCAATGTAAAAATATAACGACTGAATAAATTTAAAAGGAAAACCGTGTCTTATGTCAGTAAAATCGTCATACCAGCGTATTCAGTTCGAATTGCGGATGTGTTACGTTAATAACTTAGACGTAGCGTCAATAAATCAGAGATTGCGTCAGTAAATGAGAAAAGTAATAACTCATAAAATGTAGAGGAACGCTTAGTTTTGTTAAACGAGTTCATACATTGAGTTCAGACATTAATTTAAAATAATATTAAAGTGTATTTATATTTTAAAGTGTATTTACTGTCGTATTTATCTTCTAAAACTTGATTTAAAAAAAAATAAACTTTACATATACTTCCTTACTGTTATATAATTTTTAATTCCTTTGACCTTTTTAAATATTCGTATTTAAAACTATACTTAACATGATTACCATGTATGTTTTATAATGAATATATCTTTACCGCTTCATAATGCTGTATCGATTTTCTTCCCAATACATGTCTTACATTGATTTTTTCACGCGAAGTTATCCAGAGTTATTAGTATTATTATTTTGAAATATTATGTTTTACCTCGTTTGAATTTAAGTTCCGTAAAAATTATTACAGTAAACACAAAATTCAATCTCGCTTACGTGAGCAATATTATCCTGTCTCCTTCAGCGCCTTTGATTTATCACCATAATATTAAAATTTTACCGAATGGCTTATAAAATCCCTATTTTTAGAAATAATTCTATTAGAGAAGAAAGCTGATGTTTCTAATATCATAGTTGGTTGGGCAATATAACAATTTAAGTAATTTATGTGTATATCTTTGGGAATAATTATCTTATTATTGGTTTTCTTTAACAATAATTTAATTAGGGTCAAAATTTAAAATCATGAACTATGCTCACAAGGAAGAAATTCATTGCAAAGTGACTTTTACGTATCTCTTTTGATTTTTTTGACGTTTTTCGTTGGATCAGAAAACGATGCTTATAACCCTCATATATAAGAATTCCTTGAAGAATTTAATTTGAAGTAGAACTGAAAATATTATTTTAACATAGCCTAGAAAGTTTGATATCATTCGACATTTTTGTTAAACTGCAAATTTATTTTGTCTTTTCTGCCTTAAATTTTCCATTGCATTTTATAAACCTTATATTTTACACTAATTTGTACATTCGTTCTATTTTTGGCTTTGCATGTAATTTTACATGTAAATAAATTATTTTTTTGCATGTAAATTAATTACACCAAAATAATACTTGTAAATTATATTTATAAAACTTAGAGTAAAAAATGTTAGAAAACCCCGACACAAAAGAAAACTGCTAACAGGTAGAAAATAATATATATTGGCATTTTATCAATATTATTTTATCAAAACATCATCGCGTCGGAGGACTGCTAAAGTTTACAGCACCTATTCTTTCTATAACAGCATACTTTACTTATTGTAAGGTAGGTCTCTGTTTGGAGTCAGCTCCTCCAGTCCGGCGCGTCCCTTAACCATAGCTCAAAATAACTAATGAAGTCATAATTATGCAGTTATTATACGAAATATAAAAACCAGTCCGTCTTTAATTAACCTAACGTTATTAAAGGAAAGAGTTACCTATTTATGCTATATTATAATTAACTTATGTATGAACTTAGTTTTATGCATCAATCTATCTTGCGAGACCTGTCTTTTAGGTGATGCTAGCGTACTAACACACATTTCACCGCGCGTCCGCGGTTTACGGTATGCGGCCCGAGGGCATCACTAAGTGCGCCGAGCCGAACGCGCTGACACATGAGGGACGCCCTTAAATGTTGTGTCTATTTTACGAATTTTTTGGAGTAAATTAATTAAGACTTAGAGTTAACGATCTCATATTGTTGTTTTGATATTTACCTACGTTGCCTAGGTAAAGCCTTAAATTTCATAGTTTTTATTTTTAGTTTACACTGTTTTTTTATTTTTAGTTTAAACTTTATTGTATGCTTTTTAAACTTCATATATGACTAGTAGACACGCTATGATCAACAATTTATAGAAACACGAAATTGCGACCCAAGATCTCGCCCCGTTGAAATCACCGTATTCTGATAATAGTTGTATGTTTCTCATAATTTTATGTTTCGCTATTACTGTACTTAATTTGCAAGAGGCTAATGTGAAAAAACCTGTGGTTTATTTAGGCAAAAGTACTTTTGCCAAAGATCAAGCTAACATGTCTATAAGAAGAGTCAAAGTCTGTAGGTGCAGCTATTAGTGAACTGAACTAAAGAAAACTCTTTAATAATCCACATGAGAGATCTAGCGAGCCTTAATATATTCGGCACTCCACCATATCAAATTCATTCACTCAACCCCATTCATTCTTTTATTCACTTAACACATTCATAAACTAATTCGCCAAAAACGGTAGAAGGTCTTGTACCAAAATTACATATCAAAAATCAATTGGAATCCCTTATCAATTTATCCTCATTTCTCTTTCATGCTCCATCATCACCCTGATTACCATCTATCTATAACCTCAGAGATAATCTCAATAAGCCCAAACACGATACCTCTACCGTAAGTCGGTAATAAGTTGGATATCCTGCAGATTCGAGGAGATGCTTCAGCATCAGGTCAAGGGTACTTGCAATATAATTCACGTAATAGGAAACCAAATTGCGAATTGATCAGATCTGTGAAAGTTACTCTCATACCCTCATCAACTGAGAAGGGCCTCATAGTCTTCAAACGGCTGAACAGATTTTCTTGAATCATTTCTAAGGACGCTATTGATTAAGTCACCTTACAAACAAAAAAAAAACTAAATCAAAATCGGTTCATTGGTTTGGGATCTACGATTTCACGGACAAACATGTAGATACAGACATGCACGTTGAACTTCTAACACCCCTCTTTTTTTGGTGGGGGGTTAAAAAGAGTTGAATCATTACAAACAGTTAATAATTTAAAAACCCTTGTCTTTAAATATATTCATTGCAAATAAGCCGATGTTTGTTCTGTATCTTAATAAGCAAACTAAGTGGTTAGGACTTATGCGTATTAAATAATATACACTTTGAAGTTAACATATAATTGAATAAGTTCTCCAGAATGGTCGGGACCAGCAGAAATACTATCTTGCTATTGGATCTTCATCGGACATTTAAAGTTTCCAACTCGTATTTCAAGGATTTCCTTGGTACTGACATTGGCTATAAATAAATATTTTATATTATTAGTAGTTCATATAATCGTTGACTCTTCTGGCAGGTAATCGTTAATTAACTTTTAAATCTTGACAAATATCGCCTGGATTAAATTAATTATTATTTTAAGATAAAATTATCCCCGTGGCGTTGTGTTATATATACTACTCGTTACACTAATATATATATATATATATATATATATATATATATATATATATATATATATATATATATATCTGTATTGTGTATTTATCTTAATGATATCTTGTTATTTATACAGTCGTATGAGGATAATATTAAATAAATATTAGTTTACCTTACTGTATTAAATATTAGGCTTGTTAAAATTAAAATTATAGTTCACTTAATACCTTCAATATTGTCATCTCAAATTAAGTATATAAAAGATTATGTCTAGGATCTGGATAATTAACCATAAAAATCATCCCTTCCGCTTTTCTCCGGCTCTCAGAAACTCATCGGCTGGTAAACTTGTATTTTCCCATTCCACTCGCTCGTTTTATCTATAACCGAGAAACCGATCCCGCCTGCCCAATACGATCGCTGAACATTTTTATTCCGTTTCATAAAACGTAACGCCCAACGTAAATTCAACAGCGCCGTTACCATAAACGGAATGAAGGCCCGACGACGTCCGCGCGATTTTAGTCGTAATTAAGTTATGTAAATGCACATTTTGACATTTTATGGGCAAATTTACAAATCAGCTAGGATATTATTATTTAATGCTGTCCTTAAATTAATTTCATACTAAAAATTGTTAAAGAAAATGAAAGATATATTAAAGGACACTGCAGTGCAACTGATGCTTTAAAATTATAAAAGTAGCATAACTTTTTAAGCAAACAGATAACATGTGTGGTTAGGTTGTATATCTCACTTGATATTGAATGAAGGGAAATTCTATGGGCATTGCATTTACATATTTGTGTATTGTGTATTTTATTTATAACACAACTTAAATAGAGAGATAATATCTAATGAAAATGGAAAAAAATGGGATTCAATTGAAACTAACAAAAAGATTCATTGAACTACACATATATTCATTGAACGAATGAAGTGGAAAAAACTAGTAAAAACTGAATACAAATAGTTGCTGATGAGAGAATAAGGTTTAAATATATTTGGTAAATTACTTTAACGTTGAAAGTTTTAACAGGACATATTTGAAAAAAATTATGACAGACACAAAATAGATTCATAAGAACCGTGTGATGGTTTGGCGATTTTTCAAATTTACCAAGCCCTGGGTCGAATATTAGGCAATATTTTTATGTAAATTTTAATGAACAACAATTTTTTGTCTTTTATACATAGAAAAAAAATAAATGTATTATTAATCTTTTTATCAGTATAATTTGAAAGATGTTGTGCCTAAATTGAAATCCCTGAACGTGGCATTATTATTCAATCTTTTAAGCTATTAATATTGGAAACTTCCATATTTTGTTTCAGTGTCATTACTTTTGGTAAAAAATTAATATAAAAAATGTCTGGTTGCAGAACTAATATTAATAGGCGCAGATATTCAATTTCTCTTTTCTTTTTAATGGTTATTACACAGTTCACAGAAATAGACCTAAAAGTACCTTCTTAATTGCACTTTTTTTAATTATCTCAAAGTCTGAAAATTAATTCTCGGGGGCGATTTCACTATGTTATCACGCTAGACTCCTCAGTATCAATTCGTTGTTTGATTACAAAGTTACTTAGAAACAAATATATAGACAGGCAAATGACAGGCATTTTTGAATTTGTTATATTATGATCTCTTATTGTATGCACGTAACAATTAAAAATCAGTAAAAGAATAAAATAGTTCATTCTTTAGGGTATTTTTTTTTAAAATAACCATAAAATAAATTTTTTTCATCTTTATCCTGCTTAAAAAAGAAATTATATTTTATTTTCCATTTCTCGAAAAATCGAGCAACTGTCAACTCATCTTATACCGTCCTTTTAATACGATCGCTACCCGTGTTTTATTCTGATTCCGAACATAAAGCGAAAAGCATAAAAAGACGTCGTTAACATAAAAGGTGCGAAATCCAAATGACCACGTGTGATTTATATTATAATCAATTCATGTAAATATACAGATGGTCAATATTTTACTATTCAGTTTGAAAATTAATTAGATACTAGCGTGACCCGTGCGAAGTCTTCGCATTATTTATTATATTTTGATAAAATTGACATATAGAGGCGCAAGTATCAAAAGCATTGAGCTAAAGCGCCACTTTATTTATACGTGAGTGGATTTGAAATTAAACAAAAATTTTACCGACCGTCAATCATATTCACGTTGAGCCGTTAGATGGCAGCATTACTGTTTTGTGTATATAATTTTAATAATTAATTAATTTGCAAAAACAATAGCAATAATAACTTTTTTAGTTGTGGATGCCGGTAGAGCAAGCAATTATCTATAAAATGATATATAATTTATGTGGATTAGTTGTGAGGTTTTTTCTAAAAAAGGAGTGTAACATCTTAACCTTAGCGTATTAATATATATGATGATGATGATGATACTATTCTACTCGAATTAATTTCAAACTCCAGAATACAACCATTGCTCCAAGGGGTTGTTATATAAATTAAATATTTAGTTAGTACGCCCAAACCGGCTTAATACCCATTATGAGCCGTTCGCTGTTCGATCACCTCCGCCCATTGATCCATTCAAATACTAATATTACAATCAGAATTGGCGCATTATTATTAAGTAATAACACTCAAATGTAAGTAAAATTATCCAGGCAATAAAGAATATTTAACTTGAGCGAAATTTACATAACAATTAGCGCATGCAATACAAGAAAAGTAGAGTAATTTTTATAACAAGAAATTGCAAAATATATTTAAAAATGTGGCAGTCAAATTGCACGGCTTCTTTATCTCTGTTTAGTATTTATTAAAACCAATGGCACCAATTTTTTTAAAAATTGAGCTGTTTCTAAATAATAGAGTGCACTATGCCGAAACATGCATCGAAATTTATTAAACAATTGCATTTAAGTTGACTGCTTTAACAATTATTCTCACAAATATAATTCAACACGTCACAAAGAAAATATTTGCAATCACCTATAAATAACATTTATTTTAAGCTTTCTTCTTCTTTCCAAAGCTGACCAACATCTTACGCATTACTGTGAAACTGATCGCTTTGTGTCTGCCCGCCTAATATAACCAATACTCGTTTGTTTCCATTGCACAAAACATTTCGATCAGTATAAATATACAGTATTGTTCAATTATACTGAGCAAAATCTTAGCCATGTGATTTCAGTCGTAATTAAGTTATGTAAATGTATATTGCGACAGCATTTTATGAGTCATTTTGCAACCCAATTAGGATTATTATTGTTTAATATTGCACTTGAATAATTTCTGGCTCCAAACGTGTAACCATTCCGCGGAGAATTTTGTACAAATTGAAAGATATGCTAATGCGTGTTTATAAAACCTGTATAACGGGTTATGATGAATATTTATGAATTATGTGGGTAGTACTTGGGAAATTAATAAATAAAATTGGACTTAATTTTTTATACAGGATAACTTTAGAATGAGTTGAAGACTCATGAAATTATTCCGGATATAGACTGCGTTTTGGATCAAGGTAATTAAAACATCTGTGAAGTTGTAGAATTAGTTAAAATAGTGAATAAAATTACTTAAAACAGGAAAAAAACTGTGAAGTACGAGTAGAACTCACGCTAAGATGGTTCCGTACATACTTAAACATTTAAGTTTACATAGTATTTCTATTAAACTATTTACAATCTAATTTCTCACTACGTAAATGTATTGCTCACTTTATCTTTCACGTCGTAAAAATATGGTGCAAGTGTTTAATATTATGATTAATGATAAAAAATATAAAATTATGATCTAATATCTTGGCAACAGTTAGCCTGTAATATTTGCACATTATTCGAAAATCCCATGTTTTTTTATAATTTCAGGTTGAATAATTTCGAAAACAAAGGAGGGAAAATATATTTTTAATATTTTTTCAGCCTATCTCTCACGATATAATACCTACATTTATAAAAATATTTTGAGACCCTTTTAGCTAGCCAAATTTTACCATGCCCTATATGAAGTTAAAAACAATTTGATTGCCTAGGTATGCCTCTTAAAATTTTGGTTTGAATATTTTTGACTGTTAGTCATTGAGATATGTTCGAGTTAACATATTTTAATACTCCACCAAATTTCTATATTCTGCGCCAAGTGTGTTTTGAGAAAAGCAGCTGTGACACATAGACAGGTTCGTGAGTGATCTTATAAGTATTTCGTTTTCTTCTTTTTGAAGTATGGAACCCAAAAATATCAAAAAATATAAGGATGAACTAGATTAAGAATGGGTTACTCCGATGGTTCGTCAGACAAATGCTTTAATCTGTGTTTATCTCACACTAAAAAAATTACAGATAACAACGGACGCCCGGCATCTCGCAATGCTTCCCGGTTTACCACTAGCATTCAAAACCCTGGACGATACGTGCATCTGATAGAGAAAATATTGACTTCTTTGAGGTGGAGAGAATATTTGTATACCACAAACGGCAAAAACAATAAACAAATCTATTCTCGATTCACTTAATATCATATTACAGCTATCGGCAAATTGTTACCGCAAGATTCTCATTTATTTTCGTTACATAGTCTGATGAGTTCTGACTGTCTAAAAAAATCCTTGCAAACCCCTTGCTGTAAAACATGAGAAAAGAAACTTTGGGGTTCTCCTAACTGGTAGTCTTAGTTAGTCAAATCGCCCATGAGTCCCCTAACGATCACCGCCGTAATATATAATTAAGTAATATTCCCATAGAAAGACTCATTGATAAAATCACGAAGTGTTTTAAGATAAATACGACCTTAAGCAATGAAAGCCACGATGGAAAAAAATGTTTTGTTATGCTAAAACAACTGAACTCAAAAGTCCTTATTCTAAGCACTATTAAGTCGATACCAAATGCACAAAGAAAAAAAAGAAAAAATATATATATATGTATATATATATAGATATATATATATATACATATATATATATATATATATACATATATATATATATAAATATATATATATATATATATATACAAATCAATTTTAAACAATGTATTGTAATTATATATATCACTGTATTCTATAATCATAAATAATATCATAGTGAGGAAAAATGGACAACCCTATGTTTTGTTTAGTCGCAAAAGTCGTATGAAACATTTCGGGAACACACTTGAAATTTCGAAGCCTGAAACGTCTAGAACATAAATATTATCGTTGAAGATATTATGAACAAATATACTTGCACAATACTTGGCGTAAACATAACGAAGCTAATAATTTATATACATATATATATATATATATATATATATATATATATATATATATATATGTATATATTATTTTCGTTTTTTTTATTATTATGTTTTTATGCTTATGTTCCTGTATATTTGTAATGATTATTTTTAATATTAGGCATATTTATTTAAAAAATATTATAACAAAAATTTAATGTTAATCTGCCGCTTTATTTATTTGCACTTTGGCATTATATGTTATGATTTATTAATTATAAGTATTTGATTCTTAGCAAGGTGTTCATTTATAAATTATTTCTATAATTGTATAACTTTACGCTGATCACTCCGAATACCGAGAGGTGGCCAGAAGCGGAAATGCAGCAGTGATGGTATTTATATATATTAAAAGCACTAAATGACGCATTGTATTGGTTTGTTCAAAAAAAAGGATTATTCGCAGCGTCGTGTATGGAGCAGAAAACATTATAATAATTGGAACATTATTCTTTAAAAAAATATATTTGCGTTCATAAATTCGTACAAATAATTTTAAAAAGAAACATATTTTTGTTGCGAATATAATACTTATCTTATCGCAAAATCTTTGGCAAATAATTAAATATGTATTTAAAATTGACGCACCTACATTAATTTTTATACTACTTGCATCATTTGATAAATATTTGAATGGATATTAGGAAGGGGAGAAATAGAAAGCCCAGTTTTTACGATGAATACACCTTGATACTTAGTTAATAAAGTTACTTTAACACTGTACTTTCGTGAAAATTTTGTAAAATCATCAAATTCAGTATCAGAGTCTTTATCACAGTATTTATTAGTCTGCCTCCCCTTTGGCAATTATTCACAAAACGAACTTTTATTTTCAAAATGAATTGAGATGTAACCGACCGGCACTTGTACCGGTCGCTTACATCTATGGGCACAAGATATATATATATATATATATATATATATATATATATATATATATGGATATATACATACATATATATATATATATATATATATATATATATATATACATATATATGCCATACGGTTCTTATTACTGAAATTGCTTCATGTAGAAGTCTTTTGATATAATTTAATTTAAAAGTGTTAGTTTCTTAGTTACGGTGATATGGCCGCAATCTTAATATCTGTAATCACAAACCCCCATGTATGAATATATTATATTAAGAACAACCCCAGTAATTTGAGCCTTTTGCTCTGCCACATATTTCCTCTACATTTACATAAATTTATCAAGATTTTCTCTCCTTCAAGCTTAAAGCGTTTTTCTTAGAGCGTTTTTCATAGGTGACGAAAATGGTAGCCTTCCATTTAGTACTAATATATCCAGCATTTTAATGACAAAATAATAACAAAATTAATAAATAACACGTGTAATTATTTAACACATCAAATATAACACAATACGACATACAATGATATAATAAATTTAATATAATCAAAAAGAATGAAGTAATTTTATGACAGGCCAAAAATTTAGGGAGCAATATTTCAAAATGGAAAAAGTAGAGAGTATTTCATTAAGTATGATAGATTAATTTGCGCTTCACGGACTAATCGCTTTGATAGGCCACATTGACTTCACTGTACAATGTTAAAAGAAAAAATTAGATTTTCTAAATTTATATGCACACTAGTCTAATTAATACGACACCGATATGAACGTGAAGATAATGAGTGTCGCATATAAATTTACTAGCTGGGCACTCGGATTAATTCATAGAACATAATACTATTCCACGTGCACTCTTCGAGCATAATAAGCGAGACAAAATTTTCTATTAAATTTTTTTAATGTAGATAAAAATTATTTCGTAACCGGACCCCCAAAAGAAAACGTAACATATAAGATTGCACTTCCAATCAAAGCGTTATAACAACATTTCACTGTACATCATCCTATTAATTTTTTCTTCTCCATTATAATATGTATTTTTGGTAAAACCAAATTATTAATTTTGTTTTTAGGACAACCAATGCGGGATCTTATAATCATCTGTCTGTCTTTCAGCTGCATAA
Source organism: Druceiella hillmani (assembly GCA_039881145.1). Lineage (NCBI taxonomy): Eukaryota > Metazoa > Arthropoda > Insecta > Lepidoptera > Hepialidae > Druceiella > Druceiella hillmani. Next base: position 11,440,622 of record JAYKKI010000054.1, on the reverse strand, counting down.
ACTTAAAACTTAGTAATTGTATTAAAGAGGTCATAAATAAATGTACATAGGACTATCAAAGTGTGGCTACGTAGAAACAGAATTAATCCGAGTGCCCAGCTAGTAAATTTATATGCGACATTCATTATCTTCACGTTCATATTGGTGTCGTATTAATTAGGCTAGTGTGCATATAAATTTAGGAAATCAAATTATTTTTATTAACATTGTTGCATTTTGTACAGCGAAATCAATGTGGCATATCAAAGCGATTAGTCCGTGAAGCGCGAATTAATCTATCATTCTTAATGAAATACTCTCGACTTTTTCCATTTTGAAATATTTCTCCCTAAATTTTTGGCCTGTCATAAAATTACTTAATTTTTTTTGATTATATTAAATTTATTATATCATTGTATGTCGTATGGTGTTATATTTGATGTGTTACATAATTACATGTGTTATTTATTAATTTTGTTATTATTTTGTCATTAAAATGCTGGATATATTAGTACTAAGTGGAAGGCTACCATTTTCGTCACCTATGAAAAACGCTCTAAGAAAAACGCTTTAAGCTTGAAGGAGAAAAAAATCTTAATAAATTTATGTAAATGTGGAGAAAATACGTGGCAGAGCAAAAGGCTGAAATTGCTGGGGCTGTTCTTAGCATAATATACTCATGCATGGGGGTTTGTGATTACAGATATTAAGATTGCGGCCATATCACCGTAACTAAGAAACTTCTACTTTTAAATTAAATTATATCAAAAGTCTTCTACGTGAAGCAATTTCAGTAATAAGACCAGTATGGCATATATATATATATATATATATATATATATATATATATATATATATATATATATCTTGTGCCTATACAACCGGCACTTTGTACCGGTCGGTTACAGCTCAATTCATTTTGAAAATAAAAGTTCGTTTTGTGAATAATTGCCAAAGGGGAGGCAGACTAATAAATGCCTTGATAAAGACTCTGATACGGATGTATAAAAAAAAGAAATTGAGCTTTCAAATGATGATGGTAAAACATATACTGCAGAAGTGGGATAAAAAGACAGCCATAGCCAAGTTAATAAAGAGGAACGTTAAGAAAGTAGTTCGGACGTTTTATTTTAGCATTTATATTGTGTCTGACGCTATTTCTTAATTTTCTGATAACATCTCACGAAAAGTTTGTAAATGTATGACTATAGGACAAAAAATATATTATAATTGGAAGAGTGTAGGAATAGAACAGTACAAAGAAATACTTAGAGATTATTTTTTCCTGTTATTTACAAATCGAACAACGAAGAACTGAAAACATTAAAATTGGACTTAATCTCGTGCCCCGTCTAGTCTATTAATGTTTCCGTATATTACGTACGTTTTGGTTATATGTCTGCTCTTGAAGAAATAAATCAATGAATCAATCACTATGTATTCAAACTATATTCAAAATTTTGAACGCCCATCATTTGGGAAAATTATATTCGTGTAAAATATATGATCCTGAACGAAAAGCTCCGCAGCCGTTTTGTTCAAATTACTTCTTATTTTCTGTTGTTTTTTGAACCAACATATTGTTTCAAAACACATACACTTCCATTTCTCAACCCTGAATTGCAAAAGTACCTCGAATTAGAAAATGAAAATGTACTTCTGAAAAGAGAACGATAGAAGAGGAGTATGTTTTATTGAATGTGCTCACTGTACATTCAACATTTCAAGTTAGATGCAGATTTTGAGAATCGTAATATTATGTGTGATGATTATTGTATATATCAGGACTTTTTTAATGATTGCTTTCCAAAAATCTCTCTATCATAGACGAAAAACAGATAACTGTCTTCAGTAGACCACTTGAAGTCGTTATTAAATCGATTCATAAAAATGCGCATAGATTTGAAAACAATTTGATAGCACATAATGACAAGACAGAGATTATAAAACATTTTGAAGAGAAATAAATTGTTTATATATAAAGTACAATTCATTATGGACCATTTGAGACAAGGACACTAAAAATAACTTTAAAACATAATGCATTTATAGAAAAAGTTGATACAATAGACATCAAGAATAAAACAAAGCGATGGCTCATCAAGCAATCGCATCAAACAAGAATTGCAGCGAACAAAAAAGGAGCATTGGAATTTTTTTTGCAAGAAAATAGTCTGAAATATCAAATTAAATCCTGAATATTTAATAATAATTTTCAAAAATTGTGTATTGCTTGCAAACAAAATTATATGATTGTGATAATTAAATATGATATCCATATATGCTTGAACTTTGTACTTGGACTTTTATGTTAAATTCATGTTGAGTTATTAATGTTATTTAGATATTAGATTAATGATTTTATTATATTTAACATATCTATTGTCAAAAATATACTCAGACAAATAGCCAAGTAGCCACCGTAACTTGTAATATTATCCTGTAGATAGTAAAAGTATGATAATTTAATCATAGACCATATATTCTATGTCATAGACATTGAGGATCATGCATAAAATGGTAACATAATGGGGCATAGTAATTGATTGAATAATATTAAAAAAATCATAATATTACATATAATCTACTTGAGGCCATAAACCGTTAAACCTTAAAGTTGAAGCATTATAAATGTATGTATTTTTTGCCGTAAATAGAAGAATAAACACAGATTAAGAGACTAATGAAATATTTCTATAATTCTCGTAGACTGTGTAATAACTCTTATGCCGCAGATCGTGTTTCTAAAGCTGTAATTAAGGAAAAAGTACGTAACCCATTACGATTATTTTCACATTACGAATATCAATATTTCGCTCAATTTTGCTTTAACACGCCCAATTAGAATGCGACTCATTTTTATTCTGTTTCATAAAATGTAACACGCTACGTAAATTCACGTTTTGTTTACACGGGACTTACTTGCCGTAAACAGAGTGCCCCGACAGCGTCAGCGCGATTTTAATCGTAATTGAGTTATGTAAATATACGTTCAGATAGCACTTTACACGTCAATTTGCAACATTATTTTTTAATGTCGTACTTTGAATTAATATAGAGCTGCAGTAAAGCCTCTCACGTCAAAAATTATGAAAGGAATTGAAATTAGTAGAAAAAATGATAAGCAAATCATGTAAGTTTCATAAAGGAACTGAATATATTATCAAAGAATCTGAGTGGTCCTCTTGAGGCAAATAAATAACAATCTTGCTACATCAATTTATTATACTCATTTCATTTGTATGTCCAATGTTGAATGTAAGATAGGTTTTGTTTATTATGTAGATATTTTCTTTTTTTCATATTAACTTTGTTAATAAATAACAAGAACTTTCAAAATTAGATGAAAAATTAATTCATTAAAAAAACAACCAATTATACAATACAGGAATGATTACGCAGTCATTTGTATTTAAAAAACAAAATGTCACGTCGGTTTTGAATATTATGATATAAAAGCTACAGCAATTTCCTTCATCGCGTCTTGGTCACCGTTCGACGTACTTTCAGGAAATCTTCCACAAAAACAACAAAAGCACTTATCAATCTTTGAAGATTCTATGACATTGGCAACATGTAGAAAATAAGTATCCGTGATTATTTTGTGAGGAGTGTGTTCTTAAAAACGTTATACCCTAACGCTAAGTCGGAAATCTATTCCATACGCCACCAAAGTAGTAGGTAGATATATTACGAGGATGAGTGTGATTATGATTTAATGTAAATGCAATTAAATCATGAGGTCATAATAAATGAAAAGTCAGAAAATCAATACCGAAGTCACAATATGTCACGAGAGTGTGACATGTGCTTTCTAGGTGTTAACCTATGTTCAGTTATACATTTTCATAAATTCTCCAAATTGCATATGATTTCAAAAATACCTACAGCTAATTAAATTAAAGCCTCATATCTTCAACCTTGTGCTTTTCTTTTCCTACTTTCATTATGCATTTAATTAATTATAGTTATATGTTTTGGTTGTATTCACTGGCAGACAACACTTTTACCTTTAGAGTTCCCACTTTCAAAGTAATCTTAAAAACAACTGATTGGGAAACGGCGTCGCATATAACTTGCTACGGTAATTGTGCATTAAAAGATTTTATCACAAGAATCTTGAAGATCCGTTTCGTGATCATTTCTATTACAATTATTTGACATTCATGCAATGCGTGTTTGTTCCCGTTCTTATATGTTATTTCCTAAATTTACAATGAATTGTTTCATGTAATTTCGGAATTTTTTGTCTAGAGTGATTAACCATCTGTGGTTTTCGCGACATGTCCAAAAATGTTAGCTCAAATTTTATATAAAATTGCTTACTTACTTTTTCGTTATTTGAATTGATAAAGTAAAATCAGGAATTTACTTAATGTACTCATAAATTTATGGCGCTTTAGTAATGATGTCTTATTTATTTATTTTAATTTGTCTTTCAAAAACATTTTTGTATCAAAATAAGCCTTAATATTGCAAAAGCAAATCAATCATATTCCAAATGAGTAATTTACGCACTAATAAAGTGCAACTTAAAAAACTAACCACATTTTTCCTTAATACCTAGTTTGCAGTTATAGAATGGAAGAAGCAAAGTGCAATGTAGCTTCAATACTCCTCCGCTCTCTCCACGGTAGGTAATTTGCGAAACATCTCTCTTGTATAGCCTCCTCATACCATTGTCATATGTTGTGTCTTTTAAACAACTTTATAGTAACTGATATAAGTTTTATAGTTAAATTTGTATTTTATTAGCAATGTACACTGCACCACAGACCATAATATAAAACAGCAAAATTTAGAGAAATAAATAAATGAAATAAAGTTTCCAGTCCGCAATATTTATCGTTGCTGTTGTACAAATTTTGCAGTCGTAAATATTTAGTAATAAACTAATATTTTCTAATGGAAACTACATCAATTGCAGATGTGCGGGGTTGCAAAAATATAATAATATTGGAGTACAATAATATGTCAAGTTTAATTCAAATTTGAGTATGATTTACATCCATCAAAAATAAGCAATTTTGAAAATTTTATTTGGTTTGCAGATTTAAATAATAATTCAATGTTTATTTGCCAATAGTATATTCAAGTCGTATAAATTACATTATTATGGAAGTCGGCCTGAACATGTACGTGTATAAAATATTTTTTTATGTTTTACTGATACTTACTTTATTATTTTTAATATACTAATGAAATAATTTAGCCGTACGAAGTGAAGACATTTTTGTTAGTCGTCCCCGCAGCAAGCGCCAAGATACTGGCCAAACAATTCTTGTTGTTTACACCACGCGTTTCACACCACGCGTTTATCGATTTCTAGTCACGATTATTGATAGAGCTACTAGATGGCCCAATATGGTACATACGGACATATTACCACCGAATCTTTAGAAAAGATGCTCCACAAGAACTGGATATCGAGATTCGGATGCACTACAAATATAAACAATGACCAGGGATGCCATTCTGAGGTCCTACTTTTCACCACTTTCACTGTTTAAGTATAAAACAAAAACGAAAACCGCACCAAATCATCGGTGTTGCAACGGAATCATGCAGCATTGGCACAATTCTCTCAAAAGCAGACTAATGTTACGCTTGAGCACCCAAACATCTTGGATACACGTACTACTTACCATACTCCTCGGTTTATGTACCATTGTACGCACGTACACTAGAGTGAGTGCCACTAAAAAAACTTACGGCTGTAAAGAAATATTACAAGGCAAATTCCTGACTGCAGCTACTAATAAATCAGCAAACTTAGTCTCCTACTACATACAGCTGTGTAACGCGACAAAACCATTCACACCTGTACAACCACACGCGGGCCATCGGTGTTCATACGTGTGTTCATACGCAACAACGCAGGTATGAGGTCCTTTCTGCCGTGATACGTTGGCCCTTACCAAGTGCTAAAACGAGATAGCAAAACGTTCACAATACAACTATCAGGTAGATGGCAAAGATTTTAATCGACCGCCAGAAACCCGCCTACACAATCAATTAAGACTACGAACAGCCATCACTAAATACTTCACCGCTTAAATTCAAAAGTTGTCAAGCGGGTAGTTTACCTATTGCGCCGCTTTCCTCAGTGCTCAAAACATCTTTCTCTGGGTGTCAATTTGGCTTCTCCACGCTTCTCCCCTACGAAAATAATTTCTTCCTGTTACTACCTTTTCCACTATTACGTTCCAACATACGCAAACACAACTTCACAGCAATACAACGGAAGGTCAATTTCGAATATTATTTGACAAAATAAAAATTGAGATGCAAAACCAAACTATTGAATTGAAGGATTCTACTACAAAAAGTATTACGGACAAAATATAAGGGAAGTTAACTCCCTTGACGGAAGAAAAGAAAAACATAAATATCAAAGTAGGAAAATTAGAAAAAGAAGTAGAGTTTCTGAAAAGAGGGGGGGGGGAGGAACAATAATATTATAATATTTGGCCTATAAGAAAAATAAACGTCAACTTCTGAATTACTACAAGAATTACAGGAAAATCTGGAACATGACCTAAATAAAAATATAGAAGACTATAAAATCAATAAAATCCACCGTTTAGGAACTAAAAACAGAGAACAATAACAAGACGAGGCAGGCACTAAAAAATGAAATCATGAAAAATAGAAAAGACCAGAAGAAAATTTATATCAGTGAATATTACTGGGAGGATGTGTTCGAAAAAAGGAAAATTGCATTGGTTGCAAGCAGAACTAGCTGAAGAGAGGAAAAAAGGCAATATAGAATATTTCAAATATTACAAACTAATAGTTAAAGAGGATAAAGATAGTCAAGAGAAAAGAAATAGAGCATCATCTGGTTTACTTTCTGCTTATAATAACCAGCCTAAAAAACAACAGACTGTATCTTCAATCAAATCAAGCAAGATAAATGCTTTTGATATGATGTAGTCTAGATCCAACTTTCATTCTAATACATGGACTATAAACAAAATTAACAATTAAGGATCAGCAAACGGAACCCAAAACCAACCGAAGAAACTGGCAATAACGAAACAATAATACGATAAACTCCCCCAGGCCGATTGGTCTTCGAGGGGAAAAGAGACCACAACCTTCCAACAATAAGTGAAAATAACAAAAAAATCATAAGAAATTTAAAATCTACATCGCAGCCCTCAATGTACTTACCCTAAAAATTAGGAAAAGCTTGCAGAACTAATGTATGCGTTAAAAGACATCAAATGGGACATTGTTGGTCTGAGTGAAGGAAAAAGATTGGGTGAAAATATCATATCTTATCCAGACTACATATTTTACGCCGGGCCTTTAGGGCGTTGGCTTATTGTTGAAAAACATATAGCAAAATATGTAGGAGGATTTATCGGTATCTCGAAACGTATTACGATGATGAATTCGAAATAACCGGGATATAAGAATCCTTAGTCTATTGTAAAAATACATTCGCCTACTGAAAAATCGAATATGGAAACAATAAATACATTCTACTTTAATCTAAATAATGCTATTCAAGAACACAATCTTAAATACCTTATAAAAGAGGGAGACGCTAATAGCCAAATTGGGGATAGGCGTCCAGAAGAAGATAAGGTACTAGGACCATCCACATACAGCAACAAACCCAGAAGTAGAAATGGAAACATATCACAAACTTTGCACTAGAAAATAACCTAACCATCCTAAATACTGTGTTAATAAAAAATAAGAAAAACATGTGGATTTGGATCTCGCCGGATAGTAAAACAAAAAAACAAATTGATTCTATAATGACTAATAGAAACAGCTACTTCACTAACTTTACCGCAATCAATAAATGGAACTATACCACCAATCATAAACTAATTAGACCAGAACTGGTAGCAAACCAACCAAAAAAGCATACGAAGACAAAACGCAAGAAATGTAAAACTCGGAAAACATCAGATAAAACAAATAACAATAGCTCTAAGGGTAAAATTCACAGACTTCCAATCTAACACAAAAGAATTTGAAACGCTATAAAAATACAACTGAATAGAAAATACCATAAAAACCCAAATACATCTCACTGCAAATACCAAAATTGACTCAAAAAAGTGGCTAACCACAAATACTACAATACTACAAAGTAGGGTTAAAACTTAACCAAGGAAAGACTAGAGTCCTGACAAATTGAAACAAAACCACGATACAGTTAGGAAACACGGAAATCAACTATACTGATGAATACATCTGTTTGGGACGGCTCATAGCTTAAAAAGAAACTATGACGAAGTAAAGAGAAGAATTACGAACGGTTGGAGAAGATATTGGTGACTCAGAGGGGCCATGAAAGACAAAAAAACTTATATAAATATCAAATGTAAATTATTTAACACCTGCGTATTACCAGTCCTTATGTATGGATGCCAATCATTGACTTTAACTCAAGAAATGACAAGCAAACTCGCAACTTGCCAATACGTTATGGAGAGGAGTTTACTGAATGTCAGGAAGTCAAACAAACTGAAAAACCGTGTCATCAGAAATAAAACTAGAACCATAGATATAACAAATAGAAGTAAAAGGAAAAGAGGCAGACCGCAGAAAAGTTGGGACGATGATATCATAGAAGTGGCAGGAGTGATGTGGAACAGAGTAACTCTAGAAAGATCACAATGGAAAAGGTTGGATGAGGCCTTTGAAGATTGGCAAACAGATCTATGGAAAATAAACAAGCAGCAAATACTAGAATAAGGTTTAAAGTTTCATGTTCGTATTAAAATATTGTTATTAGGTTAAGTTGATCTTAACAAAGGCTATTATTCTTATTACGCTTTTCCCCTAGGGGGAGCACTATAGCTGCACTAAAATACCAAAAAGAGTGACTGACACCTAATGGTAAATACCAACAAATAACAGAACTCGAGATAATTCCAAATAATGATAAAGTGAAATATACTTTCTGTAAGACAACCAAATAATAAAACTTAGGGACGAAGTCAGCACGCAGTAAACAATGGATACTCCCGTGTTACGCAATGTATCTGTGAGTTATAGTGCATGAGCGCCGGAAGCATGGCACATTGCCATCTAATGCGGCGCGCGCGAAGTTCCTCCTGCAGCAGTTGACATACAAAATGAGGAATACTCTCGGTTTTGGGATTTATAAACTTGAGGCGCGAGGCTTGGGAGCTCTGAGGATTTTGTATATTGCTGTCTCCAGTTTTGGCCACACATTTTTATGTGTAAAAGGTCGTGTTGCAGCATGCAAATTCATTCTGTTATCTAAGTTTCTGCCATCTTACGTCGTATTTCCACATCTCACTTCAACTGCTAGTACTTTCTTCAATTGCATTATAATGTAATCGAGTTCTGCATTAAAACCAATAAGATTTGAATAATCAGAAAAAATTATATTTTTGTTGCAAAAAATGTTTAGGAATGTTTCCTTTAATTCTATTGATAAATTAAATAGTGAGTTACAAACTTATGAATTTCTTTTACAAATTTGGAATTATGTTTTCATATAATTTTATGGCAAACATAAACAATTTTTATAAAAAAATTATTCATTTGAGACTAAAACATTTATTGGCCGTCATAAATGAAGCCATCTCCGGTCTACGAAGCTACCTCTGATCTACAGGTAACGTATATAGCTAGGGTTTTACATATATGAGAAAAGGAAAGTTAGAAACTGGCCAAGATTTAGTCGGATTCTTTATAAAAGTATTAGTACACTTAAGTGTAGAATATTTTATATGAAATTTATTTGGAGACCAAATTTGTATAATCTCCATTTGGGCTTTATACAAATATTTTACGCATATTTTTATTTTATAGGTTGCATGATTGTAACTAATACATTCCTGATAAAAGATTGTGACTGCTATTTCTTCCGAATGAATACATTTAATTTTGCTGGTAATTGAAATCACCGTACAAGTAACATGCTCTTGTATTGCTACTCTTTTTCAATAAAAACAGCTTAGTTTAATATCGTAAATTCATAGAATGACAATTTTATAGATTTACGACATTTTGATATATGATGTATAATTTCGATGACTTTGGCTTCTTATATTACAAGGGTTATTGACTTGCATGACCGTTCAAATTTTTTTAAAGAAGTGTTCATATAATGGAATTCACCACGTTTTGGCAATAATTAGGATAATTCAATTAATAAATTTTTAACAAAATGACGTGAAATTCCACCAAAAACAAAAGTAAAAGAAATTCTCTTAAAAGTAAAAGAAGTTCTCTTTAAAGAATTATGTTAGCGGAAAAAATCTGATATATTGTAGGGTTCCGTATACCGCTATGACATTTATTAACTATTAAGAATATATAGCAATTCCCTTAAACTATTCATAAGTAGTGTTATTATTTTTCACAATGTAAATATATTAGCGTATTTTTGACGGACGCAAACATCTCAAAACATACAAAATTTAGATTAATCATGATCATTTTCAAGGAAACCTTAGGAAAACTTTAATTGGCAGATACTAGTTGCAACCACTAGATTTTTTTGTGAAGATGTGCAGTAGTGTCTAGAACTACAAGTATCTTGCGTAAAATTGTAAACAGAAGAGATTTTGTATCGTCAGAAGTTGGTTTTTCGCATTGTATTCCACACGATACATGAAGTGAATAAAAAACTTTTTTTCTCTATTTATCTTCTGTAGATTTTCCATAAATAAATCACACTCTTATGTAAAGAAAGTGAAAAAATAAGCTCTAAATCTTTTCACTTTCAAGTTACTCAGATAAATCGAAAACCTTGTACGTTTTCATAAAAATCAGGTTATTTTTCAGAAAAATTTGGAAGTGCCATTTTTATGAAACTCTAACGCAGTGAAATGAAACAAAATACAAATTTGGTCTTCTTATACAGACCTAACATATTAATTCTTGAACATCACAGACTCGGCAAGCTCATCGAAAGAAGTCACATAAAAGTCATAAAGAGTAAAAACACATTCAATTTCTTAAAGAAAAGGAACGTCAATTTCAGTAATTTTTAAATCCTTTAAGCAGTTGCTACCTGCTCAAGTTTCTTGAGCTATATTGGTTATATTGATTACTTTATGTAATCATTTCAAAAATGTATTAGGTACTTCGTTAAATTTTCATTGTTATTTCTGTTTCCCATTAATACTTCTTGATTCAAAATAATTTTTTTATTACTATAATGGTTTTTTTATCCTTTCCGATTATCAATGGTTCAATTGTTTTAATTGTTTATATTGTAATACCAACTTCTTTGTAAATTATATTCTAATTCTGTAAAATCACTTTCGTTGGTCTCCTTAAAAGTTTCTCTGTCAATAACTAATATTTAATCATCTGTCATTCATAGATATAGTTTTATAAATATTTTTCAATATTTTCTTTTCTCAAATTTTAAACAACTTCGTTTTCCGCTCCTTTAAAATGCGTATTTTCTATCTATACAACATAATAAAATATCTGCATCGTAAAAACAAAACTAAATTTGTGTAGGAAAATTTAGGGTTCTGTAGCAAAACTGAACCATTATAGTTTCACCAAGTCCCTCTGTCTATCCGCTTGTATTTCACAGCCGTACAGTACATTTTGCTTGCAGGCTATTTGTGCCATGAACCTGAAAATTAACAAAATTACACACATCAAAATTGGGGATAACTTTTTTATTCAAATATCCATCTGTGCATGGTATCATTGAACAGATCTTTTAAAAATATAATATAATAGTATATTATGAGCATTTTTTTGATACATTTACGAAATATTAATTTTTTATTTTTATTAGAGCTACGTATTCCCACAACTCCTAGAATATCTTCAAACTATTCAAAATGGTAGTATGCATATCCATATTAGGTGAAAAATTATTACAGCTAAGTAGGCTCTACTATGTTACTAATAATATTCAACTGACTCATGATGTCTACTTGGGTTGGAATAAAGTTCAAGGCAATTCCATACAAATGACATAAATCACAGGAAAACATTATTTTGTATTTTAAAATGTACATTTATGTTGTCCCTCAAAGATATACTGGACATATATTAATATATTTACATCGTGAGAAATAATATTAACATTTAAAAATAGTTCAATAGAAATACTGTTAACGCTTAAATGTTTATATGAGCCAAGTGTGTACTTAACTCTCGTATTGGAGTTATAGTCGTCTTAACAAATTTAATTGAGTAAATAATTGTACAGAACCCTAAAAATGAACTCCAATTTTTAATGTATCACGTGGGTTCCTTTGCTTTACTTAAGTAAGCAACTTTTTCACGTGATCACCAGTTACTAATAGTCTACAAGAATAACCCTACTATAATCTTATAAATGCAAAATTTTATTTATTTGTTTTTTTAATAATTTAGCTGCTACTTTACCAACAGTCACCAAATTTTTCACACGTATGTTAAAAAATATATAGGTAGCCCATAACATTATAAAAACACATCCAGCCGTTTCTCAGATATTAATATCTATATATTTTGTTTTTTTTCCAAAGATGATATACTATACGTTTAAATTACTAATAGTCTAAGACCAGTCTGTATTCATCCCAAAATTTCAAGTTTCTCCTGAAGGTAATGAATATGATCTTAAATGCAGTATCTATTTAGATTTCAATAATTTTATAGATCATGGCATCTAATACTAAAATAATTATTTTAATGAATAATATGTAACGAATAACCCTAACATTAATTTAAATGCCAAAAAGCACAAGAAGTTTAAGGGGGATATTCATGAATATACATAATTCTTTAAAAGAACAGGAAAATTTGTTATCGATTTTAAAAAATTTAATCACATTTAACTACTAACTTATGGAGAAAAAGTTGGGTCCACAATTGAATTAACCAAAAAAGTAATTTGCAACAAATTTTGCCCCAGTTTTCAAAAGCTCATTGACTATTGAAATTTATGTTCTAATTCCGTCCGCTCTTTCAACTGATTACGAACGAACTGATCTCTTCATCTCTGCTCGCGCAATACGATCGCTACTCATTTTTATTTCTTTACATAAAACGTAATGCGCAACGTAAATCTGGGGTGCCTTTGCCGTAAACAAAACAGAGTTACAGCGATGTCCGTGAAAATTTAATCGTAATTATGTAAATGAATATTTCGGCCACATTTTACTGGTTAATTTACAAGTCAATAGAGACGTTATTATTCTATGTTGTACTCAAATTAATTTCTGGCTACAGAAATGTAATGCTATTTCGTTAGAAATTGTTGAATAAATCGAAAGACATGCTAATGCGCAGGATAAAACATTTGATAAATACATTTCTTTGGCGTACTAAATATAAATCAATGTGAAATATAACTTAAAATAAATATTTTAATATTAAATTTCAAAAATATTATGAAAAAAGAGTATACTTATATTTTTTCACGAATTACTAGATATGCTCATTACTAAATTATATCAAATAGGTTAATTAATGGCGATTGAAAAAAAGAATGAAAATTGATGTTTCTGGAAAAATTATGATGATCAAGAAATATTTAGAATAGTACCCACACTATATTCACAAACAATAAAAAAAATTATGAACATAAATGAAAACTTTAATTTTTAATTTTGCTGTGTCTTGACTGAGCCACTGAGCAACGCTTCGTTGTAGCTCAGTTTGATTTAAAATAAAGGGAAGGAAAATAAAAGTATTCCAGCAAACATAAATTCAGCAAGAAAACACATAATTCCATACCCTGCTTGCATTTTGGTTCCTGTATGGCTGACATGAAAAGAAAGGAAGAAAAAAATATTTTAGACGGAAAATATTTTTTTATTATAAATTTAGTGAATTGAATACATTTTTTGTTTGTTGGTGTTCTGGATAAACATTAACATCAGATAATTTACTGCTTCTGAAGCATGCAACGTATACTTTCTGGGAGAAGTAATCGTTTTCTAAATTCAAACCGCACACTTACCAATATTGCCCTCGCATTTTATTGATAGTCATAGCGCAAGGCTTATTGAAAATTACAGTCGTTTGAACTCGAACGCTACATCGGTCGGAAGGACTGGTATTCGTACCTTTATGAGATTCAAATTGTTGCTTTAATTAGATATTTTATCAATTTGAAGCTAATAATCATGTGCTATTGCGCAACTTTCATTGATATTTCGGAGTGATATAGTTGGCCCTCCTATTTTGAAATTCAATATGTATGATGGAATTTAGAAATTTTTTGAAAATTCGCTACTGTTTGAAAGTTCGCTACTGCTTTTAAGTTTATCACGGAGTCAGTAGATTTGTATGTTATTGTTTCACCTGCTATTCTGTTTAGAATAATGTCAATCATATCATGTTACGTCGACAATTTTAGCCGCTAGAACAGCTGTTCTGCTCAATCATGCGTGATTCCAATAACTTGTTCCGATAGTTTCGAAAAATGTCTACTTATGCTTCTTTTGATTTCACGATATTGCGGAAATTAGATGGGAAGATAATTAAACAATTAAATAAAATAACAAAAATAATAATGAAAATAAATTTTTCAAATTGATTATTTTTATTTTCTTTATTTATATAAACACGTGTGTTCGAATGCAACGCTGTGTCAACACGTGTTTAAGTCAATCGAATGACTACTTTTCAGGTTTTGCGAGCATAAACATATGCAGGCAATTTTCATATGTAAAGATAAGCAATTAAACATAACTACCGAAACTGAAAGAACGAAAAATATCATTGTAGCAAGAATTCTTGAGAAGAATGGACTGTAGTAGTTAAAATATTACTAGGATTGAAATCTAGAAAACTTACGACCTAGAAGAACAAAAAATTCCAAATTGGAAAAAAGCAGCTGATCCAGAATAATTCTCACCTCGGACAAGACCATAAATCCTGTAGTGTCAAAGAAAAGAAAAAGAATGAGAAAGAATTATCAAGGAGAACTTTTTTAAAAAAAATAATCGCAAAGATATAACAGGTTTTCATAACTTTCATATATTAAAACATATCAGATAAAACAATAACAATATTTTCATTAGTTTTTATGTAAGTATGATATTAAAAAGCTATTGAAATTAACAAAACACTATATGATAACGAGATTTCGCCAAGCAAACACAGAAAACTTTGAAAATTAGAAAACGTCTCCGAGGTGAAACGCAAAACCCACGACCCAAAGACGGATGAAAATATAAAAAGGATGTAAAAAATCCCTTGACCTAAACGTAACTCTATGCGGATCACATGCGGATCCATGGATAAGTACACCAACCACTCAAATAAAACCAAAATGGGTATAGGACCTCCTAAGTAATCATTACAAAATAAATCAAGTTGTGTGATAAATGGATAGCTTAGAAATTATTTAATATTTTGAAAATATCTGTATTTTTCATTTGTTGACATCTTTTAGTTGGACTATCGATTCCCTTTGCAAAAACTGCCAATATCTTTATGCGTTTAACTTTGAGGCTAGCTCAACGGAATCGATAAATTATATGTTTTAATTACCTCTTTATAAATTCACTGAAATCTAATTTTGGAAACAGGATTCTTGCCTGAAGTGGAGGTTTTCCATGCAGCGATAATGTGTTGTATGTATGTCGGATATCGGAAATTTATATATTTTGCATATTATTGCAAGCGTAAATTTTATTCATCACACCACATTATCTGCCAAAAAAATCTGGATCTTCTACCTTCCTCCTTAACATCTCTTAAAATTGGATCCTCTGCAAAATCTTGTGACAGTAACCTCAGCATTCATTCAACATAATATAGATCAGTATCTTTATTTTGTAGTACGTGATTAATAATTTAACATAGTATACCAGTACATAATTCCTTCAATTTTAAACTTACTTGATGTCAGATCATTTTCAATTTCAGTCAATAATCGTTTTTCTCTTTCGTCAATATCTTCGACTATGAAGCGTTTTTGAAAACCAATTCCAGTTATTTTGCCTTCAAAATACGATAAGTTTTGTCTGGTGAAAACATGGTTGTTAGGAAGTCGTTGCGCTGAAATATGTCTCTCACCTCTTCTAGTAAGTCTCTCTCTAACACAAACAAGTCCACAGTTTTATGTTTATATCTATTATAGCTCTTACCTTAAATCACGTTTCTCTTAATAATTAGTATTATTTTTTATATTATCGCCATATTATCGAAATAAGTTTACTGTTACATCCTGCTGTCGTAATGATTTTAGAAACACAAGTCGAACTGCACATATGTGTAAATATAAAATATAAACACATGCAAACATACGGTTAATGGTTTCCAATTTCATTTCTCTAATATGAAATACATATTTAATTTCTATGAGAAAAAAAGAATAGTAAGTAGTATCTTTTTAATTTTTCAATTATGTTGCAAAGAACGCAAGGTTTTCAAAATATTCCCATGCAAATATTTTTTTTAAATTTTTTCTCTTTACGATTAATCACAAAATAATAAGTATAACCAAATATAAGTTATAAAGTAATTTTCATGTCTTCTTTGTTATACTTTTCTTTATAGTGTATCTTGGAAAGCTGAACATCGTATTAAGTATTACACATTCCAATATAGTGATTAAAATTTATCTTCAGTTTTTAGTAAAAAAAAGTTTCTTTTACAACCACACTAAAATACTATATTTTACCAAATTTCATGGCTATCTGTTGTGTAAGCTTGACGCATGGTCAATTTAAGTGAGTAAGGTATTAAAAATCAGGAAAATAATGAATTATTTTTAAAATCAAAAAAATTAAATTCAACTTTTTAAAAACATTTTCTTCTAAAAATTATTAAGATAAATATCCAGTGAATTTACTCAATAAATTAAACTGGTTTTTTTATCAAAATTTTGGCGTGGTTATAGAGCGTGTTAAGTCGCATATATTTCGGTAACACTCAAAACATTTATGTAAAAATTTTAAAGTGCGAATGAAGCAGTCAAATCACTTTCTTTTTAAATTTCATATGTGCTGTTTAAATCTATAAACTCTAAAAGTTTTTTTTAGGTTATAATGTAATTTATTTATAGAAATATTGTTTGAAAATACTCATAAGAAATTAATTTAAATTCTCCTCTGAAATTGCTGTAGTTAAATTTATGAAAAAATAGATATAAGTGTCAGACAATCCAAGTATATGTCTTTGCGTAATCCCATAGTCCAAATTATTTAGCACTTAAATCAATAGGAGCGAGGAAAGAGAGAGGGAGAGAGAAAGGAATTTTAAAATTTAAAATAACCCATTAAATTTATTTTTCCTGCTATCTTAAAATTACTTGATAAATAATTACGAAAATATTGACGAAAATATTTCAACATTCTTTTGTACAGTCTAAAATAGATCGAAAATATATTTCAAATTGTTTTTAGACGACTTTAGACGGACAACGAAATATTTGATGTTTTGACGTATTTTTTACATCAAATATTTGTTCTAAATATATTGTTTTGATAACAAATCACCTCAAGTTCTTTGTTGCTTTTTTAAAATTAAAAAAAGGAGGAGGTTTTCAATTCGACACGCGTTCATTTTCTGTTCGTGTATGTACATCTGTAAACCGATGATGCATTTATAAATTTTTGTTATTTTTTTTATTCAAATTCTTCTTTGTTAGTTTGAGAGATCTGATATGTAATACGGTCAAGATCTGATAATGGAATCCGGAAATATCCTTAGGAACTCTTCAACTGAATGGAGTACAGGATACCTTTGCAAAGATTTAAAACGAATTTGAACTAATTTAATATACCTATTTGAGCTAGAAAATTTATACCGAATTTGAACTATTTTGACATGTTTATATGAATACTTCAGTCAGTTAATGGAGCTGAAAGGCGGTGACAAAACTCTCGAGGTAAGAAGTAGAGTCATTGAGTTTGGACTTGTTTAACTTGACTCGGAATTGGATTAACCAAAAGATGATGACTGAAACTCCTTATTAGCAATATCATCATGTTTGCAAGCGTTTGAGTTTTCTTGACGGGTGTTTTGTTTACAAGTACTGGCCAGATTTTGAAGACGGAGCCGATAGATCATGACAGTACCCCTCAATGGTGAGGAGTAGTTTCACCGAGTTTGCGCTCGTTTGCTTTATATTGTCGAGTCATTTAGTTACAAATTATATCCAACGTTTGATGACGAATATGGTGACAGGTACTTCTCAGTAGTCAGAAGTATTTTAACAAAATTCGGACTGATTTGGCTTATCTTGACACACGCCTTGATTACAAATGGCAATAAGAACTTGATAAAGGAGCCTAGTTTTAGTTAATGAAAGGAATTCTTCAATGGCAAGAAGTAGATTCGTGATATTTCAGCTCCTTTAATTATCTGGACAAGTCTTTTGGTCATAAGTAGGGGCTAAAGTTGATGAAAATGAAATTTGATGATGTACTCCTTAACGATGAGAATTGCTTTCTTTAAAATTATTTATCTTTTAGGCTTTTTTTACTTATCTTGAAAAGTCCTTTTGTCATAAATGTAAGCCAAGGTCTGCTTATGGAGCTGAAAAACAAGGATAGGAACCCCTCAATTGTTAAGAGCACATTGATTTTGTTTTGGCTCGATTGGCTTTTCTTGAATAGTACTGTGGTCAAATAATGACTAGGGTCTGTTGCTAGAACCGGTAGATGATGATGGTGAGGGGTACGCTCACTTTTGGCTCGTTTTACTAATCTGACGAGGCTTTTGGCGCTAATGGTCGAGATCTGATGATAGTTTCAAAAATGGTGCAGAAAGTTCCCAGTCTAAGTTGTAAACCCATGGAATTTGAACTCGTTTGATTCATATTGGTATAAAAAAGAAAGCTTCAAATTAAATAGTTAGCTATGTATGTGCAGGTACATATAATAACATTGAGGAATTAGGAGAATAGTAGTAAGTAGGTAAAAATGTATGTACAAGAATGAAGGAATTAGTATATATTAAGTATGAAAAAATTTAAGAGATCAAGTTACCAGGCAAGTAAATGTATATACAGTGATAAAAAGTCGTGGCGTGATTAGTTTCCGTAGATAAGTAATAAGGAAAAATAATATGTTAATTTGTTAAAATTATCTTAGTTTTTTTCATTTCGGCCAAAGCTAGCTTTGCCTATTTTAGATTAAAGAAAGAAAATATCATAAAATATTCATGAATCGTGGATATTCTGTGTAACGTAAGAAAGAAGTCGTGATATCCTGGATAACATAAGTACTAAAATAAAAAAAATGAAACTGTTTAACAAAAAAAAATTACCTAATTGAAATAACCATTGAGTAATAAAAGCACAGAACTATTATTTCTGAACGTGAATAAATTTGCGAAATATTGCTACTATTATAGATTTGGATTAATGAGTATAGTATTTATTTGGAAAGTTTGCAATAAAATATAATTTTTAAATATAAATAAAATTTTAAACTATTGGTGCTGTGTGAAGTTTCTGAAGTTTAAACTTAAATTCCGCCTCTATATAATTTCTTTCCATTTGAGTGACTATGGGATGTGTTTGTTTTCTATATATTATTGATCAAATACATAAATAAAATAAATAACCTTCAAAAATTTGCACATATTTCTGAGTTTGTATCACGGTTAACACGAACGATTCGTCTTCGTATTCTTTTTCCACGTTATTCTTTAGCAATCCACACATATTTTCTTAACTCTACGTTCTAGATTCATAGACTTAATCAGTTGCGAGTCTGGTCTACGTTCAAATATTCAACGAGCTCACATTATTTCTAAAAGTCATGTGAATACGATATCATTTTCCCGCTATTACCCCCAAACTTTGGAATTAGTTAAATCTCGGCATGAATATTTATTGATTATGTACGCCTTGAAATCTTTCTGTCATTGTTTAGAGGTAAGAGTGTTTTAGTCTTTAGAACCTGGTTAAGAACCTGGTCGAAGATATGAGATCACACCTTACGAAGATTATTAAGAACAGCAAAAGAAGCGAGGAGCAAGAAAGTTTATATTGGGCCGGTAAAAAATCGTCAATTGTTCAAATTGTGGCCAATACTTTCAACATGACAATTTATACTCACAAAATATCATTGGAAATAATTTGAGCGATTTTACTGTTACTATTGGGAAATTACTTTTGTAATCCTGGTTTTTGCGTTTCTATTTTGATATCAGCTTGAAACTAAATTGATTAATAGTAATACAAAACCATGGACCGCATACATGATTAATTTTGTCATAATGAAACAATAAATATTAAATCTTATTTGAAGGGTATTAACCGTATGAAAAAAAGAAATTTTTGTTAAATATTGGTGACTGTGTTTTCCTGCTATTCACAGGAAAACACAGCCAATGACGCACATTGCCGGCTGGGAAATTCCCATGAGTTTAGTCGGTAAAATCGATTGCAGGTAAAAGCTAATATGCATTAACATCGAGACGGTGACCAAACGTCTGGAAAAATATTACAAGGAGAAAATTAGACACTCAACTTATGATCGTGTAACTAATTCTCAAGATAAATTCTAGTAGCACGCCTTCAAATTGTGCTTACAAAATGAAAAAAAATGAGCGGTAATAAATAAGCCGACTAATGCAAACTCTAAATGAAGTTGACTTTTTATGTTTCCATTTCGAAAAAAATTATATGTGCCTCTTATACATATTCATGAATAATTTCCAAAGTTCTACGTTGTGGTACATTTAAAACTATACTCATGACCGCATGTATATTGCCTGTTGTATTCCACCCAATATACGTGATAATAAAAGCAGATGGAAGTGTATTTATACTGCTTGAAAACCTGAGTCTTCTAATGTTTTCACATAAAAATAAGTTATATTGAAATTACTGATATATTCTACATCAAGCGGCGTATATTAATTAAAACACTGGTATGGGATAAAAAAGTCAAATTTCATAGAGACTTCATACAAAAATATATAAAAATATTTTGAAGTACGACATCAGAATACTTGTCACGCTTGTTAGTGTACAACTACATTCCACGTAAGGATAAACCTTTCGAAGTGAAGGATAAACCTTTAATTTCTATATTGAAAGCATGAAGAAATATCTGACATGTTACATATTTAACTTTTACTAGATATTTTGGTAAGAAATAACGTATGCTATGCTTGTTAAATTAATGTTGATTATCAGTTGAAGTCATAATATTAGTAAATAATAAAATATGTGCAACAAAAATTGTACACGTCGTTTGTTTCTTACTTGCATCATCGTAATACTTAAACGAGCATTCACACTAATAGTTCTAGCAATTATAAGGATATGAAAAAATCATTTTCTTGCAACGTTTTATTATTGATAGAAAAATAGATGAAGCCTGTAAGCGGTTCTAGAAATTTATCAAATTAACTGTTTGATTGAAATATTATCAAAAATATGCTAAAACACAAGCTAAATTAACCAGATTCCCTATAAATGAAACGAATCTGATAACTCCAACTTATCAAATGCAAGTTGTATCAAATATTACAAATGATATTAACATTCGTTTCAAACATTTTAACTTAAGGAAACGCTGCTGATACACAACAAAAACCTCTATCTCCTTTGTGGAAGTAAATATCTATGCCGATTTCCTGTAAATATTGAACGTATTTTCTTGTTTATTTGCCTTCTAGCTATATATTGATACCACATATTTCATTGTTCGCCTCCGTCCTTTCCCAATATGAGTTGTACAAATGGATAATAGAACTGGTGTCCAGTCTATTTGCGAAAAGTTCGAAGCATTCGAAATATGATTTTGATTTATATTCAGCCAAGTTCATTTTATTTTGTCAAAAGTAGTTGAAAATATCACCACTCCTCAAAATGTTATTTACAGCAGCTAAAGGAATTAAAAGCTCATTAAAGACAATATTAACGTTTATATTGTTTATTCTAAGCTCCGTCATTTACTCAGCGTAATTGTATTTGAACTAATGATATCTTTAAGACTAGTTGTTCTTTAAGGGCTTTGGCATGGATTTTGGAATTCCTTCACCCACCTGCTAAATTTACATAAGATACATTTAACTTAAGATTAATTTAACTTTTAAAAATATTTCGACATCATTTTAGTAGTTTAAAACATACTTTTTTTAAAAATCCGAACTTTATTTATCGTCGACTCCTTATTTTTCAGTATATTCAGATTATATCCAATAAATATAAAATATATCGTACAGTAAAACAATTCTGTAAATATTTTATCAAAAAGCGATTATATAGGCGGTTACTACAATTTCTTTTACTCAATACTTTGTCAATCTGTTCAAAGTTTTGTCAATATTTGCATCAAAAACACAGTTATATGAATCTGCTACATATGTTAATGAAGTAATATGTACTGCATGTTCTACTGTCCTACATATTATTTTTGTGTAAGCTGTGTGTTAGTTTTTCGCCCTAAGAACATACATGTCCTAAGTAAGTTTCTACAATACGATATTTTTATTTTGATTCTATAATATGAAACACTTGTCTCGTGCGTAACTAAATACGCAACGAAATTCTTAGTTGTCCAAGCAATGTAAATCAAAAATGGTAAATCACACTTCATTTTAATTTTGAAAGAATTTTCCCGTTATGATCAACTTGATATTACAAGGGATAATATGATATTACATAGATTGTATATGTAAGCGGATCCATTAAAAATGTTACGTATCTATTTCATTATACTACAGAACCCTCAAAATCAATCAAATGTCACCTCAATTCATACGTCAAGTGTGCTTGACTTTAAACGTGTGAGAAGAATTTGAAAATCAATACAGTTTTCCTAATTAAACCTGTACTTCAGAAACAAAAACTTATACTACTTTATCACTCCAGGTTCGCATGAAACCCAGCAACATTTTAAATTGTCAACACTTCAGTTATTTTCATTTGCTAAAGAGAATATTCTACAGGTACCGTTACATTATTATATTTAAATGAATAGTTAAAACAATTATTAAACCAGAAATTTAATTTAGGAATCACATACGTTTACATGTTTTTCACTACCAAATTACCTTTTGTAATTTTTTGCTAACTTAGGTAAAATAATCGTGGACATTACTTAACGAAATAGTATATACGCATATAAGATTTAGTAATTAAAGTCATGATTAAACCTTAGAAACAGAATCTCTGATTCGGTTCCGATATTAACTAATATATATCCAATATTTCTATACATTATCCAATATTTCCTATCATGTATAAGGAATTATAAATTAATAGAGATATATTGCTAAAAATTACTCCACTGCTATTAAAACTTTTAACAGCAAGTTACATGCCATACCTTGCAGCAGAGTTGTGAATGACGGGTACATCACGTGATGCTTGTATGTGTAAAAGTGACGTATCGTGGGACATCCAACGGAAGCAACGCTTCTTACCCATCACATACAAACTCATTTTTTTTATTCAGAAAAGGTAAAATAATTGTATGAAATAAAAGGTAAACAGAAAGTATTATTTTATATTTTTTTCAAAAAATTTTAAATATATGAAAATGGCCCATACCATGATTACAACTGCCCACCAAAGGCATTGCTACGAAGCGTTAATATACACGTACCTTTTAGATCTAAAATTTCTAATTGGTTTTCATTTTTATTATTAATACTTAATTTTCACCCTGATCTTTAAAATTACCCAAATAACGATGAGCCCAATTATTTTTTTGTCATTAGATACAAAATATTACAGATTAGAAACAGTTAGTACTAACGATGTATGATCGAATTAAAATACAATACGCATATTTAGCACGGAGTTTATAAAAAAAACAGCTTTAAAACAAAAGAAAATATAAAAAAAACAAGGACTCTTTCGTCCGCCGATTGACTATTAACGCAAGAAGAGAATAACGCTATCGAATTGCATATCGGAAGTAAAGTATAAGTGCTGGTATGCTACAAAATAACTCATTACGTCGAATTTCCTGAAAACATTACGTAAAAAAACATTATTTGCCAGTGCGACACAACTTTGGTTTCAAAGCGTGTATTCAATTACGACCTTTTAATTAACGATAGTAACTTAGGTAAATTTCAAAGCTACACTTTTAAAAAATTGGGTAATATAACGGCAACTAATAGTTAACTGCAAGAAATAGCTGTTCATGTCGGTATATTAATGAATTCCTGAATTTAAATATTGATCTAAAAAACAAATGAGCAAATGAATTATTTACGCTGTCACTCCTTTGTTTATAATAAGCAATTATAATATTTATTAACGCCTTAATCGGATAGAATTTGTTAAGAATTTTTTTAAAAAGTATCACATTTGAAATCGACCAACGATCTTTACAATTTATTCGACTGCAAATACGAAACACATTTTATAAAAATAAATTAAATCCTCTATTACTATAGTTGCCTACACTGTTATAAATAATTAATAAAACCCTAAATGTGTACTGCTGATCAAAATAGCACATTATCAAAAGATAATGTATTATTTTGATCCATAGTTTGGTAATCCATAATAGTACCAAAAAACTACAAGAATTTGTATGGAAATCAGTAACTAAGGTGAGAGCTAATAATGAGAAAGATAACATATTAATGTTGTCTAATGCGTGGAATCGTATATAATAAGTGGTAAATTCGCATATTATGTTTAAAACAAAGGTTAACTTTAAAAGGTTTAACGTCCGGTCTAACAAATGTATCGATATTAGAGATAGAAAAAGAAAAAAGGTGCTAAATAAGTAGGTGTTTAATTTTATGTCTATATCAAAAAGTTATTGAAAGCCTTTCGTGAGTTATTTTTATTCAAGTTTTGTCATGTTAGTTTTGCTTCGCCAGTGCGGTCTGGCACTGGCAAAGCAAAACTAACATGGCAGATACCAAATAGCTCAATAAAAGTAGCTTTCCCTAAAAAAATGTCTAAATTAATAACTCCATGCCGTTTTACCATTTGATAATATTATCATTTTCATATTAGAGAAAACTTGAAAGTTTATAATGCCTTTCAAAATCGGGCATAAACTCCAATCTGTACATTTTGTAATTTATTCGAAACGTCTTTTAAATACAATTTAAAATATCTCCAAAACGTTTTACAGTGTCCATTCCTTAAAAAACAAAATAGCCCTATTTGTTAAATACTTCAATTCAAATTGTATTAATAAATTGAATTTATAAAGATAGTAAATCATTTGTTTAACAACTGTGTGAATAGTATATTTACATAATTAAAAATATTACTTACATTTATAACAGTTAAAGTAATAATATGTAACCAGGATGGTTTTGACTTAGCCCTGAAAATGAGTGTGTACGGAACTCTTGCAGTGCAAGTTTTTCTGGTATGCGGCACGCTTTCAGATTGTATTGCAATTTTCTTTGTTATATTAAACTACGACGAAAATCATGTAAGTTTCATGAAATTCTACACATATTAATTTAACCAAAACATAATTAAAATTCAAATTCGAGAGAAAAAAAACATCACGAACAAACAATACTATTTTTAAAATTACAATTTAATCCTTTACTGTCTTAAGACTAGATGGCCAGTTCCGGATCATGTGTCACCTAGTATTTGACAAGTCACTATTTTACTCGCGTAACAAATATAAATCTTGTCAAATTATCGCAAATAACAACTCAATTAAACAAATTTCTATTCCATAAAGAAAAGATGTAAAAGAGAAAAAAACCCAAAAAAAGAACTGTCAAGAGTCGAAAATTGTTTCTAAAAGTATTTACGAACGCATATACATTTCAGAGTATACCCTTTAATAAAGGATGTAGCTTGATTCGTTGTTTTATTTATTGTGACGTATTTTTTATATGGAAGCCTTTCAGATATAAGCAAGATTTCCAATGTCATCGGTTAAGTGTCCCGTCTACACTTCATTTAACAATTCGATAACTGTAAACAAATTATGAAATATGAAAATATAGTAAAGACGTTCGATTTTTAAATTTGAATAAAAAGTGGGAACGTGAGTTGACAAACATTGAACGAAATTAACTTCCTGGAAATCCGTTCATGGACGAATAAATTTTTCTTTGCAGTTTCCTCTTAAACAAATTTCATCTTACAGATAACGTCGATTCTAAAAAGATTTTATATTGAGAAAATTGTATATTCGATCTCCAGAATTATTCGAAATCGGTAAAGCTACGTAAAATAAGTAAAAGCATGAAACTTTAAAAATGGAAGTAATTCAAATCTATTCAAGACGTGTGTCTTGTTACGTTTTCATGCATGTCATTTATGATATTTTTCATGATCTACTCTTAATACCCATTGCTACAGAAATTTAATCTTAAACACAAGGTTCAAAATTTTATTGCTAAAAATATTAAAATTAATTTATCGGCTTTCTTCGACTTATCGAAATATCACAATATATTAAATATGTATACGTGTATAGAATGTCAAGCAAATCTTTGGTAATAATTTAATAGTGTGCCGTTAAAATAACGAAACGTAGCCCTAGTGAAAATCTCAATGTTTTCTATATATTTTAACTTTCAAAATATTTTAAAATGTCGACCTCAATCAATTTTTTTAAAATTTTGATGAAAAATATTTTAAATAAAAAGTATTTTTAAATTTAATCTTGTAATATACTTTAGGGGCGTATTCAGTTGCAAATTACTAGAACCAACAATACAAAAGCCAGGTGAAACCCTCTGTTTGATAAACTGTTCTTGAGGGGAATGACTATTTACTGACCAAAATACAGAACATGCCGTATTGTTGCATTCCAATATTCGTTCAGGTGTTGCCCTGTCAAGAAAAGAAAATTCAAACTGGACTAGATAGTTATTTCACATGCAGTATATTACTCAGATTTTCATCTGTAATTTACAAATGTCAGCGATGTCAAAAATGGCATAGGCAAATTCATCTCCTCTGAACCACAATCTTCCTTTATGTGGAGAACACGAAATTTCCCTTAATGAAGTGACTGACTAAAGTGGTATAAAGTTTAGAGAAAGTATTTCAAGGATTAATATTTTATTGCTTTTTAAAAAAGAAAACATAGTTTAAAAATAGAAAGTTAAAAAGGAAGGACGATATATTCAAAATTACCTATTAGAAATGCATTACTTATTAGAGATGCAACTTAATTTATCAATTAATTTACTATTGTTTTATACTGAGTATACTAAAATATTGTGATCTGGTCTGACAAAAGTACTTATTAATACTTAAAAAGAATAGTTTAGTTGTTATTTTTTAAGAGGCTTATTAAATTCTTTAATATATGGACATGTGAAAAGAAAAATAAATTTGAAAATTTATTTTTCTTATATATATATAATTAAGCTTTTGTGGCTTTGAAATCCATTTGCATCCAACCATAGTTACGCAAATATAGCCATTAAAGTGTGAACGTAACATTTACGAATTTATTTACATCAATATTATTTTCTCAGCCATTTTAAAGAGACAATGTGTCTAATCTTTAAAAATATTTTTTTACTGTAACGGATTTGACATTAATATATTTCAAAATTTATAATGAAAGAAACTGTATGCACAAGGTATTAGTGCGTCTTTAAGGTATAATAAAACGAAAACTGCAGCGCATATATGCAATGGGGAACTTTATCCGACAATATTAAGTAAGTATACTGTGAAGAGCTGCAAAAGTTCTATTTAAAAATATATCACAAACATACAACACGAATTAAAATATTTCTGAAATCCAAGTCAAAATAAAGCAAAAATTGTAAACGAACAATTGATTAAAGTTACACTTACACAAGTCATTTGTCTTTTATAACGTTCCCTCTTCACAAATGGACGTCTAACATTCTACCCGCCCATTTATCTTTTAACCTCGAACAGGCAAGTCTAACTAGTTCATGTAAAACAATGAAAATTTGAAGTGTCGTAAGTTTTATTAAACCAGAAGAGTTAATTTATTACCTAATTAGAGTGAATTGAACTACACACCATATTTTCGGCTGTTAATTCGTGATGTGAGCAAGAGTTTGGCGCTTAGAGGCAAGTTTCATTTAGAGGGAAATCAATTCGCCCGAAGCGTGAAGACAACTTATACATCTACATCTAAATTAGGAATAAAAGGCAACCTTATAAATTCTTGCCATTTCTGTGCGGGCTACTAGAACCATTTTATTTATTTATCTATTTTGATATATCTAATTGATATATATGGTGGACTTATTGCTACGAGCAACTCTTACCGTCAAACAGAACATAAATCCAGCCTCGATTGACTGGTGGCTGTGAATCGAACCCGGGACCCCGCGGTGCACCGCAGCGCCAAAAACCATAGGTCTTGTGATCAATCCAACATATCTCAACATCCTGAAAGGATTTGATTAACAAACAAATTGGAAAAAGTCTCCTACTGGCCTCTTATTTTGTCTGAAAAAAAAGTGATTGAAAATACGCATGCCAGTAAATAGTTTTATTTCTTTTTCTCTCATATTAAATTCTTCCAATTACTTAACTGTGGTCGGTGTCTGCTACAAATATACTTATTTTGTATTTTTTGAAAACAATTTCATTTATGTAACCTTATTATTTCCAACGGAAATGAATTGATTAGTATGTTTATCATTAGCGATATTCATTGGTCTTTATTTTTCTATTTCTGCAATTTTACCTATGTTACTAGCACCAATAATTTGTATCCTGAACTAATTTTGAGTATCAAAAACGAAACGTAATATGTAAATTTCATTCAAAATCGAAAAATGTTTTTTTTTACCTTGACAGAAAAAACTTTAGTTTAATTTAACTGATATTGGACGGACAACATGAGTATTTCCGTTTAGCGACCATAAAATAGCTTTCATAAGCAAAGTAGAGCTTCTAAACTCCAAAGAACGGAAAACAAGTATATCCAGAAGAAAATCAGTACGCAATAAAAGATAAAAATATCTATACCGTTTTATCATCATATCAAATGAAATTTATTTTGATACGTTCAAGGTCAGGCTGTAAAACGTGTTTATAAAATAATTGAAAAAAGACGCAAGTTATAAAGATACTTGTAACGAATTATACTAGATTAAAAAATAAACTAACCTACAGCAGTTTAATAAGAAGAAATTTAATTTAAAAACGATCAAAAACGTTTTTAAAATCGAAATAAGCCCCATTTGCTTAGACCTATTAATACTCTAATGGATATGTAGCCTTTAATTTTTAGTAAACACTAATTAAACTCATCTCCGTATATTCCAAGTAACAAATATATTTTAAACTGCTGCATCGTGTCCGAAACCGCCATCATAGCAGATAACGACGTTTAACAACCGTAAACTAATTTATGTCTGAACTGCTGGGCCGGCATCTTCAGCCATCGCTTCGTTAAAGTTAAGGTTTTTTATAGTATACTACGATCGACCAACCGGCAGCGAGCCGGTACTTACACATTACTTCCGGTCACTAACGCTCCGGCGAAACCATCCCTTTCAGGCGCTAAGGGGAATAACTTTACCAATAGCTATTTCAAGGCATAACCCTCCCTGGTAAGCTCATGGCTCCAAAGTTCCTTTCATTTTGCAAAACTGCGTAGAGCTTATGTATCTATTTATATCTTTTAAGTTTTTAAGTTTTGGAATAGCATATATTCAATCATTTATTTCTTAATTTAGGTCCATACTATTCAATGAATCATAATCTTATTGATTTCAACCACATGTTATTGAAAACTTCAAAATGAAAATAAAATTGTTTTTATAAGTTATTTTTACACCTAATAGCAACCTACAACCTATCCTGTTCTGTAACCTTCTCCATTATACAATTCTGCCAGTCTATTTCAAATATTTGGGCGTACGTATGTAGATTTGGCATTTATTTTACAGCTATTATTTTTTTGGAAATCTGTGATATATAATTATACTTTCATATTAAATTAAATATATTGTAAATAAGCGGTTTGTATGGACTGAAAAACCTTCTCAGGTCACAATTATTTCGAAGAAAATGGAATTCCTGTTATATTTAGCCCTCATTAAACCAGTTTTGATCTATGATTCTGAAACAAGAACACACGAAAGTGTTAAGATTTTGTCAATGTTTGTGTTTTGCAATTTCGTGTTTTGGAATAACATATATTCGATCATTTATTTATTAACTTAGGTTGATTCTGTTCAATGAAGCATCATCTTATTGATTTCGACCAAATGGTATAGAAAAGTTCAAATTGAAAATAAAATTATTTTTATAAGTTACTTTTACATCTATTAGCAACCTATGATTTATGCTGTTCTGTAAACTTCTCCATTACACAATTCTGCCAGTCTAGCTGAAATATTCGGGCGTACATATGTAAATTTGTCTCCTTTAGCTTTTATTTTACAGCTTTTAATTTTTTTAAATTCCATGATGTATAATTAAGCTTTCATATTATATTAAATATATTGTAAATAAGCGGTTTTGTAATTAATATATTTTATTCAAAATAGACTAACTGATAAACAAGTTCTAAAAGCACATTTCTTGTGAAAATAACTTTAATACAATGTTATAAAAAAATAAGGAGTGCTGCATGTAGATGTAAACTTAAACTTGAAAGACATTTTCATTCGGAACAATATTACCCTTTAACAGGATGACCCCACGCTGGCATGTAAATTTGAAACATTTTATAATTTATTATATTTCGTATTTTGTGTAAATAAAAGCGAATAATCTTCGCCACTAATATTCGGTAACGATATAATTTGTTCTCGCTTTCACACTGTTAGCATAAGTTTTAAATATGTAGAAAAAATGTCGATTTCCACTTTCATCCAATATGCTAAGAAATCATTATCATCAGTAGCTCTATAGCCCAGAATGGGCCAAAGCTTTCCTGTGTAGCGACTTTCATGTAGCTCTCTGTGTGAAAACTAATCTCCAGTTACGGACCATCAGCACGCCAAAATCCTTCTCCACCGCATTTTCCCATCTCATCTTAGGTCTTCTTCTCCTTTTCCTATTGGATTTAGCCAAAAAGATTCGTTTGAGGGGGTTTGAATCTTCTATTCAAACACACAAACAGCCCAATTTAGTTTTATTAATTTGATAAACTTTAAGATGTCTGGGTCTTTGTAAACTAAAAACAGAATTGCTGCTGCTAATGGAGCTTTCTATGACCTGAAAAATCTTCTCAGGCCACAAATTATCTGTGATTCTGAATCGTAACAAATTCAGATGAGATACATTTGGTATCTTAGAATGAAAAGTTTTAAGATCAATTCTTGAAGGCATAAAGGAAAATGATATCTTGAGAAGCAGACTACGCTAAGAATTATTTTCCCCTAAAAGCAGCATGAATGTGTACTAACTGGCGTTTAAAAGCTCTTTTATTTTTCAAATAAAAAGATTTATTTGACTAATCTATATGAAAAGTATATAGTGATGGTTGTTCGAAAATGTTTCCAGTAATTGATAATTACCTAAATGCGCCATCAATTAAAAAAATACAAGCAAAAACACGTTAAATTATTAACTTCAAAATTCGACAAAAACGCCACATTTGATGTAGTAACTCAGCAGTAACGTTAATAACGAATACATCTATATAATGAACATTAATTCACGCAATACTTACAGTATGTATCAATAGGCTCCCACTATATAATATTTTGAAAGCACATATTTATATACTTGAGTTGTGGTTTGAGAATATTAAATTACTGTCAAGAATATTATAGTACATCAAACACGGTGAAACCCATGAGAATTCACTTGAAGCGGTTAATTAATTACTGTGAACATTTAAGCGACTTCTAACAGCTTAGTGCTTGTAATGACATACAACAACATATAATATCAATAAGCAAAAGATACTTGGTATTACATTAAATACACATCATTGACGCATCTGCAAATTACCAGACGTTAATAGAACCAGCCGCGTGTGTGTCAGAATACGAATGCAGTGTGCTTCTATAGCTTGTTATGTTTCGTGATATTGTTGATGCAAATTGATTTAAATTTTAAAAACTTTAACGGAAAATTTTGCTCCAATACTAAATAAATAGAAAGACACATTACTCTGAAGCTTACAATATCGTGTAAGAGGTTTTCAAATAAAAAATGAAAAAAAAACTGTCACTATGAGGGTTCCCTACAAATTAAGATATTTATAACAATTTGGTAGTAGGTAATAATCGTATTAAATTATTTACAAAATTTTATGGAAATTTTATATAACTAGATGGAGGGACAAAAATGACGAAATTATAAGGGTTCGATATTTTATAGCTCAACCCAAAAAAAGGAAGCTGTGTAAATGTAATATTCAGATAATACCAGTAAGTCAAAAATAGGAAAGGTTCAGGGTAGAAACCATTCACACGGTTTGGGCATCCGAGAAATGAATCATCCATAAATAAGAAATAGATGCTAAAATTGTATAACCACAAATTAGAAAACGAAAAAGGATAACGAAGTATTTAGGAATCAAAATAAAAAAATGGAACTTTTTACTTTTTATAATGCAATTTTTTTCACCAGCAAAAGCACAAAAGAATCATGCAGTGTTCCGACGTCATTTACATGAGGAGGGATCGATTTAAAAGGGCACCAAAAAACTTGTCCTATTTAGTAAATTTTTAATTTTTACAGAAAATTTTTATTTTTGACACTCCCATAATATATTTTTTATTAAAAATAGTCGCTAGTTTATACTTTTTCGAGTACACATTAAAAAAATCGGCTCACCATATCTTTTGTTAAAAAAAATAAAAGAAGTAGTTAATTTGCAATTCTTGCCATCGATTCAAAGACGATAAAGTAAATTGAATAAGACATATAAAAGAAACGCTCGTGGAAATTTCATTTTCTTTCACCGAGGAATGACTTTAATAGCTGATACGTCGTATATTATCATAACTTCCCAAATATACCATGAAGAAGTATGTTTCCACGTACTTGAGTACGTATTCACATTTTTCGTAATACTTTCATACACTAGATGATTTCCTGGGAAAAATGATGATGATCATTATCCGAAAGTGTAATTAATATGTACTGAGTTATTTATGCCCATTTTCTTAAAGAAAAATGATAAAAACGTTAAAAAGATTTATTTTAAACTCTCACCTCTACCTTTTATACTATTAAATATGAACAGTCCTTTGTTGCGGCCAGTTGATGATAGCACTCTACAAAATGCAACCCTTATATTTAAGTTTCTTAACTTTAGTTTAGTATTTTTCTTAGTTAAGCTGACAATGTTTTACGTTAAAAAACGGAGAAGAAAAATTAAGACAAGCTGTCAAGCAGGAAAACGACAAAAGAAGAGAAGTACCTTCAAATAAATTAAATCCAGAGATGTGTGATACTAAAAAACCTAAAAAAGCAATCATCAAGTGCAAACTTTATAAAAAAAATATATTATTGCAATATCTCCAATGGAGAAAATATTATAAAACAGAAATACGAAAGCACCATTCTTAAAGTTGCTGTGATGTTTTTTCACGTAACTTTGAGAGAAAGAAAAAGAAAAAAAAGGAACACAAAAATGTAAATTTGAAGAATAAATTCAATAGAAGACGCTTATTATGACTTAGGGATCCTTTAAGGCAAATTAGCAAGGGAATAATGAACCAAGTAAATTGTAAGTTATTCGTATTGGTCCATATACTAGAAAGTTATAACAGAGAAAGATGAGTACTGCGTTAATGCCGTTGGTATGGCTACGTTGTTTAACACATCAAATTGTAAAAGTTATTCTTTTCCGTTAAACTCGGATCAGTTTGGTACTATTGAAGCGAAATCGTTCAAAGATGTCTCACTTATTTCGATGATTTAGTTAATTTGAGTGATATGAAATTGGTTGATTTAGTATTAAATTGTGAGTTTTTATAATTTTATTAGTGTGATTCACTCATTGCTTCATTTTTCTGAAAATTTTATCTTACCCTACTGTTAACCGTCCTTTAATTTTGTGTAGAAGGAAAGTGAAGTTATTTTCCCTCACATTTATATTTTTTGGATATTTTTATTTATTACTTCTTTATCAAGAACAGTATAAAATAAAAATTACGAATTCGTTAAAACATTAACTTTTTTGTATTTAAAGCTGATTTAAGATATCGTATTAACTGGATTGGACAGAACCAAGTGATCTGCTTGAAACCAAGTAATCGGGCAATGATCTGCCTGAAACTAAGTGACGGTGGAGAGAACCGACTACTTCGTGTTTATGATAGGCCGCTGTATCAGATATTCTAATGAGGATATTTCTTTTTCAGACATCACCTGGAAATGTCTTTTCTCGGAATGTTACTTGTTGGACCATACTTAACTGTGGTATTATGTATTACAACTAGGATATAAATTAATATAATTTACATAAAATATTTCTTATTTCCCAATGTAGGCAGAGCTTGTGATGAAATTAACCATAAAAAGCTTCTCGTTTTTATTCAATTTGTTAATAATTCCGAAGTATCAGATTAAGACGATCCTTTAACTGGTAAGTCAAGTAAAATATGATCGATCTTTCCTTCCTTTTATTGCTTTAAGGTTCCGTTAGCTCAGTATCCAATTTCAAAAGAAGCTTTTTGCCTAGACAACATTAAATCAAAATAATATGATAAGCTTACTCATACCACAATTTTACGTAATATAAATCTTAAATTCATAAATAAATTGTAACGACCATATTCAAACAGAAAAAAATACTAATATTTATTTATAAAAATATGCAAACAAAAAAAAAGAAATGAGCCGTCACGGGACGCCTGGCAGATGTGATACATCGTGTTCGTACAAGTAATATGCATAAAAGACAAGATTATTATAGGAACTAAATATAGCATAATGAAAAAAATAAAGTATTAAGAATTTCTTACAGAAAATGGTGACTTTATTTAATAAACATTTATTTACAATTAATACAATTCACATCGATAATAAAGCACAGGTTATGTGTACCGTAGTAAACAACAGCGTCGAAGTGAGTGAGGAGGGGGTCGCGTAGTCGGTTGCGCATGGCGACACGTCGCCATACCGTACACTCTACTACATATAGACTACATATGTACCTTAGTATAGCGTGGCGACTCGTCGCCACAGCAAGCATCGCCACGCCAACGATCCGTTTTTTATCTGTGCCTATAGATGTTTCACATCAAAAATTACGTGTTAAATAACCTTTGCAATATATGTGGGAACATATATTGCAAAGGTTATTCAACACGTAATTTTTTTGTTTGCATATTTTTATAAATAAATATTAGTGCAGTTACGTGCAGTCTTAACGAAGATATATGATCAACGGTTTCGAACTTTTGATCGTCTTTCTATCCGATTGGCCACAACTAACCTAACTATCAATAATCTGTATTAATGTAACCAATTCAAAATTAGTATTTTATATCAGTATGTTAACTATCTAAAAACTATGCCACCAAGCGACAAATTGTTATGAAATTCTGTCGTACATGGTATGAACATAGTTTATTTGAAGGAGTATCACAAATACTGTTATCTCTGATAGAATACAGAGACTGTACTCTGAACACTATGAGCATAAAGTTCACTAAAAACGATAATAAATAACGTTGGCTCCGTTCCGTCGATTCTGATATTAAAATGCACAATGAAAGTAAATTAATATTGGCATACATTTTTTTATTTGTGAACTCATTGAAATTAAAAAAAGCCTAAATGTTAGCTCAACTAACCCAAATACATCACTGGAAACCGCATCCAAATGGATTCAGCCGTTCCTGAGAATAGCGTGAACAAAAAAGTGTGAATAGACAAGCAGAAAAACAGACAATTATTGTTTTGGGCTTAGTAGCGTGCTTTTAGAGGTAGCACTTAAATTTACTTAAAAATATTCCATGTACAGACTCAGTTTTTACGATTTTATTATATGTATAGAAAATTGCATGAAAATGTTTACGCTACATTGTAATAAAGTAACGAGATAATATCAGAAACTTGAGTTTGGTTATTTTGTTCCTGAAAATTTAATAATTTAGACCATAGTTAAATTTAATAAGAAAGTAAAATCTTTTAATTTGATTCTCCGTTTAATTAAATTTTCCTAGGCAAAGTATGTTCAATATTTAGGCTAGGTATTCCGAATTGTAATTTTCTAGGATCGATAAAATCAAAACAGTAATATAATGAGTCATAGATTCGCGTAGGAATCGATACCTTAGAAGGAGAAATATAACAGAATTTAGTATTAATATAAAGCAAGTATGTAAATATAATAAATATTTTTCAACATAGAAGAGCATAATTAAGAATCGATGACTGAAATTATGATATTTTGTTCTTGTTTTAAGGACTATTTTCAGAGTTTTGCTCCTCAAAAGAACAATGGAACTCTTGTATTCATTTGCTGCTGGATTTGTTTAATTCTCTAATACCACATTATTGGTATAACTTCCAGGTCGATTAACGCAATTTCAGCATATGACGAGGAAATATAAAGGTCAGAATATAACGTAGATCAGAAGTTTAACACTAATTCCGCACTAATTCCTGCATCTTTTTAGATCTCTTAAGGTCGCTGCAATATTTAAAGAGGATTTTTCTAGAAAAATCCTATCGAGCCTTCCTCTTTAATCTTGGAAGGAATTGTTGTTTAGAAGATTGTTTATAACTTTAGTCTCTTTGTGAAAGTTTACTCCGTTTCATGCTAATATTTATATGAATATCACATAGTTGTTATGCAATTCACTTCTTATCCTCGGGAATATGAGACATGAAAATTGTCTGTTTTACTATAATTGCGCAGGCGGCATTCATTCTACAATTTGTTGGAATGCTATCATGCACGGCATAAATACAGAGAGTATGAACTTTTACACTAAGTTTTTTTCGAAAATACTATTATTTTTTTAAGTTTAGCTTCTTACCCGGGATTTAGTTTATTTAAGTAAAATATAATTTTTTGATTGAAAAAAGGGCTCTTGCCCCCATTTTAATTGTAAGAATGATGGTAGACATAATCGATGTCACATAAACTTTACGTTCGTCGGAATAAATATGTGGCATTAAAATAAAAGTCATTTTAAACAAAGAATCCACATTATAATATTATCCTCATTCCACAACGATTATATAATTAATATTAATTATAATAATAAATAATATAGTAATTTATAATATTGATATTTGTCAAATGGATGGATTCCACATTTGATTTGAAGATTTATATTATTTGAAAAGTTACCTCCGTCAAATCAATGCTGCTTGAGCGGGGGTTATGACTCGTCTCCCTTTTGTCATCACAAACTAGGGGTGGACGAGAGTAACAAAAATAAAATAAACTGTACCGTCTCGCTGCGGGCGAACAATATCGCGATGGACCCTCGCACTGCAAACCGGTCATTTCCGGTAACAGGAATTTGTATTTGTGAATTCGCAGTAATAAGAAATAATTGTCATTCAATTCGCGTTTCTTACACGAACTGCAAACTACAAGCGTGATGTTGCACGTTTGTTTATAGAGAGTGTACCAGAATACTCGTTGGAACAATACATATCTTGCCATATTGTAAAAGGCAATTTCTCTTTGTATGTTTGTCTGTCTTTTTACATATGTTTACTACTCGAAAACTAGTCGTTCGATTTGTATTTGTTTTTTTGTTAATATGTCGATAGATTATCTGGCTAGTTTCTTAAAATTAACACCCCTCTGGCTTTTTAGATACCCGTGTGTACACTTATAACTTAAGGACAACTAGACTCATTGAGAATGAAATTATTTTAAATTACCGATAAATTATTGGATTAGGTTTTTACGTACCATTGCTATGAAATATAAATGGCTAAGCGATAACTATTTTTTTTAATAAATTAAGGTCAGTTCTTTAAAAGTTCTGAAATTGTAGATAAACGGGTAGCTGTTGAAACGAACTACACTAAACGGGCGGGCTGTGATAGAAATACACGTACCGGACATGATTTATAAGGTTACTACAATACGGGCGCTTGTCAGTTTTTGTCATTTTATTAATAATTATAATATCGACATTTTCAATTTGGATGTTTATTGTTCGTATCGGTACTGGGCAAGCAAATATTAGGGGCAAAGAATACGGGGTAGGGGTGGGATGAGGAGTGGGATGAGGGAAAGCGTGTTGGTGGTGTGGATCAATCTGCGTAGGCGATGATTGTGATACGTGTGTTGTATAGTTGTCGTTTTAACCTGACTTAGTAAAATTTTGTTAGTGGATTTAGAGCAGTTCACATAAATTGAATTGTATGATTTGACATTGTGACTCGAACAACTGTGGGTAATTTCGTGTTGAGTATAAGCTTTACAAGTTTTTACCAAATTCTTATGACATTGGTTTAATTGTTCCTTTGGATATAATTAAAAAAAACAGTTTTTGTGTGTTTTGATTGTGAATATTTTCATTACATAATAATAATAACATAGTTATTAAGGGATTCTTATTATTTTGTTAGATATTATATCGATATGGCTTAAATAACTTTTTGAATTTTCTTTGTTTATTCCTATATAAATGTTTATGATTTGATAAATTTTGTTTCGCTTTAAACATGAAATAAGTTTATTCATTTTAAATTCATTAATCTGTTTATTTTTTTGTTTCGTTTATTTCTTGAAGAATAATAAGGATACATAAAAGTAATTTTTATAATCAGATGGACAGAGCTTTTTTTTTGTTTCTTTATATACCTAATTACTTGATATTCCATGAGGTGGTCATTTAATGATACGTACTAGAGCAGTAAAAGCTTAATTATGAAGTAAACTTATAAATTTTAAAGAAATCAGTAAATACAAAATCAGAAATTATTCTTGTATATAAATATAGATGTTAATGAAGGAGCAGGTTTTGAATTTATCGAAAATATATATTATATAATTTTAATTTAAATATATTTCATCTTGACTTAACGATATTTGTTTACATACATACAAATGTGATTTATTTCATGTAGGATAAATAATGAATTTAATTGTTTGCTTTTGTTATCATGAAATATTCTTTGTGTTGCATTAAATACTAATTATTCCATTAGACAGTTGCCACAACAGTTTAAATATCACTGTGGAGCATATTTACTATTTTTTCTTAAATTTGTAATAAAAAAACCTTAAATAATTCTTGCATATATATATATATTTTCAATACTAAATTATTTAGTTTTTCGCTTAATTGACTCTATTGGATATAATCATTCTTGTATATTTTGTTTGTGCCAATCTATTTTTACTAGGTAGAGATAATTTTATAAATCAGTATTAAAATTAAGAAGCGTGAGACTCTTTCCATGTAGTCAGCAGAGTTTTCAATAGTCGATCGGATATCAGTGTGATAAAAAGTAGAAGCAAAATTATGTTTTCAAGTATATTTGGTATTTTTATACTTAGTTCTTGATGCAATAGTTTTTGATGAGGTTAAACTTTCTTGGTATTGAATATTTTTGAAATGAATAATTAATCTTTATTAACAATCATTAACAAAATAAACAAAACACGAATAATCTCTAAATTATTTTTTTTAT
This sequence comes from Druceiella hillmani, assembly GCA_039881145.1. Classification (NCBI taxonomy): domain Eukaryota; kingdom Metazoa; phylum Arthropoda; class Insecta; order Lepidoptera; family Hepialidae; genus Druceiella; species Druceiella hillmani. The sequence goes on along the minus strand of JAYKKI010000054.1, from coordinate 11,401,279 downwards.
TGTTTCCCCTTTATATCCTTTTTTACTCAGTATGTCCTAACACTTTATTTTTCCCTCCTTATATTTACCCGATATATCAAGTCTATTTCATTTTCTTGTAATTTTTTCCATGGGTTTCGTATACCCTTGCAGTTCCGCTATATTTAACCGTTTATCCTGCTGTACTTACAGCAAACCAGCTTTCGTAGCGTACTCTATAAAAAGGTTATAAGAAATCCGCATAAATGATATGAGTGAACTGCTAAAATAACTTTATATTTTAAAATGTTTATTTATCCTATAACTTGAAGAAGATAGTGTACCATATATTACGTTAATTGTGTAAGTATGCATGCAATAAAAGAAAAATTAGCTTAAATTTATAGCTGACCAAGCTTTAGGCTTTAGGCTTTGAACCGACCTTCTTTCAAATTTTCTGTGTGAAGTTGTATAATGTCAATCCTTCTTTAGTATTTCGCTCTTTTCGAATGGATTTCCTATTAGATAGATAATTTAAAATAATATTGAGAGTGTTTCATAAATTTCAAGTTCGGTTTGCCAAATAATAAGCTTCAAAGTGACGTGCAATGTTCTTCAAAATTTGAAAACATTTAAGATGGCTATACTTCTTAGGATTTATATAACCGTGATTAGATATAAAAAAATTATAAAGTACCAACTAGGTTTCCGTACGCGTTTAGACATAAGTGAATATTTAAAAATATGTTAAAGTTTTATTAATAATATATTTACAGATATTATTTATTAAAATAGTAAAGATATCACTTATGGTTTTCGAGAAATAGCCTATGATATAATTTACAAGGTAAACTACGTAACAAAATCTTACTCTAGCTTGAGGAGAGAGACATCATTACGTCAAAATTAATTGGGAAATAATATAAATGTACAAAATTGTCATTAAAGTACAATTAATAGAAATGTAAATATAGATAGCGAAAATAGTAAATCTATATGAAAATAATGTAATGTGAACCACCCAAAGACTTTATCTTGTCAACCGTAAGTTTAAATGCAGACTTCATTTTAATTTGCCTTTTTTTAGATCTTGGTTAAATTCATTTCTTAAATCACGAGTGCAGTTTCATGAACCTTTTCCTAGATTGAAATTTTCATCCATCAATGTTTTCGTTGTAGTTTTAAGTTTTTATAACTTACCTTAAAGTCCAAAATTTTGAATATATTTAGCGTTAATTTTGTAGAAATTCATTATTCACAATTAAATGAAATAACGTGATGTAGTATCATTTCTACTTTCTTTAAGTTCTTTACCACGACTTAGGTTTCGTTGTATTACAACATCATTCTTTGCTAACAGCCTACCTGAAGATGTTGTAATACAACGAAACCTATGTCGTGGTAAAGCATTTAATGAAAGTAGAAATCATACTACATCACGCAGTTTCATTTAATTGTGTCCCAAATTTTAATAACTTGAAGATTACATAATGATATTAGTAAAAGTTGATGATTAAAATTTAATATTTAATTAGATTATGTGCAATTCAAATACATATTGTTGACATAACCGAACTGAGTCTTCAGGTGTTAAATAATCAACCTTATGCAATTTACTTTTCAATATATATGAAGAGTAGAAAATAGCTATTCAACACATTCTATTTGACATAAATTCCAAAGTTTTTATTTACATTATGCAAAATAATTAAAAATATCAATTCATAATACCAATTCATCTGACACGAATTTACCTACACCTATCCAAATTGTAATGAAATTTACGCATTTGATACGTAAATCAGATACTAATCTTACCATTAGTGAAAGTTTCATTACGATTTTAAATATGTATCATGTGAAAAGGTATACAATGCAAAAAGAAATTTCAAGGCCGATATTTTTTCCTTTAAACTGCAAATTCCTGCAATATAATTTTTTCTCAGTAATAATACGCATATAGATACGTAAACCCCATCTATAGTAACTGGAAATGTTTCCTTCATGAAAAACTTTAATATTGTGGGAACCGTGTAAATAACGGCGGGAATCACAAAAAACTCAACGCCTATTTCTAAACGCGGAGTTTGAAAAAGTGGGCGGGATGCTGTAGGCAAGTATAAAACAAATAGCGGAGAACCTGACTGTATTTCCGCCGTGACTTCAGCGTATGATACGACAAATGACTCATGGAAATATCATTGTAGGGCTCTGGTATTATGTTGAGAGTTTTTTTTTCATTTAATCTCCGAATCGGTCTCGAGCGCTTTTGAACTGTGACGGCGGTACGCTCTGCTGAACAGTGCATTATTACTTTTTAAGCAACATTACGCACCTGTTGTCTTGTGACATTTTTTAATTTATTTTGACTTTATTTTCCCTTTATTTATTTTGTATTTACCGCATAAACGCAGGAAGCGATTATTTCTGTTTCTGTTGGAAATCAATTTGTAGGATTATTGAATTTTTAATTTTATTCTAGGTTTATTTGTTAATTTATTCATTTCTTGTATACTTAATCCTTTGAAAATAATAAACGTTTTGTTGTTGTAAGTGACTAGATTAGTTTTTTTGTGAATTTTTGAAAAATTGTGTTAAACTTGTGGAAGACACGTAGGTAGGTGGAAAGACTGTTGATGTCACCAAGGAGAAAGAGAAAGAATGCTAATTACGGTTTACATACCCTCTGTCTTAGAATATAAGGACGGCACAGGAAGGAACTACATTACCATACGCGTAGCAAGATCTGCATTTTAAATTGTTTTTAAAGTCTCCTATTTTCCCCACGTATCCTATCACTACGTATATATAAGTTTTAAATATTTATTATTTTATCCCTAGCTAATATCTATCTAAAACTGACCCCGAAGAAAATATGCTACTGTGGGCGCTGTTAGATAAATTTTTGAACATTTAAATAAAAATTATCTATGAGACGAATAAGACATTAAAAACTGTTAGAGAAGAATTCATCGATTGCACTTTAGGAAACTTTAAGAGAATCGGTTTGAAAATGGTAAAAGTACAACTATGATGCCATATTTTTTTCCGATTGACCATGTTTTTTTTTGACAGGTTTTTTTTCATAAATGAGCTATGTTTTAACCATATTAATAAGAAAATAATATTTTATCACATAACTATTTTTAGAAAGTGTAAAAACATACATCTGCTTCCGCAGTATACGTAGCGTTACCCAAAAACAGATGCACATTTCTTACTCTCTGCACTATATCTTGAAAACGATTAATTGTAAAAAAAACATGTGATAACATTTGGAGAGAATTTTATGCTCTGCATATTTTGTGCAATCCTTAACGACATTTGATGCATAGAAATACAAAATATTTGCATAAACCGATTTTCATGAGTTTTCATCCTTAATACCTTGACTACTAGCGGATATGGTAACTCGTGACACTTTTCAACCCCTCTTTAGAACTTTAAAATAAAGGTCCATTTTTATTCATCCACCGTTCAGCCTAAGATTTAATTCTTATTTGATTGAGCTAATATACAGAGTGTTATACCTTTAAAAGAAAAAAAGTCGAAAAATGTAGGATAATTTTCACGAAACATATAAATATAAACGATATCATAATCAAATAGTAATTAAGAAAGACAAAACAATTTATACTCAAAATGACACAAAACCAGCAAAATGAAGACTTATCCTTATCCTTTAAAGCCAGTCCATTAACCTTGTATTAAATATTTCAAAAATATTAAAAAAACTTGCAGTCTTCAAGAAGATAACAAATTGAAGATAACGAATTAACTACTGAATATAAAGATACCAAGAGGAAATTTGAACTTAATTTACGTCTAAACATCATTATTTTCAAATGACAAGCGTTGTAATTTTGATAAACAATGAAAACTTTATTACTACGAAACTGATGACATAATTAAAAATCTGCAGAACTTCTAATTTGAGTTCACTACTTAAATAAAGCAGAAATTGTAATGACTAATTTAATTAAAGATTTATTACTACTGACGAGGCCAATAGTCGTTTATCATCTCTAAAATAGTAATTATAACTTGAATAAAGTGAAATATTGCAAATTGTTTGCTTATCCGCTATTCCCGTCGATGTAAACTATAAATATGAGACTTGGATGTTATTTTGTTAATCTTGCAAGTCCAAGTTTTAAAAGCTTGCAAGTTGGTTAGTATAGCCATGAAAATTAGTTAAAATAGCTTCTAAGTTCGTTTGTTATCAGGCTTAATACTTAATAAAAATTTTTATTCAATATCAATAGATTATTTTAAAAAAGAATTGCTAGGTACTATATACAGTATATAAATAAAGAGCACTTTAATCACATTAATCGCTTGTGCAATTAATCATGTGTAAACAGGCATTTTTCTCAAATCAGGTGCCTAATATATAAAATAATTAAAGTTTAAATTCTCAATGAAATCGTTATCATGTGTAAATTATTACCTTGTGTAAATAGCGCCAGTTATCAGTTTGGTGACATGAAACGTATTGTAAATTGTCAAATGTCAACATCAATTGTTATTTAACTGCTGAAAAAAACTAAAAAACAAAGGATTGTTTTTATTCTTAATTAACTTAGTACACTTCATTTAAATATTGTAATGGCAATAACTAGTAAACTAAAGAAATAAAGTAAAAAGATGTGCGTTTAGGTTCATTCATAGTTATTTTCTTTCTTTTATCGTTTACTAAACACCCATTTTCTTTCGTAACATCCATTTTTGTAGTTGAAAATTAGTTTGTGCTTACGTACACAATAGTTAAAATTAAATTTTTTTTTTTATATAATGTTTTGTTGAATATATTTGGCGTTAATTTTGTAGAAACTCATTATTCACAATTAAATGAAACTACGTGATGTAGTATTATTTCTACTTTCTTTAATTTCTTTACCACGACCCAGTTTTCGTTGTATTACAACATCTTCAGGTGGGATATTAGCAAAGATCTTTGCTAATGTCCCAAAAATATTTTCTCCAAATAAACCGTCGAAATTTATTTTTAAATTGTAATTAAAATTTGGCTAATATTATTACAAAGAAGCAAATAATAACTGGTTATTTAAATAGTTAATGATATATTATCTTATTAATAGTAATACAAGTAAGTTTATTTTAAAAACCAATGAATGTATTTATATAATCTTGGATAATCTTGGATAATCGGGTTATGTATGTTAAAGATGAATGTATTTATATAATCTTGGATAATCGGGTTATGTATGTTAAAGATTCTTATATGGCCATAATTTTTCTTTACGTATTAAACAACCTTGAACTTGAAATAAAATTGACCTTGAAATTGAATTGTGTTATTCTTTATCCGCAAACGTCAAATTCATCATCGACGGCTAAGAAGGTTATTTATGCAATATTGCCACATTGCTTGCATTTATCGAAATATAAGGTATAGGTTGATGGATTTCAATGTTAAATTTTTAAATTTCCGAAAAAATAACATGATTTAATAAAATAGACCTAACTTTGATGCGCTATGTGATGATATATATATATATATATATATATATATATATATATATATATATATATGTATATACATATATACGGCCTATAAGCAAAGACAAAAGGAATGTTTATCTGAAAAATTGAATGAAAAGACAATTTTTTTAAATTTATTAGGTGTAAAATACATTTAGGTACTAATTATGTACCCGCTAGCAATTTACACTTACAAAATTTATAAACGTTCTTTTTCCGGGAACATTGCCCTAATAACCTATGCAAGTTAATATAATATTGTATTATTACCAATCTGTTATATTTGTAAAATACTACATCTTGCGTTTGGCTCTCTGTTAACGTGTAACTTAATTGTTCTTAGATGAATTTTGATGCCGTTTATAATGACGTGCATATATCCTTCGTATACACTGTAAGTTTAATGAATTGTAGTAATATTTAGGAATGTTTGTGAAGTCGGAGGAACATGTGTATAATGTGGCTTATTTTTGGTTATGTTATATAAATCTTTAGGTATGTATTAAAATAACACATGACAGAGTATATAGCTCTTTTTCTTTCCTAGTCCTAAGTCTATCCTAAGTCCTATTATAATAGGACTTAGGATAGACTTAGGACTAGGAAATTAATTAAATTATTTAAAATTTACCTAAAATTTTCCAGAAAATATAGCGTTGATTATAAATTTTACAATTTTTCAGATATTCAGCATATTTATTCTCCAGCGAAAGATACAATATGAGATAATTTAATAATTTAACAAGGCGTCAGAGAAATAAAACCCCTAACATAACTATAATGTTTTAGTTAATTTAGTAATTCCTCGTATATTGTGTAAATTTGGTATATTGGAATTCAATATATTTGTGTATTTTCTGGATAACAGAAAGTAAATAATACGAAGAGTAGGAAAGGAACTGTTTGCATAACGTCAAGATCATTCATAGTTAATAAAAATGCAAAAAACTTGTTTTTAGGGAAATATTGCACGCAAATCAAATAAATCTATTCTACATTATTACTCCTTTAAACAACCCCGTCTCTTATTTATATAACCGCTATAAAAGAAATTCAATAAATTTTGTTTTGCTAAAAATAATGGATTTTTTTTAATTTGAAAATTTCAACAATATTCAAAATGTTTTGGATCGTTGTGATCTCTATATGTATCCTTAAATACACACACACACACACACACATATATATATATATATATATATATATATATATATATATATATATATATATATATATATTGACACTTCTATCAAATTCTGTGCGTTACGAGTGTTAATTATTATATAAAAACGGCCGCCGGCGCGGAAATCAAATTTGATTATGCTCTTTCGGAATTATCAGACTCCCCTGCTTGTTGTCGTTGACCAGAGAGAAGAGTAAAACGAGGCGGACTAATAATTTAATGTGACGGACTCGTTATAAAAATCACGTGACATATCAGTCCTACCATAAGAAAAGTTATCGAGTAGTGACTAGGGCATGTTATCTGGTTATTCGGACATCCGAATTATCCGGATATCATGCTTACTTTTACCCGGATATTGCGGGTCCTTGTAGTTTTATTATTTCATGTTCTTTTCATACTTTATTCTCTCAAATTTTACCAACACTCTGTTTTAATAAAAATAAAATTATTTTATTGTGGTATTCATAGTAAAGACAATGTCGTTCTAATAACGTTTTGTTGCAACCAAGGCGTGCGTTCGCCTGTCTTGATTTGCCGAGTTTCACTCGTACGCACCTCTCATATTCAGAAAACTCGGGCACGGTGCCTAAATCCAAAAGCGGCATTATTATAGGTATTTACACTCTTATAATGAATGTGGTTCGCATATACAACAAAATGAAGTTCCAATGTTTGAAGACTCGTTCAGTTCAGTTCAGAAGTGTCCCGAATATTTTCTGGCACAATTTAAAGTAGCAACACTGAGCTGCTTGCATCGTGCGCCGCTGATGTCTTAACTGCACTATCAATCGCATAATCAATATTATCATTTAGTTTTATGGAATGTGTAGTCTAGTTGGTTTGTGTTTGAATGGAGAAGACGCAGAGAGTACTAGCATTATTTCTTAAATAATAAGATTTTTCTCTTAAAAATCGAGTTTAGAAAGTTTTAGAAAACTTGGGGACTAAAATTGGAGAATTATTAAAATAGTATACAGAAGCAAATAATATTCAAAAGTATTATGTGTACAGTTGTAATTTAGTATCGTTTCTTATAAGTAGCTTTATATAGCTGCTATAAGTAGTTTGGTAGAAGTATCTGTTGTTATTAGTATTTTCTGCTATTGCTGTGGGATTATTTTACTAACGTCGTTCAAAAGTGCTTTATCCTCTACATACAACTTATTTAATACCGAATAAAACCGAAATTTAAGTATTTCCCTAACCCTTTTACAATAGTTATAAATGTATAAGTTAGTTTGTTTCTCTGCCCATCCATCCATTTGTAACCTCTTCACGCCTAAACTAGTAAACTGATTCATATGAAATGTTCCATAGGCATAGCATAAAAACGGAATAGTTTATATTTCAAATTTTCCACGATAAAGGGTTTTTACGCAAGCTAAGCTTCAGATAACCGCTTAGTACAATTACAATATATTGTGTACCGATGAGTTTGGAAATATTTCATTAAGTATAATTCTAAGCACCTTTCCTAATTTACAATGGATAGATTGTAAATTATATAATTATTTAATATTAGAATGTTTGCATATATTTGTAGTTAGATACGTTTGTATATTTATTTAAAGTTGTACAAATATGTACAATTATATTAAGTGGTTTCATGCATTTCGTATTTGCATAGTAATATTTGATTTTATGTAATTATTTTTATTTTCTCGTTATATCGTGTACTCTACTATCTACCTAGTTGTAATACATATAATGATATTCTATTGATGAAGTTATTGGAAGCAAGTATGCCTCCCGCTCTAGTAAAATTTTTCGCAAATTACTTTTGGGCTCGTGAACAATACGTAATATACCAATAGTTGGCAATTTCGAATCTCGGCCTTATGTTGTTCAATCTGGAATCAGTAAACGTAGTAATTTAAATTCACTTCTCTTTCTGATTATGATGAACAACTTGCCTTCAGTAGTTAGGACTGCTCCTTGTCTTCTTTTTGCTGATGATAAAAACTGTTCTTAGGTGTTAATAGCCAATTCGACAGTGAACTGTTCCAACATAATATCGACTCAGTATTCCAACGGAGTCTGAGGAACAAGCTAAATTTTAATGTAAGAAAACATGCTATGATGACATACTCTCGATCATGAGGTAGGCAGAAGTAAATTTAAAAGTATTCCAACTATGCAGGATATCGTGTCATTATGGACAATCATCTTATATTTCATAGTCATATCGCGGAAACCCGTCAATAGGCCTGCAAAGTGCTAGGATTTATCATATGGAATTCCCACGATTTCTAAGATACCGAAGGTATTATTACATTGTTTAACTCTAAAGCACGTAGTATGCTTGAATCGAGTGCAGTCATCTGGCCTCCGTATGAAGCTAATTATATCCTCATGCTGGAGAAAGTATTAAACAATTTAATTGGTTTTTGAATTATAAAATATATGGATATTTTCCTCTGTTTCCATAATAGGTATCATCGGATGTAATTCCCTTCAACTCCGGTGGGAATTCCTTTTGATAGTCCTCGATCCTGAGTTCCTTTATGCTTCCGGTTGCTACTTGAGAGGAAATCATCATTGTTTGTTTTACCTACCTAGAGCGCCCGAAAATATTCAACAGCCTTTACCTGTTTTTTGTGCGCTCACATTACTCAACGCAGTAATACGAGATACATTCAGTCTAGATATTTTTTCTGCACCATTAGCCGCTTCAGAAATGGAGTCATAGAGTTGTTTGGTGGTTCATGACTGATTTCTAAATGATATTTATCGAATTTTTTTGCGTATTTATTTTTTAAATTATTTTTATAATTGTATAAATAATTCTGTGAATGTATTGTTCTATTGTAAATTGTCATATAACTATTTTAATATATTCTTCCACATGCCCAGCACCTTAAGTAATATTATAAGTTGAGCATAGGGTTTCCATGAAATAAATAAATAAATAAATTTGTTTTTTTCTTTCTTTAGAAGATGCTGAATGAATTGATACATATTGAGAAATTGTATCTTTGTTAGACATTTCCAATTTATTATTTTCCCTTCACATTTCTTTCTATGCAATTAATATTTATTCATTCACTTATAATACAGTGGCAGCTTAATAAAACTACATATTTTGGCTATATATGGAAATAACAAATGAAAAAGATGGAGCACTTCATTATTTGTAGGTAAAATATCTACATAGTGAACAAAAAAGTAGTCAATTGATACATTGATATCGTAAGTCACAGATATTGCTTCTCAATAACTTTTTGAGAGTTGTCTTCGACACGTTAGGTTATCAAGAATAAGATAATTTTTTATGTGTCATTTTCACGCAATTAACGCTTATCTACGGTCTGTATTATATAAAACTACACAATTTTTTATTGCAAAATATTATTGAATATTAGTAGCAAGCTTGTTGTTACAATAATTCAGAAATTTTACGACCATTAGCATATTGACAAGATAATTTTGATAATGAAGGCCCGAAGTAAATATAAACACCGAGTAAATTATTTGTGAGTTCAATGAGCAGTATTTGACAACTAGATTTCGCATTAAAAAGAGTTCTGTTGAATTAAAATAATATAATATAATAATAATTATTGTAATTTATTAATTTTATAGTATATTTACAATAAGAAGTGTTATGTTGTAAATAATATACGATAACAATATTTATCCATGTATTATTACAATTTATTATTTCTTTCAAATATAATCTTTTTATTAATACTGGATTTTGTCCAATTTAATACTTGTCAGAATGGAAAGCATAGATTTATTGTTTTCCATAACTACGCAAAACTTTAACTGCTTTTAGTTAACTTACATTATTGTTGGTTTTGAGACATAAAAATACACATATGCTACTTACAAATCCCTCACGAGCTATGCTATTAACGAACGATTGAAAATTATAACTAAAATGTTTATTTATAATGTTTATATATTTTTAAAAGGGAATTTGCTATACGTATTAAGGGAATGGATCGCTTGTACGGGAGGACACGGTTAGAAAGCCATCTACAACTGTCGATTGAAAGTTAAAACATAAAAATTCTTAGATAGCTATACAGGTTAACGGAGGGATATAATATTGGTTTTAGGCCTAACCAGATTCTCTGAGATTATTAATATCAGACTATCTGGTTACACCCAAGAAGTGAAAAAGTACAAAATCTATCCACAGCAAGATATTGGAAATATATGAAATAAAGTATATTAATTTATATAAATTCCAGTGGTGAGATATTGACCCGAAGATAAGTATTTCCACAAAATATCAGATTATTTTAACAGGATATATTTTAGAGCAACCTATTGTAAGAAGAAAAATTTGAAACAAATCCCTCATTTAAGTTCAATCATTTGTTTACATGTCAATTTTATTAGTTGGCTTTAAATTCAGAAAAGGTGAATAATGTATTGAGCACTTATTTTTATTAATTTCTTTATATACAACTTTGAATGGTTGAACTGATTTGATCGAAACTAGTTTTTCATTGGGAAGTTTTGTTTCTTTTAAAGTTTTCGATATATTTAAAGTTATGAATAAAAAAATAATAAAAATGTGACTTCACTTGGTATCAACAAGTGGTCTGGAGTAAAGGGAAACAAAATTTTCACCATAATGAGACAATAGTTAAACTACACTAATAAAAGTAGGACCCAATCAAAACTTAACACTAAATGAAATAACCTCTTATTATGTCAGAAATACGGTCGGAAGTTTTCGCGTCAAGAAGACCAGGTTTATTTGAGCGATAGGAGAGGAGAAAAACCTCTGCAAAGTGAAATATCAAAGAATGTAACTATTGCAACAGATTTCACGGATCAATTATTTTTCTCCACTGCGTGCAGTAGAAAAATAATTGATCCGTGAATATAATAATTGATCGTTACGCGAACGGTGGTTTTTTGATTATTTTGTAATTTTATTTCGTTCTTGAACAATTTTATAAATTATCATTTTGTTCAATACATTAAATATACGTTTAAAGTGAATAAAATTGTAAATTCATTTTAAAGCTCATATTTTGTGAATTTGAAGTTTTACTTCACTCGTGTGGCCTAAAGCACACTGGTTTTTATTTAAATTACACTTCACTTCAGGAAACGTATCCAATGAAAATAATCACCTCCATTTTATATGCAGTTGGTACAGCAAACTGTGTTTAATTTTTTTTTTTCACAGAAATTAATATATCAATATGAAACATATAATTTCAAAATGCTACACGAATTTGTCTGAAATTCGTGAAGAAATCTTAAACGTACTATGGTTGAACATGACTAAATTGTAAGGATTCCCTGTATGGTTAGAGAACCTTGAAAAATATTGTACATCTCATTGCTTTGAGCAAGCTGAGGTACGTTTTCTTGCACGTAGGCTGAACATCCATAAACGCGTTGCGCCATTGTATACGACGGTTAAGTCCGGCTTTAACTTGCAGCGGTAACGTTTTAAAAATGTTATATTCAGACTACTTGAGTGTCGATAAAATTTTTAAGCTGAAAGAACTTTCGCTTGCTATAAACGCTTTCCATTAGCGGCTACAAACTTACAATTTGTGGTATGTATACGAAAGCGTTTATTTATTCGACGATAAAAAATTACTATAAGCTTTGATGTACAATATACTACACTGATTTGTTCGAATGATAATATATATATATATATATATATGTATATATATATATATATATATATTATTTTATTTTTTTTTTTTTTTCTACAACGAAATTGGCGATATACTTTGCTTAAACTAAAAACAATTTTTGGAATACTTTCATTTTTGTGGGACAATTTATTTCTATCACATATTGGAAAAAGGAAGCGACTTAATATTTTCGACCACTTGCAATAGTTTCTTCAGGAAATAATAATTCATATTTCTTTAAGAGACAGTATTTTTATAATTTTGTATCAAATTCAATATATCTATTGTTATCTGCAGTAACGTGGAATGTTAATCAGTTAAGTTAAAATTTATATCCGTATTAACTTTTCCTTACATTTTTCCCATTCAGTAGCAACATTGTGATCTAATTATAGATGGAAGAAAATTTTGTATGCTATCCTACAGGAACCACACTTCTTATTTCAAAGCACGGTATAGAATTTTAAAAAAATATTCTTAACCGAATATTTTCGGTTTGAAATTTTTTGCACTAATTATCGATATTTTGTCCTGAAAACATAAAGTTTTAAAATGTATATTGAATTTAATATGCAGTTTTGTTAGACACCTAATACAAGTGCAAACACAAAGGTCTTACTATGACCACAATAATAAAACATGAAACTCAGTCGTTATTACAATTGTAAACTTAGAGTGTGAGCTCAAATGTTCGATTTTAAACAGTAGTTCTCACGTCTACAAATTCAATTCTTACATCTTTAATAATATGGGCTAGAAAAATCTTTTTTTCATATAAGAAATAATTAGAATAATTTTGAAATTATACTTGGCCGAGCAAATTATATCATATAGCGGTCAATAGGTTTGTTATAAACTGTTTTAAAACCATATTCTTTCGTATAATGGTAAGTATTGTTTTTATAATACATAAATGCTGTTGAATGTTCCTAAGAGTTAATCTTTGCTAATAGCCCACCTGAAGATGTTGTAATATAACGGAACCTAGGTCGTGGTAAAGTGGAGTTAATATTACATCACGTAGTTTCATTTAATTGTTTATAATGCATTTCTACAAAAGTAACCCCAAATATATTTAATAAATCAAGAATAGAAATGATTAATTCTTTGCATAAATTTTGTCAGCTAAATAAATATGACCTTGTATTTTTCGACGCAAATATAAATTAGTCAACGCTCTCAATGCACATGTAAAACTATAGAAGGAATAAGTTCACTTTAGCGAAACAACGAATTTTTTATTTTTTTTCCTTAACGTAGTTGAAAAAATAGTAAGTTACATAAACCTTGCCTTCGATATTGTCAATATCTGTTCACGATATATTCGATAAAAAAGTAGAACTACCTAAATTATTTCCACATAAATTATATATTCGCAACGATAAATTTGTACAGCTTCTTTGCCTTAATTAACATTTATTACACTGAATATTTCATATACAAATAGGAATACATTCATTATCTTTTAAATATTAGGTAAGATTTATTACATAAAAAATATAATAAGTGAAAAAACTGTAAAAAAAATTATTTGAAATTTGACAGCTGTTTCTTCAATAGAAAAATACTTTTTAAATAGATTTTGTTTCAAATTAAATATATTTTGTCACATTAATTAAAGAGGGCTTACTTTATAAACGTTAAATATATTATTTATTCTGAGTATTCTTTGGTTTAAAAAATAATAGTGAAAACTATACTTATAGTCCACATTATAAATGTACCCTGATTATAAATGTACCACATTCAAAGTATTTTGTTTTAATTCCATCTCGAAGTAGCATCATGTTTAATTAACATTCCTTTAAAATATATTATATAACAAAGAAAGAAAAGCGGGTCTCAAATCCCTTAAGAATATAGGTCAACGTAAACCTAAAAACTGAACTAACTTTTATAAATTGGCTTATGCACCCATCTTTAATTCAAATAACATTCGGTATACGAACAAATGATCAGAGTCACCTTCCGGCGGTCCCATTACTAGCCGACTTCAAATTGAACTTTAACAGAAGCTAGTCTGAACACTGGCCGGCGTCGGATGGAACATTGCGTATTTATGAGTACAGTTGCTTATATAATTTATTATTATAACGATGCCCCATACAATATTTGCCCAGGCTGTACAAATATGTCTCTTAGAATTTTTCTTTAAAAAGTTATTGAACAGTTTCTATCAGTTTATGTAAGGTTTATATACTCCCCCGTTCCTATAAAAAATCAAAATAATGTATTTTTTTGTAAATTGAGCTTAGTGCGTATATTACTTTATTTTTAAAGGTGTTTCATTTTATTTCACACTCTGACATTTTTTGACTACACAGGTTCCATTTTCTTTACCATGGACTTTTTAGACTATTACCACTACCTGGTAACAGTCTCCTTGAATTAGTTGACAGTATTATGATTTGAAATTGAGTTAACTAGTTAGAATTAGTTTTATTGGCACTTTTTTTAAATATACGTGAGTTAAGTTACTCACAAAATACATAACTATAAGTTCATATTTACAAAGCTGATTTACTTTAATATTGGTAAGAAATTAAATATTGAATGAAAATTGTCACAATGTTCAGGCTAATAAAGAACTGATAACCGGAGATCGAATCTCAATCGTGGCTGGAAAGCGAGATTCGGTTGTGATTGGTGATGGGCTATAACATTAATATTCTTGCATTCTAAGAAAATAATTTTATTGATAAATTTTGACAATTAAATGAAACTACGTGATGTAGTATTATTTCTATTTTCTTTAATTTCTTTACCGTGACCTAGGTTTCGTTGTATTACAACATCTTCAGGTGGGATATTAGCAAAGATCTTTGCTAATATCCCACCTGAAGATGTAATACAACGAAACCTAGGTCGTGGTAAAGAAATTAAAGAAAGTAGAAATAATACTAAATCACGTAGTTTCATTTAATTGTGAATAATGAATTTCAACAAAATTAACGACAAATATATTCAATAGATAAATATTGAATTAACTTACCCGCTCGACTGTACTTGCGTATATTGATGTACTGACGACTGATACGTGTGCGATTTAGTTCTAGAGATGCTAGATTAATTTGTGAGATAATTTATCCAAAACCGATTATCTCAGCAAACCGGGTAATACAATTTAGAAAAATAATTGAATTTTTTTTCAGAATTTTTTTTCAGACAGAAATTTGTGGAAAAATTTTGTAACCTCAAGTCACTTTCAAAGCAAATTTGTGGTAATTTTCATTAAATTTTGTTTGGCATCGTACGTTGAATGTTTTTTTTAATTTTCGTCTTATTACTAGAGTTTTTAAGTGGAGTTTTGTCCCATAATAGGTCTTGCTGGTGACTATGTATCTTCCTAAAGTCAACTAGTTAAAATATATGTTATACATTTAATATTTTTATAAATCTTTGATATTAAAAATAAGTAATTTATAAAAAAAAGTAATTTATAATTGAAAATAAGTAATTTATAATTAGTAACAATTTTATAATTTTTTCATAAAGCATTCAGAAACTATTCAGAACGAGTTTAAAGGACTACACGTGAATAACGAGAAACTCCATTTTTCATGCCACGAGAATAAAACCAAAGCCAGCGTTTCACCCTGTTGGCCAGAGTACAATCCCTGTGCCGGGAACGTATTAATTTCGATCCTTATATGTCACTTTGATCACTGTGATTAAAATGATTTGATGTTTCCTTTTTTGTGCGTTCATGTATGTAGAAAAATTTGCTGTGTGGAAAATGTGAAGCGTAGGGTTAATGATTTGAAAAATTCGACGCAGTATTTTGAGTGTGTCTGTACGGTTTGTTCTTTTGGATAATTTTTAATTTTGATATTTTTTAACAACGCAGTTGTGATTAAAGTCACAGTGATGTAATTAGCCTAAAGTACGCAGTCGTAAATTATGGTACGTGTTGGGAAATGGTAATATATCATATGGCAGAAAGAATAAAAACATATGGCCAACAAATCGAACGGCATTTTTTTACGTTGGTGAAGAGCGGAAAAATATTGCGTTAAATAGAAAACATATCTAATATTGTTCATATGGTTTAGAAATTATTTATTTATATGTATCACTAATTATATATAACATATATAATTATACATATATAACTTAAATATTTTAATCGGGAAATAAATACAATAATATTAAAAGAGAAAATAAATATTAATAATTTTTTTTCTAGTTATATCTAATTCATTCATATTGATCCGATATAGATGGGTTAACAAAAATCATAAATATTTTGGTTAGGTTTTGGGCGGACAATCTTTCTAGGTTTTCTTCTTAAATTCTAATAAAATCAATAATATGAGATCCATATATAATTGGTATATGACTACTTCTAATTTGATGCTCGCAAAGCTTGGAGCGTATCTAATTAGTATGTGTGTATGAGTAAAATCCGAATTATTAAAAGTATACGATAGAAAAATTATAACTCGGTGATAAAAAATCAATATAACAGATATCTAGACGAAAAAATGTGCGATTCGAAATCCCGAAAGTCGATATATCTTCCAAGAAAAATTGTTGTACATGCATACTTTTATATGTTGTACATAACATCACATCACGAAAATGTGTCACAAACCGTAAAACTTGGCATAAAGATAAATGCGTAATTTTGATGGTAGCATCAAAATTATGGTCAACTTTAGATATCATTTCCTATTTTTATTTGTTTTTATCAGCTTTGTCTTTTCAAGAATGTCTTTTACCAAAGGCAATTTGCAATAATAGTTTTACTAAGAACATATTTGAGTGGTTCATGTACTCCTCAAATATTTATTGATTTACCTACTTTAATGAATCTTATTGATACATATCGCGGACTCATTTCCACGAGAGCGTACGCATAATAATATAGAGGTATCATACAATACTATTAAGATATAATCTCTGACAAACATTTTCTATAGTAACTAACGCTCTTTGAACAAACCAAAATTCTTGACGCAGAGTCTTTGTGTCGTAAGTGCTATGAGGTATCAGTTATACGACTTAGCACCAAATAAATTGGCATACATTAATAATACATATAGGGTAAAATATAAGTCTTTGAGATACATTGAATTGACATATGTACAATGTATTTCACATTCAAGGTATTTTCCGCATGAGGTTAAGGGGTGACCAGAAACGATGATGTGGCGTCTGTAATCGTTGTCCGTTCGTCTTCGGTGATAAATGGGGGAACGAAAAAGATAACACTTACGCTGCTATTACGATTGAAATGAAGTCGGTTATTAATTAAACGTCATTACGGTTAATAATAATAAGTCGTGAATCGTAATTTGCGGTTGTCCGTTCACCGTGTACATTCACCTAAATTTTGAAATAGCTTTTTTATATCTACATTTATACCATTTCTGGTTGCCAAGGATAGAAGCGGTAGCAATAAATATATACGTACGCCCATTTATCGATTAATGTCGAGAGGAACACCACGTTCGGAGACATATTGAAGCGCAAGGAGATCAATCATGTGGCACATCGACATTTCAACGGATGATGCACGTGAATACATATGTTGGCTATATGTAAAAAAATATATTTGGTGCTATTTCACAAGTCGGGCTGTTTCGAGTGGTGAAATTGTTATACTGAAACAAGAAGGATTAGTGTTAGAATTAGAAGTATTAACTAGTACATAGTGGTGTTGCAATTCATAAGAGAAGAGAAGTGATAAAAATATAATGAAAGTCGGAAAACACTGGTTAAACATTGCAAGGTAAAGAGGACGCTTATTTATTTACTGGCTGATTATCCTGGGTATTCCCGCCGTTATATTCCCGATCTCAACCGGTCATCCGATGTTTTGGGGAACGGAACGGACTAGAGGTGTTAGTGACCGCGGGTGGAGGGGGGAGATCGGCTCAGTTAAGCAGCATTCCGTGCGGCTCTCTATGCAACGGGCGTGTCCCAATTAATGCTGTTGAAGGCAATTCACTCCTGATTGTTGACCATTATAGTATTTTTCAATTGTCTATTTTTTCAACGTGGTGAAACCGCAAGGCACAGCTAGTGTAACATAATTATGTAAATTTAAATATTATATCGAAATTGAAAAGCAGATTTGCGCTCCATTAAAATTGTAAATTGAAAAGTTTGTGCTGTTCGTGCTGTTTTCATAAGGGTAATTATAGGAACGAACAATAAACACGTGCATTATAATACACTGGCCGGTGCGGCTTAACAAATTGTTTAAGGCATGGTTCTCCACGTAGATTAAAGTAATTTTGCATTTCATAATTAAATTTATATCAAATTTGTACGGATGTAAAGAATAAACTTGATAAGTTATTTGGACTTGCTGTTTCGTAGAGTTACAGAAACGGGTACTAGTAAAAATAGCATTAATTAAAACCCATGTTCACATTATACTAAGTATGTCTTCCAGATATATTGTACTGTTAACGACATGTCACGTTTAATGTGTTTGTTTTGTTTTGTAAACCTCTTTACTTTTAAGACGATTTTATGAGCTTTACTTGTATGTGTGGATTCAACAAAGGTTTTCAATTAAATTTTCACCCACTTCCAGATGCCTGAAATATTGAAAATTTCGCACAGGTATCAAGAATCGATGTAACACAATAATTTATTATTGTATTACATATTATCATCTGGCATTCTCACTAAGGTCAACTCATAATAAAAAATCTTTAAAATATTTTTAATTTCATTGTCACACATAAAATATTAAAACTCGAGTGTCATCATTACACAAAATTTTGTTTTTAGGTCAAAAAAACTTTTTATATAATATTGGAACAAAAACTTTAAATACAAAGATTTTGATCTAAGATTAAAGAAAAATAAAATTATAAAGAAAAGAAACCAAAAAGCGTCCTTTTTTTAGCAATATAAACTACGAAATAAAAAACAATCCCTAAAAATAAAAATTTTGATCAAGAGCGAAAGGGTATCTTACAACTCTCTACAACTTAATGATTTGAATAAGCTTAAGTAAAGTAAGTATAAAGTAATCTGACAAAAAATTAGCTTTAATATAAAAAAGCATGGGGATCTGACAAAAAATTAAGTTACACAGAGTTGTGAGACATTCTTTTACTCCTGACCGAAATTGTTATTTTTAGAGATTACTTTTATTTTTCAGTTCATATCGCTACAAAACGATGTTTTTTATTTTTTTTAAACTATAATTTTATTTATTATGTTTGTAAACTGCTCAAGTAGTTTCCACATGGTTTCAATCTGTAGAACATTTGTCGTTTTTACGCATCATTATAGTTATCAATAAAAATATTGTTGTTTAATATTTATCTTGGGCACCATGTTGGATGAATGATCTATGCCACCTCTTGTATATAAGTTACTTGTATGTGAAAGTTAAAAATATTCACTTGGATAAATTTTTAGTGGTGTTGGTATTCCATTCGATCGGAATAAAAGCCTATGTGTCATCAAGAGTAAAAGCCTATGTATCACCCCATTACACCCACTATACTTTACTAAATGGTAATAACATCAGATCCTTATCTGATGTTATTACCATAGAAACATTTTCAAATATTTTCTTATTTATGGGGGCGGGTTATGACAATGGATATTATTTTTGAACCTAGAAACATGCTGTGATTACTAAATGGAGGTAAGCTTACGAATGTGTTTTTAAACCCATTTTTCTGATAATATTGGCAAATTAGGGCTCTGAGTCAATTATATTTGATAGCTTCATTGAATATTTTATGTGTGAGTAATAATTACGAACATGGGAGAGTAATTAATTACAAGCATTGTCAAGATTAAACCTGAGTTGCTAAATATAAAATTAATGAACTGAAAAACATTTCTCTTTTTAGTATTATTTACAGTTATGCTTCTTCCTTTTTAATATAATGCCATCGTTGAATTATTGATTTTCAGAATCGATCCCTGGTTTGAGTTTCCACATACTTGTGTTGACTATTGAAGTATAACCGAAAATATTATATTGTTATTTGTCTATGATAAATAAAAACTAATTGCAAGTTAATTATACTTACTAAGAAGCTAAAAATGCACTGAGACGGAGGCGGATGAGAATTGTAATAGAACTCCACGTTTTATTGCTAATAATAGCAGAGTACATATTAAATAACTTTTTTTTAATATACAGTGGCTTATATAGTTGATGAGAAAAATATATTTAAAATATACGTCCATAATTGCACTTTGTTTAATTATTTCAAAAATAGTTCAAGGTCAACTTTAAAAATTTATATATTTTGTGTTCTCATGGTAACAAATTATATTTTGAAAATATTTCTTGAGGACCATTTTACTATGGCTATCACAATAGATCATTCAACAACGATCCGGGACAAGCAAACTAATTTTTAACAATATAGGTTTTCTTTCGTATTATTTCTTTAATGTAGGTTTTCTTTCATATGATTTCTACGGTTCTGTGACTTATTACTGTAACACACATAAAATTGAAATCAATAAAAAATAAATTCGTTCATCCTCAATGCTTAATTTAATTTGTAAGTCGATAAAGAATCGAAATTTTTATAATTAAATTTAGTACTAATTGCGATTTTTAGTACTAATACGAGTAACTATTCTGCTTTTTTGTATTGACAGGATTTAAGGATTCAATTAGGGACATCATTAGGTAATATCGATCGTACTCGCATTAATTTCAACCTCCAGAAAGATTAAAAATAGATCGGCACGTGCACTATAAGAGTCAATGCCCATTATGGACCATACATGGTTCGATCACCTCAGTTTAAATGTTATTATAATACTCACAATAGGAAAATTATTACAAAAGGTAATACTCAAATATGAATCAAAAATATTTAGCTAATAAAAATATTTCATTTGAGCGAAATTTCAACCACACGTATTGGTGGAATTTCACTCTTATATTTTTGTAATGTTGTGTTCGTAAGATTTATACAATTCAAATAATTGAAAGATTATATAAAATTTTAAAAAAAGTTAGTTACTTTATATTTCACTAATTTGCATATAAAATAAAATTATAACAAGTTTGGGTCTGTGATCGGCACACGCAAAAATACTGGATGGATTTTAATAAAAATTTGGAGTTTTATATTTTAGAGAATTAGCCAATATCTGCAATAGAAATAGCAAATATTATTAATTAGTCCTTTCCTGATTACACTAACCGTATCGATTCATGAATACATAATTTTAAATCAAATCAAACCATATGTGGGTAATAATTTTATGAAACCTTTAAACAAAGTAAAAAAAACTGGATGGTGTGATACTGTGAATAAATATCGTTTAATTTAATGTACATTCAGTGTACATGAATGGTCAATCAAATTCAGCTCCATACAGGCATCTAATTTTGGTGCATTTGTTTACGTTTTGTTACAAATTTCTTGGAGCACCTATGAGTTAAACAATTAAAATTAATTTATTAATTCCCATGAGCGATGATGAGTCAGAGGCAAAGGGTAACCTCTCAAAAAATCTAAAACTCCAAACCCTATTTTTCAAAAAATTTCTTTTTTTGTATAAAGTGTGCGTGCATCTTATATACCCTTTGATACCGAATTTGTTTGTATTTTCTAGCATATTCTGCGTATTTTGTTGTGGAATAGAAATAACAATTAAATTTTCGAACATTATGGACTTAACTTTTGTAGTCGAAATATATTCAACACTTTGCAGGAACCCGTAAGGTTGACACCATTTTTTTTTTTAAAATAAATAAATTTTACGTAAATAGTACGTAATAGTAGTAGTAATAAAAATTTAGTATTATTTACAAAATATGCATTGAAAGTCCTCTAAAAAATTATATTCTTGCACCTATTATTGATGCATTCGATAAAAGAAAAACGAGGTATCATGTAAGGTTGACACCATTTTTTAAAAAAAATAAATAAATTTTATGTAAATAGTACGTAACAGTAGTAGTAATAAAAAATTAGTATTATTTACAAAATGGGCATTGAAAGTCCTCTAAAAAATTATATTCTTGCACCTATTATTGATGCATTCGATAATAGTTACAAAATATATTAAAAATATTGTACCAATTAAGTGACTCGCTTTTTGATCAATTTCATTAAATTCATTGCAAACATTTCGAAATTCAAATTGTGTCTGAATAAAAGAGTCTGAATGAAGCATACAATCAGATTTATTAAAAAGATTCCTTCATAATTACTGCATTGCTTACATATTCCCACAAGCACAGTTTATTCCATGAACATTTTTATATATATATACTACTACTTAAATGCAATTTTAGTAACTCAACCGTAATCTATATATCTTGATGCACGAGCATTAACTTTAAAAAAATAAGACTAAAATTGATGTACAGCGTTTCCGCAAATGACAAATATTATATTACCGGTAAGACCATTTGATTCCCATGCCGCTCGTCATCTCTACTCTATAACGTGTTTCGCAAAAAAGACATTTTTAATATTACCAACCTAAAATATTACGTTTGAAATGTTATTTTATGTCGTATTTTATAAATTATTTTCAAATCTTTCTCTACTGGCAATATTTTCTTGGCCGCATACAAGGATTTAAAAAAAAATTAATGTAAATTATGGTCCCATAAAAGGAAGTCTTACAAGAATTATATTGTAGATATTGACACAAAAACACACAACTAAAATTAATCAACGTAATTATATTTCTGAAAGAGCGTGGAAATTTTAAATCCGTGAAACGAATGGTTTGTGCAGATATACTATGGGTATTAGTAAAATAAATCGATGTTAGTGTTTAAGATGTAAATAAAATTGAGACTTGAGTATTAATTATGTATCAGACATAAATATTTTAATTGGTAATTCGGGGTAAAAATATATGTAAACGCTATAGAAATTTTGTTACGATAGAAAATATGAAAAACGATTTGGAAAAAGAGAAGATTTTTCTAAGGCGGTACAAAAATATTGGAAGAATGTAAATTACACGTGGAAACCGAATGCAAATTATATGCATTCTAAAATCAAATATATTTCTAGGAATGATGAATTGGGATAATGATATCATTTTCATTAGTTTGAGTCACAGAAAACATTTTCTGATAAAAACCTAAGGATTGAGAATAATGCTGTAAAATAAAATACTCGTAAATTTTCACTTTCGCCCGAGATTTTGTTTATATTTTATTTCATAACAAGAATCAGAGAATTGGGGCAAGAGGTTAATTAGTAGAAAATGCCTGAAAAAAAATCGGATGGTAATATGCCATATTTGAACATGCTATGTCAGCAAAGTGAAACTAATAATATACTACACATTTTTATTCGAACATACTTGTACTTTGCTTGTGTCTTCTTTGATTTATCATAATTTCTTAAGTTGTTACAAAATTCACCGAATTTTATTGTGCTTATCTTTTTTCAATTTGCAAAATTAAATTTTTTTTCTGAATAGTTTTCTAGCCCTTATATTTCCTGTCATCAAACCATATTTTTCTTAAATGGTATCCATTGTAAATATTTAGTTTTTCAACATTTAAAATTAGTTTTACACTTTTATATATATGTACTTATACATAAATATATATATATATATATATATATATATATATATATATATATATGTATATATATTATTAGACACTCATTTCTATTTGTAAATCTTAAACATTTGGAGTAAATTTTATAAGTCTTAAAAGTTTCATAGCTGTAAGGGAAGTGAATGAGTTTTAATTAAAAACAGACACCAAATTTAATTTTTTTAAAGTAATTTCATACAACGGAAAATGTTATGATGTTTTATTATATAACAAAATCCACAGAAATAAAAGATTTCATAAAAAAAAAACTTAATTTATCCTCTATTCCAATGAGTTTCTGTAAATTAAACTTAGAAACTATAAAATTTGTAAAATATAAAATTAATACAATTAACCGTAAAAGTAATTTATTCTAAGTTCTTCGCCTCTTTCATAACGACAGGGCTTCATTTCTTCATTCCGTCTACTCATTTTACGTGTTATCGAGATAATGACCTCTTTACGGCCGCCTACTTAATACGGTCAGTTCTTATTTCTATTCAATTCCATAAAATTTAACATTCAACACAAATCTGTAGTATTATTGGTATATAAAGAAAAAAGTCTTAGAAGTAACTATACTTTTTCAGATATAATTAAATTACATATGTGTAGGTTTTGGGTGTATCTTGTGAGAAAATTTTTAACTTATTTAGGAATATTATTATTTATTACTGTACCTGAAAAAAACATTCAGCTCCAAACTTGCAGTTATTCCACCATGTATTTTAAACAAATTGAAATGTATACTAATACGAATATGTAAAATCTGTATAGTGCTGGGTTGTGTTTAATTAGTATATAGCATTCAGATGGAACTAGGAAAAGAGATAAATGACATTTTTCTTAATTTTATATTCAGAATAATTTTACGAGTCGAAATGTAATGAAATTACCTGGATTTAAGTTCTATTTTGAATCAGTTTGCTCGAACGAATGAAAGTATCTCTAAATTTAAATTTGGAAGTGTATAAAATTAGTTACTTGCAATAAATAAGACTAAAGACTATATCGATAAACAAAACTGACACTGACCAAACTTTCATGAGTCAAAGGCTTTAACTTTTGTTTATCTCTTACCATATGATGTTGGTATCTCAGTATCTGACAACAATTCAATTAGCGACTTTCTCGATTTTATCCTGTGATTGAAATATGACATCTTTAAGATATGGAAGTTGTACTTTAAGTATAGCACAAAAACAAATAAATCTATCTTCTCTCGACTTTATATCCTACTACGACTGTCGACAATTTGCTTCTGAAAGATTCTCAATCATTTCGGTTAAATAGTCTAAAGATCCTTAATGACAACAAAAAATTCTTTGACACTTGTAGGCAAAACAAAAGGAAAAAAACTTTTCTTTACTGATAGCCTTACCAAATCAAGTTACTCACGCGTTTAATTTTTATTGCTATATCAAAACATGCTTAAGAGAAACTTACGTTGAAACAGGAGTCGATAACATCACGATGTATTTTTAAAAAGAATACAGCTTTATTGATGAAAGGCACGATGAAGAAATTTGTTAGCAGATTCTGTTGCTTTAATTTTCAACAATATGCTCCTTGTTTCACTGCAATTATAATTCTAGTTTTTATGTTAAAGTCACCTGAAAGTCAATAAATTCTGATTCTAGGCACTTTCTAGTTTGTGCTAATTATGTGGAGAAATAATTAAGTGACAAAACTATCGACCGAGAATAATTTATTTTCTCGAACATTTTGAATAACTTTTTATCAAAGAGCCGCAACTCGATAACCACAAATTTTATGTGACTTGCACTGACTAATTCAGATAAAGTTACTAATAAGCTACTACATTAGTATCGGCTTTCTTCATCTTTTGGCCCCATTCCCAGTGCTTTTACAATTAAACTTTTATCTTAAATATGCTTTGATATATAATTCCTGAAATTATAATGTAACATATACAAGAAACTATTTAAGACATGATTAAAATAATTTTTTCACGCATTTAGCATTGATTCAATAGGTTTTGAAAAAATAAAATTTCATCGCGTCGACAGCGACTGTTCATAATAACATACACTTCTAGCAAATGTTTTAATAAAAAATCCCAACTCAAATATGGAATGTGATTTTTTTTTTAATACTTTTGTGAATCCTTGCCTTCGATCTAAATCAAAACTCTCATCAAACGTTTAATTAATTTTTAAATAAAAGGCAATGAACTTCTGGTCTTTATTATTATTTATTACATTTATATGAAAAAAATTTTACTTCTAAATTATTACGAGAAGGTCGTATTTCTCATAGAACGAATGCGTTCGAACACTTATTCGAAATTATTTTACAATCTCGTTATCCATGAAAGAAAAACAGATTCTATGTTGCATTATTTGAATACAACGCTTTATTTTAGTACCATTTCAAATTGGTGAATTGTGGATCCCCGATCCGTTTTAGGAATGAGTCTCGATAAAGCAATGCTAAAATAAGATTTGTAATCCCAAATTTAATGGAACCTATATCGATTTGTTTCCAATATTTTTATTAAAAAAAATATTAATTATACCTACGATACCTTGATCAAGATAAATGTATCAAAAAATGGAACTGAATTTTTAGTAATGATTGTGAAACAGTCGCAGTTATTATGTCAATTAGGAACTGTTACGAAGTAGGATAGATGTTGTCAGCATTTCTACTGAGTGTGAAGAATAAAATTTTGTTACTTAAGACATTGTCATTGCCGTATAGGTGTGTAAAATATCTCATTACCTACCTTTCAAATTAAACTTTATTAAAACAATTTGCAAGTAGATGAGAAAAGAATTCAAAAAAGTGTTAGAACTGAAAAGACGTAGGTATTTCGGGGATAATCCTTCCTAATATTTATAAGTTGTACAAAAAAGATCACGAAATAACGAAACTGGTCTCAAAGTGTCTTATAAGCTCGTGCCATTACACTGATTTCCCGTTACATTGCGTCAATTTCAGGTTACATTGTGTGCATTTTGCAAATTTTATTCTTGGTCAGCAAAATTGATTAACGGATATGTTGCCACCTATTTAAACTGTATTCAAGATATCTGTCATTTGACAGTATTGT
Source organism: Druceiella hillmani (assembly GCA_039881145.1). Taxonomy (NCBI): domain Eukaryota; kingdom Metazoa; phylum Arthropoda; class Insecta; order Lepidoptera; family Hepialidae; genus Druceiella; species Druceiella hillmani. Next base: position 11,374,412 of record JAYKKI010000054.1, on the reverse strand, counting down.
ATCCGCGGAGAGTATATTATCGTGGATTTGATTTTGTCATCGTTGTTTTTTCAATGAAATGCTATTTTACAAAGTATCATATTGTTTCATAAGGCAAGTATATTTTGATCTCCCAACTCTGTACTGCGTAAGTATTTAGGGTTAATATATAAAGGTTCACCTGGGAATAGAGGAAGATGTAAAAAGAATACATCTTGGAAAACGAGTAGTAAAGCGTTCATTTGCAGACTTTGAGATATTCGGCTGTAACATTACTTGTAAACTTATTTGTATAAGTTTAGAATTTTTGGTACCTTACTTTCCAAATTCCTCTTTATAATATTTCGAAAAATATGAATTTGTTACTGCGAATGGGATATTTGTTCCTAAAAAATTACTTAGATTTAAAACCAACGCGATATTATATGCGCGGATACGCTGAGTATTACGCAATACTTCGTAAAAATTGTATCCCTTCAAGAGGTATTAATATTTTATTTTTAATTCAGATACTGTCTGTTAATTAAATCATATCAATGAGATAATAAAATAGCATATCCTCTTATACATATATTTTTTATTTAAAATTCATCACAAAACCATTTTAATCTAAAATTCCCTTAAATATATGCCTGACAATATAAATATTTGCATTATTTTGCTAGAAGCGTATATGAAGACACTAAATTTTGTTAAAATATTACTACAGCGACAACGCCGACTGTTTAATCTTATGCCGGAGATTGTTTTTATAAAGCTATAAATCAAGAAAATGTACGTCAACTCATTGTGATTACTTTCACGAAAATCAATATTTCAGTCTGACTTTGTTCTAATATTGCCTTTCCTTTTTTATTCTCTTTCATAAAAAAGTAACGTTTCAAAAACGTAAATTCATGCCGTACTGAAGCGAGTACCGACAGCGTTCTCGTTATTTTAATCGTAATTGAATTATGTAAATGTATGTTTTGACAGCACTTTACGGCTCAATTTGTAACTTAATTATGGACATTATTATTTAACGTCGTACTTTGAATTAATATTGAATTATAGTCTATTACATTAAAGGTTGTGAAACGAATTCAAAATCTTATATAGAAATTATAAACAAATCTGAGTGAAACTATGCAATTTGAAGATTGAAGCCTTTATTGTATTGGCAACACCTCGTAGAAAATAAGCACGTCTTTGGCTTACAATATTTTGTGTTTTTAAGATTTTTGTATACGTTCACTAAAATGTTATACTATGTCACTTATAAATGTCAACTTGATTCCATGTGCAACCACAGTAGTGCTTTTAGTATGTGGATGGAAAAGTTAAGCTTTAATTAGTTACATATATTTCATGTGTGCTTGTTATGTAAAATATCAAATATATCTGCCGGAAACGAGATTTTAAATTCATTTTGAACGTTGTGAATTCTTTCCTTCCTATTCTGATCAAGCTGTTAATAAGATTGCTATAAGCTTATTTTATGCTAGGGCTGTGAAGCGGACAAAACACTTTCGCTCTCAGTGTTCTCATGTTTAATAGACATTTTAGCCCAGTTATTGGGCTTATAAAGACAGTATATTAATTAAATAAATGTATATATCTTTTGTTGAAGGGCATGTAGCAAGGGTGACGGACGGGAGGGAATTTTTTTTCTCCTTAATTTCTTACGAGTTTTGTGGTTAAATCTGCGGCTTTCGAATTTTGGACAACGATTCCGTAGCAATATATATATATATATATATATATATATATATATATATATATATATATGTATACATATATATATATATATATTTATATATATATATATATATATATATATACATATATACATATCAATGTTCCGGCATATCCCTGTAGCGTTTCCTAAATTTTTAATGAATTGTTCCATATAAGTCCGAAATTTTTTGTCTGGTGTGATTTATCGCCCGGGGTTTTTCGGACATATCAAAAAATGTTCATTCAAATGTTGGTTAAAAAGATGTTCATTTAATTTTTTGATTTCGTATTTTCAAAATAAAATAATTATCGAAAACTATTTAGAATTCTCATAATTTGATGATGCTTTAATAATAATGTCCTACTTATTTAGTTTGTATTTTAGAATTACATTTAAATTAACATTGGCAATCTATTAATTACTAAAGAGTTATTTTTATAAAAAAAACGATTGTTCCGTTAGGAGTGTATTGCAAATGAGCGAAGCCACATTAGCACTCACTTCGTCGGTGGATGCAATTTGTTTCCACCGACGCGTACCTCCATTGTGTTTCCTCCTTAGGTTTCACTCATACCTTACGTCTTATAAATCACTTAGTTGTCTTAATTTTAAAGTTCATTTTGCATTATACTAGCGACATCCGCTGCACCGCAGTCGAGAATATTAAAGAGAAAAAAATATGGCAATAATTAAACCAAATGAAGTTCACGAGTTCATAGAAGTTATCCAGTCCAGAATATTTATAGTCACTGTAGTATAAAATTCGCAGTTATTAAAACTGAATAACCAACTAATACTTGCTAACGATAATTACACCAATTGCATATACGGGTAAGAAATAATGACGTGCTACTTTAGAACTAGAGTAATATTGTACTGCTTTGGATTTAGTTGAAACAAAACTAATCCATGAAATTTAATTAAAAATTTGAGTATGACTTGACCATAAAAAAAGTTTCAATTTTTTTTCTATTTTCAATATATAATATATCATTACATATAAGGAAACCTAGTTACACGTTATTACGTTTTATTAATTGTAAACTTTTGTTTTTAACTTTTACTAAACTAATTATATAATTTCGAAATATTTGTTATTCAGTACATCCACTCTCTAAGCGTATATATATTATATATTTATTTATTATATTTGCAAGACCAAATTATAAAATACCTAAATATTTTTTTTAAGGTTGCTTGTAAGGTTGCTAGTATAATATCGGTGTACAATTTTCCTCTCGGTGATATATTATCTCGAATTTCAATTTCACAAATATTAGGCCCATTTAATTTCCTGAATATGATTGGGTTTAGCAATCTATATTTCACGGCGAAGCAGGAAAATACATTTTTTCTAAATTATTTTGTCTAGACATGTGGAATTTCATGATAAATTTTATTATAACTTCGTCAAGTTCTGTATTAAATCGAATAAGAATGGAATAACTATATGAAAATTGCATAATCTTTTTTTCTAGGAAACCTTTAAGAAATTTTCTTTTAATTCTGCTAATAAAATAAGTGGCAAGTTAGATAGTTAGGTTCATATTTTCTTATTATTTTAAAATTGCGTTGAGGGATAATTTATAGATTTAAAAAAAACTTAAATTTCATGAAAAAATATTTTAATTTAATACAAAAATCATATTTGATGATCATGGTAAACAAAACTACCTCTGACGTATTTCAAGTTAACGTAGCAACTTAAAATTTGTGATGTAATCTGAGGTTTTCACACACTTAAAAGAAAGTTTGACTTTGATCAAAAATATATCAGATTCCATGAGACGGTTGGTAATGCCGCTACTTCACTAATAGTCCAATCTATACTAGAACACTTTTCTGTCAAATAACAATTGTGAATAAGTTCCACTTAGGCGGTTTCAAATGTACATTATCTATGTTTATGGTATATTACGCTTTTGCATATTGCGTGATTGTAACTGATAAACGCTTTTAAATTAATATATTTAATTTCACTGGTAATCGAAGTCACTCTACTAGCGATACGTTCTTGAAAAAGTATTTTAATGTTAAGGATTTCGAGTTACCGCTTCTCTTGTTCAATATAAAAAAAAACTGATAAAACTGTGTAAAACATAAGTGAATGATCCTGTGTCATTCTTTAGAAATACGATATTTTTCATCGATTGCATATGTGATATATAAATTCCGATCTTTATAAATTGTAAGAATCATTGGTTTTACTCGGTATTTTAATTTTTTTAAAGACATTTCTATTTGTAAAAGAGTTTACTATGATTTTATAGTAATTAGGATGAACAAATCGATCGATTCTTTTCAACAATTTCACTAGAATAGTCCTTATATATATATATATATATATATATATATATATATATATATATATATATATATCATGCCAAATGTCAACTTTCTTCAAACATTTTTGTAAAAATTTTCATCTAAATTACATCAAATTCAAAAACAAAAACATTTTTAAATTTTATTATGTGCTTTTCCAACTGGTATCCTCTATATCGGTAGGTACACGATGCAAGAAATACAGAAAAATATTAAAATTTTGAACCAAAATTTAATTTTTTTTCCATTTTTATATGGAACCCTATTGAAAGCATCATCTTCAAGTAAATCGGACAACCGAATCTGCCAAGATATTCGCACGTGTTTTCCTCCAGATAGGGCAATAGGTTTAGATATCTATTTAGCACGTATATACTTAACCAGATAGCACAATAGACTCTAGATATATATTAGCAGAATTGGATTAAGCCGTTTGGACGAGCGCGAAACGCTCAGTCAGCGGCCAAACTCAAGTTTTGGAGGCGAATTAGAAAACGTACGTGAGGCGTAATACGTTTGCGGGGTTGAGTTGAAAAGTTTTGGTGATTTTGATGCGGCAGCCGCAATAATGGGATTAACTTTTAATTGACTTAGAAGTATGAATAACGGATATTGCCAATATTTGTGAGATATTGGCAAGCTCTATAAAAGAGACAATTTTTTAATCTATATGTAATATAATATGAAGCCTACTTTTCTCTTTTATCATATGAATATTAAAGAATGAAATTATAAATGATTTATGAAATACCCAATTTAGTTTATCAGTTTTTTAATCTTTTATCAGTTATTCGCGATTTAGCAAATTATAATTTTAATGTTTACTTATATCTTCAGTGTATGTAGTGAACTTTTATTTCTGTGAATATATTAAACAAAATGGGATTGAAATACATTTTATGAAAATAAATATTTTTGAAAATTTCCAAGCCAAGAACATATTTTTTAAAATTTTTCGTTTTTAGACAATAAAATATATGTGTAAAAATTTTAAAGAAACTCAATATACGTATTTTGAAAACTGCTCAATCGACTTGATGGTAATTTTGTTTTACGTCACGTTTCACATTTAACATTATTTTTATAAAAAAAATTATATAATTAGCATCCGAAAATGGAGTTGAAAATAAGTAACTTAATGTTAGGGAAATTTTTTTTATTTTTTCATAAAATAGTGTCATATTCAAAATTATTGAAAGGATTAGAGGGAATAACGAATCTGGCTTACAAATTATTTATTGAATATATTTGGCGTTAATTTTATAGAAATTCGTTATTCACGATTAAATGAAACTACGTGATACAGTATTATTTTTACTTCCTTTAAGTTTTTTACCACCTAGGTTCCATTGTATTACAACATTTTCAGGTGGGCTATAAGCAAAGATTAACTCTTAGGAACATCCAACAGCATTTATACGTTTCAAATACAATAGCGGAAGCCGGGTTTGTGTGGGTTTTCCCTCTGCTTATGTTAGTGAGTTTATTGTAAGGGAGCGGTGTAGGTTTTATTATATTTCCGAGAGTTATACGATATATCATTATTTTAGTGAGGGTAATAAATTCAGTTGTTGTTATTATATGAGGTTGTACAATGCAAATGTTCTGGTGTATGTAATAAAATTAAATTGAAGTTATTCTCGGTAATATATTTATACAAAAGCAAGGGTATCTTGAAGTTAGAACAAGGTTATACGACTAAGTCATCATATCTCCGGTTATATTTATTCATATATTTATTTATTTATATATATATTTTTTTTAAAAAAATTTTATATTTAATTTTTTTTATACACTTATATTAATGTGTGTATTTGGGCTGAAACAATTTGAATTACATAGTGGTATAGAACTTAAAGAAAGTACTTAAAAAAAGTAGTTTCATTTAATTGTGAAATGATTTATTTATATGATGAACCACTAAATACGTCAATTAAAATATTTGAATCACAAAATAATTTCAATATTACTAATAAAATTTTTTGAATCAAATAATTTACAAAATTGGGAAAATGAAAAGAAAAATGTATTGTATTGTTTATTTGTTTTATTTTCATTATAATAAAATTTTATCACATATTGAGCAAACCAAATTTTTTGCCGCATTGTCTTTGTGTCGTAAGTGCTATTAGTTATCGTTTATACGACTTAGCACGAAAAGAATTAATATAATTTAATATTACATATAAGGTAAATTATATCTACTACATTAAAGAGACATATATAGAATGTATAATGTATTTCATACTCAAAGGAGTATCCGCATGTGATGAAGAGGTGACTGGAAATGATGATGTGGCGTCTGTGATCGTTGTCCGTTCGTCTTTGTTGATAGATGACGGAAATAATACACTACAGGTATTATTTCCGTCATCTAACATATATACATATATATACAGATAACACTTATGCTGATTTAATGATTGAAATGGAGTCCAATATTCATTAAACGTCATTACGGTTAATAAAAATAATTCGTGAATCGTAATTTGCGGTTGTAGGTTCAGCGTGTACATTCATCTAAATTTTGAAATAACTTTTTTAATCTATATATTTGTACCATTTCTGGTTGCCAATCATAGAAGTTGTAGCAATAAATATACACGCACGCTCATTTATCGATTAATGTCTACAGGAAGGCCACGTTCGGAGACACACTGACGCGCTAGGAGATCAATCATGTGACACATCGACATTTCATTGGATAATGCACGCGAGCGCTTATGTTGGCTATATGTAAGTAAATATACTTCGTGCTATTTCACAAGTCGGGCTGTTTCGAGTGGTGAAATTATTATATTGAAACAAGAAGGATTAATGTTAGAAATAGAAGTATTAACTAGTACGTAGTGGTGTTACAATGAGTTAAATTATTTTTGGTTCCCACTTGATTTTTAGAAGAAATAATTCTGTATCTCATGTAACTTAAATGAATGTTATTTATTTAAGCTCTTCTTTAACTTTTTAGGATTCTGTATCTTAAAAGAAAAAAAAACGGAAAGTATAAAGATATCGGTCACGTGTCTTCTCATTTGTTTTGTAACAGCCGTTTTTCTCCCGGTTGACGTGGAAACTTAAAATTTGACACCGTTATAACATATTTATCCTCACGTATCTAAATAATTGACATCTAAATAATGAAATATTCAAATAGAAATTTTAGGGGATATAAATTAAGCACCCGAAATTTAATTTTTTTAACTCAATGCTTAGTGTGGGATATCATTTGAAATGGTTAGTTAAGAGCTTTTCAAAATTATTTAAAATTTTTAGGTATTATATATTCAGAGATATGATGAAAAACGTGTAAAAAATATGTATCAGCATCTCCTCATTTCCGGAAACATTCAACCTGCCGTTTTGAAAGAGATATTGGTTTTTAGAAGATTATGCAACGGTTGTAGGAATACTATAGCGATGATCATATATATATATATATATATATATATATATATATATATATACATATATATATATATATATATATATATATGTGTGTGTGTGTGTGTGTGTGTGTGTGTGTAAGCGTGTGAGCGCGCGTACGCGCGAGCGCCATGCGCTGTGTAGGCGTACGTGCAAACGCCGTGCGCTGTGTAGGCGTGCTTGCATCCGTGTGTGTGTGTATGTTTTATAACAGAGACATAAGAAAGGAATCAATGAATTAGAAATGATCTAACAAAGATTAATCGAACTTCGCATATGTGCATCGAACAAATGAATTAGTAAAAACGAAATACTAGCAGTAGAGGTGTTAGTGACTGCGGGTGGAGGGGGGAGAGTGTCTCAGTTAAGCAGCATTCCGCACAGTTCTAATGCAACGGGAGTGTCCCAGTTAATGCCGTTGAATGCGATTCACTCCTAACTGTTGACCTATTATATTATTTTTCAATTTTATCTTTGTTCAACGCAGTGAAACTGGTGGAACAGGTAGTATAACATAATTACGTTAATCTAAATATAATATCGAAATTGAAAAGCAGATCTGCGCTCCGTTAAAATTGTCAATTGAAAAGTTTTGCGTTGTTCTTACTGTTTTCATAAGCGGAATTACAGGAACGAATCATAAAAATGTGTATCAAAATACACTGGCCGTTGCGGCTTAACAAATTGTTTAAGGGATGGTTGTCCACTTAAATTAAAATAATTTGCATCTCATAATTAAATTTATATCAAATTTACACAACGATTAAACTTTATGAGTTATTTGAACTTGTTCTTTGGTAGATTTACAGAAAAAGGTACTAGCAAAGATATCATAATTTCGAAATTACACTAATTCAATCTTTACTTAAAACCCATGTTCATATTTTAATAAGTATGTTTTCAAGACATATTATACTGTTAACGACATGTCACATTTAATGTATTTGTTATGGATAACGCCGTCGGGTTATATTTTGGTTGGCTCCTTTCTCCACAAAATTATCTCTACTACATAAACCTCTTAACTTTTAACACGCTTTTATGAACTTTACTTGTATGTATGTATGAATTTAACAGAAATATTTAATTGAATTTTAACCCACTTCCAGAAATCTGAAATACTGAAAATTTCCCACAGGTATCAAAATCGATGTAATACAATAATTTCATAGTTATTATCTGGTATTCTTACTAAGGTCAACTCATAATAATAAAATCTATAAAACATTTTTAATTTCATTGTCACACATAAAATGCTAAGACTCGAGTGTCGTCATATTTAGAATAATTTACAGCTATTCTTCTTCCTTTTGTATATAATGCCATCGTTGAATTATTAAATTTTTCACTCAAAATAATTAATTTTTTCAGAATCGATCTGTAGTTCGAGTTTCAGCATACGTGTATCGTTTAGAAATAAAGAGTAAGTGTAATTTAGTCCAACCAAAAATATTTTATTGTTATATGCCTGTGATAAATGAAAACTAATTGCAAGTTAATTATCCTTACTAAGAAACTAAATATGCACTGAGAAGGCAATGGCTGAGAACTGTAATAGAGCTCCTAGTTATGATGATAATAATAGCAGAGTATATATTTAAGTAATTTTTTTAAGTTTTGCTCTAATTTTTGCATAATGGGTTTGCAATGGTATATTTAGTTCATGTCTGTAGCGTACACAGTTTATGAGAAAAATAGGTTTAAAATATACCTCCATAATTGCACTTTTTTAGTTACTTCAAGGACAGTTCAAGGTCAAGTTTAAAAATTTATGAGTATTGTGTTCTCATGGTAACTAGAAATTATATGTTGAAAATATTTCTTGAGGACCATTTTACTATGGTAACCATAATAGATCCTTCAACAGCGATTATGGATAAGCAAACTAATTTCTAACAATATTAACGTAGGTTTTCGATCACATTATTTCTACGGTTCTGTGATCTATTACTGTAAACACACGTCAAATTAACATCAGTAAAAAATAAAATTTGTTCATCCTCAGTGTTTACCTTAATTTATAAGCCGATAAAAAATCGTACTTTTTATAATTATATTTAATTTTTCACCTCACGAGGTCGAGTAACTGTTCCGCTTACGGCCGCCTCTGCAATATGATCGCTACTCATTTTTATTTGAATTCCAGTAACAAGGCGTAACGCCTAACATAAATCTACGAGGTCGTTTACTTAGAAAGCACGTAATTCCAACTGTCGCCTTGCGATTTTAATTGTAATTAACTCGTGTAAATTTGTATATTGACAAGATTTTACGATTCAATTTACAATCCAATTAGGGATTTTAAGTAATATCGTGCTCGCATTAATTACAAACTTCAGAAGTGTAATAATAGATCCGCACGTGCACTATAAGGGTCGATGCCCATTTTGGACCGCACATAGTTCGATCACCTCCGTCCATTGATTCGTTTAAGTATTAATATGATATTCACAATAGGCATATTATTACAAAGGATAATACTCAAATAAGAATCAAAAACATTCAGCTAATAAAAAATATTTCACTTGAACAAAATTTCAACCACACGTCTTGATGTATTTTACTGTTATGTTTTATAATGTTGTGCTCGTAATATTTATTCAATTCAAATGATTAAAATATTATGTAAAATTAAAAAAAAACTTAGTTATGTTATATAATAAAATAAAATGATGACCAGTTTGAATCTGTTCTCGTCGCAGGCAAAACGTACTGAATGGATTTTAATAAGGATTTGAAGTTTTATATTTTAGAGAATTAGCCAAAATCTGCAATAGAAATAGTAAATACGATTATTTATTCCTTTCCTGATTACACTAACCGTATCAATGAAATACGTAACATGAATACATAATTTTAAATAAAATCCAACCATATGTGTAAAATAATCCTGTAAAACCTTTAAACAAACTAAAAAGAAACTGGATGGTTCGATAATGTTAATAAACATCGTTTAATTTAACCTACAATCAGCACACACAATTTCAGCTCCATACAAATATATAACTTTGGTGCGTTTGTTTATATTTTGTTACAAATTTCTTCTAGCTCCTATGAGTTTAAATAATTAAAATTAATTTATTAATTCACATGAGCGGACGATGAGTCGTAAAGGATAACGTCTCAAAAATTGCTGAAACCAAAAACCTGAGACTCCAAGCTCTATTTTTCAAACAAGTGCTTTTTTATGTAAAGCGTATGTGCAGTTTATATACCCTATAATGTCGAATTTGTTTACATTTCCTAGCATATTCTGCGCATTTTATTGTGGAATGGAAATATTAATTAAGTTTTCGAGCATTATGGACTTAACTTTTGTCGTCGAAAAATACCCAACACATACATATGTCAAGGTTGACACCGTTTTTTAAAGAATAAAATTTATTATTTTACGTAAATGGACATTTTCATCTTGTAAATTAATGTCAAAGTTTAGTATTATTTGCTAAATAGGCATTGAAAGTCATTTTAACATCATATTCTTGCAACTATTATAATTTATTTGATGAATTCGATAAAAGAAAAATAGGGTAATTTTTATCATGATACGTATCAAATTATTTTAAAAATATTATACCAATTAAATGGCACGGTTTTTAATTAATTTTGTTTACTTCATTGAGCCATTTTTGAAATTCAAACTGAGTCAGAATAACAAACAGCACTCCACTGAAGCATACATCAAAATATATCCTTTATAGTTACTGCTTTGATACCTTATTCTCACAAACAGTTTATTCCATAATTCATATGTAGGACGTAAATGTATTTATGGAATAAACTGTTTATTCCATGAATATATTAATGTTCTACATTTTAAACATACCCTAACATAAGTTTTCCCAAAGACGAGCGGATCTATTTTATAAGGTGTTTCGCAAAAAATACATTTTATGATGTTAAGAATCCAAAATATTACATTTAAAATGTTATATTATGTCGTATTTTATAAATTATTTTTAAATCTTTCCCTGTTAGCAATATTTTCCTGGCCGCATTTAAGGATTAAAAGAAAAATAGAATTATGGTCCCATGAAAGGAAGTCTCCACAAGTGATATAGGTTTCTATTTACATTGTTTACATGTTGAAAAACGATTGGAAAAAAGAAAAGATTTTCCTAAGGAAGTAAACAATTTTTAAGAATGTAAATTACATATGGAATTCGAACGTAAATTGCGCATTTTTATTCGCACATATTTGTAGCCTTGTTTGATTAATCATAATTTCTTACTTTATTATAAAAATCCTCGAATTTTATTGTGCTTATCTTTTTTTCTATCTGTGAACTAAATTTATCTACTGAAAATTTTTCTAATCCCGTCTTAACGAGTACTCATATTTTTGTTGAATGTACTAAAATTTCCTGTCATCAAGCCATATTTCCCTTCGATATTACTGTACATATATCCATTGCAAATATTTAGTTTTTCAATATTTAAATTTTGTTACATACTGTTAAATATTTAGGCACAATTCAAATCAATTTATAAGTATCAAAATTTCAAACTTCAAATTCATTTGAATTAAAAATTTCAAGTCAAATTAATGTAAAATTTTAAAACTTTCGTAGCTGTAAATGAAGTGAATGAGTTGAAATTCAAAACAGATATGAAATTTTTTTTTTTGTGTGATTTCACGGAACGAAAAATATATGATGTTTTATTATATCATAAAACAATGCTATAAAATTGAATATATTGGGAGGTAAATAAATAAATCCATAGAAATAAGAGATTTCATAAAAAATAACTTAGTTAATTCTATATTGTAATGAATTTCTTTAAATTAAACTCAGAAATGATAAAAACTGTAAAATATAAAATCATTACGATTAGCCATAAAAGTAATTTATTCTAAGTTTTTCGATATTTTCAAAAGCTCATTGACGACTGAGCTTCATTTCTTCGTTCGGTCCACTCATTTTACGTATTATAGAAAAAAAATATCTCTATACGGCCGCGTGCTTAATATAGTCGATTCTTATTTCTATTCAATTCTATAAAATTTAACACTCATCATAAATCTATAGTAATATTGGTATATAAAGAACAAAGTCCTAGCAGTAGTCATACTATTTCAGTTATAATTTGGTTATGTATGTGTATATTTTAGGTGAATTTTTTGAATAAAAAAAATAAATATATCTTCTCTCGACTTAATATCCTACTACGACTGTCGACAATTTGCTTCTGCAAGATTCTCAATAATTTCGGTTATATAGTCTAAAGATCTCTGATGACAACAAAAAATCCTTTGTTGTGGGTAAATCAAATGGCAAACAACTTCTCTTTACTGATAGCCTTACCAAATCAAGTTACTCACGAGTTCCCTTTTTATTGCTATATCAAGACATGCTTAAGAAAAACTTACGTTGAAATAGAAATCGATAAAATCACGATGTATTTTTAAGAAGAATACGGCTTTATTGATGAATGGCACGATGGAGAAGAGTGTTGGCAGATACTATTGCTTTAATTTTCAACAAATATGCTCCTTGTTTCATTGCAATTATAACTTAATTTTTTGTGTCAAAGTCACCTGAAACTCAATAATTTCTGATTCTATTCTGTTTGTTAGATTTTCAAGTCTGTGCCAATTACGTGGAGAAATAATTAAGTGACAAAACTATCGATCGAGAATAATTTATTTTCCCGAATAACTTTTTTTGAAAGACCCGCAACTCGATAACCTCAAATTTTATGTGACCTGTACTGACTAATTTATATAAAGTTACTGATAAGCCACTACTTAATTATGCGTTTTCTTCACATTTTTGGCCCCATTCCCAGCGCTGTAATTAGGCTTTTATGATAAAAATGCTTCGATATATAATTCCTGAAATTGTAATGTAACATATACAAGAAACTATTTAAGGCATGATTGAAATAATTTTAAAACTAACTTATTTCATGAATTTTAGCATTGATTCCACAAGTTTTGAAAAAATAAAATATCATCGCGTCGACGGCGACTGTTCATAATAAAATACACTTCTAGCAAATGTTTTAAAATAAAATCCCAACCTAAATATGGAATGTGATTTTTCTTTAAAACTTTGTGAACCAAGGGTTCTTTGATCTAAACCGAAACACTCATCAAACACTGAATTAATTTTTAAATAAAAAGTAATGAACTTCTGCTCTTTATTATAAATGTCATAAGATATTTATTTGAAATGAAATTTCGAAAATTTTATTTCTAAATTATTGCGAGAAGGTCGCATCCGTGCCCCAGTGCCAGTCCAGTGCCCCGATCCGTTTTAGGAATGAGTCGCGATAAAGCAAGGCCAAAACAAGATCTGTAATCCCAAATTTAATGGGACCTATATTTCCTATTTTTTATTTCCTATTTTATTTATTTCCTATTTTTTTATTAAAAAAATACTAATTATTCCTAAGATACCAGATGTATACCAGATATAGATCAATATGGATGTATCCAGAAATGGAACTGAATTTTTAGTAATGATTGTGAAACAGTCTCATTTAATGTATCATTTAGGAACTGCTATGAAGTAGGGTAGATGTTGTTGTGAGCATTTCTACTGAGTGTGATGAATACAATTTTGTTACTAAGGACATTGTCATTACCGTATAGGTAGGTAAAATATCTCATTACCTACTTTTCCAAATGAAACTCTATTGAAAGAATTCGCAAGCAGACGAGAAAAGAATTCCAAAAAAAAGTGTTAGAATTGAAAAGACGTAGGTCAGTTCGCAGAATTTTTCGCGTAAATCGTGTTCGCGTGAATTTCAGGTTACATTGTATGTATTTTGCAAATTTTATTCTTCGTCAGCAAAATTGATCAACAGATATGCTGCCACATATTTAAACTGTATTCAAGATATCTGTCATTACATAGTATTGTATCCGCGGAGAGTATATAATCGTGTATTTGATTTTGTGACCGTTGTTTTTTTAAGGAAATGCTATTTTACGAAGCATCATATTGTTTTCAAAAACAAGTACATTTTTATCTACAACTGTATATTGCGTAAGGACTTAGGGTTAAAATATAAAGGTTCGCCTGGGAACAGAGGAAGATGGAAAAAGAGTACATCTTGGAGAACGAATAGTCAAGCGTTCATTTGTAGACCACGAGATATTCGGCCGTAACATTACTTGTGAGCTTCTTTGTATAAGTTCAGAACTTTTCTTATCTTTCTTTCCAAATGTCTCCTTATAAAATTTTGAAAAAATGATCTGCCTCTTGAATTTGTTATTGCAAATGGGATATTAGTTCCTAAAAAATTGCTTAGATTTAAAACTAATGCGATATTATAAGCGCGGATACGCTGAGTATTCCACAATATCTTGTAAATATCGTAAACAATAAAGAGACGTTATTGTTTTGTTTTTACTTCAGATAGTGTCAGTTAATAAAATCATATCAATGAGATAATAATATAGCATATCCTCTTATATATAATTTTTTATTTAAAATTCACAACCTTATCTAAAAAAATTTTAATCCAAAATGCCTTTAAATATATGCGTGCTTTAAAGGCTCAAGATAATATAAATGTTTATATTATTTTGCTACAAGCGTAGATTAAAATACACAATTTTGTTAAAATATTACTACACCGAAAACGCGGACTGCTTAATATTATGCCGGAGATTGTTTTTCTAAAGCTATAATTCAAGAAAATGTACGTCAACTCATTGTGATGACTTTCACGAAAATCAATATTTCACTCTAACTTTATTCTAAGATTGCTTTTCATTTTTATTCTGTTTCATAAAGAGTAACGTTACGGAAACGTAAATTTATGCCGTACTTAAGCGAGTACCGGCAGCGTTCCCGTTATTTTAATCGTAATTGAATTATGTAAATATATGTTTTGACAACACTTTACGGGTCAATTTGTAATTTAATTATGGAAATTATTATTTAACGTTGCACATTGAATTAATATTGAGCTACAGTTGAGTCTATTATATTAAAAGTTGTGAAACGAATTCAAAATCTTTTATAGAAATTATAAACAAATCTGTGTGAAACTACTTTTGAAGTTTTGAAGTAAGTACTTTTGAAGCCGTATCTTTTGAAGCCAGTTAATACCAAAGTTGTTATAGTTTGTTAGGTTTAGTTGGATTGTTGAATTCAAGATAGATTTTTTGATGATTCAATTTGAAGAATGAAGCCTATATCATATTGGCAACATCTCGAAGAAAATAAGCCCGTCTTTGGCTTACAATATTTTGTGTCTTTAAGATTTTTGTATACGTTCACTAAAATGCTACACTATGATGTCACTCGTAACTGTCAACTTGATTCCATGTTCAACCACAGTAGTGCTTTTACTATGTGGATGGAAAAGTTAAACTTTATTTAGTTACATATATTTCATGTGTGCTTGTTATGTAAAACATCAAATATATCTGCCGGAAACGAGATTTTAAATTCATTTTGAACATTGTGAATTCTTTACTTCCTATTCTGATCAAGCTGTTAATAAGATTGCTATAAGATTATTTTATGCTAGGGATGTGAAGCGGACAAAACATTTTCGCTCTCAGTGTTCTCATGTTTAATAGAAATTTTAGCCCAGTTATTGAGCTTATAAAGACAGTATATTAATTAAATAAATATATATATGTTTTGTTGAAGGGCACGTAGCAAGGGTGACGGACGGGAGGGAATTTTTTTTGTTCTTAATTTCTTACGAGTTTTGTGGTTAAATCTGCGGCTTTCGAATTTTGGACAACGATTCCGTAGCAATATATATATATATATATACATAACAATGTTCCGACATATCCCTGTAGCGTTTCCTAAATTTTTAATGAATTGTTCCATATAAGTCCCAAATTTTTTGTCTGGTGTGATTTATCGCCCGGGGTTTTTCGGACATATCAAAAAATGTTCATTCAAATGTTGGTTAAAAAGATGTTCATTTAATTTATTGATTTCGTATTTTCAAAATAAAGTAATTATCGAAAACTTATTTAGAATTCTCATAATTTGATGATGCTTTAATAATAATGTCCTACTTATTTAGTTTGTATTTTAGAATTACATTTAAATTAACATTGGCAATCTATTAATTAATAAAGAGTTATTTTGATAAAAAAAACGATCCTCTTGTTCCGTTAATAGTGTATTGCAAATGAGCGAAGCCACATTGGCACTCACTTCGTCGGTGGATGCAATTTGTTTCCACCGACGAGTACCTCCATTGTGTTTCCTCCTTAGGTTTCACTCATATTTTAATAACAAATGTGGACAAGTTCCCTTTAGGCGGTTTCAAATGTACATTATCTACGCTTATGGTATATTAGGATTATCGCTTTTGCTTATTGTGTGATTGTAACTGATAAACGCTTTCAAATTAATATATTTAATTTCAATGGTAATCGAAATCACTTTACTAACGATATCTTCTTGAAAGAGTACTTTAATGTTAGGGATTTCGAGTTATCGCTTCTCTTGTTCAATAAAAAAACTGTGTAAAATTTAAGTGAATGGCCCTGTGTCATTCTTTAGAGTTACGATATTTTTCATCGATTGCATATGTGGTACTCCAAATTCCAATGGCAAATTCCAATCACTACATATTGTAAGAATCATTGGTTTTGCTTATCGTTTTAATGTTTTTAAATACATTTCTATTTGTAAAAGAATTTACTATGTTTTATATTAATTAGGATGAACAAATCGATCGATTCTTTTCAACAAATTCACAAGAACTGTCCTTATATACACACACACACACACATACACATATATATATATATATATATATATATATATATATATATATATATATATATATATATATATATATATGCCAAAAGTCAATCTTCTTCAAACATTTTCGTAAAAGTTTTCAGCTAAATTACATCAAATTCAAAAAGAAAAAAAATTTGAAATTTTATTATGTGCGTTTTCAATTGGTATCCTACACGATACAGAAAATTAATAAAACTGACATTTTTAACCAAAATTTTAAGGGGTGCTAACATTAAAATTTCTGTTTAAATATTTTTAAATTTTATCGTCCATGTAGTGATGGACTCGGAGAAAATTGAAATTCTATTGTAGATATAATGAAAAATAAGAAGGTTAAAAATTTTCATAAAAACATCAAGGAGGCTCATGAGAAATCTTCATTTTATTTCTGAAAAGTGAAGTAACTTAATAAAGTTTATGAATGTACTTTGATTCGTCTTGTTGGTTCACAGAATTTTTATAAAATTCTATGAACCAGCAAGGTGAATCAAATTACATATTGTATCCTGCGTACATAGATGTAACAGACCGATCTGTGAAATTCGCAAACCATAAAGAATCACATAAAAAGTCACATAAAATTCATTGAGACCGAAAAATCATTAATTTTTATAACCTCGCTGTTAGTTCATTTTGAATTCTTACACTATTATTTTAATTACGTTAGGCAATCAAAAGAAAATGGTAATGAAGGCAGATAGCGCAATAGGTTTAGATATCTATTGAACACATATCTACTTAACTACATGGCACAATAGACTCTAGATATCTATTTTGCTTAGCAGAATTGTCAATTCTTTAGATACGTGAAGATAAATATGTTATAACGGTGTCACATTTTAAGTTTTCACGTCAATCGGCTTCTGAGAAAAACGGCTGTGAAAAACAAATGAAGAGACACATTACGGATCTCTTTATGGTTTAGTTTTTTTTTCTTGTAAAGTACAGAACCCTAAATAGTTAAAGAAGGGTTTAAATAAATAACATTCCTTTAAACAACATACATGTTCATAACATACAGAATTATTTCTCCTAAAAATCAAGTAAAAACCAAAAATAATTTAATTTATTGTAACACCACCATATACTGGTTTATGCTTATATTTCTAACGTTAATCCTTCTTGTTTCAATACGTCTATTTCACCGCTCAAAACAACCCGACTTGTGAAATATCACCAAATATATTTATTACATATAGCCAACATAAGCGCTCGCGTGCATTATCCGTTAAAATGTCGATGTGCCACATGATTGATCTCCTAGCGCGTCAATCTGTCTCCGAAAGTGGTGTTCCTCTCGATATTAATCGATAAATGGGCGTACGTGTATATTTATTGCTACAGCTTCTATCATTGGTAACCAGAGATGGTACAAATGTTGAGATAAAAAAGCTATTTCAAAATATAGGTGAATGTTCACGGTGAATGTACAACCCCAAATTACGATTCACGAATTATTCCTATTAACCGTAATGACGTCCAATGAATAATCGACTCCATTTCAATCGTAATTTCAGCATAAGTGTTATCTTTATAGTTTCCGCCAACTATTACGAAAGACGAACGGACAACGATCACAGACACCACATCATAATTTCTAGTCACCTCTTCACCTCATGGGGAGTATCCCCATGAGATACAAACATGAATGATATATCCCTTTGAGTATGAAATACGTTATACATTCTATATATGTATCTTCAATGTAGCTGAAAGATATAATTTACCTTATGTGTAATATTAATTTGTGCTAATTCATTCCGTGCTAAGTCGTATAAACGATACCTAATAGCACTTACGACAGAAAGACTCTGCGACAAAAGATTTGGTTTGTTCAATAAATGATAAAATTTTATTATAATAAAATAAAAAATTAAACAAATAAACAATACAACACATTTTTCTTTAAATTTTCCCAATTTCATAAATTATTTAATTCGAAAAACTTGATTAGTAATATAGTATTTATTTTAACAATAAAATATTTAATTTGTCGTGATTAGTGGTTCATCATATAAATAAATAATTGGTAAACCAAATAAACAAAATTAGCTATATTTTTTGTCTGACACAATATTTTTATACTCTTTATCAATCTGAAAAAAATGCCGTTCAATTTGTTGGCCACATGTGTTTATCCTTTCAAGAATGTGTCATGTTACCATTTTCCTACAGTAAAACCTATAACACATGTCATATTTTACGACAGCTTGTTCTACAATGATACATCGGATGCCAAACATGTAATTATTTTTATAAAATTAATGTTAAATGTGAAACGTAATGTTTTAACTAGACGATTTCAGGACACAGTGTTCACAAAAATAACAATTATGGTACAAAACTCCACTTAAGAACTCTTTAGTGATAAAAGAAAATTTAAAAAAAAAGTTGGTCTAGGTACGACGCAAACAAAATTGAGAAAAATTTCCTATAAAGTTGCTTGAGCGGTTTTAAAAATACATATATGGAGTTTCGTTAAAATTTTTACACATATTTTTGATTGTCTAGAAACGAAAAATTAAAAAAATATGTTCTTTGCTTGGAAATTTTCAAAAATATTTATTTTTATAAAATTTATTTCAATCATTTATTAAACATATTCACGGTAATAAAAGTTCACTACATACACTGAAGATATAAGTAAATATGAAAATGATAAATTTACTAACTCGCAGTATAATCACTGATTAACTAAATTGGGTATTTCATAAATCATTTATAATTTCTTTCTTTAATATTCATTTGAGAAAAGAGAAAAGTAGGTTTTATTATTCTACTCGCATGAGTTTCGTGACGTTTGGAAATATTATATTACACATAGATTAAAAAATTGTCTATTTTATATAGCTTGCCAATATCCTACAAAAGTCCGAATCCGTTATTCATCATTCGAAGTCAATTAAAGGCTAATCCCATTACGAGCAAAAGCACTAAAACTTCTCAACTCAACCCCACAAACGTATTCCGCCTCACCTACGTCTTATAATTCGCCTCCAAAACGGGAGCTTGGTCGCTGAGTGAACGTTTCGCGCTCGTCTAAACAGCATAATCCAATTCTGCTAAGCAAAATAGATATCTCGAGTCTATTGTGCCATGTGGTTAAGTAGATATGTGCTAAATAGATATCTAAACCTGTTGCACTATCTACCTTCATCACCTAACGTAATTAAAATATACTATTCACAGTGTAAGAATTAAAAATAAACTAACAACAGGGGGAATTGAATTTTATAAAATTCTATGAACCAGAAAGATGAATCAAAATACATATTTTATCCTGCGTACACAGATGTAACAGACCAATCTGTGAAATTCGCAGACCATAGAGAATCACATAAAGAAGTCAAATAAAATTCGGAGACCGAAAAATCATTAATTTTTATAACCCTGCTGTTGGTTCATTTTTAATTCTTACACTATTCATAGTTAATTTTAATTACGTTAGGCAATGCCCCCTGTTGTTAATTTATTTTTAATTCTTATACTGTTAATAGTATATTTTAATTACGTTAGGCAATGAACAATGAAAATGGTAATGAAGACAGATAGCGCAATAGGTTTAGATATCTATTTAGCACACATCTACTTAACCACATGGCACAATAGACTCAAGATATCTATTTTGCTTAGCAGAATTGGATTATGCTGTTTAGACGAGCGTGAAATGTTCACTCAGCGGCCAAGTTCCCGTTTTGGAGGCGAATTAGAAGACGTAGGTGAGGCGGAATACGTTTATGGGGTTGAGTTGAGAAGTTTTAGTGGTTTAATGCGGCAGGCGCCGTAAAGGAATTAGCCTTTAATTGATTTAGAATATAAATAACGGATTCGAAATTTTGTGAGATATTGACAAGCTATATAAAAGAGAATATTTTTTAATCTATGTGTAATATTTCCAAACATCACGAAACTCGTGCGAATAGAATCATGAAGCCTACTTTATATTTTCTCAAATGAATATTGAAGAAAAAATTATAAATGATTTATGAAATACCCAATTTAGTTAATCAGTGATTATACTGCGATTTAGTAAATTTATCATTTTCATATTTACTTATATCTTTAGTGTACGTAGTGAACTTTTATTACCATGAATATATTAAACAAAATGCGATTAAAAGAAATTTTATAAAAATAAATATTTTTGAAAATTTCCGAGCAAAGAACATATTTTTTTAATTATTCGTTTCTAGAGAATCAAAAATAGGTGTAAAAATTTTAAAGAAAGTCCATGTATGTAATTTTGAAACCGCTCAAGCAACTTTATAGTAACTTTTTCTCAATTATGTTTGCGTCGTATGTAGACCAACTTTTTTTTAAATTTTCTTTTATCACTATTAATGGAGTTTTGTATCATAATTGTTATTTTTGTGAACACTGTGCTTATTCCTGAAATCGTCTAGTTAAAACATTGCGTTTCACACTTAACATTAATTTTATAAAAAAAATTACATATTTGACATCCGAAAATGGAGTTGAAAGCAAGTAACTTAATATTCGTGAAAATTTTATTATTTTTTCATAAAATAGTGTTGGGGCAATGTCATATTAAAAGACAATTATCTTTGGATATGACATTGCCACAACACTATTTTATGAAAAGGATTAGACGGAATAACGAACGCCATCAGAATAAAATCAAAGTGAGCGTTTCACCCCCTTGGCAAGGGTTAAACGGAACAACGAATGCCACCAGAATAAAATCAAATTGAGCGTTTCACCCCCGTGGACGGAGGGTAATTTCTGTGCCGAGCAATGTATCATTATCGATTCTGATATATCACTTTGATAACTGTGATGAAAAAGGATTTCATGTTTTCTTTTGAATGCGTTCATGTCTGTAGGGAATGTTAGCTGTGTAGGAAATGTAAAGCCTAAAGTTAATAATCTAAGATATTCGGTGCAGTATTTTCAGCGTGTCTCTCGTGCTGATAATTTTTTGGATATTTTTTAGTCTTAAAATTCTGCAATAACACACTTCTGATTAGAGTCACAGTGATGTAAGTACTGCAGAACAAGCTGTTGTAAACTATGATATGTGTTATAGGTTTTACTGTAGGAAAATGGTAACATGGCACATGCTTGAAAGAATAAACACATGTGGCCAACATATTGAACGGCAAATTTTCAGATTGCTAAAAAGCGTATAAATATTGTGTCAGACAAAAAATATAGCTAATTTTATTTATCTGGTTTACAAATTATTTATTTATATGATGAATCACTAATCACGTCAACTTAAATATTTTAATCACAAAATAAATACAATATTACTAATCAAGTTTTTTGAATCAAATAATTTATGAAAATGGGAAAATTTAAAGAATACACAGCAAGTGTTGTATTGTTAATTTGTTTTATTTTTTATTTTTATTATAATTACATTTTATCAAATATTGAACAAACTGAATCTTACGCCGCAGAATCTTTGTGTCGTAAGTGCTATTAGGTATCGTTTATACGATTTAGCACGGAATAAATTAGCACAAATTAATATTACATATAAGGTGAATTACATCTTTCAGCAACATTGAAAAGACATATATAGAACGTATAATGTATTTCCTACTCAAAGGAGTATCCGCATGAGGTGAAGAGGTGACTAGAAATGATGATGTGGCGTCTGTGATCGTTGTCCCTTTGACTTTGGTGATCGATGGCGGGAACGACAAAGATAACACTAATGCTGATATTACGATTGAAATGGAGTTGATTATTCATTAAACGTCATTACGGTTAATAAGAATAATTCGTGAATTGTAATTTGGGATTTATTCACCGTGTACATTCACCTAAATTTTGAAATAGCTTTTTTATCTCTACATTTGTACTATCTCTGGTTACCAATGATAGAAGCTGTAGCAATATATATACACGTACGCCCATTTATCGATTAATACCGAGAGGAACACCACTTTTGGAGACACATTGACGCGAGGAGATCAATCATGTGGCACATCGACATTTCAACGGACAATGCACGCGAGCGCTTAGGTTGGCTATATGTAATTAAATATATTTAGTGATATTTCACAAGTCGGGCTGTTTCGAGTGGTGAAATTGATGTATTGAAACAAGAAGGATTAATGTTAGAAATAAAAGCATTAACCAGTACATGGTGGTGTTACAATAAGTCAAATTATTTTTGGTTTTCACTTGATTTTTAGAACAAATTATTCTGTATCTCAAGAACATGTATGTTATTTAAAGGAATGTTATTTATTTAAGCCTTTCTTTAACTTTTTAGGATTCTATACTTTAAAAGAAAAAAAATTAAACCATAAAGAGATCGGTCACGTGTCTCTTTATTTGTTTTTCACAGCTGTTTTTCTCAGAAACCGATTGACGTGGAAACTTAAAATCTGGTACCGGTATAACATATTTATCTTCACGTATCTGAAGAATTGACAAGAAATATAGACATTTTAGTGGATGTAAATTAAGTACCTGAATTTTTTTTTTCAACTCAATGCATAACGTGGGATATCATTTGAAATGTTTAGTTAATAGTTTTTCAAAAAGATTTTAATAATTTTAGGTATTACATATTCAGAGATATGATGAAAAACGTGCAAAATATATGTATCAGCATCTTCTCATTTCCGGAAACATTCAACTTGCCTTTAGAAGAGATAGGGGTTTTTAGAAGATTACGCAACCGTTGTAGGAATGCTATAGCGATGATCATATACTTACATTTGTGGAAAATAAAGCAAGCAAGCGTATATATATATACATATATATATATAAATATATATATATATATATATATATATATATATATATACATATATTAGTGTGTTTGTGTGTACATGTGCGTGCGTGTGTGTGTGTCTGAAGGCGTGCGAGCAAGCGCGTGCGTGAGAGCGTGTGTGCCCGCGCGTGTATGCGAGCGCCGTGCTCACGTTCGCTGTGCAGGCGTGCATGCATGATTGTATGCGTATGTTTTATAGTTAACAGAGAAATAAGAAAGGAATCACTGAATTAGAAATGAAATGACAAAGACTAATTGAACTTCTCATAAGTGCATCAAACAAATGAACAGTAAACAATTAGTAAAAACTAAATACTAACGAGATGTTCTTGATAATAAAATAAAACTTAGACATGGTTGAAACTTGTTCCGAGCTTAGTAAATGAGATTAATGTTTAAAGTCTTAAATAATTAATTAAAATGAAATATATTTTCAAGAACCGTACGAAACACTGGTGATTTTGCAAAATTTTCACGTCCTCATTAGAAAGTATCAGTGAATTCCAAGGAGATGAGAAATATATTTTCTATGTTATCCACACTATTATATAAACCGGAAAAGTATGTTTGCTTATTTGTTCATTCGCAGTAATTTCTGGAACCACACCTTGATTTTTACTGTGTTAAACAACCCATAATTTGAAGAAGATTGTAGGTATTATCACTTTGCAATTCGTAGGGGCAGAGAAGTGACAAAAATATAACAAAAGTCGGAAAACACTGGTTAAACAATGCAAGGTAAAGAGGACGCTTATTTATTTATTGGCTGTTGATTATCCTGTGTATTCCCTTCGTTATATTCCCGATCTCAACCGGTGTTCCGGTGTCGTTTGCAGAACGGAACGGAGTAGAGTTGTTAGTGACCGCGGGTGGAGAGCGGCTCAGTTAAGCAGCATTACGCTTGGCTCTCTACGCAACGGGCGTGTCCCAATAAATGGTATTGAATGCTATTCACTCCTAACTATTGACCATTGTATTATTTTTCAATTGTATATTTTTTCAATGCGCTGAAACCGCGAGGCACAGCTAGTGAAACATAATTATGTTAATTTAAATATAATATCGAAATTGAAAAGCAGATCTGGGCTCCGCTAAAATTGTAAATTGAAAAGTTTTGTGCTGTACTTGCTATTTTCATAAGCGGAATTACAGGAACGAATGATAAAAACTTGCATTATAATACACTGACCGGTGCGGCTTTACAAATTGATCCACGTAGATTAAAGTAATTTGCATCTCATAATTAAATTTATATCGAATTTTCACTCATGTAAAGATTAAACCTCATGAGTTATTTGAAAGAAGTACTAGTAAAAATAGCATAATTGTGAAATTGCATTGATCCAATCTTTACTTAAATCCCATGTTCATATTATACTAAGTATGTTTTCCAGATATATTTTACTATTAACGACATCTCACGTTTAATGTTTTTGTTTTAGATAACGCCGTCGGGTTATATTTTGGATGGCTCCTTTCTCCAGAAAATTATCTCTACTACATAAACCTCTTAACTTTTAACACGCTTTTATGACCTTCACTTGTATGTATGAATTTAACAGGAATTTTTAATTAAATTTTTACCCACTTCCAGACGTCTGAAATATTGAAAATTTCGCTCATATATCAAGAATCGACATAATACAATAATTTCATAGTTATTATCTGGTATTCTCACTAAGGTCAACTCACTATAAAAAAATCTGTAAAATAATTTTAATTTCATTGTCACACATAAAATGTTAAGACTCGAGTGTCATCATTAAACATAATTTTGTCTTTACGTTAAAATTTTTTTTTATAATCTTGCAACAAAATTCATTCTGAGATTTCATTCTGAGATTAAAGAAAAATATAATTAAAAATAAAAGAAACTAAAAAGCGCTCTTTTTTAGCAAAATGAACTAAGAAATAAAAAAAATTATCCTTAAAAATAGAAATTTTGATCAAGAGCGAAAGGATTGTCTTACAACTCTCTACAACTTAATGATTTGAATAAGTTTAAGCAAAGTAAGTATAAAGTAATCTGAAAAAAAATTAACTTTATTAAAAATTATGTTACACAGAGTTGTGAGGCATCCTTTAGCTCCTGACCCAAATTGTTATTTTTAGAGAATACTTTTATTTTTTGGTTCATATCGCTATAAAACGATGTTTTTTAGTTCTTTTAAACTATAATTTTATTTATTATGTTTATAAACTGCTCAAGTATGGGTCTGTGCTCGTGACACGCAAAAAGTACTGGGTGGATTTTAATAAAACTTTAAACTTTTATATTTTAGAGAATTAGCTAACTCTGCAATAGAAATAGTAAATATCAATATTTATTCCTTACCTGCTTACACTAACCGTACCAATGCAATACGTAGCAATAATACATACGTCCGTTTCTCCAATATGATCGATCTGGTAACAAAGCGTAACGCGTAACGTAAATCTACGAGGTCGTTTACTTAGAAAGCACGTAATTCCAACTGTCACCTTGCGATTTAATTGTAATTAACTCATGTAAATTTGTATATTGACAAAATTTTACGTCTCAATTTACAATTCAATTAGGGATATTATTAAGCAATTTCGTGTTTGCATTAATTACAAATTCCAGAAGTATAACAATAAATCTGCACGTGCACTATAAGGTCGCACATGGTTCGATCATCTCCGTCCATTGATCCGTTTAAATATTAATATGATTTTCACAATAGGCACATAATTAGAAAGGTTAATTTGAATTAAAAACATTCAGCGAATAAAGAATATATGATTTGAGTGAAATTTCAACGACAAATATTGATGGGTTTTTGTATTATGTTTTTGTAATATTGTGCTCGTAATATTTATACAATTCAAATAATTATAATGTATTGAAAAATTTTAAAAAAACTTAGCAACTTTATATTCCATTAATCTGCAAATAAAGCAAAATGATAACCAGAGTGGGTGTGTGCTCGTCACACGCAAAAGTACTTAATGGATTTTAATAAAACTTTAAACTTTTACATTTTAGAGAATTAGCCAACATCTGCAGTAGAAATAGTAGATATTATTACTTATTCCTTATTTGCTTATACTAACCGTGTCAATGCAACCCTAGCATTAATACATGATTTGAAACAAAATGGAACTATTTGTGAAATTGATCTGTAAAACCTTTAAATAAATGAAACATAAACCGAGTGGTTCGATAATGTGAGTAATCATCGTTTAATTTAACGTACATATACGAATTCATACAGACGTATAACTTTGGTGCATTTGTTTATATTTTGTTACCAATTTCTTGGAGTACCTATGCAATCCTTCGGACAGGGACAATTGTTAAATAATTAAAATTAATTTGTTAATTCACATGAGCGACGATGAGTCGTAAAGGATAACGTCTCAAAATTACTAAAACCAAAAACCTGAGACTCCAAACTCTATCTTTCAAACAATTGCTTTTTATATAAAACGTGTGTGCATTTTATAGTATATACCCTATAATGCCGAATTTGTTTATATTTTCTAGCGTATTATTGTGAAATGGAAATATTAATTAAGTTTTCGAGCACTATGGACTTAACTTTTGTTGTCGAAATACCCAACACATACATATGTCCAACGCTTTGCTTTTAAGTTTGACACCATTTTTCAAAGAATAAATAAATTTTACGTAAATGGATATTTGCATGTTGTAAATTAGTTTTAAAGTTTAGTATTATTTGCTAAATAGGCATAGAAAATCATTTTAACATTATATTCTTGCACCCATTATAGTTTATTTGATGCATTTGATAAAAGAAAAATAGGGTAATTTTTGTCATAATAAGTAGCAAAATATTGCAAAAATACACACCTAAAATAAATTAATAACATTTCTAAAACAGCATGTAAATTTTATATCCGAGAATGGAATGGTTTGCGAAGAGATACCATGGGCTAGGTATTAGTAAAATAAATCAATGTTAGTGTTTAAGATATAAATAAAATAGAAACTTGTTTTAGTACTAATTATGAATCTTACGTAAACATTTTAGTTGGTAATCTGGGCTGAAAATATATGAAAATGTAAACGCTATAGACATTTTGTTACTATAGAAGATATGAAAAACGACTTGGAAAAAAAGAAAAGATTTTCCTAAGGAGGTACAAAAATATTTATTGTAAATTACATATGGAATTGAAACGTAAATTAGTAGAAAATGCCTGAAAAAAAATCGAATAACCATATGTAATATTTGACCATAATTTATAAGTAAAGTTAGTCTAATATTATACTGCACATTTTTATTCGAACATACTTGTAGTCTTCTTTTGTTTCTCATAATTTCTTACTTTATTATAACATTTCTCGAATTGTATATATATCCATTGCAAATATTTAGTTCAATATTTAAATATAATTATATACTCATAAATATTTTTTTAGGCACTAATTTTCTGTTTATAAATCTTAAAAATTTCAAGTCAATTTGTAAGCTTTAAAACTTTCATAGTTATAAGTGAAGTGAATGAGTTTAAATTCAAAACAGATAAGGAATTTAGTTAGGAATTTTATTTTTGTAAGGTAATTTCATGGAACGGAAAATATATGATGTTTTATTATATCACAAAACAATGCTGTAAACAGAAATATATTGAGAGGAAAATGAATATATCCATAGAAATACGAGATTTCTTAAAAAAATAAACTTAATTAATCCTATGTTTTAAATATATATATATTAAACTAAGAAATGATAAAAACTGTAAAATATGAAATAATTACAATTAGCCATAAAAGTAATTTATTCAAATTTTTTCGTTTCTTTCAAAAGCTCATTGACGACTGTGCTTCATTTCTTCATTCCGTCCACTCATTTTACGTATCAACAAATTTGAAATAACAGGTGCATAAAATTAGTTATTTGCAAAAAAAAAAATACTATCAAATATTAAAAAATAAATCGATAAACATATGGAAAAATATATCGATAAACATATCTGACAATGGAATTCCAAAGATTCATGACTCAAAAGCTTTACAAAACAGGCATATAAAATGTGATATTGGTATTTCAGCAACAGACAGCAATTCATTTAGAGACTTTCTCGATTTTATTCTGCGGTTCAGAATCCTGTGCGATAGATGCGTCAGAGAGATAAAAGTTTGACATTTTTAAGATATGGTATTTTTACTTTAAGTGTTTCAAAAAGAACAAAGAAATCTATCTTCTCTCGACTTAATATGCTGTTACGACTATCAAAAATTTGCTACTCCAAGATTCTCAATCATTTCGATTATATAGTCCAAAGAGCCCTAATGACAACAAAAAATCCTTTGTTGTAGGCAAAACAAAAGGCAAACAACTTCTCTTAACTGACAGCCTTACCAAATGAAATTGCTCTCGAGTCTCCTTTTTAATACTATATTAAGACGTGCCGCTCAAGATAATTTGCGTCGAAACAGAAATCGATAAGCTCATTATGTATTTTTAAGAAAAATATGACCTTATTGATGAAAGTCAGGATGAAGAAAAAATTTTGGTCTATTCTGTTGCTCTAATTTTCAACTAATGTGATCCTTGCTTCACTGAAATTATAACTTAATTTTATAGTGTTGTAAGGAGAAAATGGATATTCTGATGTAGATATAATGAAAAATGAGAAGGTTAAACATTTTCATAAAAACATCAAGGAGGCTCATGAGAAATCTTCATTTTATTTCTGAAAAGTGAAGTAACTTTTAATAAAGTTTATGAATATACTTTGATTCGTCTTGTTGGTTCACAGAATTTTTATAAAATTATATGAACCGGCAAGGTGAATCAAAATATATATTGTATCCTGCGTACAGAGATGTAACAGACCGATCTGTGAAATTCACAGACCATATAGAATCACATAAACAAGTCACATAAAATTCATAGAGACCGAAAAATCATTAATTTTTATAACCCTGCTATTAGTTGGTTTTTAATTCTTACACTATTAATAGTTAATTTTAATTACGTTTAGCAGTGCCTTCTGCTGTTAGTTTATTTTTAATTCTTACACTGTTACTAGTATATTTTAATTACGTTAGGCAATAAACAATGAAAATGGTAATGAAGGCAGATAGCGCAATAGGTTTAGATATCTATTTGGCACATATCTACTTAACCACATGGCACAATAGACTCTAGATATCTATTTTGCTTAGCAGAATTGGATTATGCTGTTTAGACGAGCGCGAAACGTTCACTCAGTGACCAAGCTCCAGTTTTGGAGGCGAATTAGAAGACGTAGGTGAGGCGGAATACGTTTGTGGGGTTGAGTTGAGAAGTTTTGGTGCTTTTGATGTGGCAGCCGCTGTAATGGGATTAGCCTTTAATTGACTTAGAATGATGAATAACGGATTCGGTCTTTTGTGAGATATTGGCAAGCTATATAAAAGAGACAATTTTTTAATCTATGTGTAATATAATGTTTCCAAACATCACGAAACTCGTGAGAGCAGAATCATAAAGCCTACTTTTTTCTTTTATCATATGAATATAATAAAGAAAGAAATGATTAATGATTGATGAAATATCCAATTTAGTTAATCAGTGATTATACTGCGATTTAGTCAATTTATCATTTTCATGTTTACTTTTATCTTCAGTGTATGTAGTGAACTTTTATTACCGTGAATATATTAAACAAAATACGATTGAAATAAATTTTCTAAAAATGAATATTTTTGAATATTTCCAAGCAAAGAACATATTTTTTTAATTTTTCGTTTCTAGACAATCAAAAATATGTGTAAAAATTTTAAAGAAACTCCACATATGTATTTTTAAAACCGCTCAAGCAACTTTATAGTAATTTTTTCTCAATTTTGTTTGCGTCGTACGTAGACCAACTTTTTTTAAATTTTCTTTTATCACTAAAGAGTTCTTAAGTGGAGTTTTGTACCATAATTGTTATTTTTGTGAACACTGTGCATATTCCTGAAATCGTCTAGTTAACACATTACGTTTCACATTTAACATTAATTTTATAAAAATAATTACATATTTGGCATCCGAACGTGGAGTTGCAACTAAGTAACTTAATATTAGTGAAAATTTTGTTATTTTTTCATAAAATAGTGTTGTGGCAATGTCATATTCAAAGATAATTATCTTTGGATATGACGATGCCACAAAACTATTTTATGAAAAGGATAAGACGGAATAACGAACGCCACCAGAATAAAATCAAAGTGAGCGTTTCACTCCCTTGGCAAGGGTTAGACGGAATAACGAATGCCACCAGAATAAAATCAAAGTGAGCGTTTCACTCCCTTGGCCGGAGGGTAATCTCTGTGCCGGGCAGTGTATCATTATCGATTCTGATAAATCACTTTGATAACTGTGATGAAAAAGGATTTCATGTTTTCTTTTGAATGCGTTCATGTCTGTAGGGAACGTTAGCTGTGTAGGAAATATAAACCTAAAGTTAATAATCTAAGAGATTTGGTGCAGTATTTTGAGCGTGTCTCGTGTCGATAATTTTTTGGATAATTTTTTAGTTTTAAAATTCTGCAATAACACAGTTCTGATTAGAGTCACAGTGATATAAGTACTGTAGAACAAGCTGTCGTAAACTATGATATGTGTTATAGCTTTTACTGTAGGAAAATGGTAACATGGCACATGCTTTAAGGATAAACACATATAAACAATAAATTCAACGGCATTTTTTGAGATTAGCGTAAAAATATTGTGCCAGACAATAAATATAGGTAATTTTGTTTATCTCGTTTACAAATTATTTATTTATATGATGAACCACTAATCACGTCAACTTAAATATTTTAAGCACAAAATAAATACAATATTACTAATAAAGTTTTTTGAATCAAATAATTTATGAAATTGGGGAAATTTAAAAAATAGACAGAAAGTGTGTTGTATTGTTTATTTGTTTTATTTTCATTATAATAACATTTTATCAAATATTGAACAAACCAAATCTTTCGCCGCAGAATCTTTATGTTGTAAGTGCTATTAGGTATCGTTTATATGATTTAACATGGAATGAATTAGCACAAATTGATATAAGATATAAGGTAAATTACATCTTTCAGCTACATTGAAAATACATATATAGAATGTATAATGTATTTCCTACTCAAAGGAGTATCCGCATGAGGTGAAGAGTGACTAGAAATGATGATGTGGCGTTTGTGATCGTTGTCCGTTTGACTTTGGTGATCGATGTCAGGAACGATATAGACAACACTTATGCTGATATTACGATTGAAATGGAGTCGATTATTCATTAAACGTCATTACGGTTAATAAGAATAATTCGTGAATCGTAATTTGGGGTTGTACATTCACCGTGTACATTCACCTAAATTTTGAAATAGCTTTTTTTTCTCAACATTTGTACCATCTCTGGTTACCAATGATAGAACCTGTAGCAATAAATATACACGTACGCCCATTTATCGATTAATATCGAGAGGAACACCACTTTCGGAGACACATTGACGCGCTAGGAGATCAATCATGTGGCACATCAACATTTCAACGGATAATGCACGCGAGCGCTTAGGTTGGCTATATGTAATTAAATATATTTGGTGATATTTCACAATTTGAATATTGAATATATTTGGCGTTAATTTTGTAGAAATTCATTATTCGCAATTAAATGAAACTACGCGATGTAGTATTATTTCTACTATCTTTAATTTCTTTACCACGACCTAGGTTTCGTTGTATTACAACATCTTCAGGTGGGATATTAGCAAAGATTCTATCTTTGCTAATATCCCACCTGAAGATGTTGTAATACAACGAAACCTAGGTCGTGGTAAAGAAATTAAAGATAGTAGAAATAATACTACATCGCGTAGTTTCATTTAATTGCGGATATTTCACAAGTCGGGCTGTTTCGAGTGGTGAAATTGATGTATTGAAACAAGAAGGATTAATGTTAGAAATAGAAGCATAAACCAGTACATGGTGGTGTTACATTAAGCCAAATTATTTTTGGTTTGAACTTGATTTTTAGGAGAAATAATTCTGTATCTCAAGAATTTGTATGTTATTTAAAGGAATGTTATATATTTAAACCCTTCTTTAACTTTTTAAAGTTCTGTTCTTTAAAAAAAAAAACAACTAAACCATAAAGAGATCGATTACGTGCCTCTTCATTTGTTTTTCACAGCCGTTTTTCTCAGAAATCTATTGACGTGGAAACTTAAAATTTGACACCGTTATAACATATTTATCTTCACGTATCTGAAGAATTGACAAGAAATAAAAAAACTTTAGGTGATGTAAATTAAGTACCAGAATTTTTTTTTTTTCAATTCAATGCATAGTGTGGAATATCATTTGAAATGGTTAGTTAAAACCTTTTCAAAAAGATTTTAAAAATTTTATATATCATATATTCAGAGATATGATAAAAAACGTGCAAAATATATGTATAAGCATCTCCTCATTTCCGGAAACATTCAACCTGCCTTTGGAAAAGATAGGGGTTTTTAGAAGATTACGCAACCGTTGTAGGAATACTAGAGCAATGATCATACACTTACATTTGTGGAAATTAAAGCAGGCAAGCGTGTATATATATATATATATATATATATATATATATATATATATATATATATGTATAAATATATATATATATATATATATATATATATATGTATATGTATGTATGTATATATATATATACACATATGTGTGTGTGTACATGTGCGTGCGTGTGTGTGCGTGTGAAGGCGTGTGAGCAAGCGCGTGCGTGAGAGCGTGTGTGCGCGCGCGTGTATGCGAGCGCCGTGCTCACGTTCGCTGTGCAGGCGTGCGTGTGTGTGCGTATGTTTTATAGTTAACAGGGAAATAAGAAAGGAATCGATAAGGAAATTTCTCATATGTGCATTAAACAAATTAACAGGAAACAATTAGTAAAAACGAAATACTAACGAGATGTTCTTGGTAATAAAATAAAACACAGACATCGTTGAAACTTGGTTCCAGCTTAGTAAATGAGATTAATGTTTAAAGTCTTAAATAATTATATAAAAGGAAATATATTTTCAAGAACCGTACGAAACACTCGTGATTTTCACGTCTTCATTAGAAAGTATCTGTGAATTCCATAGAGATGAGAAATAAATTTTCTATGTTATCCACACTAATACATAAACCGGAAAAGCATGTTTGCTTATTTGTTCATTCGCAGTAATTTCTGGAACCACACCTTGATTTTTTCTGTGTTCAACAACCCATAATTTGAAGAAGATTGTAGGTTATATATTATCACTTTGCAATTCGTGATAAAAATATAACAAAAGTCGGAAAACACTGGTTAAACAATTCAAGGTAAAGAGGACGCTTATTTATTTATTCCCTGTTGACTATCCTATATATTCCCTTCGTTATATTCCCGATATCAACTTGTGTTCCGGTGTCGTTTGGGGAACGGAACGGAACGGAGTAGAGTCGTTAGTGACCGCGTGTGGAGGGGGAGAGCGGCTCAGGTGAGCAGTATTCCGCGTGGCTCTCTATGCGACGGACGTGTTCCAATAAATGCTGTTGAATGCAATTCACTCCTGACTGTTGACCATTATAGTATTTTTAAATTGCGTATTTTTTTTAACGCGATGAAACCGCGAGGCACAGCTAGTGTAACATAATTATGTTAATTTAAATATAATATCGAAATTGAAAAGCAGATCTGGGCTCCGCTAAAATTGTAAGTTGAAAAGTTTTGTGCTGTACTTGCAATTTTCATAAGCGGAATTACAGGAACGAATGATAAAAACGTGCATTATAATACACTGACCGGTGCGGCTTAACAAATTGTTTGAGGTCATCGTAGTTTAAAGTAATTTGCATCTCATAATTAAATTTATATCGAATTTTCACTGATGTAAAGATTAATCCTCATGAGTTATTTGAACTTGTCCTTTTGTAGAATTATAAAAAGAAATACTAGTAAAAATAGCATAATTATGAAATTGCATTGATTCAATCTTTACTTAAATCCCATGTTCATATTATACTAAGTAGGATATTCCCTTATATCTGTATATTCCCTTCGTTATATTCCCGATCTCAACCGGTGTTCCGGTGTCGTTTGGGAAACGGAACGGAGTAGGGTTGTTAGTGACCTCGGGTAGAGAGCGGCTCAGTTAAGCATTCCGCGCGGCTCTCTGTGCAATGGGCGTGTCCCAATAAATGCTGTTGAATGCGATTCACTCCTGATTATTGACCATTATAGTATTTTTCCATTGTATATTTTTTCAACGCAGTGAAACCGCGAGGCACAGCTAGTGTAACATAATTATGTTAATTTGAATATAATATCGAAATTGAAAAGCAGATCTGGGCTCCGTTAAAACTGTCAATTGAAAAGTTTTATGCTGTACTTGCTGTTTTCATAAGCGGAATTACAGGAACGAATGATAAAAACGTGCATTATAATACACTGACCGATGCGGCTTAACAAATTGTTTGAGGTCCACGTAGATTAAAGTAATTTGCATCTCATAATTAAATTTATATCGAATTTTCACTGATGTAAAGATTAATCCTCCTGAGTTATTTGAACTTGTTCTTTTGTAGAATTATAGAGAGAAATACTAGTAAAAATAGCATAATTATGAAATTGCATTGATTCAATCTTTACTTAAATCTCACGTTTAATGCATTTGTTTTAGATAACGCCGTCGCGATATATTTTGGATGGCTCCTTTCTCCAGAAAATTATCTCTACTACATAAACCTCTTAACTTTTAACACGATTTTATGACGTTTACTTGTATGTATGAATTTAACAGGAATTTTTAATTAAATTTTTACCCACTTTCAGATGTCTGAAGTATTAAAAATTTCGCTCAGGTATCAAGAATCGATATAATACCATAATTTCATAGTTATTATCTGGTATTCTCACTAAGGTCAACTCACAATAAAAAAATCTGTAAAATAATTTTAATTTCATTGTCACACATAAAATGTTAAGACTCGAGTGTCATCATTACACATAATTTTGTTTTTAGGTTAAATTTTTTTTATAATCTTGCAACAAAACTCTAAATATAAAGATTTCGTTCTGAGATTAAAGAAAAATATAATTAAAAATAAAAGAAACTAAAAAGCGCCCTTTTTTAGTAATATAAACCAAGAAATAAAAAATCATCCTTAAAAATAAATATTTTGGTCAAGAGCGAAAGGGTGTCTTACAACTCTCTGCAACTTAATGATTTGAATAAGCTTAAGTAAAGTAAGTATAAAGTAATCTGACAAAAAATTTACTTTAATATAAAAAAAGCATGGGGATCTGACAAAAAATTAAGTTACACAGAGTTGTGAGACATCCCTTAGCTCCTGACCAAAATTTGTATTTTCAGAGATTACTTTTATTTTTTAGTTCATATAGCTATAAAACGATGTTTTTTAGTTCTTTTAAACCATAATTGTATTTATTATCTTTATAAACTGCTCAAGTATGGGTCTGTGCTCGTGACACGCAAAAAATATTGGGTGGATTTTAATAAAACTTTAAACTTTTATATTTTAGAAAATTCGCTAACATCTGCAATAGAAATAGTAAATATCAATATTTATTCCTTAAATGTACCAATGCAATACGCAGCATTAATACATAATTTGAAACAAAACCGAACCATTTGTGAAATAATTCTATAAAACTTTTAAACAAATTAAACATAAACCGGGTGGTTCGATAATGTGAATAAACATCGTTTAATTTGACGTATATGTACGAATGGTCAATGGTTTCAGTCGGTAGAACATTTGTCGTTTTTATTATCATTTTAGTTATCAATAAAAATATCGTTGTTTAATATTTATCTTGGACACCTTATGGGACGAAAGATCTATACGACCTCTTGTACATGGAAAGTTAAAAATATTCACTTGGACAAATTTTCGATTAAGGTGACACGATTTGCCTTAAGTTTTGAGTTATTGATACATGTGAGCAATAGGCTTAGTATACACCTTCTATTGACATATGACAGTATTTATAATTAATAAATCTTAATTTCATATTAGAGGAATTATGCTATTCACCCAATTAAAATTTGCTTATATATTAACTCGAGTCCTTAACTATATCCTTATGAAACATGATAAAATTGCTTCTAGACATTTAAAGGTTAATCAGTAACTGCATAATACAATTTTAGAGATGTTGGTTGGTTGGTTGGTTGAGATTCGATCGGAACCAAGAGTGCTTAACTTAATTTATAAGCTGATAAAGAATCGTAATTTTTATAATTATATTTATTTTTTCACTTCACGAGGTCGAGTAACTGTTCCGCTTACGTCCGCCTCTCCAATATGATCGCTTTTTTATTTTTATTCCGATTCCGGAAACAAAGCGTAACGCGTAACGTAAATCTACGAGGTCGTTTACTTATAAAGCACGTAATTCCAACTGCCACCTTGTGATTTTAATTGTAATTAACTTGTGTTAATTTGTA
The DNA here is from genome assembly GCA_039881145.1 of Druceiella hillmani. NCBI lineage: Eukaryota > Metazoa > Arthropoda > Insecta > Lepidoptera > Hepialidae > Druceiella > Druceiella hillmani. The sequence goes on along the minus strand of JAYKKI010000054.1, from coordinate 11,337,030 downwards.
TATTGACTAGATTTTACTATTCAATTTATAATCCAATTAGGGATATTATTAAGTAATATCGTGCTCGCATTAATTACAAATTCCAGAAATATAATAATAGATCCGCACGTGCACTATAAGGTCGTACATGATTCGATCATCTCCGTCCATTGATTCGTTTAAATATTAATATGATATTCACAATGGGCACATAATTTGAAAGGTTAATACTCAAATTTGAATCAAAAACATTCGGCGAATAAAGAATATGTGATTTGAGTGAAATTTCAACCACAAATATTGATGGAATTTTGTATCATGTTTTTGTAATTTTGTGCTTGTAATATTTATACAATTCAAATAATTATAATATTATGAAAAATAAAAAAAAACTTAGCAACTTTATAACCTATTAATATGCAAATAAAGCAAAATGATAACCAGATTGGGTATGTGGTCGTCACACGCAAAAGTACTGGATGGATTTTAATAAAACTTTAAACTTTTATATTTTAGAGAATTAACCAACATCTGCAGTAGAAATAGTAAATATTATTATTTATTCCTTACCTGCTTATACTAACCGTATCGATGCAAGACTAGCATTAATATATGATTTGAAAAAAAATGGAAATATTTCTGAAATTGATCTGTAAAACCTTTAAAGGAATGAAAAATAAACTGAGTGGTTCGATAATGTGAATAAACATCGTTTAATTTAACGTACATATACGAATTCATACAGACGTATAACTTTGGTGCATTTGTTTATATTTTGTTACAACTTTCTTGGAGTACCTATGCAATCCTTCGGACAGGGACAATTGTTAAATAATTAAAATTAATTTGCTAATTCACATGAGCGACGATGAGTCGTAAAGGATAACGCCTCAAAATTGCTAAAACCAAAAACCTGAGACTCCAAATTCTATCTATAAAAAAAATAGGGTAATTTTTGTCATGATAAGGAGCAAATTATTTTAAAAATATTGTACCAATTAAATGGCACGGTTTATAATCAATTTTGTTTCCTTCATTGAGCTATTTTTGAAATTCAAATTGAGTCGGAATAACAGACAGCACTCCACTGAAGCATACATCCCAATGCATCCTTTATAATTACTGCTTTGATAACGTATTCCCACAAACAGTTTATTCCATAATTCAAATGTAGGACATAAATATATTCATGGAATAAACTATTTATTCCATGAATATATTTATGTCCTACATTTTAAACTTATCATAACATAAGTTTTCCCAAAGACGAGCGGATCTATTTTATAAGGTGTTTCGCAAAAAATACATATTATGATGTTAAGACTCCAAAATATTACATTTAAAACGTTATATTATGTCGTATTTTATAAATTATTTTCAAATCTTTCCCTGTTGGCAATATTTTCCTGGTCGCATTTAAGAATAAAAAAAAATTGAATTATGGTCCCATGAAACGAAGTCTCCATAAGTGATAGAGGTTTGTTCTATTTACATTGTTTCCATTGACGCAAAAACACACACCTAAAATTAATTAATTGCATTTCTAAAACAGCACGTAAATTTTAGATACGAGAATGGCATGTTTTGTGAAGAGATACCATGGGCTAGGGTGTTAGTAAAATAAATCATTGTTAATATAAATAAAATAGAAACTTGTTTTAGTATTCATTATGAATCTTATATAAATATTTTAGTTGGTAATCCGAGCTGAAAATATATGAAAATGTAAACGCTACAGAAATTTTGTTACGATAGACAATATGAAAAACGATTCGAAAAAAGAAAACATTTTCCTAAGGAAGTAAACAATTTTTAAGAATGTAAATTACATATGGAATTCGAACGTAAATTGCGCATTATTATTCGCACATACTTGTAGCCTTGCTTGATTAATCATAATTTCTTACTTTATTATAAAAATCCTCCAATTTTATTGTGCTTATCTTTTTTCACTCTGTGAACTAAATTTATCCACTGAAAATGTTTCTAACCCCGTCTTAACGAGTACTCTTATATTTTTGTTGAATATACTAAAATTTCATGTCGTCAAGCCATATTTCCCTTCGATATTACTGTACATATATCCATTGCAAATATTTAGTTTTTCAATATTTAAATTTTGTTACACACCGTTAAATATTTAGGCACAATTCTCTGTACGGCCGCATACTTAATATAGTCGGTTCTTATTTCTATTCAATTCTATAAAATTTAACACTCATCACAAATCTATAGTTATATTGGTATATAAAGAACAAAGTCCTAGCAGTAGTCATACTATTTCAGTTATAATTAAGTTATGTATGTGTATATTTTAGGTGCATTTTTTAAATCAATTTGCAATTAGGAATATTATTATTTAATACTGTACAAAAAAAATACATATATCTTCTCTCGACCTAATATCCTACTACGACTATCGACAATATGCTTCTGCTAGATTCTCAATCATTTCGGTTATACAGTCTAAAGATCTCTAATGACAACAAAAGATCCTTTGTTGTTGGTAAATCAAATGGCAAACAACTTCTCTTTACTGATAGCCTTACCAAATCAAGTTACTCACGAGTTCCCTTTTTATTGCTATATCAAGACATGCTTAAGAAAAACTTAAGTTGAAATAGAAATCAATAACATCACGATGTATTTTTAGGAAGAATACGGCCTTATTGATGAAAGGCACGATGAAGAAGAGTATTGGCAGATACTATTGCTTTAAATTTCAACTAATATGCTCCTTGTTTTATTGCAATTATAACTTAATTTTTTGTGTCAAAGTCACCTGAAACTCAATAATTTCTGATTCTATTCTGTTTGTTAGATTTTCAAGTTTGTGCCAATTACGCGGAGAAATAATTAAGTGACAAAACTATCGACCGAGAATAATTTATTTTCTTGAATAACTTTTTTTGAAAGAAACTCGATAACCTCAAATTTTATGTGACTTGCACTGACTAATTCATATAAAGTTACTGATAAGCCACTACTTAATTATGCGTTTTCTTCACATTTTTGGCACCATTCCCAGTGATTTTGTAATTATGCTTTTATCATAAATATGCTTCGATATATAATTCCTGAAATTGTAATGTAACATACGCAAGAAACTATTTAAGACATGATTAAAATAATTTTAAAACTAGCTTATTTTATGGATTTTAGCATTGATTCTATAAGTTTTGAAAAAATAAAATATCATCGCGTCGACGGCGACAGTTCATAATAAAATAAATTTCTAGCAAATGTTATAAAATAAAATCCCAACCCGAATATGGAATGTGATTTTTATTTGAAAACTTTTGTGAACCCTTGTCTCTGATCTAAACCGAAACACTCATCAAACACTGAATTAATTTTTAAATAAAAGTAATGAACTTCTGCTCTTTATTATAAATATCATAAGATATTTATTTGAAATGAAATTTCAAAAATTTTATTTCTAAATTATTGCAAGAAGGTCGCATTTCTCATAGAACGAATGCGTTTGAATACTTGTTCGAAATTATTTTACAATCTCATTATCCATGAAAGACAATGAGATTCTATGTTACACTATTTGAATACAACGCTTTATTTTAGTAACGTTTCAAATTGGTGGGTTATGTCCCAATCCGTTTTAGGAATGAGTCGCGATAAAGCAAGGCCAAAATAAGTTCTGTAATCCCAAATTTAATTTGACCTATATCGATTTATTTCCTATTTTTTTATTAAAAAAATACTAATTATTGCAAAGATAACTTGATCAATATGGATGTATCCACAAATGGAACTTAATTTTTAGTAATGATTGTGAAACAGTCTCAGTTAATGTATCATTTAGGAACTGCTATGAAATAGGGTAGATGTTGTAGTGAGCATTTCTACTGAGTGTGATGAATAAAATTTTGTTACCAAAGACATTACCATATAGGTGTGTAAAATATCTCATAACCTACTTATTTAAATGAAACCTCATTGAAACAATTCGCAAGTAGGAGAGAAAATATTTCCAAAAAAGTGTTAGAATTGAAAAGACGTAGGTAAAGAACAGTTCGCAGAAATTTTTGAGGATTAATCCTTCCTAGTATTTATAAGTTGTGCAAAGAAGATCACAAAATCATCAAACTGGTCTCAAAGTGTCTTATAAGTTCGTATCTTTAAACTGATTTCCCGTTACATTGCGTGAATTTCAGGTTACATTGTGTGCATTTCGCATAATTTTGTTCTTCGTCAGCAAAATTGATCAACGGATATGTCGCCACCTATTTAAACTCTATTCAAGATATCTGTCATTAGACAGTATTGTATCCGCAGAGAGTATATAATCGTGGATTTCATTTTATCACCGTTGTTTTATCAAGGAAATGCTATTTTGCGATGCATCATATTGTTTCCAAAAACAAGTACATTTTTATCTCCAAATATGTATTGCGTAAGTACTTAGGCGTAAATATAAAGGTTCGCCTGGGAACGAGCAGTAAAAGTTCATTTGTAGACCACGAGATATTCAGCTGTAACATTACTTGTCAGATTCTTTGCATAAATTCAGAACTTTTGTTATCTTACTTTCCAAATTTTTTTTTAAATCTTTCGAAAAAATAATCTGCTTCTTAAATTTGTAATTGCAAATTCGATATTAGTTCCTAAAAAATTGCTTAGATTTAAAACCAATGCGATATTATAAGCGCGGTACGCTGAGTATTCAGTAATATTTTGTAAAAATGGTATCCAATGAAGAGACGTTATTGTTTTGTTTTTACTTCAGATACTGTCAGTTAATAAAATCATATCAGTGAGATAATAAAATAGCATATCCTCTTATATGTAAATTTTTATTTAAAATTCCCAATCTTATCTAAAACAATTTTAATCCAAAATACCTTTATATATATGCGTGCTTTAAAGGACCAAGATAATATAAATGTTTATATTATTTTGCTACAACAGTAGATTAAAATACAAAATTTTGTTAAAATATTACTACACCGAAAACTCCGACTGCTTAATATTATGCCGGAGATTGTTTTTCTAAAGCTATTCAAGAAAATGTACGTCAACTCATTGTGATTACTTTCACGTAAATCAATATTTCACTCTTAGCTTTATTCTAATACACCCTCTAAGATTGCCTTTCATTTTTATTCTGTTTCATAAAAAGTAACGTTTCAAAAACGTAAATTCAAGCCGTACTTGAAAGAGTACCGACAGCATTCCCGTTATTTTAATAGTAATTGAATTATGTAAATGTATGTTTTGACAGCACTTTACGGGTCCGTCCTACGGTATACGTTCACGAAAGTGCTACACCATGATGTCACTTGTAAATGTCAACTTTATTCCACAGTAGTAGTTATGTTATTTGGGGGAGTTGAAAAGTTAAGCTTTATTTTTTTTATATATTTTTCAGAAACTCTAAGTATATATATATATATATATATATATATATATATATATATATAGATATATATATATATATATAAAATATCAAATATATCTGCCGAAAACGAGATTTTAAATTCATTTTGAATGTTGGGTAACTTTTCCTTCCTATTCTGATCCAGCTGTTAATAAGATCGCTATAAGATTATTTTATGCTAGAGATGTGAAGTGGACAAAACCCTTTCGCTCTCAATGTTCCCATGTTTAGTAGAAAATTTAGCCAAGTGATTGGGCTTATAAAAACAGTATATTGATTAAATACATTCATATGTTTTGTTGAAGGGGGCATTAGTAAGGGTGACGGAATGGAGGGGATTTTTTCCCTCGCTAATTATAATTCTCCCTAATTTCTTAAGAATTTTGTGGTGAAAGCAGCGGCTTTCGAATTTTAGAGAGCAATTCGATAATCGTCCCTATAACAATGACCCGACATATCCTTGTAGCGTTTCCTAAATTTTTAATAAATTCTTTCACATAAGCTCAAAATTTTCCATCTGATCATATCGCACGGGGTTTTTCCAGAACATCAAATAATGTTCATGCAAATTTTGATTAAAAAGAAGTGCATTTAATTTTTAGTGTTCGTATTTTCAAAATAAAATAATAATCAGGAACTTATTTAGAGTTCTCATAATTTGATGATGCTTTGATAACAATGTCTTATCGATTTAGTTTTTATTTTACAATTATATTTAAATTAAAATAATTACATCCATGTTGCGTAATCAGTCATATCTAAAATTTTTAATTTATTCATTATTAAAGGGTTATTTTGATAAAAAAAGAAACTATCCACTTCTTCCGTTAAAAGCGTGTTTGCAAATGACAGAAGCCACCTCCTCGGTGGGAGCTCACCTCCTCGGTGGATGTAATTTGTTTCCGCCAACGCCCCTCCATTGTGTTTCCTCCTAAGGTCACAATCACACTTTACGTTTTGTAAAGCGCTTAATTGTCTTCATTTTAGAGTCCAGTTTAGATTTTACTAGCGACATCTGCTGCGCCGCAGGTGAGAATATTAAAGAGAAAAAATTATGGTGATAATTAAATGAAATAAAGTTCACAAGGTCACAGAAGTTACCCAGTCCAGAATGTTTATAGTCGCTCTAGTAGAAATTTTTGCAGTTGTTAACATTTAATAACAATCTAATCCTTGATAATGGAAACTACATCTATTGCAGATACACGTAACAAGTAGTGACGTGCTGCTTTGGAATAAGAGTAATATTGTACTCCTTTGGAATTAGTTGGAACATAACTAATCCATGAAATTTATTTAAAACTTAAGTGTAACTTGACCATAAAGAAGAGTTTTGAATTTTTTTTTGTTTTCAATACATAATATTTCATTATACATAAGGAAACCAATTTATTTTGTTATTATGTTTTATAAATTTTTAATCTTTTACTATATTTATAAATACTTATAGTAAAAAAACTTATATATTTCAGCTATATTTGTTAGCCAGTCCACCCACTCTGAAAGCGTATACACACACACACACATATATATATATATATATATATATATATATATATACATATATATATATATATTATATATATCCGAGAATGAAATTATAAAATATCTAAATGTGTTTTTTTATATATTATTCGTAATTATATGATGCTAGATTTTATAGGGTGACGTTGCATACTAGGCCCATTTAATTTTCCGAATATGATCCAGTAATTGGTCCAGTAATCTAGATTTTACGGCGAAACAGGAAAATACATTATTTCATAAATCGTTTCATACAAAGACGTGCAATTTCATGATAAATCTTTTTATAACCTCATTATCTTCTGCATTGAGTCGAATAAAAATGGAATAGCTATAAAAAGGTAGAATGGGTAAGAACACTTTCATTAGAATCACAAAATTATTTTCAGGAATAATTTGTAGATCGAAAAACTCAATTTTATGAAGAAATATATTACGTAAACACAAAAAATTATATTTGATAATCGTAATAAACAAAGCGATCTCTGGCCTACTTTAAGTTAAGGTAGTGAAATAGGCCATTAATATAAAAAGAAGTTTTCATACACATAAAAGAAAATGTTTGGCATTGGTCAATGATGTATCAGATTACATGAGGAGGTTGGTAGTGTAGTTACTTCACTAATAGTCTAATCTATGCTAGAACACTCTTTTGCTTTATCAAATAGCAAATTTAAATAAGTTCTACTTAGGCGGGTACAGATGTATAGTATTTACTTTTACGATATATTACGCTTATTTCGCGTTTGGCATATTGCGTGATCGTAAATAATAAATGCTGTCAAACGGATAAATTTAATTTCACTGGTAATTGAAATCACTCTACCAGCGATATTTTCTTGAATAAGTACTTTAATTTGATTGATTTCGAGTTATCGCTTGTGCAATAAAGAAAAAAACTGTGTAAAACTTAACCCTTTTTCATCGATTGCATATGTGACACACAAATCCCAATTTCTATATGTTATCAGAATTATTGGTTTTGCTTGGCATTTCAATTTTTTTAAAGACATTTCTATTTATGAAATAATTTACCATGTTTTGGAAAATTTAATTAGGATGAATAAATTGAACGATTCTTAATAAAAGAATCTTGAACTTCCATCAAATGCATAAATATTCAGAATGAGATAAGTTTTCTCAAGATGATACAGGTTCTTACAATTATTTCATGTTAGTTGAAAAAAATATATTTTAAATTACAATGGTTGGTACTCTAGTATTTCTGTTAAACTATTTATAAATTTCGATATTATTTCTCAGCATGTAAATGTATCAACGAATATGAAATACCCAATACAGAACTTGTAAAATACTGTGAAATACTGACTCATTAATTATATCCGATTCATTACTAGTTTTTTTTTTACAATTTAGGCAAATCACAGGCATCTAGATGGTGGTAGTAGGAGGAAGAGGGTACAAAATGTTGTAAACGTTTTCAATAATTTCTCTGGAACTGTCCTTATTAAGGCTATATAAATGTATATATATATATATATATATATATATATATATATACACACACATATATATATATATATATATATATATATATATATATATATATATATATATATATATATATATATATACACGAGTCGCTAAAAAGCGCTGCACCTGCTTTTCTTCAGTAAATAAATTATTTGTCACCAATTGTTTATATTCTATAAATATAAACCTACTACATAAATATAATGCAAAATCGTGCTTGTCTTTTATTTAATAACTTAGCAGCTACTTGACCAAACGTTGCCAAATTATGCACATTTATATTTGGAAACAAAATATAAGGCAACAACAATATTATATTGCAAAGTCCAGCCGTTTCTTCCAGGAAGTGACCAAAAATATCTCGATCTTTTCAATGGATGGTGTTGCTGTGTTTCAGAAATTGGCAGTAAAATTTCAGTCTGTATTTTTCGACAAGTTTTACATTTTTTCACTCAGTAAAATTAAATGGGATCATAAATAAAATATATAATTGCTCTTTAGCTGTCCAGAAAACGTCCATTTTGTTTTTTTTTTGCAAGCGCCATAATGTATTTTTTTATAGATTTCATAATTAATATCTAACAGTATCTTATTTATTTATTAACTTTTATGTATAGTACATATGGCGGACTTATTGCTACATGATCAATCTCTTCCAGTCAACCATAACAATTTGTATTGAAATTTAGTTGGTAGACTATAAGAGATATTACAATGAAATTTCTTTATCGAACATTAAACGAAAAAAAATTTAAAAAAAATATAAAAGTAAATTAAATAAGAAAACAAACTATTGACATGATTGGGGATGGGAAAGACAGGAAAGGACAAGGACACAAAGGAAAAGGTCAGGAAAGCCAGGACTTTTTCGCTCGATCTTTTGAAAATATTTAGAGACGTTGTTTTCCTGATGTCAGGATCCAGGTGATTCCTAAATTTTGCTGCTTGGACAGTGAACGATTTTTTGTAAGTGGTAGAGATATGTTTAGGAATAAGTAGGGTGAGTGAACTTTCAGATCGTAGCCCAAGGCCGTGAGCTGACAAATCTTTAAATTTGCCACTAAGATAATTTGGGCTATGAGGATTTTTTAATATGTCAAAAAGAACTGTAATTAACCTGTATTCAGAAATATGATCATGTTTTCTGAGGCCGAAGATATACTGGATGCATACATTTTGAAAACGTTCCAATTTGCACAAATATTCTTCATTAAGATCAGGAAAGCACAAATCTCCATAATCAATTATAGGTAATAAAATTGTTTGACAAAGATAGATTTTCGTTTTAGTCGGTAGAAAATTTTGAAGACGTTTCAAAGAGTGTATCCTGTTGAAAACACGACGACTAACATCATTTAATTAAGGCCGCCAATTAAGATTTTGATCGATCAGAAGGCCCAGGTTTTTAACAGTTCACGTGTATAGTAGTATTGTACTATTTAGCACTAATTTCTGTAAACTAGGTAGGTTTACTTTAGAAATCAGTCTTTTACTACCAACGATAATAGCTTGTGACTTACTTGGGTTAATCAAAAGACCCATTTCATGAGCTCGCTGACCAATTGAAGCGAAATCTCGATTAAGGACGTCGATGGTTTTTGATAAGGAATGGAAGTTCGAGTGAGCATAGATTTGTAGGTCATCAGCATTGACATGTTAATTGCTAGAAATGTTTTTAACAACATCCTCAATAAATACTGAGAAGAGGAGGGAACATAGAACTCCATAGGTACACCAGCTGTAAGCTGTGTACCTCAAGGTGGAGTTCTATCTTAGGTATCTATCTTCACAACATTTACCACCTTGGTTCCATAAACAATAATGAATTAGAGTAACATTCACTTAAGTGTCAAAAAACCATAAATTTTAGACGATATGTTCACGAATATACATAAAGCAATGAAATAATAGGTTATAACTAAAAACTTAAAATAATAGGCATTTAACTAAAAACTAATAGAAACAGTCATGTCCAAAATCGAATTAACCATAAAAGTAATTTCTTTCAATTTTTCCCCAGTTTCAAAAGCTCATCGATTATTAAAGTTTACGTCCTCATTCTAATTGCTCATTCCACGGATTACGGAGGAAATGATCTCTTCATGTTCATCCGGGTAATATAATCGTTTCTCATTTTTATTCCGTTCCATAAAAAGTAAGGCACCACGTAAATCTACGACGTTGTTGTCGTAAACGAAATGGGACTTCAGTGGCGTTTGCATGATTTTAAAACTAATTTATGTAAATGTACACTTTGGCCACATTTTACGGGTTAATTGAAAACTTAACTAGCGATATTAATATTTAATGTTGTGCTCAAATTAATTTCTACTTTCGCAAATTCAATTAACAACAAGTTATGTTAATGTAACCGAATAAGAATTTTATGAATAAATTTGAATGGTAATATATACGAAAAATAATACGAAATATAATTTGTAACAAAAGTGATGATATTATATTTGGTAAAATCTCATAGTTTTTGATGAATTCTCGTTATTATGAACTAAAAGATAGCGATATGTTTCCATATTAATATACTACATCAATATTTGTAAAAAAAATAATAAAAATACTATACACCGTTGAATACATTTATATACGTCTAAAAGTTTACGGAAATAAATTAAACAAGTGGCATTTCCCGAATATTTAATTGTCCGACTTGTTTTTCCTTTTGTTTGAAATCACTGGTTAAACGTTATGAAAATATAAATGGAAATATTTCAGAATTTTTTTGTACAACGAAAAATAAAATCGAAAATTCATTGTCAAATACTAGAACACGTAAAAGAATTTGTATTTACAATTTGTATTTACAAATTCTTTTACGTGTTCTAGTATTTGACAATGAATTTTCGATTTTATTTTTCGTTGTACAAAAAAATTCTGAAATATTTCCATTTATATTTTCATAACGTTTAACCAGTGATTTCAACTTACTTAGTTCAATAATTCCGATTATTGATTTTCACTTTTATAGACGGAATTATATTTTGAAATATGTATATAACCTTTTTTTGGAACAGTTCGGAATGGAGAAGTTGGCAGATTTTGTATTATAACTGATTTACCACTAGGCGGTGTGATAACTATAGTGTTTTTTCCATTTTCATAGGTACTGTAGCAAAACCTCCATTACAATTATGCACGGAGATAATTCACGGTCAAGAAATTAATTTAAATGTAAATATACAGATTAAACCAATATTTATACTAACTACCCTGCTTTGATATTTCACCACAATAAGTTCAATGGGCGTTTTAGCCAATTTAATTGAGCTTCAAGTCATTATTATTTATAGTAAGATAACTTTTTCTAAAATCAATACAAATGAACAATTCTGTAACCGCTTTTTATTTACGACTATGTAGAACTTTGACTTACTGATCGATCAACCTTCAAAATATGTAACAAAATGTCAAATGTTAACAAACAATTCAAAATATGTATTTCAATAAGAAACCCTAGATTAATAAAGTCACTCGTCGATTCTTCGACAGGATGTACTTTCTAAAATGTCTTCGGTAATTCATTCTGTCTAAACCTAAATTTCGCTTCTATAAAATTTTATTACTTTTCTTTGTCTATAGATATGTATACTAAATATCTTACCAAACACTTGCTTAACTAATTAGTGAATCGTCAAAAAATGCACTAGTTTCATATGTGAACTTGAATATTCTGATTAAAGAGCTAACTTCATGGCACTATTGCCTTCCTATTCACATTTCATTCTTTTGATTTTTTCTTTCGACATGTGAAATTAATTTGTTTACTATATTCTTTATAATTCCCTTAATCCTCTTTTTTCATTTTTTGCTTAAATAACTGGAATGGATTTACGAATGAAACTCGGATGATCGGAAGAGATTTGTCTGTCTGCAATAAGTACCGCTCTCGTAGCTCTCGTATTTATGCTTTATTAAAAAGGACGATTAAACAAATTAAACTTAAAAGAAAATACATCACAGACATTCTAGTCAAACAACGCAAACAATAAACACGGCACATCAAGATTAAGGAATAGACAAGGAGGTGGAAAATATCGTTGTAGTAAAAGGTCGTTCATCAACAGCTTGTGAAATAAGATTCGATTTTATTTATAGATACTCGTACGACTATTAAGACGACTTTTACCCACGAACACTACGGATGTATTAGGTACTCTCAGTTAAATTAATTCCGTCGTCATGTTACGGTATTCTTGTCTTCAGGACACGGTTCGGGATCACTATGTACGAAGATTATAAAAAAAGAAAAGAATCAAAAAGCAGAAAGAGATTTATATTGCACCGGTAAATAATTGCCATACGTTTATGTAGTAACGGATACTTTAAAAATGACAATACATACTTACAAAATTGTGTTAAATTCAAGTGTTTATAAATTATTTAATCCATTTTACTGTTGTTATTGTAAAATTACTTGTTCGATATAAACTTATTTTTGTTCTGATTTTTGTACTTTTAATAAGCCATTAGTTTTAAAGTAAATTGACCCTTATAAATGTTGGTATGAGGAACTAGAAAGATGGCGCAAAGTTGATTTGTTAAATATTTTGATGTGAATTTTTTAAACATGAAAATTTAAAGGAAATTTATGTTAAATTTTGATTAACGTCTCACTGAAATATGACAGACGCCGTCGGCTATGAAATTACTATGACCTTTTTCAGTAAAAAAAGAGGAAATGTACATCGAAATCGGGAATGTCAAAGTTCGTGTCGGTTAAAATTCAATGAAGTTCTTAAAATATAGCAAAATAAGCTACCGAATCGGTTCTGTGAAATCCAATTGTTCACTTTAAGTAATTTAGTTACCATCACGTATTTTTAATAGTTAATATAATAGCTCACCATTAGTCAAGTTTTAAACATGGTATGTCTTGATCCAATCTGACCTGCGTAGATTGAATTAACCAGCATTGAGATTCCGGTTTCTTAAAGATATTATTAATTCGTACCATGGTTTATTGTATGAAAGAACCGTGATTATATTTTATGCCCATCATGTTATAAAAAATATATAAGATTTAAAAAATAAAATTCAATTCCTGTGGGAGCAAGGTCACAAAATTACAATGTACAGTTGCTATAAATAATATTTCGTATTTATTGATACGGTTATTTTTGTAAGAATAGAAAACTAACAAAAATATTTAATTTTTGATAAAAAAATGAAGCAAAAGTTTTTTAATAAAAATAATAAAAATCATTTTTAATGAAAATAATTTATTTCTAACTATTTGTAACTCCTAACAATCATTTGTTAATTTATTTGCTTAGTAAAATCCATTTAGCAACTTTTGCAAAAAAAAAATAAATTTTATACAATTACGAAAAAGAATGTTTAACATACAAATTAATGCAAACCTAAATTAAACTTAATTAAAGTAATAAATCGGTCATTATCTATCCAAATATTCCACGATCCTGACTTCAAAATATTTGGAGCAATTATTCCAACGTCGTGTTAAGTATATTAAGCAAGCGGGCAATTGGAAACCCAGGAGTATATTGTCAGATACATGCGTAATATAAAATAATAAATGTCTTCGTACTCGCGCAAAATATTTTCATACAATAGATGTATTCAAAAACAATAATCTCATACAGGTACTATATGAAATTAAGTGTTATTAAATTAATTAATAACCTAATATATTAATTTCTCTAGCGCAGCCAATCATCTTCATGTATGCCCCGGTTACCTCAGATAACATAGTACTTATCGTTACGTCCAAATATAAAATTTTAAAAGTTTTTTTATAGGATGTGGTCATAATACTGGTCAAGCTGTGCTATATGAATAAAAGGAAATAAAGTGCTATTTAAAATTTAATGCACGAGTCACCAAATTAATGCCGAAAAAGCTATTTGATTATAATAGTAGGGAATATGGAATCCATCCGGTAATATATATTTTTTTAATTCAATTCTTCTGCGAAAATAATATTTCTATGACTTTGGATTCTTTCATTTCTGGATTGAATGTATTCAGAAAGTACGTGGCATATTGCGTATTTTTTTTCTATAAAACTAATGTCTCTTACTGCTCACTCATATATTGCTTACAAATGGCATATAACACGTATGTTAAACGGACATTCATTGTCAATACAAATGACGTACTTACCAATGTAAGTAATAAAATATACGTAGCTTAAAAAAAAGAATTGTGTTTTTTGCATATATTTTGTAGCGAAATATTGTTTAAACGGGCACGTGCTATTAAAGTTATAAATATCCATGATCTTACAACGTATTAAAATTTAATAATAAAAATTAAATTTGGGGATTATATGGCATCAATTACTTATCAAATTAGAACGATTGGATACGAATATTATCAAAAATATGTTTAAAAAACTTAACACTTTCTATCCATGAAACATATCTCATTACTCTAGTTTATCTAATGTAAGTTGCATCAAACGTCGGAAATGTAATTTAAACATTAATTTCAAACATGTAAATGTGCGAGACATAAAAAAACTTTGTCCTATTAAGGAAGAGTATATTTTTATTCGCAAATATTCAACCTATTTTCCTGTTTATATATCTCTGAGCTGCATATCGATACTACGTATTCCCAGCTGTATTGTTCGCCTCCGTCCATACTCAATATGAGTTGAACAAATGGATAATAGCACTGGGGCACAGTTTGCGGACAAAATTGAAACATTTGAAATGTGATATTGATATACATTCCCCGAAAGTCATTTCGTTTTGTCAAAAGTAAGTAAAAATAAATATCATTGCTTCTCAAGTCTTTACTTCACTTAGTTAAAAGAATTATACATTTATTGAAATCGATATTACCTTTTATATGAGCTCCGTAATTTCCTTAGCGCTATTATCATGTGTACACTAATGATATATTTAACATAATATTAATTTAATAAATATAGTATATTAATTTTATTAAAAAAATTGTCATGCCAACATGCGTAATAAAATATCAATCACCCGCGACGGATTACATATGATTTCTTTAGTGTTCTTAACCCTTCAACAGAGAATAATAAAATTGCTTGGTTTTCTAATGTTCGATACAGCAAGAAATGTATTCGTGTAATGTTTCTGAATAAATGGCGGGTTGCATATAGATCCAAATATCAAATCTTCTTCCTCATCATCAGGTCCATATTCGATCAGTAAGGTGCTGCATGAAATGGGAAATATTTTATTGCAAGGATATCGTGTGCTGCAAATAAATCATTATCTTCCAGAAGATGCAAAATGGGTAATACTTATAAAAATATAAGTGGATAAACAGAAACAGTTTTTTATTGCTTGATTTTTGTTTTTTAAATACCATACATACCATTTTATACAGTTGAAACCAATTTTTCTTGTTTTGAAAAACAATTCCAATTTAAAACAAACAGTACGTTTTTATAAAAACATGAAATGTAGAAAAAATGGCTGACGCCAAAATTATGACGAGGATCGAAATGTTAATATACATTTTAGAGTTAAGGTTTCATATATTAATTGGTTTTTAGTTTTGTTATTATTATTAAATTTTTAAAACGATTTTTTAAAATACCAAAATAAATAAAATTGTAATGAAAGTCAACATATGACCGATTGGGAGTAGTTAATACTAGAAATACATGACCTATTAAAAACAAAAGACCCAAGCTTAGCGTGGAGCTGATTAAAATAAAAACAGCTTTTAACTACATGCTGAATATAAAAAAAATGCAAAAAACCATGAGACAGCCAATTGAATCGAATATTTTCAACATATTACGTTTAAAAATATTATTTGCCAGTGCAAACCTTACTTGAAAAGCATAAATTTATATACGATCTTTGATTCAATGATAATTATTATGTAAATTTGACTGGATAAATTAAAATTGTGCAGCCTGTGTTTATGGATAATATAAAGACAACTAATTGTGAACTGCAAAAAATAACTTTTTTCTGTCAATATATAAATGATTTCAGGAGTTTCAAGGAATGATTTCAATAACAAATGGATATATTTTTTTATTGTAGAAAACTTCTTAAATTTTTTAATGGCTTAATTGGTTAGAAATATCTAAGAAACTTTACTAAAGGACATTAAAACTGATGATGTTTTGGTTTTTATATTTTTTTAGCCTGGAAAACAAAGATAAATATTGTTATAAAAATAAATTGAAGTGTCTGTTACTTAGTTACTGAGAAAGGTATACGCAAGTAGCAAAAACCACACGGATCCTGATGTTTTACAAAATGTACAGTAGTCTTTATTACCAAAAAAGAACTATAAGAATTTTATGTCGAAGTTTAATAATTAAGATAAAAACTAATGATGTAAAAAAAGGTAAAGTATTGAAGTGGGCGATAGAAGTTCATTTTCCGGATAAATAGTATATTTTATTTAAAGACATTGGAAATATCATCGTTTGGTTAGA
Source organism: Druceiella hillmani (assembly GCA_039881145.1). Classification (NCBI taxonomy): domain Eukaryota; kingdom Metazoa; phylum Arthropoda; class Insecta; order Lepidoptera; family Hepialidae; genus Druceiella; species Druceiella hillmani. Next base: position 11,320,225 of record JAYKKI010000054.1, on the reverse strand, counting down.
CCAAACGATGATATCAGTACTAGAGATAACGAATGTATCAGTACTAGAGATAATTTAATTAGAAAAATAAAAAATATGTCAAATGAATTTGTGTTTTATTTTCTGGTTATACTATAACGATATTGAACGCACCTTGTAAATTATTCTTAATTTGGATAGACGCACTGATTGTATGCTGCATGTAAAACCAAATATGTTTTCACCCGACGCGACAGATAGAGAATACCTCACAACATAACTTTCCTTGAAAAATATATGAATTAAATACATAGATCACGGAAAGATTTTACCTTCGAATATGGTAATTATTTTCATGTTGCTGAAAACTTTTAGTAAGTATCAAAATCGAATACGAACTTTAAAATGTGCTATTGGTTATTAATACAGTTTACAAATATACGTGCAACTATACCAAGATGTATAGCAATACGAAGAAATGCTCAGAATATAGAGCCTTTATATCACTATCCCCACAAGTATTATATTTCTGCTAAAGCTTTATCTCTTTATGCTTTGTTACAAAATAATATGAGCAGCGATTACGCGAGCGTTTCGGTATATCTAACTCTGCACCTATTCTATTTCTTTCCATACTAAGAAATTAACCCTAAGGAAAAAAAGCTTTTAAATAGGTTAATTAATAATATTCAGTTAGCTAATTCCTTTCGACCAACCAGCTCTAGTCCTCTCCTCTCCAAATTTCGTCGTATCAGGACAGTTAAGGATTTGGTAAAACCAAAAGTTGTTTTATTTGCAACAGTTATTCTAATTTAAATTAAAAAGCATATATGTGAAGGAGTTTTTAAATAACCACAGATTATTCATAAATTGCATCAAAGTATGTGCGGATAAATCCTATGAGTAACAATCAGAAAACTTAATAATAAATATAAAAATGTTACTCCTGTTTTAACATGCTTATATTAATTTACTTTGTAACTTATTAATATTGTGAGTAATTACTTCTACTGACTTTTACACAGATATAATTATCTTGTCGACTTTTTAAAACTGCAAACTTATGCTATTTCGTTAAAAATACAATATGCCATAGAGCTGAAATGTTGATGGAGGAAGGAGGTAGTCACAGATAATTCTTAATTGCTAACGGTTATCTCATCCAGTTTGGCCTCATTGGATTTATCTTATTGAATCCTTTGGTTGCAAACCATAATTAGGAGTATCTGATGATAGAGGATGAAGATGGTCATGGAAACTTCTCAATGTCTAACTGTAGCCCTATTGAGTTTGGTCTAGTCTAATTAGTGTCAATGAATTTTTCAACAACTTTGTGACCCAATACCTATATCCAATATATATATATATATATATATATATTTATGTATGTATATATATATATATATATATATATATATATATATATATATATACATGTATTAGCCTACAATGTAATATACTATTTAGCCTTGAATGTTTGGATTTTACAATGAGAATAGCCGTGAACGTATTCCTCGTAGTGAAAGCTTTCTTGCTCACAATCGGTTTTTAATTTATATTATGCAGGTAACTTTCATTCTTAATTAGGGTATAATGAAAATCATAAAATATAATTCCATGTAGATTTTCATGCATTAAATTCATATTATAAAAACATTATTAAAAATTTAGTTATAAGATAAATACCAACAGAATGTCATAAACAAAGAATTAAGTATTCAATATTACAATATAATAGTTTGCTGCCTTAAGACTGAGTGGCCAGTTTCAAAGATATTAAGTGTCACCTAATATTTGGCAAATCGCTACGATATTTTTGCCTTATGAATACAAATTTTGTTGAGTTATTTTTCGTCATATCAATTCAATTTAATGGCAAGTCTGAAAGTAAAGAAATAGATTTCTTTTCCAAGAACAAAAGAGCGAATTAAAAAGAAACAAGGTCAAACATATTGTTAAGACTCGTGGTTTGTACGAAACGTACGTAAATTTCATGGATCAAGGGACAACAAACAAAAAAGTTATATCTCTCTTTTAAAATTAATATGAATTTCTATGTATTTAATTTGTAAAATAAAGTATTTTATTTACCGTGATGTACAATTTATGCAGATACCTTAGAGATATAAGTAGGAAGTCTAGTTTTATGGAGGCATCGCCACTTTATATTTCGCATAGTAATTCGCGAGCTGCAGGAAAAAAAGCTAAGGAACATATAAAAGGAATCAACATATTCGATTTTTAAATTTTAATAAAATATGGTCGTGTGAGATGGAAGATATGAAAAGAGAAAAACTTTTTAGACATTCGTTCACAGTTGAATAAATTTTTCTGGCAATTTCCTCTCGAATAAATTTCTTTCATCTTACGAATAACGTCGGCTCCAAAAATGTCATGTAATGAAAAATTACTATTTGAACTCCTGAAGTACTTATGATCAATAAAGCGACGAAAAATAATTAAAAACACGTATTTTAAAAATGTCATTTCAAAGTAATTCGTAGTTTAAAGTATTTCTTTTTTTCAGAAACAATAAATATTTGTCAATAGGAATTGTGCGTATAGAAGTTGTGCGTAAGCTGTAAAATAATACAATCCTGCGAATATATAAATCTTTGATGTCGAACAACAGCATTTACGTAGATGAAATGAATAGAAAATTTTAAAAATATAATGTTTTAGTTCTTCCACATTAAAAATATATGTGGAAGAACTAAAACATCACCTTCAAGATCGTATTGTTCGTAAAGACTGTTTGGAATATTCTGGAATCAATTCCAAGCTAATATGTTCACACTCCAAGAATTCGGCGTCAAGAAGATCTTTAATTCACAAATTGTTTGGCTGTATTTCATATGCTCCACAGAACGCCTTGCCGGGCCATAGTGTCTAGTAGTACAAGGCACCAGAACACGCCGAAGGACGGCCACGTAATTGTCTGGTCAGATTAAATCTGCTACGGGCGACCATTTACCCGAGTGCACCATACTAATGGCAAGCTGAGAGAGGTGGTAAGACATTGTGAGGCAGATTCAGAGCGTCGCAATAGAGAAGGAAAAGTTATTGAATACACATTACATGCCCAAATTCCTAGCTTATCCATTAAGATTCATTATTCGATTTGCCTTGTTCCTTCAAAAGATTAAATATATCGTAGAACTTTAACAGGTGATAGGTATGTTACCAATATAAGAAAATGTGGCGCCAGTTAAAAAGTAATGGTTTTCGAGATGTATGAACCTTTTGAAAATTTTGAAAAATGTCAACGAAAAGTTTAAATTAATGTTTTAAATGGAGAGCCTGCCAATGTCAATTTGGAATAAATTTTTGTCTTCATTTAATATTATCATGTAATACTGTTAAATAAAGCAATCAACAAATGTTTTTCAATGAGTTCGTTTTTTTAGGGCTTCTTCTCAGGAACTCGTGGAGGTATTGAGTTGAAATTAATATTAAGTATGAAATTAATATCTTTTGTGCCCCTAATTTTGATACTCACAAATAATTCACCACCTATAGCATCTTTTCCGTTAACCAAGAATCATGAAATTTGACACAAAGCAAGGTCTCACAGCAAAATTAATTAAAAAAAAAAGGACAAAATCCAAAAATCGTTTAATTTGTAGTTATATCACGTAAAAAATATTTTCTTTTTAAATATACGCTCGTGAAATATATGGTACGCAATATAATTTCGTTCCAAAAAAATATTTTTTTTGGGTAAATAGTTTAACAGGCATAATTTACCATCAAATACTTAAATGTACACAACTCTTGTAGTACAAGTTTCACTCGTGTTTAAGAGGTTTTTTTAATAATTCTTATGACGTCGCCTGAATATGACTTTCCTAAACATTTGTTACTTTTGCAGAGTTTTAATTTTTATATTCCATAAGAAACATGCCTTACACTAAAGTCTTTACTGAGAAAACAGTGAAAACAGGTTCGATAAGTATTTTTCACTTTTTAATGCAGTGTTTTGCGAAAGAGTGTATTTTTTACTTTTTTAAACTATTTATTTATTGTCATTTTTTTAGTTTTTTCGGTTTAACACTGTAAATTTCTTGTTCTTGTTACGTGTGCATTTAAAAAAAAATGCAATATTAAATAAACAACAATTTTAAATAATTCGGCGCCTAGAAGTGGATGAAAATTTAATTGAATTATTCAATTATTTTGTGTTAACTCTTTTTTCTAAATTTTTTTATTACAAGAAATTATTGCATTGTCAGGAGATATTGATACACGTGGAAAATTTTAAATAATTCGGACTTCTGGAATGGGTGAAAATATAATTAAAAAATTCCGTAATTTTTCTAAATTACGGAAAATAAAAAAAAATGTTTAAAACTTTCTTAAAATAAAAAAAAATGTTTCTTATAAAATTATTACATTGTCATCGGTTCCTGATATATGTGAAAATTTATTATGAAAATTCCACTATTTTTTTAATTATTTTTTATGTTTTCGCACTAAAAGACATTATTTTAATTTTATGAAATTATTGCGTTCTCATTAGAGCTACATTTTAAGTTACTTACATAAATTTAATCTACAATTTGTAATGAAATAAACTGTATACGTAAGGTATCAGTGCACATATAATATAAAAATACACATTTTGACCCATATACCCAACTGGGAAGAATACTTGAAAGTTTTATCAAACAAATCTGAAATAAAGCGTAGTAAAATATTTTAATTGCGGTACTTTTGTTGAATGACATTATAACAATTTGCATTCTAATAAAATACGAGAAGTTTTTGTTAAAAATGCGATAACATATTAACGTGCCCGATTTATGAAAATAAAAAGGATATATTTAATAGGTACCCGATCAACACTTTTCCAAAATGGATGCCAAAGAATACAATTATTATAAACTAACAATTGATATAATGCATCGATTTTTCTCTTTTGAGGTTTATAGTATTTAAAACATTCAGCATTAACAAATAAACTTTTACTATAGACCCATTCATCATTTAATCCTGAACCGCCGTATCTAACTAATTTACATAAACCGACAACAATTTTGAGTGTCAAATTTTATTAAACTGTAAAAGTTAATTTTTGAGTTAACTAAAGTAGATTAGAATCCGCCGAATAAGATGAATCACATGTCATATTTTCCGCGGTTAATTCGCAACTTCAGCAAGAGTTGGACGTTTAGTAGCGCTTTATGTGTGGGAGTAAATCGATTCGCTCATAACGTCAGAGCAACTTATAAACTTACACCTACGTTAGCTATAAAAGGCAATATTGTAACTTCTTGCGATCCCTAAGCGTATTACGGAAACCTTTTTCAAGAACTTGATTAAGTTCGGTAAATAAATAACATGAAAGAGCTTTTTATTGACTTATTTTATTTGACTTAAAGTGATTCCAAATTCAAAATATACACGTCAGAAAATTATCATGTTTCTTTTCCAACTGGTAGAAATTATTAGTATTTTTGTCATTCGCGAAATTCATTAGTATTTGATTTTCCTATTTCTGCTATTGTAGATTCAAATGAGTATCAAACGTTGCACAGTGTACACTAGAAAGACACAATATAAACATTTCATCAAAGTTAAAAGAATACTATTTTGGTTTTTGAGGGTAAAACTTTAATATAATTGAGCTGGTTATGATATAGCTTGATTCTTATAAATAAAATGGGATAAGAAGAATTTTCATTTAACAACCGTAAAATAAATTTTAAAAGTAAAGTACGAGTATATATTCTAAGCCGCAAATAATATAAATCTAGAAAACTCACAAGAAAATTAGAAAGAAGTATAAAAGATAAATACATGGCAGTACCCATACCACCTTATATAAAAAGAAAGTATTTTCGACACGTTCAATTATTAAGCTGAACTATAAATAAGTGAGGTCTTTCTGACTTATTTTGTACGTAAACGTGTAGAGTGAAATAATTGAAATAACATTCTAAATTATGAAGATATTTGTACCGAACTACACTGACTGGTTAAAGTAGGAACTTACTACTAACAGTTTAGTGAGAACAAAGTTAATATCAAAACCTTTTTTTTTAATCAGTTTAAAATGCATCCGTTTGTAACCAAATAACACACTTCAAAATGCGACTGCAAAGGATATTGAGTCATTTATAATTAGTAGATATTAATTAAAACCTATCTACATATGTTACAAGTAAAAAATACATCTTAACATGCTTCATTGTATGCAAAACAGTCTTTGAATCAACACGAAGCCACCTTTAACAACCGTATAATAATTTACATCTTTGACGCAGGACCTGCATCGTCGACCTCCGTTTCTTTAACGTTAAAGTTTTTTAAATGCGTAACTACGATCTACCATCCGGCAGCGAACAGGTACTTCAACATTTATTTCGATCACTAACGCTCGGCGAAGTTATCCCCTTTAGGCGGTAAGGAGAAGCTAGATATAGTCTGGGTAGAGCTTATGCATATGTACATATATTTATTTTGTCCTTTTAAACTAATTATTTTAAAGGTCGCATGAAAGGTGTAAATCTATTTTACGAAATTATTCCTACTAATGTTTTCTATCCAGGAATAATATGTGCTGAGTCCTTAATTTGTGAACTTAGATAGACTTCTATAAATGAGGTATAAAAAAGCGGCACAAAGGTTACTTAAAAGTCAGAAATTAAAATAAATCCTAGTCATAAGTTATATTCGAACATTTTTGTAAATTTCTCCGTTAAAATACCTGTTAGTTTCTTAAAGTCCAAAATTTTCAATGTAAGTTTTGGTTCCAATACGTTGGTCGATTAAGCTTCTTAATCTTTTATTTTGTTGTTATATTATATATCATATAAACAAGAGGTTTCATAAATAAAACGTTTTTTTACAATACAATTCCTCATAAATGGATGTGGTTATATTTGAAATTTTGTTTTTAAAATACATTCATTGTGAAAACTTAAGGCAAAGCAAATTTGAGGAGCACTACATCCAGATGTAAATCTGAACTTAAGATTCATTTTCATTCGAAACGATATTACTCGTACATTTAACGGGATAAGCTTCCATTAGTATCACTTTACAATTTCTTACAATTTTATTGAACATGGATTAAAGCGAATAAATTTTCCCATCAAGATTAGGCAAACATATTATTTTATCTCATTCCTATTTTCTAAAATCAGTGTAAATTTAAAACGTATAAGATAAATATTGATTTATACTTTCATATAATATATTCAGAGATTGTTTCTTGAAAAAAACAAGATTAATGAATACCGGGTGAATGGCATCAGTATGCTATAAAATACTTAATTTGTCAAACTTAGTGATAGATCCTCAAAAATTGTTCCAATGACCTACAATTGGTTAATGAGAATATCTAGTTGCGTTATCGATTGAAAACCGACTTGTAAAAATACTGAATTTTTAAGTTTATATGTTTGTTTGAAAACTGCTTAAATACATTCTGCTTTATATAATAATTCAACACAAATGTTTATAGTGAATAGCTGAATATTATCCTTAATTTCACAATACTTATAGAAATATCAGTAGACTTCCACAACATAATGTAATATATTTCATCCGTTATTCCGTCAACGAGAATATTATAATACCATCGAATATAACAAAACCCATGGGGATTGATTTCAAGCAGGCGACTGGTAATTAATTACTCTGATGTGTCAGCTGCCTCTAACAGCTTAGTGATTGTAATTATAGGTTATCACATATGATTCAAATAAGCCAAAGATACAAGGTGTCATGGTATATGATATAAGCAAAAACAATTTATCGCTATATAAATCGTTGATATTTGATACAAGGAACCACTGGATATTTGTTTAATTTTATGCTGCCAAAGAATGAAGCTTCAAATACCAAAGATATTAAAAAACGAAAAGTGTCAGAACTTGCACAAAATAGATTTATTTAGTTCTCGTGTATATGTCATGAAATGATTGATACAAGTTAACCCAAATAACTTTAATCAAACGTCTGCTCAAATGTTGCAAAATAAGAGCGGGGGAAAAATTGACATTCTTTAACGATTAATATATTTCGAAAGGTGGTTTAAAATGTAAACCGAACTTCAACACAATTTACAAAATCCTCTCCAAATACGTCCAACTTAACAGGGCGACAAGGTAAAGAAAATTCGGTCCAACTTTACATGTGTGGGGAGGTTCATTCGATTTTATTTATATCAGAAACATCTATAAATTAGCAACTAAGTAAGCATGTGGGGTTGAAACTGTAGAACTGTAATACTTTTACGGACGGACGGACAGACATAACAAAACTACAAGAGACTAATATTTTATTGCAGAACCGAAAAAAATGAGTAATTCTTAAATAATATAACTTAATTACAACATGGAAACGTTTAGGATGGAAGTAGTTTATGGGATTGAGTTACCTATCAATTAAAATAATAATTGTTGAAACTAATTCGATTTAAGAAATTAAACTAAGAAATGAAAAGGAAGATCGTCCAAAATATGTATAACTTTAGTTTACGAAAATATAACATTTACGTATCAATTAAAGAACAATTTTTCCATCTTTCAATTAAACAAAATTTTTTTTAGAAACATTGTTTTGCTAAGTAATGCGGAAAGATATACAATACCTCAAAGTTTATTCATAGGACTCAATGTACATTCCAATACGCTTTGGGCATCGTGCTTTTGGCTCAATGCCCGAAGCTCAAAAGAGAAAATTTGCAAGGTGTCATGAATCAGCACTAGCGCTGCTAGGCGTTCCGTATTTCTTGAGACGTATTTATTTTAAGATCTAGTTGAGACATAAATTGTCTCATATTTCATAGTGGACAAGACCGTACACAAACAGAAAAAACCGGTAGTATTTTCTATGGAGACGAGTGAGCGATAGAAGCAAGTAAGTATAGTGACTTACCGCTAGCTTCTGTTACCCGCCTGAGCTGCTTGAAATAAACGCAATATTCTTTAAACCAAAATATTCATTTCTCTTTTTGTCCACATTGAGTGGTATAATCCTATATTTATTTCATTTACTAATATGCATACGGAGTTATTAATGCGAAGCGAGGCTTAATTAAAAACAACTCACCAGTTCAATAAAATCCAAATCTTAATCAGGATGCATTATAGTAGAGACGATCATGATTCCATCATTGACTTAAATGTGTTTCATTAAAGAGTTTAAACATTTTAAAGTAACAATAAAATTTGTGTTTTACGGTCTATGCAGTCGAAGTAAAGTGAGTCTGAAGTGAAAGATAACATATTTCTCCTAAGCTTTGAAGTTGTACGTTTTGGCAAATTTTGTAAATAAAAATTCGTATTTATCCTATGAAACGCAATATGTGTTTACTAGTGATATAGATAATAAAAGCGTTCGCAAAATCCGTGCTGTAATTTTTTTTAACTTATTCATATTGAATATATTTGGCGTTAAGTTTGTAGGAGCTTATTATCATTTAAATTCTTAACCAAGACCTAGGTTTTATTGTATGACACAGGTCATCACACAATCTTCAGGTGGCAATTTTCAAAGATTCTATTCTACATCCATTAAAAAATTCTACATCACGTAATTTCATTTATATGTTAATAAAAATTATTCACTATTATTATTAAAATTTTATTCATTATTAATAGCGTGCCATTTGGTAAATGTGCAAATATCCTCGGCATTATTATTTTTAAATTTCTTCCTTTATATGTTTATGACGAAACTTCATTTTTTCATACATTAAATATATTTTCTTTGCAAAATATTTATAGAACCAAACTGACAGTGAATCAGGCACACGGTTGAATATTTGTCTATGCTGAATTTTGAAAGGTAATGGATCAATTCTGGTCGACCAAAACGTATAGCGTGAAATTTTTATTTGATAAAAAAATATGTATTTGTATTCGGTAAAAAATGTGAAATTCACTTGTATTATAATACACTTGTTTTATCGGAAGACCAATGGAGTGTATTTAGATTGAACCGATTATAAAATTTCGATAAAAATAATTCAAATACGCATAACTCTGTATTATAAAGTTTTCTTAATTATATCAATTACACAGGAAATACATGATTTTATATAAATAACTTTTTTGTTATAGTAATTTGTACTTTATATTTACCTTAAGTAATTCGTTCGCAGTGACCGAGGTCAAGACGTTAAAAGGGCTTTACTGGGTGAACACTGAACTGGACACACCTGTTAAATATTAAGTCCTTTGGTGAACTTATTAAATTAAATAAATAAATTACAAGCTACTGTTTAATATTACAAGCTACTGTTTAATATAATTTGTAATATAAATTATGTGTAATTATAAAATAATTTGAACAGTTTAAAAATTAAGATGTGCTACTTCCCAATTTGGGTACAGGCAAAATCATGGAAAAATAATTACATTCAGTATGAAAAAATACTTTAAAGAATTGTAGTTCAACCCTAAAAAAGTAAACCTACTATTTCATACTTATATTTAGAAAAAGGTCTGAGTTAGTTTTTTAAGTTACATGTAAGGAGTAATTTCGGAAATTACTGAATCGATTTCGCAACTCACTAAATTTTAGCAATTTAATTATGTATATACAAAATATGTAAAATATACAATCATACATTTAAACCATAACATTTTCGAATGAAGTCTGTGAAAAATTAGATATACGGGGGTGTCTTTGTTTACACTGATAAAATCCTTAAAGATGTGTAGAAACGTTGCGTGGATATATCATACATTTCAAAGAGGTTTATAAAAAGTTCGAATTACTTTATGTCTTTATTGTAAAAGAATCCTACAATTATTATTTTAGGACTTAAACCTCACGGAAAATTTAACATGGATTTTAACAAATACGAAGCGCATGAAATATATATGTATCTATTTTTTTTATAGTTTTTTCATCTCGTTGAAATAATCGCTAAATTACATTTTTAATTTTTTTAACAACTTACATTAGGTATTCACGTTACAATAAAATTTTAATAAATGGAAATAATACTACAATTGTTTGATAGCCAACCATAATTCTGCTTTATTAAATTTTAAATTTTAAATTTCACGTACTTGGTAATAATTTTGTTATAAATGTTTAATAAATAGAATTAGTACTGCAATTTTATGACAGCTGGTGGATTGAAATTGGGACCTAAATTTTAAATTTTACGGATTTGATAATAAATAATTACGAGGAAAAATCATAAAATGCAAGTTAATATCAATCTTAAGTGTCATTAGTTTGATCTATTAAATTACCTTTGCAATTTAATAGTGAATATTATTTTTTATGACGTGGAGTTTTGCTGTGGCTTTTTAAAGTTTTTCGCTACTATTTTATAGAAAAGCGAGGCTAAATAAGTTATGCTGAAAATTTTACAAAATTAATTTAATGTTATGAAAGTTATATATATTTTTGGAATGCTTTAAATTTGCCCCCTCTGAAATTAATAGAAAAGCGAGGCTACTATTTTATAGAAAAGCGAGGCTAAATAAGTTATGCTGAAAATTTTACAAAATTAATTTAATGTTATGAAAGTTTTATATATTTTTGGAATGCTTTAAATTTGATAATAATCATATGCGCATGTTTGTAATGTCCGAAGCCTGGCTGTATTATAGACAACCTTTTCATTGCGGATTTGTTACTTCTTGTAAAAATAATCTTCTAGAAATTTCAGTTAGTAACCATATTAGGATTCTTTTTAATACTTCTGTTTGTTACAATTGAAGTCGAATTTAACCATTGTTTGAAAATAAGAAGAACCCTCCATATAAAATGAGTTACGTACTTATGTTGCCAGAAATATAAAATAATTGTTTTAACTCATAACGTTCGAATTGAAGAGTGTCGACTAAAGTCGGTCCCATTTTTTTTGAGGATCGATATTTGTAGGACGTGTGTGTATCATATGTTGTATTCTCTCCAAACATTATCAGACCAATTATTTGTAGTAGCATGCGTTCCGAGTAAAAGTCTCGGATGTGAGCGATGAAATAGAAAACATAAATTAAACATGTCACGAGTGTGAGAGAGATAAAGAGATGAATATCCTTATGCACGTACATATTTTAGTATCAGTGATGACGCACGCATGTTTATCAATACGGTATTGATAAACTAATACGCGCGAGCACAAAACCTCGCATGTACCGTATGTGCTTTACGTAGAGTCTGATTGGGATATCCGATATCGGAAGCATTGTATTTGATGAACTCAGTATTTCAATCGTTGTCACATTATGACTCATTTTGAAAAAAGTTGACATTATGACTCATTTTGAAAGTTATAGAGTATTTGTTCTACAAAAACAAAGCAAGCGTAGAAAGAACGAATTCGTTTTTTTATGTTTATTGTGATTACCTTAAAAAAAATAGTTAAATAACTTCCCGAAATTTTAAATATTTGCCTTATCTTAGTAATATAATTCAAAAAAGGACACAAAAATAATTGCCCCCACATTAAATACTCGTTAATTTCTGTGTATAAAATTTTAAGCTATTTGTTCAAATCACTTTTCCATTATTATTAATGAAACATATTTTCAACTCAACTATAACTTAACTCGTCAAATTTAACGTTAAATTAAACTAACTAAATAACTTGACGTCAAATTTTCCACTTTCACGCTTAAATGACTAAGTTTCAATTGATGCGGCTGCGTCACTTCTGAAATAGATTTTTACATATTTTAGCTCAGAAAATTATCAAAACCTTGCAAATTTCACGTTTAAAAAATATCAAAATTACAAGAATAAGGTGGAACCTTAATATTTTGCTTACATCATGACATTTTAAGACGCTAATGAATAACATTATTCTGGAGACAAGTCATCTACCTTATCACGACATTTGCTAGCTTGTGTCAACCTTACGTAATATTAAGGTTATCACATCATCTACCTTATCACCACATTTGCTGTCTTACGTTAACCTTACATAACATCAACCTTATTATATAATTCATCTACCTCAACACCACCTCTTTGTACGCACAGTATTATTTCCACAAACATTACTTCATGAAATGCGCCGGATTTTGAATAAACTGAATTTCGATATGAAAAATTTATCGTTGACACGCACATTCAACGCTACTCAAAAATCAATACTCATCCCATTCCAATCACGCACTTTCGCCATTACCCCTTTTTCCGTACTCTATTTTCGTTCTCCCCGAATTTTTCTCCTGTATAATATATTATATTTTTAGAATTTCTTTTAGCTCTTATGTACGAGTTTGTTTGGTGGACAAAGGTTAAACTATTAATTATTGGAACTATTTTACTGGCAACCATATTGTTCCAAATTAGATAAATCTGCCCTCTAACGTCGCATTAGGATATAAAATTGAATATGAAGATGTACCAAAAAGATTTACTCCTTTGTCGTATTACAATAGTAGATACGATAACTATCACAATTAATATAGCAACATAAAATAAATATGGAAATAATTAAATGAATAAATAACTACAAAATTATGAAGTTTGTGCGTGATGTTTTCGAAGAAACCTGCTATTTTTCACTCAAGAATGCAAATTGAATACCATAATTCGTCAATAGACGCCGTAATGCGTATATTTATCATATCAAATTTCGTCGTCTAATTGATAACCCAAGAGCAAGGCTATGGACCAATGTTAATTTCCAATAAGGACACAAAAGCATATCCATAATGGATTAGTGTTTGAGACATTTTATAGCTGTTATTTTTTTTTGCTCTTCATGTTTTCTTTATATGATATATAAATAAAACTTGTACCACTTGCGAAAAAAACTGAAATCTCAGCGCATACTGAATGCATCAGCGTTTACTACATAAGTCTCAGGGCATACCAAATGCATATCTTGAAAATATTTTATCTTAGTTTGTAAAAGCAAAAAATGTATTCTGTGTTTTTTGCTGTATTCTGTGTATAAAAAAGGATAATATGATCATAAGACCATATGGAGACAGGTTGCTTCAAAATGAATAAAGTAATCAATGAATGTGGAATTGTATTACAAATAGTTTACTCACCCCAAAAGAGAAAAAATATCAACAAATAAACAATCAGATACCTTGTTGATTTTATGTTTGCATAAATACGTGTCATAGATTTTATATACAAAAAAATCATCAATAAGACTCATTTAGATGCAAGTTGATAAAAATATTACTAATGGTCCAAGTAAGCATATCGTTACTTGACGCTACTATATTAGTAGAATACTGCTTTATCTAATTCATTAAGAGTGTTAATTTATATTCAGATAACAAGTAGCCCCATCTATTGACAACTATGTTAATAGATGGCGCTACTTGTTATCTTTGAATGTAAATTAGAAAGCATTGTTAATTTGTTCAAAAACCGCATATAGCGTTTCATTATAACTTATGGAGGTAATAAAGGATAAAAGTCAGTTGTTCCAAAAACCGCACATAGCGTTTCATTAAAGAGTAATATTTTTTTTATAAGCAATCATCTTAATTTAGGTACATTAAAATGCATTTTAAAATTCTCCGCTAATTGGCGGTACTCATTTTATTTTTATTGTTTTTAATATAATTTTCCAATCATATTTATATATCAGAAACTGTGGTATAATTACTCTCTATCAGACTCCAAGCCACCATTCTAAATTCACGTCATCCTGAGAAAGTTGAAAGATTGGGAAATAAATAATATTCCGTAATTGTTTTCATACATGAAAGACTGTTTCATTATTACGTAACTAATTTTACGGAGAACAAAATAAAAATAAAAGGATAAATAATACATAAGAAATTTTTTTCCACAAAATTTCGATAAATGATCTGGTAAGTAAATTATATTTAAGAAAGCATTGCTAATTTGTTGATAAAGGAATATCATAACAATGGTAAATTCGGACTCGCACAAAGGACAACGTCAGCATAAGAAAGGGACAACTATGTTTCTTTTCCAATACGATAATGGTGCGTGAGCTCAACCTTCGCACATCAAGCTATGTAGGACAGTCAGGATATCGAGTAATGTGTTATTATTGACGTCTCACTGAGAGGATAAGTAATATTTTTTATCACAGTGATGATTAAAAATATTACTTATCTTGTAAAGTGCATTCCTGTATAATGTCCTAATTTAATTGGGGATGCTAAACAAATAATGGTATTTTAGTTAACTTTGAAAGCGCTAACTACGTAGGAGGTTTAAGGAAATTAATGTAACCCGTTTTTTGAAGAAAGTAATATCGCTTTTTTATTTCATATTAGTTACCCCAAAATAGAAAAAGTAGAAAAAATAAACATATTTAGATGAAACTATTAAACAAAAAAAATCGTCCAAATCGATCCAAAGGTTAGGTCGCTCGGCCTAGATTAAGTGACCGTCATTCAAGTACAAACTCACACAAACGTACGCAAGTCTGCACACAGTCTTCCACGCGCCCAGCCTCGTTGCGTACGTATACTGACACGTAAGTACGCAGGCATACACTGGCACGCACACACGCACAGATGCGCGCACACACAAACAAACACACACACATTCAAACTCACACAAATATAAAAGCATACTTTTGACTATTTTATGTTGTGTTGGCGGTTATTTTATGCTTTAGAAAACATTTAAATTTTCTGTCTTGTTTGGCGAATAATATGATAAAAAAAATTGAAGTTCATGTACTAATCTCTCTTTAACATGTATAAAAAATGACACTGCTTACCCGACTCGTTGACTGGTAACGTAAAATTATATACTGATTGACTTAATAAGTATTCGCTAACTTTAATGCAAACCAACATGTTGAAAAATTAAGTCGCACGTAACAGATATGAATTAATAAATAATTCATGTCATAATACGTAAACATAGGCAATAACTAATACTTAATATATCTCAAAACGTTATGAATCACTTAATGTAGCCACAGTTGTGTTTGTGGGATTGAAATGAAGAAAATTTCAATTCGGAAGACACAGCTCAGCCCCGAATGGGAAGATGTGAAAATACGAAAAAAAGGAGAAAGTCGTGGAATGATGATGTATGATTATCATAATCATTTTGAAAAGAGGATATGATTGTGTGTATAAATATACACACAATCATATCCTCTTGCCTTTGTCCTTTAAATTTGGTTCAAAAACGGCTTATCTGGTTTATATGAATCTTTCGTCATACAGTCAAATTACACAATTGGACGTAGAATATATGATGTATATATATATATATATATATATATATATATATACACATATATATATATATACATATATATGTATGTATATATATATATATATGAAACAATTATTACATGATATGGAAAAGGAAAACTTGTTGACGGCGCTGCTTGCATACTTGACAGTTCCGTGTAGGAATTTCAGCAAACTTCAAAAACTTGTTACGGGTTCAATTTTTCTAATGAAAGTCTATCCTGGTGATATTTTGGCAACGCGGTTCGCAAATTCGTTACAATTTATTTTCTGTCATGAGAAACAGTGACCACTTTGTTTTTGAAAAAAAAATGCATTTAATTTTTTAATTCAAAGAAAAATCAAAATATTCGTAAATAATTCTTAACGCCCTTACAAAATGAACCTTTCAGATTCTCCATTTATATTGGCTTCCTCTAATTCCTATAAGTACTGCCAATTTTGACCATTAAACTTTTTTACGTATGTCTTCAAAGAAACATATCGTTTTTAATCTAATAAAATTTTTCTGATACATTGATCACTTGTATACTAAAATATTTTATTATATTCCTAAAATTCACTTAAATTCTTTACCCTCAAATATTCCATGTTATTTCATTAGAGTCATTCAACACAACCTGAGTGATTCCGTATTCACTTATATCGCCACTTGATGTCCGACTTCATAGGAAAGATCTTGAAGTATTTCATCGATTCGTTACCTGCTTGACTATTGCAATTTATATATATATATATATATATATATATATATATATATATATATATATATATATTTATTTTTACACTTTATTGTTTTTAAATTAATCAATTTCTTCACGCACTTCATCTTTATGATTATTCACGTGAATAAATTGATTAATTAGTTTTATTAATTGGCACCAAGCTGAATGTTATGAAAAATAATCTTGTCTTATAAACTATTATAAAACTATACGTTCTTAAATAGAAACTTTTATGAAGTGTTTAAGAAATAATCAATCAACGCTTAATGAACACGCATTAACTTAACAATTGACCGATAGAGAGAAGCAAAATGTCATCCAAAGTTTTCCTCTTTTATTGTGCGATACTCTCAACTAAAGTAACTAGAAAAGTAAACACAATCCCTTGAGTTACTGGTAACATTTTCATGAATAACTGTAGACAGAAAAAAAAATCCTTAAATATGACAGTCAACGATGAACACCATTCCAAAATTAGGAGTACATCGTACTTGCGTTTGCACCACCCACTATATTAACATTTACTATATCAGATTTTATAGTGGCTAGATTGCTCATTTGGACATGAAATGGGGTTGGGCGGTTAACAATTTTCCATTAGCCGCCAGTTATTGCAGCGAGCCTCGTTAGCGGCCAGTGTCGCACCCCTAGCCACGGCGCTCGCCAGTCAACGAAGTTATCTGCCTGACCGATTCTAATAATTGCCAATATAAACGCAAGTTACCTTAAGGCATACATATAAATATCTAACATCTCATGTTTCAAGGGTTAATCATATAAATGATCTTCTGCTGGAATGAGTATTTATCTTAAGCAAATAATTTAGCCTTTTATAAAGGTACATGCTATATTCAAGATGCAAAAAATTAATTTATTGAGAAATTTTGTTAAGATGCTTCAGTACAATTACAAAGTGAGGAATACTAAAGAACTCCCTTAACTCATTATTGCACACAATACAGCTGTACTTCCCACAACTTAAGCCCCCCATAAGTATTGAAGGGAATATAGAGAATAAATTATATTTAAGCACACTCCGCAACACCGGAAAGGCAACTCCTCAAGCTGAAACAGAAAAGTTAGTAACGCATCTTCTAATTGAACTGCAGATCGTTCCAGAAAAGCGTTTCAAATAGGTTTTAGAATTCAAATTTCTAATGATATGAATAATCATTTAATTTTCTGGGTTTTTCATAAAACCAAATATTATTCAAATTACATAAAAAGCTGACCAATTATAAATATCTCTTAATTTATGATCCAAAAAACATGATATGTGAAAACATCTGTTTATTTTTCGGATTTATAATAATCAGGGCTAAACATTAAATTATATGTATAAATATGTAGTATTATTCCTTACAAATGATTTGATTATTTATAAACTACATTTGCGAGTGAAAGCAATATACTACCAATTAAAGTGAAGCAAATATCCTATAATGAGCTATAGATATTGCCATTCTTTAAAATAATTAATTGAAAAACAGATAACAGGGAAAAACCTATGATTTCTCTATTTCCACGCCCTTGTAGAATCCAAAAAACTATGTTTTAATACGTTAGTAAATAAATAAAATTGGTCCGCATTTTGCCAGACTGTATTCGGTTTAATAAATCTTTATGAATTGTATTTTTCTCGCACGCTGTAGAAACGTGATGTCGGAAAATATCGACATTTTTTTATAGCCAGTTTTTCGGTGGAAAATCGTACACGGCCGAAATGAAACTTCTTGGAAGAAGAAATATAGCGCTATGAGTAAATTTATTATTACATTTGTAATTCAGTCTATTCATTTTGGTATAAGCAGAGAAAGCTATTGTATATATTGAGTTGCATTAACAGCTATGCTCAAATAAATGGCTGACGTACACAAAACGAAAGTATTTAAAAAGTGTTGCAAAAGCGCTTAACAAAATGTATTAATTGTATATGATTAGAAATGGAATATTAAATCACTTGCTTTGATATAACATTGTTAAAATATTTGTATTTGATATAATTTTTTATAAATAAATAATAAATTTTTTTAGAAAATATAACGGACATTAATTACAACATTACTTAAATATATGGTAAAACACATACTGTTTTACTGTATATGATAGTGAAAAATACCACTTTAGCTACAAATGTCAGTCCTCAAATATTAGAGAATTTTGCCGAAGATTATATCGATGTCATATTACGTGGAATGTTCAATATAGTGAGTATTGTGACCATTAGTAAACTCAGCCAAAAAGGTATTCTATTTGCACGCTTGTAGTAAAAAGATGGTCACCATATTGTTATTGTAGCCATATCACTATTGTCGTTGGATAGTTCAAGTATGTAAATGTTTATATTATGTAAATATTTGAGAATTTTTCTATGTGTAGAATAATTATTGCTTCAGATTTTCAGCAAAATAATTTAAATTGAAAAAGAAATAAGTGATTCTAGTGAAAAAACCAATAAGTGACAAATATGTAATAGAATGTTACAAATACAGATATTGATTTAATTCTGAATTAAAAACTGACTCGTGTTTAAAAGTTATCTCTATATGATTTAAGAGCCTTGAACTAGTGGGGTTTTAGTATCTTCATAATTTATATTGTTTTTTCAGTTATCAAAGTCCTATGGTCCGGTTATGAAAACCTGCCTAGTATAAAACATATATTATTTATTTGAAAAAACATTAATTATTTCATACCGCAAACAAAAAAAAACTTTTAAAACATCACTTAAGTATTTGTTAGTTACAGCTGGTTTTATTAGTAACTGCCTAGCGGAGAAACTTAAAATTTCGAACAAAAATATAACATATTAACTAGTACGTACCTCAATAGTTAATACTCAAATATATTGGCATGGAAATTGGAGGGAGGAGAAAGGGTCCATTAAGTATTAAAATTTTTATTAATTCTGTCTATAGTGTGGGATATAGTTTGCAAAGGTTAATAAGGTATCAAAAATACTTTTTAAGAATTTTACATATTAAATATTTAGGAACATATATAAAAACATACAAAAATTTCCTATTTCCAACACTACTACATATGAAAATATGAAAGGAACGAAATTCTTAGAAACCTAAGCAAAGATTGGAAGGAAACGTATAGCGATGATTCTAGATATTATAATTTTTTTTTCTAGATAAATATGCACCGTATTTTAATGCCTGTGAAAGATGTAGCAGACAAAATATTTAAGTTGTGAAAAATTGATATTTCTAAATTGTTTGATAGATATACTAAGCACCCTTAAATGTTTACGAGTGCCTAAATGTGTAACGAACAATGCAAATTTTACTCGTGCTTCTTTAGGTTTTTGGAAATGTTTTGTTTGTGAAGCTTTGTTGCAACGTTAGTTTCATTTGATTGACTTAAGGGCAGGGTACGCTCTAGAAAATCGTTTCGGACACACATAGGCGGACGCCCGGCACCGGCGATACTCTATGAGTTTTGTTGTGTGCGTTACACTTATACACTCGGCGCGATGCGCACCTACTGAGACACTTCTCAAATTATATCGATTATTATAGTGACTGAAAATTAATTTTCTGTTATAATTTCTCTGCAAATATTTTGATGCGGGATTTTATTATCAACCTTCAATATGGATTCCTCTAATATAATCATGAAACTTGGGTTGTTTTATGGTGCAAAAAGTATAACATAACTAATTATACGGTATTTCATTTAAAAATTATGTAAATATTTTGTATAACTTAAAAATTAATATGGCAAGCATAGACTAAGATAAGATTAAAATTCCTAATACATATGTAATTATTAACATGTCTGTGAAATTTCCAAAAGGGATGTTTTTTAAAAGCATCGTCTAAAGTTAGAGCGGCTAAAGAAGAAAAATACTTTATTTCTATTATATCATCTGCATATTGCCATCGGGTATAGTTCCGAGGAAATTCAATTGCTTATCCAAGAACAAACTGCACTCTGTAATACTAATATTTTCTTGTTTTTCCAGTTGATTCATAGCAGTTTCTTCATTGCTTATACCATAACATACGCCACGAATTACGGAGATGTTACTACCATATATGCTTTTTTTACAAAAGAAGTGCAACTGGTTGTAATTCTTTTCTTGCAAACATCATCGAAAGCAGAAGATGTTAATAATTTTCTCCTCCTGGTTGTTCACTCCGCGATGTTTCTTTGTAAAATCGCATATCTCTGAAACTCCTTGCTTTCAGCACATGATAATGTAAATTCATTTAAAAAGGACATATTGGCTTCATTTCTGGACTCATGTCAGGTTGATGAGAGTTTGGTCTACAGTGGACGTCTTTTGATGCAGTGTTGTAATGGAGTCTTCTTGGGTTGAAATTTAGAAATTAAAACTTTGTGTCGTCGAACGTGTCGCATGTGTTAAAGTGTGGAGTGTAACCGTACTAAAAGACACAACACTAGCAGCGCAACAAGGTACATAAGAACGGAGTTGCAAGAAATTAATACGTTTTCCTCTTACATACTTGGCTATCTGTGTATTAAAGCTTTCTATCAAATTATTAGTGTAATTATGGATTAGGCTACTTGAATGATAGGTAAGTTTTCGGCAAATATTTTCTATGACATGCATTATCCCAGACGTTTGGTTACGTGATATTGATGATTCTTACATGATAGTCATTGATTGAGAGCGCTGAGTTTCTGGTGTACAAAAGTAATCACTACAATTTTGGTAATTGCCAAATTGGTGTTGTGGGTTATGTTTACTAAGATTTGAAATGTTAATATCAAATATATATTTTGAATACCCCAACGTTTCATTACGCATGTTACACTCTTTTCGAACGTAAATAACTATCTTTTATATACTTCCGTATTTGCCTTGGGGTAACTTATGCCGTGAGATACTTTTCCAAAGTGTTACGTAAATGATTCAATTTTTAGTGCCAATAAATTGCCATATGGTCTTGAGTCTAAAATATGTTTGAAGGTACTAAAATCGCCGTCGGCTACAAATTTATTACATATCATTATATAGTCGGTTACGGAATATTGAAACTCTTCAACTTTAATGGTCGATTCCGTTACGGTAGAAGGTCCTCAATAGTTATTGAAGCACATGTACTCTTGAAGCACGTGTTCTCCATCCCATCTTATTAAAGTCTCTTGTAGAGATTATGCAGAATTTTTTTTAACACCTGACTATAATATTATTTTTACGTTGATCCAATTATTTCTATTGCCCCTGACAGGGCTGAATAATTTTTGACATACGATGGTTTTGATCAACAACTGTCAAGAGCAATAACAACTAGCGATGTACTGTTTTTGTCAATATTACTAACTTGCATAATCAGCTTCCTCCTTGGCTGCTTCAGCCGCTGAATATGCTCCTGCTGTTTCTCACCAATCGCAAACTTGATTATGAATACAATGAATGAGTTATCGTGGAATAACAGGTAAATCCATGGTTTGCAATTGAGGATAACCGGATCCACATGACATGATGGCTGAAACTACTCAGTGATTTGCATCCATTTGTTTTCTTCCTTTAAACAAACAGTAAACTTTCCCTCAAGCATTCTATTTTTATGTTGAGTTTGAGTTCAGATATTTTGGACATTCGGAAATAATTTCAATATAGATGAATGGTGGCCATAATCATATACACTTTGCGATAGGCGCATGAAATTATCAACACAGACGAGCTAATGAACCATTTCGGTATAAGGAGCCCGTTCTTCTTTCATCGTTATTCGGAACGGGAATGAAGACTCAATCTAGTAAAAAATGTTCATTTAATAACAAATTTTAAAATTAATGCTTCATTCATGCACAATATTTTAAAATTAATGATTCATCATCATCACGTCAGAAGCATTGCACACTTTCATATAGCTACATTTTAAAAGTGTCGTGATATATTAATTTATTGAGGCGTTTAATAAAAACTCCACGCTCGCTGTTACTAGCATCCACATTGAAATTAGTAGAATATCCGTATTCATTACAATTATCTTTTTTTAATTTCATCTTAGTATTTCCAATCGTTGAAGAACTCGGGACTTTAAAGTTAGTCAAAAACAAATATAATGGATATTCGTTGCGAATGACAGAGAGTCTTGAATGTTTAAAACATTGTGAAATTCGAATTGAAGACCCTAAAATTAGTGAAAAGGAATTTGTGGCGATTCCTTGCGAATACCAGGGGACGCCATCTTGAATATCAATAGCACATCGATAGGATAAAGGGGCTCATTAAATATATATTTACATGCGTGTAGTGACTGGTACTATATTCGTGATAGTTATTGAGGTATTTATAAATACGCAACCCGTGTTTTATATTTATACAAATATTTTTTAGTAATTGAAATTTAACATCGGTCAACATTATATAAAAAAAACAAAATATCTGGTTATTGTGAAATTCGTGATATGAATAGTGTTTATAACCGTTTTAAAATATATTTTAAGTGTATTTCTCTAAGTAATGTTTATAATGCATTATAAATTATCACTCCATAATTTAATAAATATTTAAAATTAATAATTTATGATAAATTTTCAGCATATTTATATATTTTCATTATTATTTAAACTTTATGTAGATTGTTTTAGCAAATTTAAAAATTTATTATATACACGTATATTTATATTAAATTGAATGCCCTGTATTCATTTAAATTTTTAAAGATTCAAATTAAATTTTATCAATTTAATAAAAAAGAATTAAAATAAAATTGGATGAAAATAATATATGATAACAATAATATTATTAATAATTTAATTCAATTTAGATTTTGTCAACCGTATTTATAATCATGCTGCAGTCTTTTATTATTTTATTAACATTAATTCTTTGCTTGTTAAATTAAGCTATTCCTGTATTATGCCAAAAAAGTATAAATTCTAACTCGCATGCATAACGGATTTTTTTTTAAATATTTTGCTGGCCTAGGTTTCTACTTATCCTAAAAATATGGCGTTCATTAATTGTAAGAAAGATATGTAATTATTTTTCGTCTCAAAAATATCGAAACACTGTAATTCAGTTACCTATATAATGAGTTGGAAGGTTCATCTTTAACTTTATTTTCTGGTTTTAATAAATATGCATATATACTTATTAACGAAGTTAATCACAATACATTCATAATTATGCTTAGAAATTATTATCAATTTGTTTTATTAACAAGTTTTTCGTCTATTTAACAAGTTTCAAGAATAAAGTACAACTGCATATATGCCTCTAATAATTAGACGTGCTGAGAATATTTTCATTAATAAAAGAATCAAAAAGTCTCCTGAATTCTCATTAAAATTCATAGAAGTAGAGGGGTCGTCAACAATTAAATATGTTCTCTTTGCGTTTATACCAAATGTTGCAGAATCACTTGCATTTATTCATGTAAAATTTAGGTGGTATAAAAACTATTAACCATGAACTACAGAAAGAGATTATAATATTTTAATGATGTTATAAACCGTTCTCCGAAAACTGATAATTTTTTTCCAAAATCGAGTATGAGCGATGACACTCGCATACGTCTGAGTGAGCACATTAATAAACAACACAGTTCTTTCGGAAGAAACGCAAAACCTTCTACACAATAACAGTACGATATTCACAAAATTTTTAGAACGAACATTGTAATGTGGTAGTTGAAAATGGTGAACGCCACGGAGAAATAATTAGAATATTCGGTAACTAAAATGATTAAGCAAAGCCTGGAGAATATGTGCTTTCAAAATAATTCTATTCTTGACACAAACTCTTTCAATGTTTTCAAAAATGTAAAACGCCTGCATTATACGCATAGTAAACCGCGTCGTGCGGCAATTTGACTTAATATAGTTAGGATGATCCTATAAGGTCCTATAAGTGTTCTAAATCATGAAGATTTGATGAAGCAAATACCATCGACAGTTTTATTATATATATATATATATATATATATATATATATATATATATATATATATATATATATATATAATAGTTATGACTGTAAAAAATCTCAAAAAAACTGTACATAATTCCAAATCAACCACAAATTAATAAGAAAAGAAACTTGTTAAACTCGTACACTCATAAATGAGTAAATAACAGAAACTAATTATTTTAAGGCTATATACCTGAACACTTATCGATGACCCTTTGTTAAATTCTTTCCGATTATTTCAACATACAGTAGCGAAAAACAGTTAACCCGAAATGCATTCGAGACACTAAACGCAACATGCATACCATAAAATAAATGGAGCTCTTTAGCACATCTATAAGAGCCCAGCATGCGATTTTTCTCACAATTTCCTGGACGAGTGGCGTCAAATATTCACTTATCATGATACTTGACAAGCGCAATTTTATTGAGACTTATCGCGTTTCGCTCTCCATTCCTAGTATTTGATCGGATATAAAATTTGTCGTAAAACCTTTCACTTTTTATGATTTAGTCTTTCGGTGAGATTCATTTGTGATTGCGAGATGCACCGTCATCCCAAGAAAATGAGGAGCCTGCTGAAGGATGGCTGGCTATATCTTTTAAAATATTGAGATTTATTATTTTCGCCAGAATTTATTTCGACAATGTCTGCTTGTAATATTTGATTCCTTTTTATGAGAAATTGGCTCTGCTAGCCGATTTCTATTTGGAGGAATATTGTTTTATCGTATTGAGGAAAATTATTTATTGAAGTAAACGCACTCATTTTATATTGAGGAAAATTCACTGTGTCAGTAAAACTAATTATACTTATCTGAATAACCAAACTTGCTGATAACTTTTAAGAAAGTTTGAGACAGTGAAATGATCACTATTTGTACAAAAATATTGATTCAATTGAGCCATAATTGATAATATGGGGTGTGTTTGTCTTCCTCTATACACTCGTTTCTTTTGAATATCTGTAATATGAACACGTTGGATTACATTATATTCGTTTATTAAATATCGCGTGAATTTGAAGATATTTCCACCTTAACAGAAAAATTGTCGACGTGATTATTACGTTTAATACAATTTCATGATTATGCAACTTAGACGGTGAGAAATTTCTTTTTAAAAATTAATAACATATAAATGGGCCTCACTCCGTTTTTTTACATCTGTCTATCTTAGTTATTTTAAAAGAAATAATTATTTGAAAAAATCACTATTTTCTATTACTTATTTAAATACTTCCATGCGTATGTAATTTAGGGTCGAAAAATTACACTTTTCTTAATATTTACTTAAAAGATAATTTTATTATGTATAGAGGTTCCTTTTGGAAATATATTGCCCCCTAAATACACTTTTTCAATAGTGAAAAGTGATATGGTTCTTGAAAATTTATTTATTTGGTAATTAACTTTGCAGTTATGATGTGTTATTATTACAATAATAAAAACAACATTAAAATGAATATCACAAGATTTTAGTTTCAAAACTGTTTGAGATGCAAGAGATGGGTCCTTAAAAAAATATAGGTTATCCCTCGCAACTTGACAAACACAGATCGGATAAAAAAAACCTTTTTTAAATTTTTATATCAGGTTATTTATACGAGTGTAGCAAGGGTCATTCTAGTGCAAGCCTTATTTGCGTTGGATGTACAAAATTCGTGTGTCTGTCACTATAATTCTCTTTCTATACGGTGACAATAACAGTTATTTTGGCACCAGGGCTATTTATCTGGGATCCTCATCACCAAATAGATCGAGAGCGTGTGGTACTTGAATAAATGTTGTGTCTTATATATGAATATATATATATATATATATATATATATATATATATATATATATACATATATATATATTAATTTTAAATATATCTTTTAGTCGTATTTTATTAATTTGTGAATTAAACTTAACATACGGACATATGTCGTCACGAACTTTTCACAGGCCTTTTTAAGCTATACAACGTTTCTATAAAAAGCATTCATATATCTTTTACGGTTAAGCCAGCTTTCGTAAAAAATAACTTCTTATAACTTTTCTTAGTCTGTATTCCACGCGAACGAATTCGCGGGCGCAGCTAGGAAATAATAGATAAACAGAAACAATTTAATTATATGTAATTAGACGTAATTTAAATGTTTCGTGAATTTTTAAGTAGCGGAAGTATATTTTTATATTTCAAAATAAAAAAAAGTATAAATTATTTGAAAGCAACTAACAATTTTTGAGTAATTATGGAACGCAATCAATCTATTTTTTTCCGTCCTATCAAGTGTTAAATTACACAAAAGCTATTATTTATGTAATTTTTATAATTTAGAGAAGAAAAAAATTGTTATAATAAAATATAAATGAATCATTATTATTACCATTTATTATATGCCAAATAATCCTTATAATTGCACATATAATATGAATTTCACCGTTCAACATTAAATGTATCCTCGTATCCCATATGGAGTTCTTCAACCATATAATAAAAATAAATTAACGAAATTTAGTAGTTTAGTTACAGAAATAAGTTTAAGTGGTTTATAATTTCAAATACGATGTACGTAATTTCAAACTTACCACGCTGCTTTGCTACCGATGGCCCCAAAAACAAAAATTGCGCGATCGCCGTTGTTGCGTAACACAAACATTGCAAATGGTGTTAACGTTTTGTTTATATTAAAATGTTATTGAATATATTTGGCGTTAATTTTGTAGAAATTTATTATTCACAATTAAATGAAACTACGTGATGTAGTATTATATCTACTTTCTTTAAGTTCTTTACCACGACCTAGGTTTCGTTGTAATTAAAGAAAGTAGAAATAATACTACATCACGCAGTTTCATTTAATTGTGATTAAAATGCTACATAGTTCGTTTGAAAAAAAATTATTCTTGACGTAATTGTTTATTTCACTAGTTTAAAGTATTTATGACCACTACTACTGATTGGATTTTCATTTAGTATTGAACGATGAAATCCGCATATTAAAATAAATTATAATAATTGTTAATATATTATAATCATTCAGCAGACATCTTATTAATCCGAAATCTACTTTAAAAATGCTGCTCATATTGAGCTCACACATGTAATTTACTCGGTGTTTATTACGCTGGGACTTATTAATTTCATTATCTGAACCATCAACGCAGTACAATAACGATCATAAAATTTCTAAATATAGAAATTTTATGATCGTTATTGTACTGCAATGATGATTCAGATATAGCTAGAGGATGACATACTTGTTACTGATTTTCAATAATTTTTTATTCAACAATTTGGTAAATGTAGATAAAACAGATTCTAGATAGGCGTCAATTGTTTGATAATGACAGTTGCTTTATTTTGATGATTTAATCTACCGAAGATAACTGTTAAAAAGTTATTCGGAAGCAATATCTATCACTTCTACACAATATCGGATAACCACATAGCTATTCCCATAGACAGCGTGTGTAGGAGATAGTTATTCCTAAGTATTGATATTTTATTGATATGCAAAACTGGAACGTTAGAATTTCTGTCCCTAGTAATACAAAAACCTGGATAGGTACAATATTTATTTTGGGCGTTAGTACAACCGTTAGTTAGCAGCTCGTGTAAAATAGGGTAAAATAGGATTGAACCCTTCTTTTCCTTTGTTTGATTATTTTAAGGTTCTGTAAACTTAATAAGTAAAGGTAAGAGACAATTTTGCCCACGCACTATTGAATAAAAATAACATGTTAAATATATTAGAATCATAAATTCTTAATGATGCAAATACTGGAAAATTTTGTGTCCATTTCAACTTTTTGCTTGTATTTTTTTTGCTGATAGACTCGAGGAATAATCATTGGTCAGTCTTTTTTTTCATGTAGATGTGGACGTGATAATCTATTTGTGAATAACATTTTAAGATCCATAATTTAAAAAATGGCTTAAAAATAAATATCAACAGTGACTTCGAACGCTTGGTCATCCTTCTCTCCATATCATCGTCATTAGACGTGATTATTTTGAATACCTTGTAATGTTATAAACTCAAAAGTTAGTTTATTTCACCGTTTGTTAATAAATATGTAAGCGAGCAAATAATACTACCAAATATTGACATATACGATATGCACATAATTTTTGCGACTGAGTCATATATAATCTATTCATTTGGTAATCCGGGGTTTTATCGCATAGAATTTTAACACCATGAAGGATATTTTCGAATATTTGTTACTCAACTACGTCTTAGAGCTCAGGTAGATTTTCATGAAACTTCATATAAACATAGTTTACGATAATAATTCATTAAACATAGTTCTTTCTAAAGCCATAGTTCGGTATAGTCCGTAAATTAACATGTGGAATACTTTTTAATCCGCGAAATGGTATAATTCCTGAAGAACAGAGTCAATATGCCTCTTAATACATTAGTGGACGGCCTCAGACTAATTTTTACGTTCTAGAGTCAATTACTCTTCATGATTGCCGCAATTACTTCTATCGATGCTTTCTCCTTCAAGGTTGAGATGAATTTTTGTCTAAAATGTCATCTATAGCTCAGATTTCATTGTAAAGATGGATTTAGTTCATCGCGAATATTTATGATTTCAATGCATTATCACTCACTTATTATGCAGTTGGTTTCTGATCTTCGGAAATGCGTGATACGAAAAGACAGTCCGTTTAGTATATTTGCGTATGCGGCATTTGTATTGAGAATTTTTTTAATCTTATGACGTACTAAGTACTATTAAATTGTCCCTTCTATTATCGTGTATAATATATTATTCACCAGGCTAATATTGAAAACTATTAATTTTTTAGTTAAGCTTCTCATGCAATATTTGATTTATTTAAGTCCATTATAATTTCTTGAAGAAAATTAGGGATATTGCACACACGTAAATATGATGGTAAACTACATCACGTATAGTTTATAACGGTGGGATTAAATATATGGCATAAAAGTCGCTTTAAAATGCCAAAGAACTCAAAGTATTCATATCATAATTTACTTCTCATCCCACAACGAAATTTGTCAAATCAAATTTGATTTCGTTCTTTCAGAAGAAATTAATGCCGTTTTTGCGGGGGCTGTGATGCGATTCCCTTTTATTATCATTAAGCGGGGGTGGAGTCGAGAGCAGTAAAAATAGAGTGCGAGGATCTCGCTCGGGGCGAATTATATCGCAACAGACTGTCGTGCCGCAAACTAGTCGTTTTCGGTGACAAAAGTTTGTATTTTGATTCACAATAATGACCAATAATAGTTTTTCAGGCTGTAGTTGCGCGAATTGCGCGAGTTTTGCTGATGTTGCGCTTTTGTTTATAAAGAGTGCACTTGAATGCACGTTTAAAAAAATTGTATTTAAAATTGCCATATCGTAAAAAACAACGATTGTTTGTAAAGTTTGTCTTTTTTAAAATATATTTATAAGTTATCTCGCCATATAATTTCTTGTCTATTTCTTCAAAAATTATAAAGAAGAATAGTAATATCCAGTGATATAAATTTGTTATTAATCAATTATATTTTATATTACTTTTATAGGTCATCCAGTATCGTGACTAATTAATACTTATGAGACTCGAATACACGTTCATAAGTAATGAGACGTAGATACAAAAGAGAAATATGAGTAGAAATTCACTGTGAATATTTAAAAATAAATTGAAACTTTTATTTCATTACATATAAAGTTACGACCATTGTTATTATTAAATAATCATTAAGGAATAACTCTCAATAAAAAACGTGTTTTGCAAAGGTGAGCATGATATTTCTGTTTTAGTTCATTTATAAAAAGCCAATTTTGTTTTCTACAATTCAATATTAGTCATTAAGCATAGCCGTTTTATCTTTTACTTATTTGGTAAAATGTTTACCTCTTGCTCTTGAGAAAAGTGGTTTCGAAAAAAATTCGGTTTAAGCATAATAAGATGTTTTTATTATACAAACTCAATTTTGTCTCATCTAATCATCATAGCCATATGCACTGTCAGTCAATTTTGACAAATCTTTTACTCATACATGACTCAGAATTTTCTTGACGATAATTCCTGTTTTTTCAGTATTAGGAAGTATCCGTAAATCTTTATGGGGCAGAGACTGGAAAATAAATATTATAAGCAACCTTTTAGTTACCTGAACAGATATTTTAATTCTTCTTTAAAAATTCTATGCAAAAAAGGTTATTCAAGGCTTATGTCCGGTTTCAACTACCTATATTTAAAATAATAACTTTGTTATATTTACGAATTTTGACATATTTATTACGGCCATATTCTTCAAAATATACACATTTATAAAACGTAAAAAATGTCAAATTAATTATTTGATCCCTCATAAAGATTGTCGAGGGTTCTGAGCACCCTTAGAAGCATATATACAAATATATTTAAAGATTTATATAGGAATCATACTGACAGGAATATTTTGAGTTTCTTTTATTTTATTAATCGTTTTGAAATGTGGCTTATATTCTCAGTAATTGAAAACAAAACCACCGTGTTCTGATCGCAATAACATTTTATACATACTAAGCAAGTATTAAATTGATTTCAAGAGGAAAATTAATCATGAAAATTGATTAGTTTTACAATAAAATATTTATTAAATTCTTCTTTATAGCTTCTATCTGCATGGGCATGACAAGTTTGATTAACTATGACCTGTGATGGTGTAAGGTAGTTAAACCCATAAAAAATGCCGGCGTCTCTAAAGGTAATTTTCAAGTCAACAACTGAATATAAAGAAAATTCATTAATACGAAGCAGATTACTTAATTAAAAATTTGCTGAAATTCTCATTTTACTTCGCTTCTTAATAAATCAGAAATTGCAGTAACTCATTTAATTAAGGATTTTTAACTTCGCATAAGGCCAGGAGTCATTTATGAACTCTAAAATAGGAATACGAATATTAATAAAGTGAAATGTTGCAAAATGCTGGCTTACCCGCTATTTGCTTCGGTGTTAACCACAGATATGGAACGTGAAAGTAATTCCATTAGAATAGCCTCGGAAGTTCGTTTATTTTCAGGTCGAACACTCAATAACATTTTTCACCTAATAATTTATTTTTACACGCTAATGACAAAAAATTACGAGTACAATGAAAGCAACTTGGGAAAGTGAAATTAGCCAGGAGCAGAAAAAAACAATCGTCTGTTTCATTCTCGATTTTTCTATTTGTACATGCGTGCATAAGGTGAAAACTGACATCATTTTCATTTATTGGAATTTCGAACTATTAGTATTCGTATAACGTAGTGATAAAAAAATCACTTTTTCTACCTGGAATTAGCTTTGGATTCTTCATTAGAGGGGGGATTTATAGCTCCATGGTTTTTAACAATTAAGCTAACGCAATCCATTCTGAGCACTTTTCGAAATATAATTTTAATCAAAGCGAAGAATAATAGTTTCGATTTATTTTTAATTACTCGTTAATATCCCGTGAAATATTCAGCGTATTTATTCTAAACATTTATATTAATTAATTACCCGTTAAAAATAAATCAGAACTACTGTGTATGACTTGTTTATTGTTTAATTTATATAGTTCTTTATTTATAATTGACTAGTACTAATCTGATGTTTCGATAACTGGGAAAAAAACTACAGCTAGTTTGATTTCGATATTTATGGTTGAAGCACATGTTAGACCTTTAAGAATAATAAAAAACCGTGCTGCGTTAGAGTAGTGTTCAAGTTGAATTATTTATAAATAGGTATAAAGTTCATAAGCAGTCACTCAATGAATATTTATCTGAAATACTTAATATAAAGACGTAACTCGTTTTTCTTTTTAATAAGTTCAATGTACAATTAGGTATATCAATAGCTTATATACCTCCTACCGGAATTTATTAGGTAAACAATTCTGCATTAAAATGTAATATATGACCTATGTACTACATTTATAAATAGTAATGTTTCGCGTCTGTGTTTCTGTCTTTTAACTTATTACTCAACTTTTACTGAATGAATTTTGATGCAGTTTATATTATCGTGCATATATCCTTAATGTACACTGTGATGTTATTGACCTGTATGAAAATGAACATGATAGAATACATAGCTCTTAAATATATATATATATATATATATATATATACATATATATATATATATGTATATATATATATATATATATATATATATATATATATACATATATATATATTATTGCTTAGACCCTAATTGGTAAATCAGTTGGTTACAACAATATTTCGGCACTAGCGTGTAAAAATAGATTATTCCTGGTTTACACCGACGGGAATAGCGTGTAAGCCAGTAATTTGTAACTATAGAAATTCGTATTTCTATTTTAGAGGTCATAAACGACTCCTGGCCTCGTCCGGGGATATAAATCCTTAATTGAATGAGTTGTTAGAGTTCCTACTTTATTAAGGGAGCGAACTAAAATGAGAATTTCAGCGAATTTTTAATTAAGTAATTTGCTTCGTTTCATTAAAGTTTTATTTGTTTATTTCAATTATGATGCCTGTTGTTTGAAAATAATGATTTTGAAGATCGGGGTTTCTCTTGGTTTTGTTGTATTCAGCAGTTGATTTGAAAATTCCCCCAAGGCTATTAGCAATTTCTTAACGGTTTGAAGAATTTCCTACAATTTTGGAAATTTAATACAGTGGCTTTTTTTTTGTTTTTTTATACTCGTTAATTATTTTTCGATTACGATGTGGTTTATATTGATTATATAGTAAAACGTATTGTATATTCTTGGACTTAATTGTTTTTAAAGATAACACTTTTTATAGTAATCCAGTCAAATACCGATTAAATCTCAGAATGAAAATAGGAACGACGGAGGTTTGACGTTCTGCAGATGGGCTGAAAAATCTTTTATCTTGTAAGTTAACGTATCCGTTTGTAGTGAAGATATTAAAGGTTAATAAAATCGTTTTTTTTGCAACTAGCTTACTTTCTATGCATCACAAGTAGTATCAAAAAAAATCACAAAAATAAAATATATCATATAAAATAATCACAAAACATTTAGTCTAAAATTCTCTACAAGTTTGATCACATGCTTTTTTGGACGCTTAGTCCTTTTCAAGATATAGCATGGCTAGTGGGAAGTTAGCATTCGTTTTGTAGACTACGCACACTGCGTAGTCAGATACATAGTACACTCTACATAGTTAATTATAGGAAAAAAATGTTGTCTTATTAGTATTAGTGAATTTAAAAAAAAAATTTATTTACAAAAAAAATTTTCTTGGTCAATTCAAATTAAGGTCGACGTTATGGACGTAATTGTATCATTTTTAAATCGATTCTGTTAAAGATAACTAAATTGCAAACAACAAATTCTTTAGTAAAAATTGTTAAATCTTCTTGGGTTTTTTGTATTATTAAAAATTAACTGAGATCGAAATGTTTATACAAAAATGGAAATAAGTTAGTTTATACCATGATATAAGGTTCCTGGCGTATACAATCGTTTAGAACTTATAATAGTTAACTCGTACTAACATGCAAACAACTTATTTATGGAAACAAGCATATTATTGCTTGATTATTTTTCAGTTACACTAAATTTTCTTTATCTCTGATTACCTAAATCGCTGGATGTTATTCTCCATTACTTACATTAAGAGAGTATGACCGCGCTTGTATTCGTGAATTTTTTTGTAACGAGTTAGGCTTAATGAAGCCTTATTATTAATTACTATTAGAAATATTTCGTAAATTTCATGCGTAAATGATTTCGCAAAAATTTTCTTGCTTCAAATTAATATTTAATTAATTTTTCCCCAAATACACAATTTTCAAATTGCCTCCAAAATTTTGAAACAATTGACAAAAATAGTTAATTTTTAAAATTTTTATAAATTTTTTTTAAGTATTTTAAAGGTAATCAGCCAGTTTCAAGGACTGTCCTTATAACTTGATGATAACGTGCTCTTAACTCGCCCAAAGCTCTCCTTTTGAATGATCCGTAACTAAATGAGAAAAAATAGTACAATGCTGTTAGCATCAGTCCTCCTATATGCCACAACTTTTAATTTTTGACGTCCTAACCACAAAATATTTCAATATTTTAATAACACATTTTATTATTATTACAAATATTCAAGAAACTTTTTATTTGACAGGAATTCTAAGAAATGAATGGTGGTGTTATTAAATTTATTAATGCTCACCAAACTACATCGGATAGATATTAATAAAATATTTTAACCAAAAATCGCTTATAAATGATCCTAATCCTGTTGACTCTGCTTTATTGATGAGTATTGTGTACTTCAATAAAACAAACTTTGAGAAGCTAGGATCATAACAAACGCGATATTTGAGGTAGACAATCACTTATAACTTTTTGATTCGTGACCTCATCACCAATAACACCATTCGACACAATCCACCGCCGAAAGGTAGAATCAGCAAAGACTTCTTAAAAGATTTCATCCTGTGTGAATGGAATACTTTAGAATATCTCACCCATTTCTCAAGAAAATCCGGCCCAACTCTTGTGAAGTCTAATGATAACTCTGCAAAGAAAACATAAACGAATTAAATTGAGGAAAATTTGAGGAACCAATGGCTCGATCTGATCGATGCTACGGCAAGATATGGAAAAGTATGGAAATCTAGTGGCACTAACGGAAACAATGGTTTCCAGATCGGCTACAACCCGATACTAGCTAGAAATTAAGAAGAAGAGTATTCTTAAATATAAACACGCATTAAATATATACATGCATTGGAGTTACGGTGGAAACGCTGTTAGCTTCTTTCCCCGTTTATTTTTTACTCACATTCAGTTTCCCGTCCACTTTCTCAAATTTCGTCTTTAGAGAGAGGCGTGAAGTCTTTTTCAGTTTCGTCATTATTATTCACAATTCCCAAAAAATTAAAGTTTTTCATTTAGGAAACTTATTCAGTTACTTGAGGTGAAGTTGACATACGTATATTATGATTAGAAAGGTTATATGAGTCTCCACTGCTTTCGAGTTCAAAATTAAAAATATTGGTTTTAGATTTTTTTGTGCATCGCATACCTTTGCTAAATAAAACTGTTAAATTTTTTAATTAAACTTCCATTAACGTCACGGATAGTATATTAGTTACATAGCAAATGCCTAAATTTAAAAAGTAGAATTTAGAAAGACTTTGTATAAATTTGCATCAGTATAAATGACATTGTGAAATAATATTTCCATATTGCATAATGTAAATAACTATTAAAGTTTGTTGAATATATTTGGCGTTAATTTTGTAGAAATTCATTATTCACAATTAAATGAAACTACGTGATGTAGTATTATTTCTACTTTCTTTAATTTCTTTACCACGACCTAGGTTTCGTTGTATTACAACATATTCAGGTGGGATATTAGCAAAGGTATTTTTGTTTTGTTTTGTGCTCTAGTAGTTCCGGAAATGTGAATTCTTCCTGTCCGATAATGGCCGTATCTGACATCAAGTTATAAAATAGTCTTAATATCTATAGTCTTTGCTAATATCCTACCTGAAGATGTTGTAATACAACGAAACATAGGTCGTGGTAAAGAAATTAAAGAAACTAGAAATAATACTACATCACGTAGTTTCATTTAATTGTGATTAAAGTTTGTGTCAAACAGGATGCATCGAATCGTCATATTTTTGACTATTCGTCATATTTTGAAGGTATATAACCTTAGGAAATGAATATACGTGCCTGACCTAGATTACTCCAAACAATAATGCCCAGTAAGATAATATCAACAATACCTAGTTAATCCGCATATAATCTCAGTGAATAATTATTTCTAATTATCTACTTTTACAAAGATCGTGGGGTAATTCTCAAATTAGCAGCAATATTGCGAATCTACGTCCTTTTATGTGTACCAATTATTTTAAAATTATCGAATTACAAATATCACTCATTAATAAATTTCAGCATCTAGTAAAAATTATAATTTAATATGTGTGACATTGCTACACACGATTTTCGTTATGTACAATTTTCCAAATGCAAATCGGCAATGCACAAATATTGAATATACTACTTAAATATGAACTTACCGGATCAACAATTTTTTTAATATACTAAAGTAAATGTCCTTTTCATGTTTAGACAATGTACATAAAAATTACTTACAAAAAATACCAAAAATGAATATACGTTAAGAGAAGATTTTTTTGAAGCTGGAAATTTGACTCATTGCTTATAATATACAATGTGGATTCGACTATTCGACGTTAAATGAAAATCTAAAGAGCACCAGTTTTCTAAAGTACTTTAAAATAGTAAAATATACAATTACGTCAAGAATCAAAAAATCTTTCGAACATATTAAATATCAATTTAATATAAAAAATCGAATCGAATAATTCGATCAATCGCGATCGATGAGAGTCTAATATTCCTTCCTTCCGTACTACTGATGTTTCTCGCGGAGGAGCCCCTTCTTGTTATGTGATTATAGGCCTTTGAACTGCCCGATTAATTTTATGCGGATTCGAAGAACATACACAGCTGTTTCCATATCTGTCTCAATATGTTCGTATTGTTTCAAACCAAGTTTCCATGACTTCTTATAAATATGAACCATATAAAGATATTTTGAAGCCGTGAAATTACATGAGGCATTATGAATACCTGGTTTTGAATAGTACTTATTTATAGTGAAAAAATACAATTCACTTATTCCACGTTACATGTCCTATTACACACAGTTATAACTAAAATATTTAAAAGGACAGATTCGCTATTAAAACTATGTTACTTTCTTTAGATATCACAATATGTTAAAAACAATGAAAATGTAAACAAATAAACGAAATAAATAAATCGAAACAACGCGCAATGGCTAGGGCGGCGGATTGCATAAGAACTGATTCCAGCGAGCAAGCTACCGAGGAACTCAAGAAAATTTCTATTTTTCTCCGCTTAGCGATCCACATAGCAACAAATGAATTATCTCGTCTTTTTTATACGTATTGAATTTTTCATCACAAGAATGAAACAGTCATTGGAAAGTAAATTTTGTCGCATTCATAAGGGACCAGTGTCAAATTGTGACTAATATGACATAGGAATAACAATTATTTTACTATTTGCCTGTAATTGAAAAATAAAATAATTTTAAGCAAAGGTGTTGCTGTGGCGATATATATTTGTCTAGAGAGTTCTTGTTAAAAATACAGATGTTTGAAATTACAAACCATTTCAAGCTTTTCCTATGACTAAACTACTGAACTTTTAATTAACTTTTTCTGTAGCAAGATTTTACCCTTTCTTATAAAATTTTAATGATAACGTGCAACATAAATGAATGACTTTCGCAGGTACCGTGTTGACAGCCGATAAAAACCGACTTTTGATGGCAGACTTTCCACCGACTTACCGTATAAGTCAAGACTAAGTGTATCCGATCTCCGGTAATACATGTTAATTCGAATGTTCTGTCCTTTCCCCGTTAACTCGTAATATCGGGATCGGCAAGAATCAGTCTAAGTCGCACTAACGTTTGCATATGTTTAAAACTGCCAAAATTACAAAATTGTGAGAAAGACACGCATATACACGAACATGATTAGATTATAAAGATCCTGTATTTGCCATTCCTGTAAGGAATTCTATAAAAATAAATGTAATAACACATAACTGTTATAATATTTCTTCTCTCAGTATAAATTCTATACAAAATTCCTAAGCAGTAACTTTTCTAGTGAAGTCCGTCAGTATCGTCAAATCTTTTACTGAAATTGTCGACTGAATTCTTTATGTATTCTTCCGAAAGAGAAATATGGATATTCAGGAATTATTTCAACACTTTGTGACTTATTGTTTTATAGTCACGAGTACAAAATGTAAACACTTATAGGTCACATTTTAGAAACTGTAAATATTTTTAGAATACCTTTTACTGTAGTGCATAAATTCATAATAAGTATATATCTATGCCAAATAGGTTTACTTATTCCGAAAATCACGAAAGAAATAATTTACATCAGCGTTCTGGGATATTTCTCACGCTATAGAAGTTAAATTATTTATCTTAGTACGCAACGCAAGTAACCGACAATAACAGAGAGAGAGTATAGAACGCAAAGGAGGTCAAACAAAAAATTGGAGCTATTTAGACCGATTCTTGCCAATCCCGATATTAGGAGTTAACGAAGAAAGGATAGAACATTCAAATAAACATGTGCTTACCGGAGATCGGACATTTTATAGGAAGAGGTGAAATCTTGCCAAAGAAAAAGTTAACTATGAGATAAAAGAAACAATTTACAACATTTGTTAACAGTTTCTATAATTTTAGATTTATGTGCATACCTGCCTTCCTGTGCATGCTTCATATAAAAATATTGTTTACATGCAATCAATAATCAATTTTGTTCAATGTACCTTCCTATACATGCGAAGTAGAATCAAATAAATTTTTTAGGCGTCCTATTAGGTATGCTATTAGTTCTTTGGAATGAATTGGAAATCACTTACGTTTCATTTTCTTTCGAGCTTTTACTGTAAAATGTTAAGCTTCAAATTAATTTGTAACATGAAACACATTGCTTTAAAATTTTCAAATATGGGTTTGAAAAATCTAGAAAAATTGTAAATATTACTATTTGATTATAATCAAATCTTTTAAAACAAAATTATTTTGGTAAATTCGCACTAACTATTCATAAAGAGATATAGAAAACTTTGTGGGTGTTCCGACATGTACTGGGCTGTTTTTCAGAGTAACATGCTAAGCGGAAGCCTTGTAATTATATTTCCGTCACAGCCGTATTTCTTAGAAACGGCTTGATGTAGCAACTTGACAATGTAATAAATATTAACTTACACATACTCTAATAGCTAAAGGTGAAAATATTTATTTGGAAATTTAAGGAGGAAAAATGAAGTACTTGATTTTTTTAAAATTCCATGTGTTTTGCGGGATAACTAGAACTGTCAAATGATACCCCGCAAACAAAATATATTTTTCATAATTTTTGGTATAATTTAATTTTTTTTATAATTTTAGAGTATGTGTTTATTATCTTCAGAGATATATTGAGAAATATACAAAAAAATGATTCTCCTCTTATTTTCGAAGCTACTCAACTTAAAATTATGAAAAACAAATATAAAACCTCACGCAAACATTTTTAGAAGCTTATGCAAATGCCCCAGGAAAACTATAGTGATGATTCTAGATGTCATATTTTTTAAAAATATTTCCGGTGTTTTTACGCTCACGAAAATCATAGTACGCATTGCATTTCCTCAGAAATGTTGTGTTTAGAAATATAATAGTATATAATACGTTGTAATATATTTGCTGTATGAAAAATTAATATTTCTAAAAATGTTTCAAGAGAAATATTACGTAAGCTCAAATATTTGTAAAGTATTGCTTAACGGTTTTTTTATTTTCCCAAATAACTTTAGCATGAATTCACTGAAGCGTTGGCTTTGCTATCATTTATTATTGAAATAAGGGCGAAGGGCAAAAATGTAAAGCACTAATAAAGATTTTTTTCTCCTTTAAATTGACCAAAAATATGTTTGATAAGCTGCCTTTATCAAACATGTTTGTGGTCAACTTAAAGGAGAAAAGCTTACAACCTTTAATATATACTATAAGACTTGTGTGTGTGAATGTCTTCATACATAAGTACATATTATATTAATTTACAAAATCTTCTGAATTAGATTACAGTTGCATTTGAAACCGTTTTACAAAATTATTATCCTGACAAACTTATAACGCCCTAGCCCTACATACTCATTGAAATTAAATTAAAAAGAAGGGCACATAATTATGCGTTAAAATTGTGTCTTAAACATTTAGAAAAAGAAAACAAATAGCTTGAGCAACCACCAGACGAATGTCTCTGAAGAAACAATCGACGAAGTTCGACTGCCCAAAAAGCGATTCCGCCTCACCGAATCTACCGGAAGTAAAAAAAAATTTTTAATATTCAAAAAGGCGATAGGGTCTACCGTAGCGCTTCTCGATAAATACAATAAGGAGCAATTGCACATTACGTTTTAACCTTTAAAACTAATCTAAAATAATATATTTAAATCTTATTCCGCTCTGTTTCTGGTTAATAATCTTATTCTGTAGTCCGTGCAACATCAACATCTCTAAATTATTACCATTATCAACAGGAAATTGGAGAAAAATTATTCCGAACAAAACTTATAATTTTGGTCTTTTCTGCAAATTTATTCAAACGAATAATTTGAAAACAGAAATGAAGTTAAAAAGATCGAACACCTGTGTTTTTATCAAGAATTCTTTAGACAAATATACGTCCTCACAACATTACCTTCACATAAAGTTATTTTATTTCTTAATATCAGGCAAATAGAAAAATAAATCTTATATCTATGTCATAATAGTTATGACTATTATACGACACTAGTCTCCTATAAAAGCGAAAACTTACTTTCCGACGACTGTCACATTCTCGTAATGAAAAACTCAGTACGCATAATAAAGAGATAATTCATTTGTTGCTATGTAGGTCGTTTCGCGGAGAAAAAATAGAAATTTTCTTTAGTTGTTCGGTAGTCTGCTCGCTGGAAACACGTTGTTACGCAATCCGCCGTTCTAGCCATTTCGCGTTGTTTCGATTTATTTATTTCGTTGTATTTTTTATGTTTTTAAAATATTGTGATATCGAAAGAAAGAAACATAGTTTTAATTTTGAATGTGTCCCCTTAACTATGTTTATTTATGACTGTATACCTAACGTGGAATAAGTGAATTGTGTTTTTTCACTCTAAATAGGTACTATCCAAAACCATGTATTCATAATACCTCATATAGATTTCATGACTTCAGTATATTTTTATTTATGAAGGAATCATGAAAAACGCAGTTCAAGCAACACGAACATATCGAGAGAGATATGAAAACAGCAGTGTATGGTCTTCGAATTCCCGGACAATTATTCAGGCAGTCCAAAGGCCTATAATCACATAACACGAAGGGGCCTCTCCACAATAAATATAAATAGTACGTGAAGAACGAATATTAGATTACGCATTGATCGCGATTGATTGAATTATTTGAATCGATTGTTTATATTAAAATGATATTTTAATATAAACAATCGAATTTTTTTGTTCGAAATTTTTTTTTATTCTTGACGTAATTATATATTATTTTAAGTATTTCAGAAAACTAGTGCTCTTTAGATTTTCATTTAACGACTAACGGTCAAATCCATATTGTATATTATACACAATGAATCAAATTACCAACTTCAAAAGAAATCTTGCATTAACGTACATTCATTTTTGGTATTTTTGTAAGTAATTTTATGTACAGTGCCTAAACACGGAAAAGACATTTATTCTATACAATAGAAAAATTTGTTGATCCACTAAGTTTATATTTAAGTAGTATAACATTTGTGCATTGCCAATTTACATTAAAAGAATTTAAAAAAAAATTGTACGTATCGAGAAACCTGTGCAGCAACGTCACAAATATTGAATTATATTTTTTGCACAATATTGAAATTCATTAAAGACAGATATTTCTAATTCAAAGATTTTAAAATCATTGGCGCACGTTACAGGAAATAGATTTGCGATATTACTGCATCAAATACAGAGACCTATTATTCATATTTTGTGACATAAAACTCCTTTTCTTTGGTATGTTTTTGAAAGTTTATGTTACTATTTTTAAATTAACCTAGAATTTTTTTTTCTGTGTTCCTTCCTTTTTAATTTGCTTCCCTTTACTCAATGTATCAAGTTTATTCTTGCATTTATTCTTGTTTATTCCGTCTTTTTAGATTGTATTTTGCTGTATTTTTAGGTATTTTTTGCCATACGCATAACTACGTATCGTTATAGTTTCCGCCCGCCCGTGTGTGAAAGCAGTTTTCTTTGCTAACTGTATGAAGTTAAATTTAGTATATTTATAATGCTTATACATTTATGAAATCTATTTTTAGTTTACCTTCCCTACATATAAATTGGGAGTGAATTTTTTATTTTTTTTATTTGCATATCCAATTACGTAGGGTATCTTTGAATAGGTCTTTCAAAAATAGTGGGGGCACATCATAAACACTTTAAAATCTAATAAATATCGTAACTTTAATATTATATGTAATCATTCTTGGTTTTTTATTTCGTCTTTAAATAAACTCCAGTATGTGGATTTATGAAAATTTTTCAAAATCTTCACTTTGCTAAATATTTCATTATTTAAGAATACTTTTCTTCTTCATTTCAAGCTAGTATAGAGTTGAAGCCGAACTTGAAGCCTTTGTTGCCGTTAGTGCCACTAGATCTTCATTCTTTTCCATCTCTTGGTGTAGCATCGATCGGATCAAGCCATTGGTTCAGGTTTTCCTAAATTTATTTTGTCTCTGTTTTTTTTGCCCAGTTATTACTAGAACTTATAATAGTTGGGCTGAATTTTCCTGAGAAATTGGTGAGGTATTCCAAATTATCCGATTCACATAGGATGAAATCTTTAAAAATGTCGTCGTTTCCTTTAAAACAATCCCTTTCGGTGGTGGATTGTGTCCAATGATGGTGATGAGGTGAGGTGTCATTGGTGATGAGATCACGAATCGAAAAGTTATAAGTGATTGTCTGTCGTAAACATCACGTTTGGTATGTTTCTAGCTTCTTAAGGTTTGTTTTAGTGAAGTCCACACCATTCATCAATAAATCAGAATCAACATGGTCAGTATCCTTCATAAGGGACTTTTGGTTGAAGTATTGTTTATTCGAAATAACTACAGCTTTACATCGTTTTCGAGAAAAAAAATCAAATTTGCGTTCAAAACCATTTATTCGATGGAGTTTGGTGGACACTAATTAGTTTCATAACACCTCTATTCATAATATGTCTACCCATTTCTTAGAGTTTCTGTCGAATAAAAAGTTTGTCGAAAGGGATTTGTAATAATAATAAAATGTATTATACAAATATTGAAATATTTTGTGGGTAGGACGTTAAAAAGTTAGAAGTTGTGGCAAATATGAGCATTAATGGAAATAACATTGTGTACTATTTTTCTTATTAATTTATAGATCATTCAAAAGGAGAACTTTGTGCTAGTAAAGAAAACGTTATCAATAAGTTATAAGGACAGCTCTTGAAACTGTCCGATTAACTTTAAAATATTTAAAAAAACTTTATTAAAGTTTTGATAATTAACTCTTTTTAGTCAAATGTTTCAAAATGGTGGAGGTAATTTGAAACTTGTGTATTTGGGGAAAAATTTATTTGACGCAAGAACATTTTTGCTAAATCATTTCCACATAAAATTTACGAAATATGTCTAATAGTATTTAATAATAAGTTTCCATTACGTCTCACTCATTATAAAATATTTAACGAATACAAGCGTCGTCATACTCCTCTTAGTGTAAGCAATCGAGAGTAACATCCTGCGATAAAAGTAATCAAAG
Source organism: Druceiella hillmani (assembly GCA_039881145.1). Lineage (NCBI taxonomy): Eukaryota > Metazoa > Arthropoda > Insecta > Lepidoptera > Hepialidae > Druceiella > Druceiella hillmani. Next base: position 11,276,107 of record JAYKKI010000054.1, on the reverse strand, counting down.
ATAAAGTAAATTTAGTGTGACTAAGAAATAAGCAAGTAAAAAACGACTTGTTTGCATAAATAAGCTTTTTGTATGTTAGTACGAGTTAACTATTATAAGTTCTAAACGAATCTACACGCCATAAATCTTATATCATATTGATTTACAAAATTTAAGCGCAGGACAAAAACAATCATTTAATGCTCATTAACAAAACATTTTATGGCAACATAATACTTAATTTGATAATTTTCTGTATGAAAATAGGCAATATGCATAGCGAGAATTGCACTCCGACAACAAAAAGTAAAAAAGGACTACATTTTTTAAAATTTTTATGTTATATGCTGACACCAGTCTACAGGGTAGTTTATGTGCCGCCTAGATTATCTCATTTGAAAAAGAGGGTCACTAGATATTATTTTTTAATGGTCGGGCTATTGCGATTTTTAGAGAATAATAAATTAGTTGTTGCAAATTAGTATATTACCATTAGTTTAATGTTTGTTGTAAAGAAATGGGGAAAAAACCTCACAATATAATCTAAATGGATCCAAAATACTTTTTCAAGTTTTTTTTGTAGGTAAAAAAAATTAAATTAGGACAGCTGTCTAAGGCCTTGAAAAAGACACCTAAAAATAGTGCAATCTTTATTTTACTGAAGAGCACCAAAATATGTTACTTTGCGAGGTTGCTGGTTTTTGCACCGGTTGGTTAATTTTGGTTATGAGAAATCAACACTGGCTGGTAATTTTTTCTTAACCACACGAATAACATTTTCATGATCACTAAATAACAAAGGGGAGCATAGACAGTAAAACATACCATCCATAAGCTAGGGGAGTGGATTCTCGCATGAATATCTGCTAAATTTGTAAACCTTCCCTCACTCGTCGTCTTCGACCAACTTATTTTCATTTTTGTATCAACATTTTGATCCCGGATAATTTCTGACGATATAAAAAACCCACGAAGCCTTAACATTTTTTAATGAATAATTTGTTGTTTGCACTTTAGATATCTTTAACAGAAGCGGCTTAAAATGAGTACAATTACATCCATAATATCGACCTAAATTTCAATTGACCAATTAAATTTTTCTTCCAAATAAACAGTTTTTTAAATTCATTAATAATATCACAATATTTTTTCCTATAATTAACTTTGTAGAGTACACTATGCATCTGGCCATGCAGTGTTAGTAGCCTATAAAATGAATGCACGCTTTCCACTCGCCACGCTATATTTCGAAAAGGACTAATCTTCAAAAAAGCATGTGATCAAACTTTTACAGAACTTTATGCTCTACATGTTTGGTGACTATTTTTGACTACGTATGAGTCACAGAAAACAAGCTAATTGCAAAACAAAAAAACGATTTTCTTGACCTTTGATATCTTGACTAGAGACGGACATAGTAACTTACGAGTATAAGACTTTTTAGCCCATCTTCAAAAAATGAGAATTAGTTTTTCTCCATCCATTCTGAGGTTTAATCGTTATTTGGCCGGATTACTGTAAAAAGTGTTAACTTTACCGTTAAAAACAAATAGGTCCAAGAATATACAATACGTTTCACTAAATACATCAATGTAAACGACATCATAATCAGAAATTAATTTACAAGTACACAAAAACAATTTTAGTCGAACTAACCTGTGACGACTTATTTTTGTCCTATGAAACCACAATATTAAATGTCCAAAATTGTATGAAATGCTTTAAACTGTTAAGAAATTGCAAAGTGCCTAAGGGTAATTTTCAAATCAACTACTAAATATAATGAAACTAAGAGAAACCTAAGACTTGAAAACAATTATTTTCAAACAACAAGCGTCATAATTGAAATAAACAACTAAAACTTTATGGGTACGAAGCAGATTACTTAATTAAAAATCCGCTGAACTTCTCATTTTAGTTTGCTCTCTTAATGAAACAGAGACTTTAATAACTCATTGAATTAAGGATTTATATCCCCGACGAGACCAGGAGCCGTTCATGACCTCTAAAATAGAAATATGAATTTCAATAAAATTACAAATTACTGGCTTATACGCTATTCCCGTCGGTGTAAACCAGGAATAAGAGACACGAATATAATTTCATTAAAATAGCTTTGGAAGTTCGTTTATTTTCAGGTTTTCGTATTCATATTTTAGAGATCATAAACTACTCCTGCCCTCGTCCGGAATCAAAAATCTTTAATGAAATGAAGTATTACAATTTCTGTTTATTGTTACTTAACATTTTAAATAAAGAAATTAAGTATCTGGTTAGGTAGCTAAAAGGTCGCTTATAATATGCATTTTCCAGTCCAACATAAAGATATACGAATATTTCCTGACATTTAAAAAAACAGGAATTATTGTGAAGACAATTTTGAGCCATATTTGAGTAAGATAGTTGTTGAAATTTACAGGTTTATACTTGTAATAACAAATTAGCCTTATAAATAAAAATATATCAAAATGCGAATAAATATTTGTTACATTTTCTTCATAAAAGTCAATTTAATTTCTAAATTATAAACTAATTTTATAATACTCACCTTTTTTGTTTAAGATACAAGTGCAATGTAGATTTCGAGAATAAGTTAAATATATTATTTTCTTCTCATCCCAACATTTCTTTGAATTCTATATATTATATATTACTACAGATACTTCTATCTCACAGATACTTCGATATTCTGACAGATACTTCTATCTAATTATGTGCATTATGGAAAAAATAATATTTCAAAATCACGGCTGACGCGGAAATAGAATTTGATTACCCTCTTTCGAAATTATTCAGAATGCGACGCGCCTCTCGTTTGTCATCATTAAGCGGTGACCAGAGTGGAACGAGGCGGGCGAGATAACGATAAAAAAGTAATCGAAAAGTGACACGAAATTATGATGTAAATAATTCACTAAAAGTGCGGTGACAATAGAAACACAATTGATTTTACACAAAATAATTGCTTTTTAGGGTTTCGTATCTTGAAAGGAAAGAAACATAATCTTTATGAGATTACACATCTGTCCTTCCAATTATCTGTTCCCAGAAACTTCTGACTGTAAAACTGTAAATTTTGCGTAGTGAGAAAGCATATTAACTCGCAAATATAACAAATCTTATATTAGAATAGACATTTTAAATGAGACAAATAAAGTACTTGACTATCTTTTCTTTTTAATTTGAAATTACAATGGTCGTGCATCAATTAATAGAGACCATTATAGGGATTCCAAAATTGTTTTTTACTCGGAATTATTTATAAAGTCATCATCATCAGTTCCTATCGCTCCGGTCGGAGCATAGGGCAGACGTAAAATTTCTCCATTTAGTGCGGTCAGCTGCCAGTTGCTTAACCTCTCTCCAGGTCTTTCCAGCTGTTTTTGCTTCTTCCTGGATCGTTCTCTTCCAGATCTTTCTAGGTCGGCCACGTCATCTTGCTCCTTGGGGGTCCAGTCGAGGGTCGCCTTCTCGATGGCTTCATCAGCCTTTCGTAGCGTGTGGCTGACCCAACGCTACTTCCTCTCCCTGATCTGGTCTGTGATGGGTTTTTGGTCCGTTTCAGCCCACAGATCCTCGTCCCTCTTCACCTCCGGCCACCTCACGTTCATGATGCGGAGAGGGCATCTGTTCACGAAGACCTGTAGTTGGTGGGTGAGACTTTTGGAGACCCTCCACGTCTCACAGCCGTACATCAGGACGGATTTGACGTTGGTGTTGAAGAGTATGATCTTCGTGCTTTTGGAAATGGATCCACTTCTCCACACCGGGTATAGCTGGATAAACGCTCCATTTGCCTTTCTCACCCTTCTCTTCACGTCCTCCTCGGCTCCTTCGTAAAAAAGTAGTAATAAAAGGATTATAAAGTAGTAATAGAAATATTCTTGAAAATGTCCAAAAATATCTCCGACCCCCTTTTTACATGCATTTCTGAAACTATTAAAATAAAAATTATGAAAAAAACCGCGCTTTTTAAGAAATTCACAATAAATCACGTCTGAAAAAGAAACAGATAATAAAAATATTATGTACCCTAAATTGCTTATATATTTCTCTATATGCGTGCCAAATTCTCTTAGTATGGGTCCCCTGTATTATACTCGTATAGGTTTTATTCTTAGGAAATTTTTTTATGAGGGATGAAACAATTCATTTTAAGTTTTCTGAATGTGTATATTTTTAACGGCCATATTCCGTAATAAATTTGCAAAACTTCACAAAAATAACAATTATTATTTTATGTGAAGGTAGTTGAAACCGGACACAAGTTTTGAAAAACCTTTTTTGCATAGAATTTTAAATAAAGAATTAAAATATATGTTCAGTTAACTAAAAGTTTGATCATAATATGCGTTTTCCAGTCTCTGCCCCATAAACATGTTCGGATACTTCTTAATATAGAAAAAAAAAACAGAAATTATAGTCAAAAAAATTCTAAATATTTAATTGCAAAATTTAGTTTGTCTAAGAAAACATCTTATTATGCCTTAACCGAGTTTTCCCAAAATCACTTTTCTTTAAGAACAATAGGTCAACATTTTATCGAATAAGCAAGAGAAGAAATAGTCATGCTTAATGATTAATATTCAATCGTTGAACACAAAATTGTTTTTTTTTCCAACCAAAACAGAAATATCGTGCTCTGCTTCGGAAAATACATTTATACATTTTCGATTAAGAGTTATTCCTTTATGAATATTTAATAATAAAAATGGTCGTAAAACTTTATATGTAATAAAATAAAAATTTAAATTTATTTTCAAATATTCACAGTGAATTTCTGCTCATATTTCTCTTATTTATATATGTCTCATTTTTTACGAACGTGTGTTCAAGTCTCATAATGATTAATTAGTTACAATACTGGATGACTTATAAGAATAATATAGAATATAATTGATTAATAACAAATTGATATCATTGGACGTTTCTATTAAAATAACCGTTTAAAATGGAAATCTTTAATTGGTTTAACTACCATCACCGAAAATTTTAGTATATTCAAATTAGTCATTCTTGTTCCGACTCCTAAAAGTAAATGAACATAATAATGAATGAATTCATTTTAATTTAAAGTGAATTATGCCTTCCTATATAATTTTACAATATACAGTTTTAAATTTGAATAATTATTATGTCGTAGCGTACGGACGAGTAGACCAATATTAGGAATCATAAGTTTCATGACATGAACTCCATATACCCAAACAAGTACACTAATAAAGGGTTACACACGTTGGTATAGCATGGTAGAACAATTATGATATAAACACGCCCACATACATGAAAGCAATCATCGCTTACGTATAATGATCAACCGATTTGATTTGGTCACGCTGCAATCACCGCCCATTCGTCCCTGTCTCCACGCTTCTGTACCCATGGTACATCCTCACTCAGAACTGACATGAAAAAAATAGCAGTAAATTAAAATTCTGATGTCACAATTATGTATAACTAACAAAATTTTATTGAAGTCCATATCGGTGTAAGGGACTTAGATGGATCTTATATCGATATGCCGATAATAACTTGCCCGTTTTGCATAGTGCGTTCACCTAGCTACTTTTAACCACTCATTTCCGTGCTCTAAGAATCTAGAAGTACATAAAGAAATGGAAATAAAACAAAGAGCTGCTTATAACCATGAATATCCTTTATAATTATGCGAAAGTAATGGCTAAACGAATTTTATCTTCGTGAGTTTTGAAATATAATATATAGTCTTTTTTTAATTTTCGACACAAGAAATTATATGGCGAGGTAAATTATGAAAACATTTTAAAAATAAATCATACGACACTTATAAATATGTAGACAAATATACAAACAAACTTTGTGTTTTACGATATGGCAAGGTGGAGTTTTAATTACAATTTTTTTCAAGTACACCCTATGTGAATAAAGCGCAATATCAGCAAAGCTCTTGTAGTTTGTAGTTAAAACCACGACTACAACCTGAATAACTATTATTGATCATTACTGTGAACCATAAATACAAATTCTTGTTACCGAAAACGACTAGTTTGTAGCACGACCGTCCGTCGCGATACAGTTCGCCCCGAGCGAGACCGTCGCACTCTATTCTCACTGCGCTCGATTCCACCCCGCTTAATGATAATAAAAGGGAGTCGCATCACGGCCCCCGCAAAAGCGGCATTGATTTGCTCTGAAAGAACGTAATCAAATATTTGGTTTGACAGCGGCAACTTGTCAAATAACATATATTTTGAAGTCGAATAAAGATTGATGGATTTGACAAATTTTGGAAATGGATTTGAAAAATGAAACCTTAGCCATAGATGACATTTTAGACAAAAAATTATCCCAACCTTGAAGGACTAGGCGTTGACAGAAGTATCCTACATAAATATTGTGGCAACCATAAAGAGTTAATAAGAAAGCAAAAATTATTTTGAGGTCCGTCAACTAATGTATTAAGAGGCATATTGACTCTGTTCTACAGGAATTATGTTATTTCTCGGATTAAAAATTAGTCCACATGTTAATTCATGAACTATTCAGAACTATGGCTTTAGAAAGAACTATGTTTAATGAATTATTAGCGTAAACTATGTTTATGTAAAATTTTATGAAAATCTACCTGGCCGTTTAGAAGTAATTGTGTAACAAATATTCGAAGACATTATTCGTTGTTTTACAATTCAAAGCGATAAAACCCCGAATAACATATAAATAGATTGTCTATTACTCGATCGCAAAAATTATATGAATATCATATATGTCAATATATAGTAATTATTTTCTCGCTTGCAAACAAACTTGTTAACAAATTGTGTAATAAACTAACTTTTAATCCAGTTTAATGACGATCAAATGGAATGAAGTATGACCATGCGTTTGAAGTCATTGTTGATATGTATTTTTAAGCCATTTTTTAAATTATAGATCGACTCACAAATAAATATATTACAAATAAATGTATTATCACGTCCACATCTACATGGGAAAAGAATGACCAATGTTTATTCCTCGAGTCTATCAGCAAAAATAATACGAGCAAAAAATTGAAGTGGACAAAAACTTTTCTAGTACTTGCGGATTATCATTTAGAATGTATGATGCGAATAAACTTAACATGTTATTTTTATTCAATGGTGGGTGAGCAAAATTTTTTCTTACCTTTAGTTACCAAGTTTACCGAACCTTAAAATAATCAAACAAAGGAAAAGAAAGATTCAATCCTATTTTACACGAGTTACTGACTAACGGTTGTGCTAACGCCCTATCTAGCCCTAGCTATCTATCCAGGTTTTTGTATTTCTAGGGACCGAAATTCTAATTGATGTTTCCGTTTTGCATATTAATAAGATGTCAATAATTAGGAATAACTATCTCCTACATTCGCTATCTATGCAAATAGCTCTATGGCTATTCAATATTTGATAGAAGCGAAAGATATTTCTCTCGAACTTTTTGACAGTAGTCTTCAGTATGAAAATAAAGTGCTTTCCTATCTGTTTTATGTGCAATTACCGTATTGTTTAACGAAAAATTATTGAAAATCAGTAGCAAGTGTGTTATCTTTTAGCTACAATGATTTAGAAATATTACAATCGTTATTGTGCTGCGATGATGATTCCGATAATGAAATTAATTAGTCTCGACGTACATATAAATACCGAGTTAATTTTATATGTGGGCTCAGTATGAATAGAATTTTCAAAGCAGATTTCGGATTAATAAGATTTCTGTTAAATGATTATAATATATTAAAAATTACTATAATTTATTTTAATATGCGGATTTAATCGTTCAATATTAAAAGAAAACTCAGTCAGTAGTCATAAATACTTTAAACTAGTGAAATAAACAATTACGTCAAGAATAAAAAAAAATTTCAAACAAATTGAGTAGCAATTCAATATAAACAAAACGTAAACACTACTTGCAATGTTTATGTTATGCGATAACGCGATGCAGCACGGTTTTGGTTTTTTGTGGGCATCTGTAACAAAGCAATGTGGCATGTTTGAAATTACATACATCGAGTTTGAAATTACAAACCATCTAAACCTATTCCTGTGACTGAACTATTGATTTTGTTAATGTATTTTTCGTATACTGTTGAGGAAACCCTCATGAGGAACCCCACATTCATTTAATGTCGAACGGTAAAATTTACATTGTATGTACAATGACAAGTGTTATTTGGCATTTAATAAATGTTAATAATAATTATCCATTTATAATTAAAATTGTTTCTTTCTTCAATTATAAACGTTATATAAATAATGGTTCTCTTGGATTTAACAATTGACAGCATGGAAAGAAGAGATTGAGTGCATTCCATAATTACGCAAACATTTTTAATCGTTTACAATTTATTTGTATTTTTCTTGATTTTGAAATATTCATATTAATTCACGAAACATTAAAATTAAATCTAATTACCTATAATTAAAAGGTTTTTGTTCATTTATTATTTACTGGCTGAGCCTGCGAATTCTTTCGCCTGGAATTCGGACTAAGAAAAGTTGTTAGGAATTTTTTAATGTTTTTTCGCTCAAAAAAAAAAATAGAAAATAGCGTTGGCAGCAAAATCAGTTCCGCCACTTTAACATTAGCGAGCATAACGAACGTAAATTAAGATTGAATTTTTTTCATTTGTTAACGGATTAAAATGGAAACAAGCCTAAATATTGGCCCATGCTAATCTAAATACATCACTGAAGACCGCAATGCAATCGGTTAAGTCATTGCTGAACAGACAAACAGATAAATCGATGAACACACAAATAGACAAATATTCTAAAAATGTTGTTTTAGGTTTAGTAGCGTTTCTTTTGTAGATAGCACTTAGTTTTACTTAAATATATTCAAAGTACAGACTCAGTTTCCTTAGGATTTCATTACATGTATAAATTTATTTGGTACGTATATATTTTTTATATCAAATTTACCATAGGTATTAAAGGAAAGCGTCGCTTGTATGGTAAAGCACAGAAAGCCATCTACGACTGTCGATAGATAGAAAAAACATCAAAACGCTTACGGAAAGTAAACTAAGGACAATTAGAAAATTATATTTATGTGTATAAATTCCAGTAGCAACACCTTGTCCCCTAGATAAGTATATAAAGTTGAATGAAATGTCAGGTCCCGCTCAGCCCGTTTAATAAAATTCGTCACTTTTGTGATGTTACGTGCTGGGAGATAAAAAAGGTTCTTTTTTCGATTAGGCACTAATTTCCATCATTTTTATTATTCACCCGTAATGAGTTTATTGTTATTTATCGTTGTATTTTCTTGTGTGGTTCATTAATTCTCTTGGCATCCCATTTTATTGTAATTTGAATGGAAATGATTAACAAGAATTCATTATATATATATATATATATATATATATATATATATATATATATATATATATATATATAATAAAGCCTTTTATTTCCTAATAACGTAAATGAGATAGGTACATTGCTGTAGGTAGTTTACAAAAGCTTGATATTAAATCTATTACATGGTAAATAAGTATATAAATTACTATGAATTAACTATATTACTATCATTCAATCGTATCCTAAGTAAGTATATAAACTACTATGAATTAACTATATCACTTTTTATAGGAACCCCTCTCAGGTGAAGGCCTCTTCCAACTTTTGCCAATTTCTCTATTTTGAGCTATACGTTGCTATTTTTCTAATGGCGCTGTTGGAAGGTTGTGGGCGTAATCTTCGTCGGTGACCGGCCGGCTTGGAAGATGTAGCAAGTCATTATTGAAAAATTTTTGTTTGTTGTGTTTATTTGCTGAGAGAGGTGCTGCTAGTTGTTATATATTGTTGCTGTTTCTTTCTTCTTTTTTTTCTTCATTGCCCTGTATGTCTTTTTTGTTTTTTAAAAAGTTAAGTATTCCTGGTTTAATCACTCCTTCTGAGATGCTAGAGGATCGTTGATGCGTTGTGCTGGTTAGTATGGTTTCAGAGCTTATTTATATATATATATATATATATATATATATACACACATAAGCTCTAGTGTGCTTTAATAATTTGTAACATAGACTTGATCTTGAAAACTAGCTTGATATCTGATAATTATACACATTACAACAAACAATTTTAAAAAAGAAAAATATTTTTATGAAAAATATTTTCATTATTTTAAAGAACTAGACAAGTGATAAAAGGTCATTTTTTCCATATATTCTTTTACAATATATTAAATATAATTTATTTTTACCCCCCTTCTTTTTAACGTTCAGTTATAATATGATCTAAACAAATACTATTGTAATAATAGTGTAAATAATGTTAACAGCGCTTTTATCTTCTCCTCCTTGGGTCTGTAGCTTTTTCTTTATCAGAACGGGTTTTATCTGACAAGCAGTGATTATGATTTTTACAATATTTCATAAAGTGAGATTGATTGGTCAGTCGTACATGATCGTAGTCATATATGTCCCAAGATTTCGGATAGCCCGAACCAATTGTACTTATTATTTCTGACTCGCGGCTACGGAGGTGCTTATACAGATACCAATTAACCAGGCACATGGATGTATATATGTGTGTACATAAACACACACAGGTAACATAACACACACAGGTATATAAGTGCACGCCCGTTCACGTACGCACGCATCCTCGCGCCCACGACGGACATGCGTGCGCACGTACGTACATACGTACACACACACACACACACACACACACACGCACACACACACACATATACTTCATTGTGAATAGTTTTTAGTTATTCAAAAATAGCTGTTTGACTGGCGGGGATAGGAACACATATATTTAACGAAAATGACCACAATGTAGTTTAATATTTCGTAAACGGATCCTAGTTCCGAATAATTACTCAAGATATACCCTAAATGTTCAAGACTATTCCAGACTACTCAAATTAATATCTCGGAAATATTTAGTAAAAGATTTCTTCCCTTGTAAGCATCATGAATATGTGTAGCCATGCTAAATTTTTGCATAGTAGTGCCAATAATCTATCAACAAAACGGCTTTTTCCTACAGATGGACAGATCGATGAACATGGTAAAATTATAAGGTAGTTTTATTATAAGGCTAGTTTCATGAAACCCTAAAAAGACAGCAAAAAAAAACAAAACCTGACAAATGGAATAAATGGAGGTAAAATAAAGAGGAAGAAAAAAGAAAAATAAAAACTTCAACAAATGCCTTTAAAAATACGAAAGTAATTTTATGTAACAAAACATGCTTAGTACACTTCAACAACCGGTGCAGAAGTATCACCAATCTGTTTCTTATAAAGTAAACCACTTATTTCAAAATCATGGAATCATAAAAATTTATCATCCAGTAACTTCGGCATTTTATAAAAAAATATAATTTAATCCTTGTGACATTGCCGTATCGGGTGTTCGAAATGTAAATTTTTTTAATGCAAATTAGCAATGTTTTATACTTATTGCATCAACAAAGTTTTCTAGTCCACGTACAGGAAATGCTCTATTCATGTTTAGGCAATATATATAAAAATTAAATACAAAAATACCAAAAATAAACACAGATTAAAGCATATTTTTTTAAGTTGATCATTATGCATAATAATTGGTTTCATTACGTAAAATATACAAAAACAATATTAAATTTACATTGTCGATTAAAAAGGTTTCCAAAGAGTTGTTCTAACCCTCCATATTAAGATGCAAAGTGGAATATCTCAAAAATCGAGTTGTCCCTAATTCCTTTAATCAATACTCCGAAAGCGATATAAGATAATAAAATGTTTAGGACAGAAATAAAAATTTGAAAACGGAATCCCAATTATATTTGGAGGGAGAGGTTTAATAATATTGTTTTTATGGAGTTTGAACAGAAACAAAATTAGCGGGGTAGCTTAACATCAGAAATTCTTTTGCGAGACCCAAACAAAATATTTATTAATAAAACAATCCATTTGATATAACAGTGATATTTCAAACATGTCTATATTTACAATTGGACGAAAAATTTGCATTTTCGGTGGAAATGTAATATTTGTTATATTAAAATAAGACAAACAATTCTCATCTCAAGAAACCGAATATAATTCTGTCTAAAGCATTATGTAACGAGATACATGTTATAAAACTCTTCTAATTTAGATGGAAAAGTTTAGTATAGTTTGATTAACTCTTATTCGCTGGCAATGTTAAGAAGTTTGAACATATTACTTCAAATATGGTCATAAATAGATATCATATTTGACTAGCCCTATTTATTATGGTTAATGATATTTTGGTTCACAATGAATAATTTTTGCTTCCAATTAATTTTTTTACATAAGTTTCCATTTACCAAAATAAGACCACAAATATAAAAGGTTTATTCCGAATTATTTGTAATCTGAATGTGAGGCAGGTTTTCAAAATAAAGCTAATAAATTAGAGGCTATTTTGATATTTCACGAGCCAAAAGCGTAGCAGAATAAGGTGTAAATATATAATTTTAAAAGAGTTTCGCGAAGTTTAGACTCAATATATAATGACTCTCACAGTATATATCGAGGAGCCCTGCGGTAGACACAATCTTCTTTCACAATCGTATTCCATGAAATCTAATAGCTATTTCGGCAGTCGATCTTAGTTGAGTGTCTCTTCAGAAAGCATTGATCTTGTGGTTGTCAAGGTTTGTGCTATCTTTTTTTTCTAAATCTTTATCGTAAAATTTCAAATATGTTTAAATGCATTGGCATTCGCTCCTCCTTTTAATTTAATTTCATTGAATATGCAAGGCTGCAGTCTAATAAGTTAGTTGGTAGGCTGAAGAGCCTGACAATTGTCTGCTTAACCCTGTGCCCGTGACCTTAATACCCTATTGAACTAATATGTAATTTGGAAGATTTCGTAAATTAATATAATATGTAAATATTATATTAATTTACAAAACCTAAAACAATGAAATGGTTAGGCAATCTGACAATAATTAATCAATGCTATGAAAATCTGAAGAGCCCAACTGACAATTGACTGCTTAATAATGTGCCCGTGAGCCTAACTGACAATTTACAACTTAACCCTGTGTACGTGAGTCTAACTGAACTAATATGTAATTTGGAAGACTTTGTAAATTAATATATTATGTAAATATGTGCATAGACATTCACACATACAAATGTGATAGCTATGTATTAGATATATAAAGGGTAGGCAATCTGTCAATAATTAATTATTGCTATGAAATTCTGAAGAGCCTGACAATTGACTGCTTAACCCTGTGCCCGTGAGCCTAACTGACAATTTACAACTTAACCTTGTGTACGTGAGTCTAACTGAACCAATATGTAATTTGGAAGATTTTGTAAATTTATATAATATGTAAATATTATATTAATTTACAAAATATGAAACAATGAAATAGTTAGGTAATCTGACAATCTAAATATATTATTTCTAAAAGGTGTTTTTTGGTCGAGCGGCTCGATCTCTTTAACTACTGCACCAAAAAAAAATAAAAAAATACCCACTTAAAGCTTATGTTTTCTACTTTGGGCGAAAAATATAAAAAAATTCGAAAAAAATCTTTTCGTTAATAAAAAAATTAATTTTTACAACAATTGGCATGAGCGCCATCTGTGGGCGACACATCAAATATCTTAGTCAAATTGTTACTTGGAACACGATAGATGGCGATATAGTGCAAAGACTTCGCACGGGTCAGCTAGTAATTAATTAATGTGATAGGCTCACAATTACAATTTACAACTTAACCCTGTGTAAGTGAGTCTAACTGAACTAATATGTAATTTGGAAGATTTTGTAAATTAATATAACATGTAAATATGTGCATAGACATTCACACCTAAAATTTGATTGATAATGTACTCTCATAATAATTAATTAATATTATGAAATTCTGAAGAATCTAACCGACAATTGTCTACTTAACCTTGTGCCCGTGAGCCTAACTAACAATTTACAACTTTATCCTGTGTACGTGAGTCTAACTGAAAACAATTAACTGCCTAACTGTGTGCGTGAGCCTAATAGACAATTGACTACTTAACATTGTGCGCGTGAACCTAACTGACAACAATTGACTGCTTAACTCTGTGCAAGTAAGCTTAACTGACAATTGGTTACTGAACTCCGTGCGTGTGAGTTTAACTGACAATTGACTGCTTAATCCTGTGCGCGTTTGCCTAACTGATAATCGACTGCTTAACCCTGTGCGCGTGAGCCTAACTGACACTCGATTGCTTAATCCCGTGCGCGTGAGTCTAACAACAGTAGACTGCTTAACACTGGGCACGTAAGCCTAAATAACAATTGACTGTAAATTTACTATATCGTCAGTGTATTACATTTCCAGTCAATTGTTATTTAGGCTTACGCGTCACGCATCATATTAGGGTGCTTTTTACATGGTAATAATTAAATATTACTGTGACAACTTATGTCAAAATCTAACTAAATATGAGATCTTTTCAGATCAAACAAAGAAAATTTTATCAATAAAAAAAATAAAAAATATAGAAAATATCTTAATAAAAAATATGTTTTAGAAACAATTTTGAACTATTTTTATATCACTGGAAATTGTAGAGTTTCCTCTAATTAATTTCGTTAATATACAATTTTATTGCATAAAGTATGAGGTACGAATTTAATAAAGTCACTTGGAATACAACGCAAATTCAGAGTAAAACAAACCTCATAGCAAAGAATTGCAATCTTGCCCAATATAATAAAACGATATTGAATAAATTTGCCGTTAATTTTGTAAAAATTCATTATCATTTAATTTTAATTCACAACTAAATGAAACTACGTGATATAGTATTATATCTACTTTATTTAAATTATTAACCATGACCTAAAAATATAAAATGACCTAGGAAAGCATATGAAAGTAATAACAAGCCGAGTTAATGTAATAAATTAAACTAGGAAAGCATTTCATATGCTTTCCTAGTTTAATTAACGAAAAACCGAGCTAATGTAATAAAACATGCTACGAAAGTACATGAAAACAGTGACAAACCGAATTCATGTTACAAAAAACTTAGAGAATCATACAAGAGCAATCACAAGCTTAGTTAATATATAAAATAAGCTAGGAAATTATATGAAAGCTACGGCAAACTCAGTAGATGTAATAAAATGAGCTAGGAAAGCAAGTGAGAGAAATGACAATACGAGAAAATGTATTAAAAAGAGCAGATAAAAGCAATCATAAACTCTGTTATTATTGGTGTAATGAAACGAGCTAAAAAAATGTATGAAAATAATGACTAGCCGGGTTAGTGTAGAAAAACGACATAAGAAAGCATATGAAAGCGATGACAAAACCGAATTTATTTAATAAAACGAGCTAGGAATGCACATAAAAGCAACCCAAAAGCACATGAAAATAATGATAAGACTAATTAATCTAATAGGACGACCTTGGAAAGCATTCTCTGTAAAAATAAATTATAAAATAGTAGTAAATGTTTAAGTACAAATACCACTTTCTGGCACTGAACACTTCCTAGGAAAATTATTTACAAAAATGTTTATCTTTATGAATAAATATTACAGTTTCAAAGACAGTTTTCAAAATTTTACGGTTTGTTAATTAGTTTATTTGCTTTCTTATGGCACGATATGTAGACATAAACAAACAAATATACAGCACTATTTGAGAATTCCACTTCTTTAATTAGGCTTAAAATATTCAGTCAGAAAATTAGTTTTACTTTTATTTAACTACAATGATTCGAAGAAGATTTTAATGACTTCCATACATATTATAACAATAAAAAGTTTATTTCCTACTTTTATATAAAATTCCAATAATACAATGTAATCTAATATAAATCGTCTTTAGTGGCCTAATTGTGAATTTAAGTCACGATTTTGTTACATTGTCAACATAGGTTCACGGTAAACTTATAGGTGTTAGAATGAATCAAAAAAATAATGATCAATTTGTTTGAACCCGAGTACAACAAGTTTAGACGACTTAAGAAGACCCTAAGCGACGACTGAAGATTTATGTTAAATATTTAAAATGTTTGATGCTTAGAATATAAGTTCTCATGGAAATATGAAAAATCCTTTAACTTTAGAACTTTGGAGCTTAGTAACTAAAAAAGCAAATATTCTCAAATACGAGTTTCTAAGTGGCACTTTGGTAGTTACCTGAAGTTGTTTTCTGAAGTTTTGACTCCGCTTTTGTGAACATGTTTTATTCAAAGGTTGTTATATAAATTGACGCGAGAGTCCCGCTAAACCAGCTTTGCTAAATTTATTCAAGAAATATGATAAAAGTTTATAAGAAATTGCTATTCTGCCAGTAAATTAGTTTTTAAATATATGCTTATACTTGTGTTTTGTTCTTGTTTCTTGTTCTTTGTTACATTTAATTAAAATATTGTCAGCCGTTCATTTGAAAATTTATATGTTAATTAATGTGCCTTTAGTAAATAAAAAAAAATATATTGAAAAATTTGTACCAGATTTTCATATTATCATTACCTCGTTTGATTTTCAGATTTTTATCAAAAGCAAATCTACAAAATCTATCAAGAACCGATGAGAATATAATAATTGCATAACAAAAAACTTGGAAAATAAAATTGTAGTTAAAACGCTTTTGTAGCAATGTGAACGAAAAAAAAAATTATCTTGACAAAAAGATTTTGGTTAGAAGCGTTTTTTTAAACGTGGGGTATTTCTAAAGATTTTTGAAAAAAAAGTAAGTTATACGGAGTTGTGATACATCCTTTCACTCTTGGCCAAAATTTTAACATTGAAAGATGTTTTAGATATTATCATAAAAGAGGCTTACAATAGATTGAGTAGTTTCTCACTTAAATCATTATATTTCTTAGTTAACTTTTTATATTTTTTTATAGTTTATGAAGGAACGTTTTGGATTTTTTCAATCCGAATGTCTTTCAAACACTGGATTAAATGCAGGTATTCTATATTTATTATATGTTTACTTGATTTTTGTTATTATATAGTGAAGCTTTCATAACACATGCATTCAGTATTCTTGTTTCGTTACATATTTTTTCTAGTAAATAATAAGTTTATTCAAAATATTAATTAACGTAAAAACCAATTGAAAATAAATTAAATACGTTTAAGTAGCAAAATTGTGTAATTTTATTGAAGGTATTAATACAATTACATTTTTTATATAAATGTGAAAATATCTGTAAATTCATACGAAATTCAATAACTAAGTGTAATGTATTTTAATAAAATTATATTGTGTAATTTTTCAGCATTGTTTTTTGCCCTACTGTATAGACAAATATGCATGGGTATGCGTAATAGAGCAAACAATTCCATCATAAAACAGTGTTATCGCTAATGACCACATATGAATCAATCCATTGTAAAGGTATTAATTCTTTTGTTATCTCAAACTATATTAAAAGTTTGCAGCAATTGTGGATTTTCAGATCAGTTAATATTATAGATATACTAAATAGTTCCTAATATAAAACGAGTCCGCTTCGAATACTATTTTATCGTATGTAGCGCCAAATGAAAATCGGTTGGCAGAACCAATTTCTCATAAAAAAAGAACCAAATTTACCTTACAAACTGACTTTACGGAAATAAATTCAAGCCCAAACAATAAATCTCGATATCTTAAAAGAAATAGTCAGTATCCTTCAGCGGGCACCTCATTTCACTGAGATGACGGTGCATCTCACAATCGCAAATGAATCTCACCGAAAGGTTGAATCATAAAAATCGAAAGGTTTTATGACAAATTTCATGCCCTATCCAACATTCGAAATGGAGAGCGAAACACGATAAGTTTCAATAAAAGATTGCGCCTGTCAAGTGTTATAAGATGTGAATGTTTGAGAGTTTTCTATAACGCAGTACGTCCAGGAAATCCGTTGAGGAAAATCACGTGCTGGGCTTATATAACCGTGCTAAAGATCTCAGTTTATTTTATTACATGCAAGTTGCGTTTCTTGTCTCGAGTGCATTTGAGGCTAACTGGTTTTCACTGCTGAAGGTTGAGATAATTGGAAAGAGTTTAACAAAGGGATTAACAGGGATATCAACAAGTGTTCGGGTATATAGACTTAATGTAATTTCTAAGAAAATTCTTATTGTTTCATTTATGAATGAACTAGTTTAATTTATTACTTTTCTTATTAACTTATCGTTGAGTTGGTATTGTATTATGCTTATTTACGATTGAAGTACATTTTTATAAAAAAAATTAGAAGTATTACACATTTGGGCATATATAAGCATTTAATTAATTTAATTTATAACATTAAATTTCTAATTTTGATATTATTTTTCACTAATTATAATATAGTAAATTTTTTAATAGCGATGAGAAATGCAGTCATCGCTATAATTTTCCGGTAAATTTCTAATACCGCAATTTTTATTCTTTCGATTACAGCTATTTTTGAAATGTGAAATTTTCTTATCCTATGTTCATCGCATCCGTTATATAGTTATCTTATGTATATACACATCATGCAATGAATTAAATAAAACGTGTTCAAGTTATTTCTAACAAAATTAGTTGGGTGGAAAACAGATAAATTATAGGTATGAAATAAAATATGTAATAGAAAAAATTTTTTTATTTTAAAAAAAAACTTTCAATTTAGTCTTTAGCTCATCGGTAAGCAGGTGAAACATTGATTACAAAATTTATAACAATGAGACCGACAACAAAATAAAAGTTACCTAAATAAAAGTTTCAAATTTAAATAATATCTCTGTTCCTCAGTATTTGAATCATTTTTCAGTTTTCTGTTGACAGACAATTTTTAGGAAAGACACTAAGTTTTAATGTGACCTCTAAAAGTTCAAAAATAAAGAAACAAAATGGCAGCCCATTACGAGTGCTACATAGTAAAACATCGACGAAAGCTCTCTATTGGCGACCCCAACGTGTTTATTTACGAATATAGGTGTAACCTAAATTAGGATTTAAAAATTTAAATAAAAAATGAATTATGAATTATGGTATTATAAATATATTAGAAATTATTCTAAAAACTTTAGAACCATTTATTAACTATGTTTTGCATCCCAAAATTCTTAACAAATGTTCAATATTCGATACTTGGATACTCAATTTATTTTAAATTTATATTTCACACAGTCTTCTGAAAAGTTGGAAATTTATCATTTCCTTATTAATCAATTTCTAGGATCTGTGAATATTCGAATATCAAAGCCACGTTGCAAATAAAAACCTAAGTAATATTATGATGTCGATCAGCAGAATAAAGACAAAACTTAAGAAGACCATTTTAGACCTAGACTTGCGCATTATGTTATTTATTAATATAAAGTTCCGGCCGTGGATGATATGCACCATATTCGCCTGTGAAATTTGAAAATTCGAAGTGTTTCTGATTACGTCAAATAAGAACAACTTATATCTGCAACTCAATTTGAAAAATTAGCGCAATACGCTCTTCTAACACAGTATCCTATAATAATGGTTTAGAAAATTACCGCGTTATCTTTAAATTACGAATTATATTTAAGCTGAAGTTGACATAAAGTTTGAAGTACAAATTTAGGTAATGTATAATATTGAACAAACTCTAAAGCTTTTGAATGATTTAATTGATTTCACAATGTACAATCTAACATTGATGGAGCGGTGTGAAATTTAAAACTGTTGAGGGTTTTATTAAGTCTTTGTGATTGATAATATTTATACAAGACATCGATCATCCTAACTCTGTTATGTAAAATTAATTTTGTAAGTCAGAAAGGGATTATCTTTTATTTTATTTGTTTGTATTACTTCTCAACACATATTCACGCAATTTTGTTCCACGGAAATTGTGTCATGGAGATGAATACACTACACATTTTATCCAGAATAATATTAATGTTTTTTTTGATAAAAAAGACATCTTTCCGTAGCCACGTATGCAACTTGGGGGTAAAAGGTAGTTATGCATAAAATTAAAAGGGCTGATTATTACTATTATTAAATACAAGGCATAACTTTTTGAATGAAAATATTGAGAAATCTTTACGAATTGAACATTTCGGCGTATTTTGCTTTTGAATATTTGTAAATACAATAGGAGATAAGTTATCCGAGTAACACGTGAATATTGATATATATCAAGCTATAATTGAATATAATTGGTATATCTGTAGCCATACTTTTCTTGAAATCCTATCTAAAGCTTAATGGTGTCTTCATTACAAAATAATTTATTCAATATCGAAACATTTTTTCTTTTCCTTGTTTTCTGAATTACAATTATATTTTATTACGAGCAAAACACCCATGAAAAAAATAAATACAAAAAATCTTGTATTACTATTATAATTAATTTTTCTCTGCGAAGTAATTAATCTTGTCGCTCCATAGCCGAATAGTGTTCCCTACTCGCTTTGATGATATCGCGAGACACGGTTCGTTATACGTGCAATACTTAACTTTCGCGTTTACATCAAAAGAGTTTGAATCGGAAGTAGAATAATAATTTTATCTTAATCGTATTAGTTATTGAGCTTTCCAATTATTTCTCTATAATGGTATTATATATAGAAAATATCTCAAAAGACATTATAAAATATAACAATTTATATGCGAATCTTGAACTATAAAATAAAAAAAAACATTATATATAAATAAATAAATATTATATATACAATATTTATATAGCCATGATAACAACACTACTTCCACTAGAAGTATGTGATTTAAATACCTTTTCGGCACTGAATTTGCCAGTGACAACCATAGTCACTATGACAGGACAGTCAACGTGATTGTCATTTCAGAATATTCGATAAAAGAGTCAATTATTTGAATGCTGACATTTATCGCTAACAGGGTACTTATCACTATAACAAATGATTTATATAAAATTATGTAAATTTTGTTGTGTAGATTCATAACAGCAGTAACAAAAGAGTAATAAAGTGTATAATTTTTAACGATATAAATATACATATATATATATATATATATATATATATATATATATATATATATATATAAATATTATATATATATATATATATATATATATATATATATTTAATACTAGTATATTTCTTATACTCGTCAATATCATTTGTAAACAATAAAAAGCAATTACGAATAAAAATACTATATATTTATAATTAAAACGGTTAGTACTGATTATTATAATTCCATAAGAAACAGATATTTTTATCTTTTTAGGTGAACAATTAAGAAATGTTTATTAATTTTTTTAGTGTCTGACTTTTTTATGTAATTTGAATAATATTTGGTTTTATACAAAACCCGAAAAATTTAATAATTGTTCATATTATTATAAATTTTACTCAGAAATCCTCTTAAAACCTTTTTCTGGCACGATCTGTAAGTCGATTAGAAGATGCTTTGCACACTATGCTATCTTAGCTAGAGGTTCCGGTGATTTGGGGTGAGCTTTAAAAATAATTCATTGCCATATTTCCTTCAATAGGTATGGTGGGGATGAGTTGTGGTGTAATAATGAGATATGGGACCTCTTCAATACTGCCCTCTTCGTAATTGTAATGAAGTATCTGAACAAAATGTCTCAATAAATTAATTTTTTTGTATTTTCAACATAGCATACAAAAGAGGCGAAATTATTGGCTTGAGAGAAATACACGTTTCAGCAAGAGATCAATTATATGACTGACCATTGAAACATGACAGGTAATATATTTATGTTCATGCCTAAGGGTAACTTGCTTGCATCTTCGAAAATTACCACAATCTTTCATGCAGATAACCTCATTGACTGGCGGGCGTCGAGCGCTAGTGGTGAGACAGTGGCCGCTAACGAGGGGCGCTGCTAGCAGGTAATGAAAAATCATTAGCCAGCCAACCCCATTTCAGGCCTAAATGAACAATATAGCTTCTACAGTATTTTACGTAGCATATGTTAATATTGGGTCTTAGTGCAAAGGCGAGTACGATATACCCGTTATTTCGGAATGGAGCTCAAGCGTACAAAATAACTTTAAGATTTACTTAAAAAAGGAATTATAAAAGACCGAATACAATTACTAGCTATATCTACAGTACAATAGTCGACCAGTCAAATTTTCGAACCTGTCAAATTCTCCAAGAACTTTACTTTGAAGTAGGATATCAAGTGGTGATATAAATGAATGCAGAATCAGAACATTTGAGGATGAAAAACATAAGTGGATTTTAGGAACGGAATAGAATATTGTACATAAGGTATATATTAAGGTAAAATAAGTAGATTAAAAACAACAAATTTTTGAAGATAAACATGTAAAAATTTTATAGTGGATTTTCAAGTTAACAGTATTTATTAGAAAAAAAATTGTCTTAGAGAACATAAAAGCGGGAACTTTGTCGTGGCGTTAAGAATTATGGGCGAATGTCATGATTTTCCTGTTATAAAAAATAAAATTCGTGTTTTCTAAAAAAGTTATCACTGTTTTTCATAAAACTATTTTACCGGATTTCCGAATAAGACCGCTAAAATCTCGCAAGGACAGACTTTAGTTAGAAATGTCGAACCTGTAACTAACTTACGAAGTTTGATGAAAGTTCCTTCGCCGAACTTTCGGTTAATGGAACTAAGTTGAGATTAGAAAAACCAAATTGTATTCATTGTAAGTAGCGCCACCAACACGTTTTCCTTTCATATAACCATAATTTCATGTATCTAATATTTTTGTGGTCACTTGTTTATCAAGTTTTTTATTCACATTAATTTTGTTTGGGGATATTTTAAAGTTTTTTATGAACAGTGTTACTAAATTTACATTTGCTATATTACGAGGCGTTAAGCATTTCTTGGCAAAAGGAACATTGACTGCATTACGTTTTAATTTTTTCATGTAATAATTACCTACGTCTTATCTAGTAACCATATTTTCAATGGTTTTTTTCACATATCCTTTACCCTAGTTAAGTACAGAATTTTATGGCTCAATTTTAGAACAAACATACTTAGAACAAACAAGCAATAATACTACAAATACTGTAATATATTAATATGCCTGGCACACTTTGGCTGTATTTATTAAAAGTCCTTATTACTTATTGTCCAAACTTTTGTAAGATGTATTAAATTTTCTATGTCTATCTGGATAGTTTGACTATATGGTGAAATTTTCGTGTCAATCAGATAGACTATTTTGAGGTCAAACTTTAAAAGACAAAATATACACAGGTTTACACTACACGTTTACGCTAAAGTTGACGAAAACTTACACAAATCAATCAGTTTATAATTTTAAGTTACCAATCAACGATTCGGATAAGTGGCGATGAATGTTTTTTTTTTAATATTGAAGGAAGATTAGTACATGGACTTGCTAATTTTCTTCGTTGTATTATTTGCCAAAAAGCACGGAATTTTGTTTGGAATCGATTCTAAAGCACCCATACTAATATAGTGTAAAAGAGCCGAAATTAAAAATGCTTTTATGTGTGTGGGTTTGAGTGTATGCTTGCTTGAAGGTGTGCATGCGGGTGTGGGCGTGCGAGCGCAAGTGCGCGTGCCTGTTTGCTTGTGGGTCTGTATATGAAAGCAATGTGCATAGGTGTGTGTAAACCTCTATGCACATGCTCGTGTGCTTGAGTGTATGCTTGCTTGAACGTGTGCATGTGCGTGTGGGCGTGCGAGCGCAAGTGCGCATGCCTGCTTGCTTGTGGGTCTGTATATGAAAGCAATGTACGTAGGTGCATGTAAACCTGTAGGATTTATAACTTCCAAACAAGTAGGATTTATAACTTCCGCAGATAGAGATATGGCAATCAAGTCGAAACAGGTTTCAGTGCATGTAGCCAATAATGTCATCAATGATGGTGTTTTTGAGAAATATAATGGATCCACATATAATGTTGTATGCACCTGAAGTTTGGGGAGATTGCTCTAAATCTGGCTGGATGACACCAAAATTATTTCTTGAAGGGTTTAAAAAATCATGGAATTCCGTAGGTCGAGGCAACGTCGAACGACCTGTTTTGTTGCTATTGGAGAGGAATAGTAACCACACGCATAGTATAGGACTCATAAATAAAACCGAATTCCAGGGGATTATTATTATATATTTCTCCCTATACTATTCACCGTCATCAGGTTGCTGACATTGCTTACGTGAGACTAGACAATATATATTGTGATTATTTTCGCAGCTATCTTAGGAGTTGTTTTATAGTCAGGCACGTTACTGAATTTTTTTAAAAGGCTGTCATATATACAGACAGACGATATCAACAACCGCAAATGGTTTCAAAAATACGCGGTATTTGGTAATTTGATAGATCAAACGTCGCTGAAAGTCGCTTTGTTTCTTCTTTTATGACATATATTTTGTAAGCCGAGAGGTAACCATACCCAGAAACACTAAATGTAGACACTAGATTATAAAAAACGGATAAGCTATTCTTCGATTTTGACTTCAAGATTTATCGAAATCGAACTGAGTAGCCGATTTGCAACAAATATTCCTGAAGCCATTCCTCTAGTGACCATAGCTTTAATAACACCCAGGATGATGTTTGTATTATCTTCATCTGTCGAAAATAAAATAGAACTGACTTATGAACCTATGCCAAACATACCTGTATCTTCTACTATTATCTGCGAGACCGCATATAAACATCAACAGATAAGTAGTATTATCTGCGAGAGCTCCTACAGTGTTGCCCTATGCCAAGTTTGGAATAGAGTAATTTTCTGGACTAGGACCATCTATCCCCATAGCATCCCGGATATTTTACTTGATTCTACAAACCCAAAAATAAACAATAACTAAAAAGTTGGGTTATCAATCCTCAACAAATAACATCCTTCACAGCAACTTGAATTTATTTTCACATAGTAGAAATAAGGAAATACCGCTATGGTGGAAGTATCCCTGCATTATTTTTTATATTGCGTGGAAGTATTCCAGCATTATAAAAATAATTGCGAGAGATGATGAAAAAAAGCTTCTAAAAGAGGAAGAAGAAGAGAAAAGGAATAAAACAAAAAAAAACTAATCGTTATAAAAAGAGAGTGATCACATTGAAATAGCTGTGTCATTAATAGAGAACAGCGACAGTGATATTGATAATAATCCTGTTGAAAATATTACTGTTTGTATTGTAACTGTCGTTATTTGGACTCTGATGAAAGCTGGGCTGTTTGTTCTGCATACGTTAATTGGAATTATTACAGCTGCGCTGGTATACAGGTTAAGATGCAGAAGTAACGTTTATGTGTAAATTTGTTCCACAGTAATAGGTTGATTTTTGTGTATCCTCTCTTTTACCCTAGGAGTACCTCATTTTATAGATGTAATACTCCTATATCTTACTCGTAAAATTTAACCCATTAAAATTAAGATGAAAATTTCATATGAATTTTATATAATAAATCCTGGTGTACCTTTATTAACTCAAAATAATCGAATCTGTAGAAAAATTATTATAAAAGCAAGTAACAATTCTGTTTATGTAATATCGATTTTTCTAAAATTCGTAAATTTTATTAATTGGAAAAAATTCATTCAACTAAATGAAATAGTAACAAAGCTTTATGCCTTGATTCGTCCCCTACTTTACAGCTGTAAATGAATACATTTTCTCTTAGAAAGGTACATACATTTCGTTCAATTACTCTACCGGCGATTTACGTTGTAATAAAAAACTTCCACGCATAAAAAGGCTCAATACAACTATCCGTTATGGACAAATTTTTGTATCCTCGTTGGATATTAACATTTGTATGTAGCTTTATTTTTGTCGATTTTCAATTTAGAGGGCGGGATTGGCTAAGTTTAAGTTTTATATCCACATTGCGCCATCTGTTAACATACAAAACTTCAAAATTCGTATTTTTTATTAAAAAATAATAGGTTTTATTAAAAACCACATGCACAACCTAAATAAATAACACATTTTGCAGTGATTTCTTGCTTGACTCTATGGCTCCTACGTATTGAACAGATCAACTTTCGCATTTATATTATAAGTGCGAATATAACGTTTAATAGACTTTACACTAGATCATTCAACATAACTTTGTAGCCATTTTTATTCATTTAATTATTTCCTAGTTTATTCTATATTGCTATATTAATTGTGATAGTAGCTATATCCACTACCGTAATATGTTAGAAAAGTCAACCGTTTATACTCTAATGCCGCTATATGTTTATACCCATAGTAGATTTATACGCTTGAGGACAATTTTCTTACCAGTAAAATAATTTCAATTATAATTAATTAATTAACAAAACAAAATTTTTGTCCATCAAATAAAATTGTATTCAAGAAATAAATAAGATTTAGAATTAGATATTATGTAATAGGAAAAATATTGGGAGAATAAAATGGAGCGCGCCAAAGAAAGGCTAATGGCGAAAGTGCGTGATCGGAATAGAATAAGTTATGATTTTTGGTACTCTGTTGAAAGCGCGTGTCAGCGGTAAATTTCTGATGTACAAATCCAATTTATTTCATTATTTGACGGTGCAGTTTGTGAAGCAATGTTTATAGAAATGCTTGCGAACAAGGGAGTGGTGTAAAGGTGGACAAACGAATTGTGTGATAAGGTAGGCTTAATGTAAGCTTGTAAGACAGCAAATTTGAAGATAAAGTAGACGAATCATTGCTATAATAATACTGTTCATTAGAGCCATAAAAAGTTTTGTAATTTTGCGAATTATTGATATTTCACTTATTTACAATACCTAAGCTTTTAATTATTTTCTGAGTTAAAACATATAAAATTAATTATAAGAAGTGACGTAGCCGTATCAATTAAAATAGTCAAGCGTGGAAATGGAAAATTTACATAATTAAGTTAATTTGTTTTCTTAAGAAAACCTAAAATTTATTTAAAAAAAACTACTTAAAATCTTATGCACAAAAAGTTACCAATATTTAATATAAAGGCAAGTATTGTGATGTGTGAGCCAAGTTCCAAAAACGGCAAATATTTCAGATCACGGCCAAGTATCTATCCCATTTATATACTTTTTGAAATAATACCTTTGTTCGCTTTATAACTTGATGCCAACGTACGGAGGAATTTATTATTAAGACAACAAACATTAATATGAAATAATAATATCACAAGATTAAAATAAACCATAGATAATTATCACAATGATCTTAATAAACGATAAATTTGTTCTCTCTGAATTTATTTTCTTTTTTCTGAAAACAACTACTTGATATTCTGAAAGTACGGTGAACCACCCAAATACTCTACGATCTTGTTAATAAAGTTATGAAATGAATAGCAAAACTAATGGAAACGCGAAAGCGATTCAAATACCGGGTTAACAAAATTCAGTGCTTCCGATATCGGGAATCACAATCAGACTGTATATATTGCACGTACGGTGTATGCAAATTTTCCTGCTCGCACGTCTGGTACGTGCGAAAAGGAAATATTATTCCAAACGCCGATGATTTGTCAACACGGATATATTTGACATTAATAGTACCTGAGCATTCAAACTGTATTTAAATACGATATCTAAGTATGCGTCATCACTGACATTAAAACATGCACATGCATAAAGATATGCCTCTTTTCACTTCTCTCACCCTCTTGACATGATCGATTTACGTTTTCTGAGTTTTTCATCTATCGCATCAGAGACTCTTACGCGAAACGCAAACTACTGCAGATAGTTGATCTTATAAATAGTCGAAGGAAATGCGACATATAACATTAAGCGATTGTTTCTAAAAGTCATTAATATTATGCAATTATTTCTAAATGACTCCAATTTATTTAATGTGTTGACCTTGTCCGTAGAATTTTGCATTTTATTTACGTTACAAGTGCTGTTTTTGTTTTTTCAGAAAGAGTGTGAAATCATATTGACTCCGAAAAATTATATTTTCTCGAAATAATTTTATGTCAATACAGAACTGGTTGCAAGAGCTGCCGTAAGCGACTAACGCTAATATGTGTGCCAGCACACGATTTATCACTTTAATTTTTTGTGGACATACATAGTTCAAATAAGTCAGATGCACTTCCTTTGTCATTTAGAGAGAATAATATGTAACAATGTTAAAAACAAAAAGCGAGAGGAAAAAACATATACATCAGAATGGAACAACTTTTAAAACAAACTTGTACGATAAATTGCTCGTAAATGTTTGATAACGAAAACAAAGGAATAAAAATTTCATAACGAATTTGCATGTACTTCTATCAGTAAAAACGATTTTCGTTGGCTAAAAATAAAATCTGTCCTTATTTTCTTGCAATATCGTTTTAAAATAATATGTAAATAATTTTGTGTTTATGAAAAAATAAAGGATAAAACAGAACACCATTATTCGTAAAATGTGTTGTAACATTAAAAGTTACTTGGATTTTTATTTAGTGTGGGATAACATTTGTAAATAGTAGATGAAATGAAGAAAACGAATAAATCCTTTTTTTATTTCTCTTGCCACATTGTTTTTTTATATTTCATTTCACATTTCTTGCAAGGATATAAATCATGATATATTGAGTACATCTTATTATCTATCAATGCCTAAATTAGATTCCAATTTACAACGAACGGAAACGTTAAAAAGAACCTTAATACGCGTTAGTGTAGCGGAATTCCCGAGATATTCTCTATACAAATGGGACAAATCTGTGATGAAATGAAACATTTGTCCATAATTATATCGAGGATTCCGGGTCTTACCCCTGACGCCCTTGTCTTTACGCATTGTTAAATACGGTAACCAATTTATAAAAAATCTACTTTTTAACTACATCTGATACATTTTAACATTTTGGATGTCGGTAAAGAAATTTTAGGTTATGTTTTTTTTAATTAAAAAATAAATATTTGTTCTTAAGCTTTATGTCTAAACAAAGACAAAGTCAGGTGTTGTTATCCGTATAATTTTTAGAATAAATGTGTTTTTTCTTTTATATTTTTGTGTGGACGTTTTATATTTCAGGCAATATATCATAATACACACACACACACACACAAACACACACACATACACACACACACACACAAATATATATATATATATTTATTTATATTTATATTTATATAAATATTATTATGTATTATTATTGATAAATTTGAGCCGATAACGTGACATTGCCCCGGATATTAAATTATGCCATCCGTGCACTTGCTGAACATCGTTTGAATCACGTCTAGTCTACACTTCTGTGATTACATAATTTTATATTTAAAATAAGTATGTATCAAACATTTCAAACTAATGAACTGGCAAAGTAATAAACCCATTGAAAAATATGTAGATACAAAAATAATAAAAGCCAATTTCAATAGCCACATTCTTCATAATTTTGCTAGAAATACAAAGAACTTTTTAAAGTATGACGTGAATTTGAAAAGTTTATTCTGAATTTTCCAATAGTGTGAAACGACTAAAAAAACTACAAAGATTTATCGATAAATTCTCTATCGAATATAAAAAAGTTTCGCCCCATAAAACAATTCGATAGTTCAGTTCGGCCAACGCTCTTGATTGATTAACATTTACTTGGCCTACCGTGTCGTCATATTTTGAGAGTCGTGAGGAAGATATGTGTCATAAAATTTGATGGAAATTTGTGAATAATTGCTCAAGTATAGGGAATAAATCTTCAAAAATAACATTACAGAAATTTTATTGATATTTTATTCATCATTACATGAGTATTTTAACACAAGCAGTATTATTGCTTGAGAAAGAAGCTGAAGAGAACATCTGCTCATTTGCATTCAATAATGAAAGAGGTGAAAGAAATAATTGAGAGCCGATTGAATGATAAATTTTATGGCGCAAAAATACAAAAAGTATCAAATTATTGCTGTTGAAGCGGTCGAACTGCTTCGACTTAAAAATGTCGACAAAGATCAACTTTACGATGAAGTTAACAACTTGAATATAATCCATCCATATGTTATAAAGAGAGATTTTTCGAAATTTTAGTCTGATTTTTTATGGGTTGAATTTCTGAAAGTCATCAATTTTACGGATAATATTGCTATAAGAAATACTTTTGTTAAGGACATTTTTTCTTTGATGGAAAATTTATAGATGGATGAACGAAACTCCCCGTCGGTGGAAATGGTGAAATCGGAACTCGTAATAAATGTCAAGAATTTGTCTATTATTTAAAAAATCGAGGCAAAAAAAATCGAAGCTGAAAAAGTCACAAGAAAATAAAAATATAATTATAAATACTAATAAAATTATATTATGTCATACAATATACCAAAATTTCAATTATTATTAAACTAGTTGAAACACTTAAATATATAGTAAATCAATAACGTTATAATAGCTGTAATTATTTAACTAATGTGGATTAAAGTTGATTAAATAAACATTGTAAAGTTATTTTATTAAAACTTTATAGACGTGTCTTTAACGTATTTTTGTCTTTACTGATCTCCGCGTTTTGAGTCTGGCAAAGATCAAACTTAATATATTTTCACCTGATACGGCAGATTCAAAATATCTCACTAAAAATAATTTTCTTTTAAAAATATCGAGATGAAATACTTACACCACGCAGAGTATTGTCCGATAACATAATTATTTCCGAGTAGCCGAAAATTTTTAAAAACTATCAAAATAGAATGCGAGCTTCACAATATGCTATCCGTTATTGATTAATCCGTACACTTTGTAAATATTCGTACAACTATATCAAATATGTGAAACGATTACTAGAGTACTCTCTCCAATTCCTTCGCTCCTATTCTATTTCTAAACAAAACAGAAGCTCTTACATAGACTACTCAGTAAAATTCAGTTAGTCAGCCAAATCTTTTCGATCAGCCACCTCTAGTCTTGTCCTCCTTAACCTTCGTCGTACGTGGACAGTTAAGGATTTGGTAAAACTCAAAAGTTATTTTATTTGCAAATTTTCTTGTAATTTAAATAAATATTGTTTTATAACTTAACTTAAATAATATTTGAGGGGATTAGGGTTTTTAATAAACAACAGCACGTGTGCAAATTTCGTCAATGTATGAGAAAAATAGATAAATTCTACCAACACTGAATTCTGATGATCACAATTGTTAACGGTATACGCTTATATTAATTTATCCTGTAACTTTTTATTATTGTACATCAATTTTTCAACTCAATTTTTACACAGTTCTAATAGTCCTGTTGATTTTTCGCAAAATTTTCAAACTTATGCAATTGTGATAAAAGTGCAATTATATACCATCGAGCTGAAATTATGATGGAGGAAGGAGATAGTCGTAAAAACTTTTTAATGGCCAACAGGAAACCCATCCAGTTTGGGCCTATCTGACTTAGCTCAATGAGTCCTATGATTGCATATCGTAACCAAGAAGGTCTAATGAAATAGGAGAAAGTCGATCATGGAAACTACTTAATGTGTAATAGTAACCCTATAGAGTTAGGTCTAGTTGCATTTGTCTCAATGAATATCTAAGGTACTTATATAAATATATATATATATATATATATATATATATATATATATATATATATATATATATATACATATATATATATCCATAAATTGATTCTGCTTGGCAATTGAAGCATTGGGTTTAATGTCAAACTCGGTGCTTAGATAATTATGATGATAGTTAATTATATATTCAATTGATACTGTTTCAATAACCGCAATGTTTTCTTTTTCAGTCGTGTTTATATTTGGAATAAATTCTATCGTTAGCGAATTAGAATGGAAAACATAAGTCAATGAAAATTACACAATGTAACGATAGTCGAACTAACAGCTGGATGTGGGCGTTCTCTCTACTCGTTCGTAGGTACTGCTCGCCCCGCGTTGCCCTCCCACGTCCCCACCCGTGCCGTCTTATCCACACCGACCGTGTGTTAGCTAGCTCAATCAGCCAAGAACCGTAACTGCAGGCGGTCGTTTAATAAATTTAAGTACGCTTCGGTGAGAACCGGAGAATTACGATACTAACCTAGCGTCCGGAGATAATTCATTAAAACCGGAGATGGCGGATGAAACCCGGAGAGGGGCAGCCCTAAGCATGCATATAGTCAGTGCAATCTGTTCAAAATAAGAATAATTTGCGAGAGGCGTTCAATAAATTTATAGTATGACGATGATGTAAAACAATCATTTGGTATTTTTTTAGTTTTTCTACTTAATTACCACTATTATCGGTATATTTATTAGACAAAATTGTGAGATTCCTTTTCTTCCAATAAAATACTTGACAATTTAGCTTTCATCTTAGTTATTGAAATTTGACACAAAATACTTAGATTCATATTGATACTTATAGTGCTATATATATAGATATATATATATATATATATATATATATATATATATATATATATATATATATATATATATATATATATATATATTTATATATATATAAATATATATATATATATATATATATATATATATTTATATATATATATATATATATATATATATATATATACATATATATATATATATACAACTAAGTAATGTAAATTTAACCAATCGAAGCGTTATAAAAGAAAATATATATATATTTGTTGCTGAGGTTAATACTTAAAACTTTTGAAATCATTTATACACTAGCACAAAAAAGTAATTTTTTGCAGTTCATAGTTATTGTTGTACTGCCTAAATTGCAAAGGCAGGCTGGCTAATTTTAATATTTCAAGTCAAATTTACACAATCGTTTATTAAGTAAGGTTCACACTGGCAAACAATATTTTTAGACGTCATATTTTGGAAACCTTGTATCGAACAATGATACACCTTTTTCAAAAAATCTGACTGAAACAATCGGCCGTCTAGTAGCTTTTTCTTTTTTTTTACCTTCACCTTTTGTTCTGCTGTTCTTATTTTAATCAGCTCCGTGCTATACTTGCGCGTTGTGTTTTTTAGATCTATTCATACCACTATCTTTTATTATAGAGACAGTATTCTATTATACCAGTTTATGATTACCTTTACATTACAGACTTGTTTTTTTTCACGTTTTCTTCATCTTATACATTTCTATGCTTATTTGTACACGAAATTTATAATACTTTAAAAATACCCTAAATAATTTAATTGTCATGCACTAAATAATTTAGTTGTAATTTTTCCTCAAAACCTTATATTGAGTCAGTTAGTTCTTGCTTTATAGTAATACACAATATATAGAAATTACATGTACAAGAGGACTGGACTTTTCAAACGGTCGACTTTATCTGGTACGTTCAAGAGTAAGCTCAGGTAGTAACATACACAACAAAGCTGCTAAAGGAACTTTTTGGGAAGCAATTTTGCGATTTATAAATTTCAATATATTTGTAAATATCAAAGTTCACGCAAATAAAGCTGTTTTGCTGATTTTCCGTTAATCAATTCAGTATATACAAAATATGTCAAAATATATTTCGTACAAACTGAATTGATTAATGATAAAGTTGAACTAAATATGATTTTGAAATATAAAATTAAAATATGTGTGAATTTACCGCACAGCTTTTAAAACTACTTTCACAGCAGATTATGTACGTGGCACCTTGAGTAATAAAACGAAAAAAAAATACCCACCCTAAAAACGATCATCAAGATTCAACAATGACGTTGAACCCAATTACGGTGAATCGTATAAAAGGGCAGTTGCGCTAAATCCGTAATCTTCATAACGTTACAAGCCCGAAATTCATGTGAGTAAAACTGCGGTAAGAAGCTTGTGTTAAATATATTATTATTGCTATCAAAATAATGATGTCTAAGCAAAGAACGGAAATGAATGTAAAAATAAGAAAGGTAATATCGATATCGATAAGTTTATAATTCATTTTGCAGAGGGAAGTAAAGAATTGAGAAGTAATGATATTTTCAGGTACTTCTGATAAAAGGTAATAATCTTCGGGGAAATCAAATTCCGAATATTTCGAGCTTGTTCGCAAGCTGATTGTGCGCCAGTCCTATTGTCCATTTGTATGACTCATATTGGATATGGACGGGTGTGAACAATAAAGCTAAGGATATGGGGTATCAATTTGCAGTTGGGAGGTAAATAAAGAAGAAAATATGTTCAATACTTGCGAGAAATGCGCATAGATATTTATTTTTATCGTGGAGATAGAAATATACCATTTCTTAATGGAATGAAGTTTTTTATTGTGTGTCTATCAGAAGCGTCCGCGCGTTTACAGGTTTGAAAATAATATTAATATTATATTTCGGATATTTAATGCAATTTTCAAAAGATAAGATGAAGTTATGAGACAGTTTTGAAGTATAAAAAAATTTTACTGATTCAGATTGCGTTATAATATATTTTTGATGACATTCGTGTCAAGTTATTTTCATTTGATAAGTAACTAGAACCGTGTACTTTATAAACTTCATTTTAATTTTTAAAATTTAATACGTTGATAAATCGTTGAAATTTATAAATTTAATAACACATGCCCATTGAAACAACAAGGCGCTACAATCTATGTAACCAGCAAACAATACGCAAAGTTTTTTGTGAACTATGTATATTTTATTACTTACCAATGACGTGACTTGAACTGATAATCAACATCCACTTAACAGGCATGCTTTACGTCGTTTATAAGCAAGAGACGTTAATTTTATTGAAAAAATTAATTTCGCCATATGCCACGTGTTTCTGGATGCATTCAATAGGGAAATTATATAAACAAAATAATTATATATTATTAACACAGATGAACTGGAATAAACAAAATTATAAATCTCTTATTATTGTAATCTAATAGCTTTTTGGAATTAATTTGGTGACTCATGCATTTAATTGTAAGTTGTATTTTCTTTATTTTTATTTGACGTCAAATACCTTTTCGAAGCTATTGATATCTCCCATGACCCTGTACGTAGCATGGCATGACAAGTGTTACAACCGTATCCCATATAAACTTTTTATTTTTTATATTTGGCTGTAACAGTGAGTGCTGTATTATTTGGGGTTTAGGGGCGTATATGAAGATTAATGGCTACACGGAGGAAATAAATTTATACATTAATAAATACCCACATGAGATTATTTTTTCTGATTTTTTTTAATATAAAATTTTCTAATATGCTAATTTGGCTTAAGGTTATATTAAAACAGAGTTCGGTATTTACCTCAAATGTAACTTATATTCACAACCCATCAATATTTGGAATAATATTATTTTTTGTACCGAAATATTATGCGCGAGTACGAAGACATTTATTATTTCATTTTTCTCATGTACAAATTTTAATTAGTTTAATTTATGATTGCACTTATTTGTATGTTCAAAGTTGTTTTTTGTAATTGCATAAAACTGATTTTTTTTCTAAATAACGTGCTCAGTGGATTTTACTATGTAAATAAATTAACAAATGATTGGTAGATATTCTATTCATTAATAACATTAATCTCATTACTTTCATTAATAAATAAATATTTGTGTTAGTTTGTCAATCTTTCAAAGAAATATTAATGAAAGGAATTGTATATTTAAATGTTTTGACCTTGCTTTCGCAGGAATTTAAGATTATTTTTTTAAATTGCTTACATTGTTAACTACATGATGAGAATGAGATCGAATCATGATTCTTTCATGTAATAAACTAAAGTACGAATTAATAATAATATTGTAAAACAGGAATCTAGATTAACGTTAATTAAATCGACCCAGATAAGGCTGGATCAAGATTTGTGGTGTTTAACATTTATCTAGTGATGAGCTATTATATTATCTCTTAAAAATACGTATAGTTAAACAAATTTATTGAAATGTACAATCGAATTTTAAAGAAGCTGTTCGGTAGATTATATAACTCATAGTATAACTCGTTTTATTGTACAAACTTCACTGAATTTTAACTAACATGAAATTGTTTTAATGACTTTTGTTCCATATATTTTAAACAGGTTTATTTTTCTTATGACGATAGCCAGAAATAAATAATTTTGTTAGTGATAATTCGAAAATTATAATATAATTATGGTAATTTGGTAATTTACTTTGAAGATCAGAATACTATGGGTGCATTTAGTATAAAGCTATGAAAAAGAAAGATAATATCCTTGAACTTTTTAAAGCGTATTTATTTCTATAAATTTAATTTTCTCCTAACGTAAGGCTAGTATTTTACCGAATTTCGTACTATACTATATATATAATACTTTCTTGGGAGACACTGCATGAAATGTCACGCCTCTATGTATTGTACCGTTTTTAGTATATCGGCACCTCAATATGTATCCTAGCCTTTATGTATTGTAGCGTTTGTTTGTAACGTGGCCTCTCTGTTTATATCGTAGCTTCTACGTATAATTTATATCATAGCCTCTCTGTATATATCGTAGTCTCTTTGTATTGTCGCATTGGTTTGCTCTTAGCTTCTCTGTATATAACGTAGTGAACGGAAACGGCCAAAATGAGAACATCGATAGCTTTATATCAAACAAGTAATTTGGCAATATCAAGATCAAATTTGATTAATTTATTTTTAAATACTTGAGTTTAAGAGTCGTGTGAGTATAAATTGTCTCTGTAAAAGTATTCGTTTTGACTCAAGCGTATGGCATTTCTTTACCGGTGTAATTTTTTCCTTTTTGATTTTTGATGCTTTTGTTATTCTTCATAATCTTAGTATGTGGGATCCTCATGTTTCCGAGCCGGTCCCCGAAGAGAAGAATACCATTTTAATACCGTAAAATAGTGATAGTGCGATGGAAATAATTTGATTGAGTGAACTAATATGCCCGCAAAATCTTCGAGTAAAAGTCGTCCTAATAGCCATGCGAGTATTTATGAATATTATCGAATTTTATTTTATTAGCTGATGACTTTTTCATGCTTCAATGATTTCCATCTCCTTATTTATTATTTAGTCCTTACGTGCAGTGTTTATAGTTTGATTTGTTGGGTTAAAACAACCGTGATATTTTTATCAAATTTAATTTATTTTTTCGTCTCCTCTATAAGGAAATATACATACGATGCTACGAGAGTGAGTCTAATTGCTACGAGTGCAATCTCTTCGGATATATAAATTTTATTCCTCAATCCGGTCCTATTATTTAAGTACACTAGTTGCTATGTACTGGACAATAAATTTGGACAATTTTTTTGTCCATATTACCTAGTAACATGCTAAATAAATTACAAAAATGGATTGAATAGATCAAGTAATTGCAATTAATATATAGATTACCAAAATCAAATCTGGTAAAATAACAAGCATTGAAAGAAATATAGGGAAGTTAGAATTTGGACGATTTAAAGGTATATATGTATCGTACAAATATAAAATCAGATAACCATAGTATTTAATAAAAAAATAATCTTGACTTATTGCTTAAATTCACTGAAACGTTATCCAAATTATTTTTTCCGAAGAAAATGTTTTTAACGATTTGAATTTGTCTAAATACTAAAAAATTTTCACGGAACATGCTATTGTTGGATAGTTAATTTAGAAGCAAAATGCAGTATTGATTAGTTCAATATATTTGTAATATTTTAAAAAACGTTTCGATGTATTGTGAGGGTAAATTAATCGTATCAATGTAGCTTGATAGATCTGAACCATCTTTATAAACATGTGAAATAATCTCAAAAAAGTCCAGACTCTGATGGATAGCTGAAGATGAAATTGTTCCACTTGAGAATTTCGTAAATGGTTCAGGATCAAGAGATTCGTTCATACGTTTTCACATTTTCATCCATCTTCGGGTTGTCGGTGTTGCGTTTCATCTCGGAGTGGTCTTTCGCTGTCGCGGTTTTGATGACAATTTTCTTTATACCCTTTGTGAAGCCCTGGTATCGATTAGTGCACATTTATTTCTTTTATTATTTATTTTTTATAAAACCAATTTAATTTTGGAAGAGTAAATACAAACATTGGTATTATAGTTTTTGATACATTATGGCATGTAGGTTTTAAAAATTTTTTACTAAAAATTATAGATTATAATATGTTTTTAAAGAAATTCCCCTTGTTTTTTTGTTTTTCACTGACACTGCAGCCATTGTAGAGCTCTGACCGGGATAACAATTCTTCGGAGTTGGATTCTCATCACTTCAATTTTTAATTCCCTATTTCCTAAGAACTTCTTACAGCTGATATTCCTGTCAATTCCTTCGTCTCTCTATGGGCTGTGAACCTCCTAAAAATCTATCTAGTAATCTTTTATTTGTACTATTAATGTTAATCGTTTCTATGGGTCCTAGTCATTTGATTATTTCTTTATTCCTATCTATGTCTATTTCTTGTATTTTTAAAATATACTTATAGTCGGTCATCACTTCTTACCGATTTGCATTCTTATAGGTCACTTCTTATAAGCTGGTATACACAGTCTTATAGGTTATTCTAAAAATATTTTCAATAGTTTAAGTTTCCGTCTTTTCTTGTATATTCAGTAGTACATATTTAATTATTAATAGAACAATAATTTGGGTAAAAGAAGACTTAAAAATAAAATTGAAACTCAAAATTTACCTTATTTTAGTAGTAAATTAAATTAAACTTAAAAATATCGCAAAACGTTCTTTTTCATGCTGAAATTTGTATTTTACTAACTTTTTTGGAAATATTTCGATGCTTCTTAAGCATTTTTTGTGAAAAACATCGTTATTTTACTTATTTTATTACTTATGAGAATTGTCACAGATCGACCTTTTTGATGCAAGTAATAAATATATTTTATGACTTGACAAAATAGATAAACAAATACCCTTTTTCCTTAATATTAGCACAGGTACAATAGAATATATCGTTGTAAATTCACTTTCATTTTAATTGTAATTTTCAATAATAATTTATATTGTGAATTAATGAATTTTTAACCATATATTTGAGTTTAGTATTTGTATTGAAATCACATTCTAAGTAAGCCATAAATTCATTTTAATTTTAACCAAATATAAAATGTTAATATTTGCCTTAAAAATATATATTTCGCATCATTTTTTGTATATTTATTACTACCATACAAATTTGTCTGTAAATTTCTTTATCTTACATATTAGCATACCTTCCAAGCTGTTCCACAATTTTCTGCACAATAATTATATTTCCGAATATAGAAATTAATTTGGGCACCACATTAAATTATATCATCTCTAATTAAGTTATAAATTAACCAATAAAATTGGACGAAGTATACATTTACATAAATTAATTGTGATTAAAATCGCTTAGACGTAATCGGAGCCACGTTTAGTTTACGGCAACGAAATCTTAGATTTAGGTGGAGCGTTACATTTTATGGGACCGAATAAAAATGAAAAGCCATTATATTGTCCAGATGGAAATAAAGAGATTAGTTTCTATGTTACACGTGGAATGAGCAGTCGGAATGGGAACGGTAGTCAATAAGCTTTTGAAACTGAGGAAAATTGTGTATAAG
The DNA here is from genome assembly GCA_039881145.1 of Druceiella hillmani. Taxonomy (NCBI): domain Eukaryota; kingdom Metazoa; phylum Arthropoda; class Insecta; order Lepidoptera; family Hepialidae; genus Druceiella; species Druceiella hillmani. The sequence continues at coordinate 11,236,851 of JAYKKI010000054.1, read as the reverse complement.
TTTTCAGCTAAATGCAATAAATTATTCTATTCTTTCATAAATTTGTATATATTCGTGAATGTTGCATCTAAAATGTATGTGCTTTTTGGTATTTAAGTGAATCTCACACTTATTCGTTATTGTTTATTCAAACAAGGTTGTAAGCGTTGTGAAGATATTATTAGAAGTGAAGTATGAAATTGATTTATAAACTAACTGTAATTCACGGTCTTGCCATAAAAGAAAATAGAAGTCCACTGAGCATTTCAAGAAAACCTATTTGTTTCATTAAATCTTATTTTATTCGCAGGAAAAGTTTAATACTAGTCGACAAATGCGGATTGTTTTTTATTTACTTATCCCCAAAATGCCTATTAACGCCATTCATCTAAAAGAACGAAACATTTTTATTACTCTCTAAGAAACAATTGGATTTTCCAATATAATATTATCGTTACCATATATTTCATTTCCTAATAGATCCGTGTAAAATTTGGAAACGTTTGGTAAAATAGCTGCTAGTTTATCAAATAAAGGACAACCACGTATTTGCATAATAATTTTATAGTTGGGTTATATTTAAAGATTATAATTGATTGACGATTGGATAAATAAGTTACTTACTCAAGAAAAGCAGCTGCAGCGCTTTCTAGCAACTTGTATATCAGTATTCATGAATAAACAATATTGAATAAGCTTACTAGATTTTATATAAAAGCTCAAATTATTTTAAGGAAGAATTCCATTGTGACAAATGAAAAAATGGACGTTTGTTTTTTAGATTTGGTAATTAACAAAAATATAAATCTTGTGAGATTATAGAAGGACAAACAGATGTCCATAATTATATAATTCAAACTGTCATTCAGAACTCCATTGCAGTAAATAAAAAAAATTAAGGTACGTTTTTAGGCTTCAGTAACTTGAAAAATAAAAACTATAACAGAAGGATGCGTCTGTCTATCCGTGTGTTACAAATTTTTTTGGAAAGCTGTTTGACTTGAAAAATGTTAAAAAGCCTGGTGTTTCAAAAATAGATGTAATTAAAAAAATGGCAATTTTCGAAAAAAAAAATTAAATTATGCAACGATTGATAACTAGGAAGGGGGAAAAAATAATTATTTTTAATAATGCAAACCAAAGAATCTTCATAAATATCCATACAAAAAAGGTTTCATAATATACATATCCGTATATCATGAATCATTAATATAATATAAAAATATGAACAAAATTTTAACGAATTCCTGACAACTTTTTGGAAAGGATTACAAAAATTATCAATATCGCTCGCTTTTTAAATTTGTGGGCGTTGCCTAAAGGAATTAAAAAAACGAAGTATAATGGTAACAGTTTAGGAAATAAAAATAAACTAACAGCAGCGTTATCAAAATGAATGATTTTTTCAATGACAATTAAATGTAACTATTTGATGTCTACTTTATTTTTATTCTTACCACGACCTTAATGTCGTGTTACATCTTCAGGTGGGTAATTACCAAAGATATCTTTGAATGTAAATAATGGATTTCTACAGAATTAACGCCAAATATGTTCAATATTCGATTTTCTCTATCTTTGCGGATTTTTGTAGTTCCATAGTATCTGCAAGTTTTACGGATTAGTTTGTTATATCTGTGCATGGAGAATACAATATATACTTCGATTTGTCTTGCTAGAATTTTGCAGAAACAGCATTTAAAAAACTATTATTAAAAATAACCTGAGTTTTCAGAAATGAAAATAAGATTTCTCATTAGTCTGTTTGACGACTTCATGAAAACTTTTAAGATGCTTAATCCATGTGAAAGTATCATTTTTCTTCTTGTAACATTCGAGTTTAACAATATATGCATGTTAAAATTTAAACATATTTAAATAGAAATTTTGAAGTCAGCATGCTTCACGGTTTCTATTACAAATTTAATTTTTATTTCATTTTTTGAATTTGATGTAAGATAGCTGACGGTTTTTACAAAGATCGTTTGATTTTTGCCCCATAAATTTTTTCGTCTGGGGTCGGGTTAAGAAACTCGTTTACGCTGGCGAATAAATATCAAAAAGGGAGGAATTAGTAGACAAAATTCAATCGACTTTTATGGTTATAGAGGAGGAAATCCAACTAAAAACTGCCATATTTCTGAAATAGTTTGAACGGCTAGGGCTATTTTATTTATTTCCAATCAAAACAGTTTCCTTAAATTTTTAAAATTTTTGTAAATTTAAAAAATCTCTAGTATTTTTTCATATAACATAGATGCTTGGAATCTGTTTCTGTTTAGATTAGCTTTATATTACATAAACAAAAAATGTTAACATAACTACTTTTACTGGGACTTTACAATAAAAAAAATTTTAGACTTCGTCAAAAACATATATGGCTCAGAATGTTATAGATAGCTTAAGCTATTAGCTCCTTTCATCTTTGCATCGAGCTACCAAACATTCTATGTATATATACAAGCACACACACACACATTTATATATATATATATATATACACATATATACATATATATATATATATATATATATATATATATATATATATATAACTTTGTTCACGGTCTTAGTAAAGATAATTCTAGAGACATTGCTGAAAACGTTTACTAGAAATATGTCCCCTATCCCCATTTAGGTGCTAGGAATTTGCTTGATTTTTTTCAAAAATGAGTGATAATACAAATAAAAATCATTTAAAATTTCATTGTTTTTTATTGTAATTTTGATAGTTTTACGCTGGTCAAAGATATTCTAGTAAATATACATTACGGCTGAAAAATAATATCAAGGTTTATAAATAGTTTAAAAGAAATACTAGAGACTAAGAATTCCATGTGCTTAGGTATATAGTACCGTAAGGGTACTATAATATCGTAAGATCATTATAATTTAATAGGATTTTTTCAGCTATCGATAGAACCTGTATCAACTTTACAAGACTTACTTTATTAAACATATTTATGTTTTTGATGGAACTTTAGGATGTTTTTTGAAAATTTATCAAAAATTTTATGCTAATTAATACCAAAATATAGTAAATTCTTTTCTAAATATAGATGTCTTTGAAAAAAAAACAAAGCACCAAACAAAAACCAACAACTCTGATAATATTTAGTAATTAGAATTTGTGTACCACTTATGTCAAAAATAACGTAAACCTAAAGAATGGCGCGAGTCGAGTTACTTTACTTTTTATATAAAAAAAACCTTAAACTTTTTATATTTTTTTTTATTGAACAAAAGAAGCTATAACTGAAATTTCTAACATTGAATTACATTTTCAAGAACATATCGCTAGTAATGTGATATCAATAACAAATGAAATGAAATTTAATCATTTGCAAGTCTTTATTAGTTACAATCATGCAATGTGCAAAACGCGGAATAAATCTAATACAATGTAAAGGTAAGTACGGTAGATATGAAAGCGGCCGGAACGAAAATCATTCAAATTTAGTATTTGATGAAGCAAAAGTTTTATAAAATATTCTATTGATAATTGTTTTAGAAGTATAGTGAGTGCACAACCAGCCTTCCAAAAGGGTTTCTCACATCCTTAACCAGATTTACACCTGTTCTTTTATTCGTATGTAAACTTCTGGTTACAAACTGATTTCTGATTTTCAATGTTGATAATTAACCTGGGGATTATATCTCTTCACAAGAGATCTCATTGTTGACAATTACCAAAAAAATATTGTTTTTGTATAGTTTTTTTCCTAAAGATTGTTTAGAAAAAAATAAATTCTACATACTTTATTGTTATTCCATTCTTATTCGACTTAATGTAAACCTGAACAAAATAATGAAGACATTTTCTACAAAATTGCGTATTTGTGCGAAATTATTTAGAAATGCATGTGTTTACATTTCGCGCCGTGAAATCTAAATAGCTGGATATAATCATGTTCGGGAAAATAAATGGGCTTGCTACGTGTAAAATAGAAATATAAGATAATATATATCACTAGGAAAATTACCTAATGATTATACTGAAAATATCACCCGGTATTACCTGGACCAAATTTATTATCGCATTATTACTATTAATACACAGGATATCCCGAATATCCCGTCATGGTTCAACCCGTCATTGTTCAACCGAAAACGGCAAGTAGAATATCCCGTCATAGTTCAACCGAAAACGGGAAGTAGGCTAAGCTATGACTATTGATGAAGTTCAATCTTAATAAAAAGTCTTAATTTTCGATTTATGTACACTTTTATTATTAGTGAAAATCACTATCTAGTGAAAATCACTAAAATCACTATATCTAATCTGGATTGATTTTTTGGGTGCCATGGCTACAAAATAGGTTTGATAGGTATTTTTGGCCGTTATGTATAGTTGATTAATAAAGTTTTTGAATTAGAATAAATTAAAACACCTCATGCGATTCTCTCACGACAAAAATAAAAAAAAAGTACGTTTTAGGATTTTGTAATTTTCAATAAAAAATTGACTGTTTGTGGTGAAAAAAAAGTATAATAGGTGGCACCAACACCATCATTTTAAAAATTGGCGCATTTAATGCTAAATTATTGTTATAAAAGTCTTATCCTTTTAACTGTAAAATAAAGATATTCATACTTAACCACAGAAGGCACTCATCATGAGGTAATAATCCTGTCTACAAATATTCAGGTAAATTCATTTTCCTTTAATTTTTTTTCATCGAAACTATTAAATACTCTATTTATATATATATATATATATATATATATATATATATATATATATATATATATATAAGAGTAATTTAAGGATAAACTAATTTTAACAATTTACTAACAATTGAAGTTTTTATTTTTCGTTATGACAAATATTTCAACAACATCAAAGCAATAGAAATAATTAAAATAAGAAATAATTATAATTATTTTTAAAAACATAGGAAAAGTTGTTGCCCGTTTTATCATATTTTTTTTAAATAGTATCGAGTCAGGAGCAAATGTAAAAATACGAGAAGCGACAAATACGTTTTAATCGGTGATGTGTAGTTTAAGAAATACGTCGAATTTTGCAATTTTTCCGAAAACACTAAAAAAAATCATTAAACATTTTTTTTATTAATAAGTCGTTTGGGACCAAATTCTATTATGAAAAGTCTGTTATGGAGTTATTTTATGGCTCTTGCGTCCATGGTTTATAAACAATGTTACAATTTTTGCGACGATTTTTATAATTATAAGTAGAAAACTGAGAGCACGGTTATTACTTTTAATCGAATTTCCTAAAGCATTTAATTTTTGAAGTAATTTCTCTTTTCTTTAATCATTTTGAAGATTAAATCCCTCGCTAATGTCCAGAAAATAAGCAAATACTTCATCATTGATTTTTGAACTAAATTTTTAAAATATTTAATTCTTCGTCACTAATTTTTCGAAGGTCATCGCAAAAAAGCCAGTATCTGCATTTTAACGTTTAACAATAAAACATGATATTTATATATGTATATATATATATATATATATATATATATATATATATATATGATAACAAAATTTTCACAGATACTTTCATTAAAACTTTTCAAAATAAAACACCTTTTACACTATAAAACCATTTGGTGACTTGTAAATTAATCGTATGGGCTAACTAGTATTTAATTATTAATTATTGAAACCAAATATAATTTTCACAACTATTTTTACTTTATGGATGCTAGTCACATTCAATATTTAATTAAGTTTCTTGGATAAAATTTAATTCTACTAATTCCAGAACAGTAAAATATTACTAGTTTTTTCCCATTTCCACACGCTGGCCCGTACATACAATTGATGAAGTTCCCTTTGGCGACAATTAGTTTGTTTTTAAATATTTAGTAAAATTTATTTTGTTTAGTTATTACTATAAATTTTTTTCTTCAAAATTCTTGACTACACTTAATTTTAAATATTAACGCAATTAACCCCTTTACAAGACATAAAGTATGAGAATGGTTCAGGGCGAAAATACATTGGAGGCCCTCGTCCATGGAAATAAATTGCATCCACCGAGGAGATGGGTCATAATGTGGCTTCTGGCATTTTTGAACGCGCTGCTAACGGAACAAAGGGATTATTTTTATTCAAATAAACCTTTATTCGTGCAAAGTTAAGCGATATGTGTTATGACTGAGTTGCGTATGCAATATCGACGTAATTGCTTTAAATTAAATATGAGTGTAAAAGACAAAGTAAATGAAAAGTAAGACATTATTTTTAAAGCATTATCAAATTTCGTGAACGCTAAGTGGATTCCCGATTTCATTTTCGAATTAGAAGTACCGAAAATTAAATGAACAAGATTCTAAATAATATTTTAATTAATATTTTTTATTAGGTAGGGAAAACCCCGGGTGATAAATCACATCATACGGAAAATTTCGTATTTATGTGGAAGAATTCATTACAAATTTAGGAAACATAACAAGGATGCATTATATGAATGTCGGATCATTGTTGCAGGAACGGTTAAGATATTGTTCTCGAGAATTCGGAATATGCGTTTTTTAATGCAAATTACGTAAGAAATATAGGAGAAAAAAAATCGACAGAGTGTTAGTATGCGTTTATTTAGTTTATGTGCAATTTGTTTATTGTTGCAAAATGTTTCATATAATATGCAGAGTTTAAAAAAATATGTAAAAAGATTTTCATATATATTCACAAAAATACGACGGGCTTATTTTTAACGACAAGTTGTCAATATGATAGAGTAAGTAGGCTTTAATCATCAAATTTCATCATCAGCAAAATCCATCTTGATTTCAACATCAAATATACAGTCCAAATATACCTAATAAAGTAATGTAACAAGGTAGTTATTTATTCGCTCCGAAAATACCCCACACGTTTTTTATACTGTTATCAATTCGTTTCACAACTTTCAACACAGTAAGCTCTTCTGCAGCTCCTTATTAATTTAAAGTATAACATTAAATATTAATAATAGCTCGATATTATTTTAGAATATAACATTAAATAATAATATCCTTAATTGAGTTGCAAACTGAGCAGTAATGTGCTGTCAAAACGTATATTTACATAACTCAATTATGAGTGAAACAGCGCGGACGCCGTAGGCGCTCGTTCAAGTACGGTGCGATTTTATGTTTTTGAAACATTACGTTTTGTGAAACGGAATAAAAGTCAAAGACAATCTTAGAGGGCGTGTTTGGGTAAAATTGGAGTGAAATATAGATTTTCATGAAAGTAATCATAATGAGTTTATGTACATTTTCCTGAATTGCATTTTCCCGGCATAAGAATGATTCTGTAGTTTGCGTTGTTGGCGTAGGGTTGTCGGTTTTTCCAAAATTTAATCTCCAAGTCTATGTTTGCTGCAAAAAATATCTCCATTTATAATATTCTTGGTCCTTTAAATTCCGCGTATATTTAAATGGAAGACGGGTTTAAATTGTTTTTAGATAAGATTGTGAATTTGAAATAATAAGACTTCTTATATAAGATTATACAATGTTTTTTGTCTATACTCCATTCAATTTCCAGAGACATATTTTGTAAACAATCAGATTTTATAGTTCGGGTATTCTTTTATATAAAAAAATTTTGATAGAAGTAATAGTTTATAATGTAACAAAATTTTTGATGGAAGTAGTAGTTTAATTAAATGTTAATTAATTCTAAAAAATTAAATTAAAACAATGTAATCACAAATACCGTATTTTTGCGTAATCATTGATTTTTTAGACTAAATAATGTATAAAGTTATACGAAATACAATAACATTTTACAAAAAAATACGCTGCATACATTTACAATTACATCACTACGAATCTGCATCTCGACACCGTTATCCAAAAATATTGGAACGTCAGCGTCGACGAGAGAGCGGGCCGGTCTTTTACATATCTAATACAGAACATATTCGCATAAATCGACTGTTACTAGAGAATACTAGTAGAGCATATTCATCATAAATCTGTTTATTAGATCGTATTTCAGCATTAATAATATTTGTTCAACCATGCCCCGGGGCATATTAAATTATATTGCTTCAAGGAGAAATTTTTTGATATCGTTTAATTTAAAAATAGTGTTTTCATTCGCCCCATATAAATTCTTTTGCGCCCAGATAATTTTGATTTTGTTAATTTTATAGTGATATTACGGCAATTTCATTAAATGTTTTTTCGAGCAGCTGTAACTTTGCTTAGAAAAACATTCGTCATTTTAGTTACATTTAACTTAAAAATATTACACATTTAATACAACGAACTTAACATTATAAAACAAAATACTTATCATAATAAACTTAATATAAAACAAAGTAATTTTATGAGAAGACAATAATTTAGAGAGCAATATTGAAAAAGCAATTGAGCAGTAACGAAAAATGTTGGATTTATTTGAAATTTAAATATACTGACAAGTCAGTGCGCCTGGCAGATTTATCGCCATTACTTTGGTAACTGTGGTAAGTAAGCATTGTACATACATGGCATACGTAAGTTGGTATACAGTCAACAAAAAAATATAATTGTTCTCCTGAATCTAAATGCCTTTGGACAAATAGTGTGATCCATATAAACATATAAGTTATGAATGTCGCGAATAATTACACTGGTTCGACTCGGATTAATTCAGATTTGTTAGTCGTTTAGTCTTTGTGCAACAGGCAGACAGATAATCATACGGATCCACATTGGTTGTCCTAAAAACAAAAAATAATAATTTGGTTTTACCAAATATACATATAGTAAAAGTTAATAGCATAATGTGCAGTAAACATAGTCATAATGCTTTAGTTTATAGTGCAATCCTATATATTACGTTTTCTGTTGGCGGTACCTTTCCAACTTAGTTTTTAACGATAATAAACAATTTGGACGTAACATACATCTGCCTCGCTCGAACATTGCAAGCGGAATCGTATTGTGTCACTAGTGCGTGTGTAGTCAAATTTAATTTAATCAATTACAACCATCCTACAGCAATTGGCAAAAAATAAAATCAATTTGGAATTTTTTTTCGCAAATTGTCCAACAAAATTTCTAAATATAAATCGGTATTTTTATCTAATAAACTGACGATTTTATAAAATTCTGACGACAGTACCGTTCTATAATAATAGGTTAATTCAGTATAATATGGTCAGTCCGATGAAATGGCCAGCTTATAAATTTAACTGTTTTTGCTCCAGATTTCGTGAGCTAAGATTAGTGAGTGACTGCTACCCGAAAATGTACGTTGCTCTAGACGTTGTTTTATTGAAAAAGAATTAAAGAGAGTATTTTTTAACTTCAAAGTGTTAACTTATACCGGGTTGTTTAGCACGTTGATCTTTGATGTGGCAGTGTTGACATTTTTAATGTTTTGAACTATCTTTTCGTTAAATACAATAACCTGTCGATAACACAACTTCAAATCGAATAGTAAATTAATAAGTGGCGCTAAATTTAGATTCTAGATTATTCTTACATATCTGATAATCACAAAAATGATAGAGTTATTGAAAAGGTTTCAATGATGGATGAAAATCCTACTTCTGAACGGGTTCGAGAAGAACAAATCCAACAGTGCCATCAAAATTAAGATCTAATAACAATGCTTATAAAAAGACATTGCAAAAACATATGCCTTCCAAGTAACTGATTCGATTATATTGGTGAAAAGAAGGAAACTGAAAGGAAAAATAACAAGATTATAAAGAAAAAGCTGAACATTAAAAAGCAAAAATGAAATTAGATTCTATTTCTAAGGAAGAAGAAACGAAAGAGTTAGCCAGAGAAGATTCCTGTCCCAAAGATAATAAATATGACTGTGTGGGATGCAACGAAAATTACTACGAGACTGTATTATTTGTAAATTATACTCCATTCAACTATTCTTGCAATTCTTGTGGCAAGAAAATGAAGTAAAAAAAAACGGAATGGGAAAACTTACCTGAGGAAAAAGTAAAATAGAAGAAAAAGGCAAAGGGAGGGGAAGAATGATTCGAAAATTAAATGGCCATCGTATCCTAACATGAGTAGCCAACTTACACTGGATATTAACATAAAAGCATTTTCTTATATTTTTTAAACAAATATATCTAATAATAAGTATAATTATTACACACATCCAAATAAGATTAAATGCTCAGTAATTATAAAAACGTTATCCTAAAATACGTTCACAATACGTAGGTTACACTGGAAAATATTGTATTACCAACACTTACTTGAAAAGAAAATAACAAGTCACAATGTTTATTTAATTATCTACATGCCAAATATAACATAAGTATATCTGCATACAATGCAATTAAATCTAGCATTAAAACAGCATAAACTGAGACATTGCAGCTATTCACTCTAACGTCTTACAAAATTAATGAATAGCATACGATAGGAAATTTTGATTATTTTTACGAAATGTTGAAACGCCTGTTTATTTCGAAATAAAAACGGAGGATTTGCTATGTAAATTTGACAATCGTATCAGTTAAGTAAAGGTATAATACTTATATTTCTAACATTTTTAATGTTAAAACTTTCTGAAATTAATATTTTCCTTATGTAGATAGTTTCATAAATAGTCGTCAGCTCATCGAATATATATTTGTGTCAACCATATTTTAAGTGTAAAATTCGTTTGCTTATAAAGTTTCTCTCTTAAATTGAATAGAGTATAAATGATACGATTTTATTTACAAACAAAATCTTAAGTAAAAATAAAATGTTGATGCTCGTTCATTGGATACGATTTTTACAAATTATTGCTGAATTATCAGAATATTAATTGCTTATAATATCCACTTAGTTTCAAGTCCAAGTAATTCTTTTTAGAACTGTTATTCCATTTTCAGTAATAAATTCAAGAGCTAGTTCACTTTTACACGAAATATTACAAAGACAATTTTGGAAAGTGTGTGAACACTCGGGAGGAATGCTGACAAAACATCTATGTTATTTCGTAAGGATTCCTAAATTTTATATTGACTATAAATGCTTTACAATAGTTACTTTAAAATTCGCTTCTGTTTTTGATACACCCATCTTAATCAATGTAACTTAGAAACAAAGAATATATTTTTAATAAAAGGATTTGAGTTAAATCGATGTAGGTCTCATAACATTTGTGATTAGAGATCTTATTTTGGCAAGGTTTTATCGCGACTCATTTGCAAAACTGACTAAGTTATAACCTACAAGTTTAAAGTGTTACTAAACTAAGGCGCTGTTGTTAAATTTGCAACATGGAATTTTTACAAATAAATTTGAGCATACTCATTTGTTCTTTGGGAGATACGACATTTTCCAATATTTTCGAAATAAACATTTGGAAGTTTTGTTTAATATAATATGTCGTAAATTGTAATAAAAACGTAAATTTAGTCCCTTTTTTAACAATAAATTCTATGCTCAAGGAGAATATTTAAATCCAGATTAGAGGCAAGGGTTCTTAAAAACTTTTCAAATGAAAATCGGTTTCCACTTTCCTTATTTGATTTGTGACTATATTTTAAAACATCTTCTAGAAGTGAATGTTCTATCCATCATGAGTAGTCATCATCGCGAAGTTAAGTTGAATTTTAAATTTTATTAAAATTTATGGAATCGACCCCAAAATGTATGAAATAAACTAGATCGGAAATTGTTTTAATAATTTATCTAATATTTTCTCGTATATGTTTAATTACGATTTCAGAAATTATTTAATATTTATGAGAAAAGCTTAATTGTAAAAGCACTCAAATAGGGCCCCAAAAGGCGATGAAAACGAACAAAGAAGCAGTTGCTTATTAGTAACTTTGTTTGAATTAATCGATGCAAGTCACACCAAATTTGAGTATATCAAGTTGTGGGTCTTACAGAAAAAAGATGATCAAGTTGTTTGATGGATTGAATTATTCTCATTCGATGATTTTGTCACCTAATTATTTCCCCACCTAATTGACATTGACTACACAATGCCTAGAATCGGAACTTACCGAGCCTCACCGGGCTTTGGCACAATAACATAGTTACGATTCCAATAAAATAAGGCGCATATTATATGTAAATTAAAGTAACAGTATCTGAATAAACTCTTCTTCGTCGCGCCTTTAGTCAATAAGGCTGTATTTGTCTTAAAAGGACATCGCAAAGTTATAGATCCTCGATTCCACGTGGGTTTCGCTTTAGCAAGTCTTGGGGTAGCAATAATAAGGAAACTCGTGAGCAGCTTGATTTGGTAAGGCTATCAGTTAAGAAAAGTTGTTTTCCTTAGTTAGAAGAGTTTTCCTTCCATTTTGTCTATTACAAATGATTTTTCGATGTCATTAGGAGTCTTTAGACTATGTGACAAAAATAACAGAAAATCTTGCAATAGAAAATTGTCGATAGTCGTAACATGATATTAAGTCGACGGACAATAGATATATTGAAGTAAAACTTCTTTACGCACGCTTGACTTGGGGAGTAAGCTGGTGAATGCGTGACGAGAGCGTTACGAAAAGTGTGATCGGGCGAGGCGAACGGAAGTTGAGAGGGAGATATAAATTAGTGAAGACAGAAAGAGAGAGAGTTACGTTTCGTATATTACTGTAGGAACAAGGGAGAGAGGTGCGAGCACACATTTTCTTTCTTTCTTTCTCTCATAGCCAGTTATGTTTCGTATACCTAAGACAAAGTGCAAGCCTATTGTCTGTATCACACTGTGGGAGCAAGAGAGAGCAGTGCGCGCGCACATTTTCTTTCTCTCTTCCTCTCACAGACACTCCATGAAATATATATATATATATATATATATATATATATATATATATATATATATATATATATATATATATATATGCGAGTTTGCTAGCGTTAGGCGAACGGTGATTTTTTTATTATTTTGTAATTTCATTTCGTTCTTGAATAATTTTATAAATTATTATTTTGTTCAATACATTAAATATTCTACGTTTAAAGTGAATAAAATTGTGAATTCATTTTAAAGTTCATATTTTATGAATTTCAAGTTTTACTATAGTCGTGTGGTCTAAAGCACACTCGTTTTTATAAGGTTGATCATCTTTGAAGGGCATATAGTTAAATCCAACACCTAATCTTAAATATGTCTATCTTCTTTATTCCTATGATGCACCTACGACTCAGGTTTTTGAACCGCATAGTAAAAAGTTTCTAATTTATTTGTTGCCAGATACTGAGATATCAACGTCATTTTTAAATGGAATCTCTTTTGAGAAAGATAAACAAAGGTTAAAATTTTGTCTCGTGAACCTTTAGAACATATTATCAGTATAGTCTATTATTATATTCTTCTGACATTTATTTATTGTAATCAATGTAATTCAGCTGCTATTTAACATTTATAGATAGTTTTATTCATTCAAACAAGCTTATACAAAACGTAACTTAAATCCAAAAAATTCCATTGCAATTTGACTGGTTGTAAAATTATTGTGGATATAAAATTAGGAAAAATTTCATTTATTCCTGTTCCTAATACCATCTAAATGCTATATAAATATTTAGCAATACAGATTTTATGTACTTGCATTAGCATATCTTTCAATTTGTTCAAAAATCTCGGTGGAATAATTACATTTTCGTAGCTGAAAATTTTTAGAGCGCAGTATTAAATAATAATCTTCCTAATTGAGTTGCAAATTGACTCATAAAATGCCCACAAAATATACATTTACATAACGTAATTAAAACTGAAATATTATGGCTACTGCTAGAGTTTCTCGGGTATATAACAGCAATGCTGTAGATTTGTGTGGAGTGTTAAGGTTTATGGAATGGAATAAAAATGAGTACCGACTATATTGAACAGGCAGGCGTGATGAGATCAGTTCCAAGGTAACCCGTGAAATGAGTGGGCGAAATGGAGAATTAATGTTCAGCGGTCATTGAGCGTTTAAAAGGGTTTTTATGGCTAACTGCAATGATTTTACAGTAGTTTATAATTAAGTTCAGAGTTCATTTGAAAGAAATTCATTCAAATAGAGGATTAATTAAGGCATTTGTCGATTAATTTTTTTACTTGTATAAACGTATTCTTCTTTCTCATGATCCATTCTAATTTATTACGATGTTTTGAAGTAAAATAAAATTTTACTTGTTTTGCGTCCCGTGAAATTACTTTAAAATAAAATGAAATTTCGTATGAAGATATGGTTTTGAATTTGTACTCGTACACTTGTGGCTCACAAATATTTAAAGGCTTGTAAATTGGTTTGAAATGTTTGACTTGTAAATAGAAGATGAATTCTTGCAGATGAAGTACTGAATTGTATAATTAAAGTAAAATTTAAATATTGAAAAACTAAACATTTGCAATGGAAATACGTAAAGCAACATCTATGGGAAATGCTGTTTGATGAGAGGAAATATTAACACATTTAACAAAAACATAACTGCACTTATTAAGGTAGGACTTGGATAATATTGAAGGGATAAATTTAGAGCACAGATAAAAAAGGAGAAGCATAATAAAATTCATATTCGTATGTGATAATAAAATAAAAAAATTGCCATGATTCGAAAAACCTGCACAAAAAGTATGTTCTTATAACAATGTGCAAACTATTAAGAGGGTATTTTGTTCATAAGTCATGGCCATATACGCCATGGCCATATGGCCATATCGTTTTTCGATTTCGACATCTTTTTTCTGTTTTTTTTAATAACGTGAAATATGAACTAAATCTGGGACCCGTTAACGAAAACACACGACAATATTGTTTATAGTATTATTCTCAATCCTTAGGTTATTGTCGAAATATATGTTCTGTGGCTCGAACTATAGAAAATGAAATAATTATCCCAGTTTATTACTCCTAGAAATATAATTGGTTGTAAAATATGTATAATTTACATTCCGATTCCATACTTAATTTACATTCCTAAATGTTTTTGTACTTTTCTGGAAAATTTTATTTACCTCTATTTTTTCCAAAATCTTTTTTGTTTTCTTTTTCCTATATTTTCATCCTGAATCTCCGACTAAAATATATATATATATATTAAATACTCATATTGACTTAGTCATTCTTACTTGGTTTACTAATATCGTAATTCATAATGTCTTCACAAAACCATCCGTTTGCTGGATCTAAAATTTATGTGCTCTTTTGAAACAGTGATTAATTTGTTTTACGTGTGGGCGTTTAAGATCAAAATAACCACTATAATGGTGAATATAAGCACTATAAATCGAATAAACCTCTACTACTTAGGTAACCTTATTTTTTGCCACCATAATACTATCTTCCTGAAAACCTCGTTTTGTGGCTCGAAGAATGTTTCTCGTAGGGAAAAATTTTAAAATAGTTTGGAAAATGTAATGTAATATAATATTATAAATATAATATTTGTGTTCATGACGTTATAAAGTATTTTATTTGATAAACACGTTAGATCCGTTCGCCTTGGGAATCAAATGGTCTTGTCTATAATGATCATTTGCGGAAACGGTTGTAAAATGGTTTTAGTTTAATTTTTTTTAAAGGTAATACCCATGCATCGAGATATATAGATTATTGTTAAATTATTAATATTACACTTAAGTAACAACTTTAATTTAACTCAGTAAAAATAGACTAATAAAAAAAATTATTAAACCTGTAATAACAACTGAAGAGATTAATATGAAAGAAGCGTGAAATTTTAAATAAATTGGAGTAATATTTGAAAACAGAGAAAAACTTATGTCAGGGTAGGTTTAAAAAGTACGATACATATATGTTCACGAAAAAAATTATGATTGCGGGAATAAGTTATTAAAGCAGTCATTTTGAATGATTTGTATTATTAAATCTGACTGTATGCTCCAGTGGAGTGCTGTATTTTATTTGGAATTAGTACGAGTTTCGAGAAAATCATGCTCTTGGTTTTCATTAAAAATAAAACTAAGATCAAAAAGGGGGCTATTTAATTGGTAAAATATCTTTAAACATATTTAGCTATTTATTGGGATAAAAATTATGCTACCTATCATCCTTTTTTGCATACCCCAAGTAAATTATAAAAGATGCACAATTATAATTTAAATGGACTTATTTTATTTCGTAAACACAAATTATTTTTGTCATTAATTTGCAAGACTTAAATATCCAGTTCTTTAAGTAAAATTTATTTATTTATTAAAATATCCGTGTCTAACTTACGGATTGCCCAACAGCGGTAGACATATGCAAACATATGTGTTAAGCGATCTTTGTCGTCGAAAAATGGCCAAGGGCTTTTGGATATATTTCGACGACAAAGATTAAATAGGATCTACTGAAATTATGACAAAAAACTCAGAATGTGCTAGAAAATACAGATAGGTCCAATACCAAAGCGTATATAAGCTGCACGCACGCCTTAGATAAAAAAAATTGCTTATTTGGGAGAATGAGTTTGGAGCCTTGTTTTTTGGTTTAGCGATTTTTGAGCCGTTGTTCTTTGGAAGTATAGTTATTGATTTTAATTGTTTAGTTGACAAGAGTTGTCCTTGTCCGAATTATTGCAGAGGTACTGTAAGAAATTTGTAATAAAATATGAGCATATGTACTAAAAGTTAGGTACATATATATGGAGTTAAATTTAATTGACTATTCGTGTAAGTAAAATATACGTTAAATTTATACCTATTAACGGATGTATATTAAGATAATTGAACTATTAACGGTTACCGCCTCAGTTTCTTTAAACGTTTTATGGAATTATTTCACACATATGACTTCGTTCAAAAATATTACTTATGCTACTTTTTGCATCGATACAGTTAGTATATGAAGGGAAGAAATATTAAAAGAAAATTATTATTCGTCTTAAGTTATATTCTTCTTATCATGGAAAAATTTGTAATTCATTTAACATTTCTACATTTTTACAGTTTCGTCCTTTAGGATGCAACTAAGAGGGTGCTCTTATATTTAGCATGCTGGGTTGATGTAATACCTCATACTATAGAAATATTGAAAATACATTAAACATACAATAAATGTTTTATAATTCACTGCCATCTAGTGGAGAAATATAAAGCCATGTATTTATTATATATTAGCTTATGAAAGAAACAGATGTTGCAGTCACTTAGTTAAGTAGCAATTTGTTAATTAAATAATAAAAGAGTTAGATGCATTTCATGATATTAGCAGATTTTAGCTAATTCCACCTAACAATCCACCTAACAATTTTTGCATATCACGCGCAGACACGATCTTGTTTCTATTTCAATTTTATTATAAAAATTTTATTAATATTATACATTAATAAAATAAAAAGAAATTAACTTTTTAATTCTGCATTTTCCAATTATTAATTGGACTATAACATTGGAAAATAACAAAACTAAATCCACGTATAAGTATAATTAAAATTTCGCTCAAGTAAAATATTCTTTATTATATGAACATTTTTGATTAATATTTGAGTGTTATAGTTAGTGATAATATGTCTATTATTGATCTTATATCAGTGTGTCTCAATTGATGGAGTCGTGTCGAACCTATAGGTAGCGGGTGGATCGGTTGTAATACTTTCCGAGTATAAAATTAATTCAAATAAGATATTACCTAATAATATGGGTAATTGAGCTGTAGAATAAATTGTAAAACGCTTTCTATATATATTAATATGATTTAGTTATAATTAAAATCGCAAGGCGGCCGTCGGTGTTGCCTGCTTTCTGAATTACTAACGTCGTGGCTTTATGTTACGCCTTACCCTTTACGATTGGAACGGAAATAGATGAATACCGATATTATTAAAGGAACAGATACAAATAGAAGAGATACTGGATTATTCGTAAACTGAAAAACAAAATATAATTTTGAAAATTAGGATTATTTATGGTCTTGAAAATAAAGTTAAGCGTTGGGGATGAAACAATTTATCTTTTACCGTTTCCAATTTCACATGTGTACACAGTAACATATCATAGAACTGTGTAACTAATGCAATGGAAAATGTATGTTTATATTTTAAATTGAAAATTTGTTTTTTTGTCCGCTTGTTTGCCACTTAGTAACCCTTCAATCACACAACGAATCACTGTTGAAGGATCTAGTGTGGTGTCACAGTGAAATGGCCCACGAGATATATTTTCAAAATATTATTTGTGATTACCTCAACGTATCATGAAAAATATACATATTGTTGAAGCTTGATCTTGAACTGCCTTTTAAATAACTAAAAAAGTGCAATTATGAAAGTATGTTTTAAATACATTTTTTTCATGAACTTTATAAGCTATGGATATGAAATAATTACATATTTATTGTGCAAAAATTAGAACGATACTTGAAAAAAAGTTTAAACTTAAAAGTATACTCTACGCCTGTAACTATCAGCATTGTAACCAGGAGCCCTATTACATTTCTCGTCCATTGCAGTCTCAGTGGACTTAGTGTCTTATTGAAGATAATTAACTTGGAAGAAATTACAATTTATTGCAGGCAAATGATGATATAATATTTTCATTTATAATAAATTATATTTATTTAAAAAATTCACAGTGAAAACACGTATGTTGAAACTTAGAGTTTCGGAGAATAATTCTGTAAACAATTTGGTAATTAATTATATTGAGTCAAAAATTAAATAACTCAATGAAGGTATTGTAAGCAAAAGGAAGAAGCATAATTGTAAATTATACTAAAAAGATAAATTATTTTCAGTTAATTTTTTTCTCTTTAGTAGAGCAGAGCTTCAAATTTGACAATGCTTGTAATTATTTATGCTCTAGTATTCGTAATTATTACTTACAACTAAAATATGCAATAAAGCAATCCAAAAGAAAATGTTTGATTTAGGACCCTAACTTACAAATTTTATTAGAAAAATGAGTTTTAAAAATACTTTCATAATCGCACTTGTCTTTATTTATTCATATCTCAAGGACGGTTCAAGATAAAAAAGCAGTATGTATTAACTTCAAATATGAAAATATTTTTTTATGTATATAAGATCAAACATTTTGGAAAAGTGTAGTGGGTGTAAGAGTGTCACTTGGAATTTTACTCGTGGCTACCCTTTGGTAGAATATTGATACTTTTAAAAGTGTATTTGTATGTAGTTACTTAATAAGGTCTAAATGGCTAGACGTATTTTTAAAATTTGAACAAGTAATAGATAGGAACTCGAATAAGTACGTAAGCTAGATTTTCATTCAAGAATTAGCATAATTTATCTAACAGGAAATTAAATGTTATTCATTTTAAGTATTAACATAGATTAATAGATAGTGCAACCAGTATGCTAAGCCTATATAGCTCATATGCCTCAAGAAATTAAAACTTACATCGTGTCAATAATCTAAATTTTATCCAGGTGAATATTTTTAGCCACCGATGCGTAAGATGTCGTACAGGTATTTTATTCAACACATGTCCCTGTATACCTACTAATCTACAATCCCTTTCATGGTAGATATAGTGTTAAGTGAAAAAGGTAAATTATTTACCCATTGAAATTATGTGAAGACTACTTGAACAGTTTGTCAATATTATAAAAGTAAAGATGTTTACGTAGCATAGATTCGCTGGTGAAAGGAGCCATTTTAAAAATTTAATCCAACGGCCTTATCTAAAATAAGCACATTCAATAGGAGTAAAACCATTACCAGTAAAATACATATGGGGAACAAACTTAGCATAGCATGAGATTAGGTTTTAAAAAAATTGGCGGGATGCAATTTTAAAAGTGAAAGGGATAAATTTCAAGAAATCCCTTCTTAAAGAGGCCTTCCATATAAAATTAACATCCTCTCCTAATTGTAAATTTCTATCATGTCGGTCAATGGTATGACGGTCAATCGGGCGCACACATACACACACACCCACACAAACATACATACATGCACTTGCACGCACACATGCACACGCACACAGCAGGCACGTGCACACAGAGAATCACGCACATACGCATACGCACTCACAAGCACGCACACGCATGTACAAGCACGCACGCATTTACCCGCACGCCCGCTTCTGCACGAATAGGCACAAGTATTAACATGCATGCGCGTGCACGCGCACGCACGCGCGCACACGCGCACGCACTCTCGCTCTCGCACGCACATACGTGCGAACACATCCACGCACGCATGCACGAACGCAGCACATGCACATACGCAAACGCACATACCCACGCACATACACACATACGCTATATATATATATATATATATATATATATATATATATATATGTATATATATACACACACACACACACACACACATATAATTGCCTATGATATCTAGGAATATCGCTATAGTATTCTTACAACATTTGCGTAAATTTTTTAAAGCCAAATCAATTTCAAAATTTTGGGTGGAGTAGTTTTGAAATGAAGGTAGTCATGAAACATATTTTTTGCATGCTTTAATACATCTCTTAAATAAAAAACTAATAAATATTTTTAGGACCTTCTAAGATTATTAGATAAGAAACAAAAGTTCATGTTTTTGGTACATTACTATGTACTAGTTATCACTTCTCTTACTACTACCAATTCCGCTTGTTTCAATACAATATTTTTACCATTCGAAACAGCCAGACTTGTGAAATAACTCCAAATACATTGAAGGTTACAAGACATTATCCATTGAATTGCCAACGCGCCACATGATTGATCTATTAGCGCGTCAATATGTGTCCAAACGTGGCGCTCCTCTTGACGCTAATCGACAAATGTGCGTACGTAGATATTATTATTGATACAGTTTACATGCTTGTACTATTGGCAAGCAGTAAAGTGACAATTGTAGGGATTAGATAAATAAGCTCTATGAAAATTAGGATGAATGTATACCCCTAATATAATATACCAAAGGCGAAAACTAATTTATTTGTTTGTTCCACTTTCAACGCTTAAATATTTAGCCGATTTTTGTGAAACTTGGGAAATATATCACTTGAATCTTGAAGATAAATATACAATAACTTTTACCTCACAATGTACTAATATATATATACTAGCTGACCCGTGCGAAGTCTTCGCACTATATCGCCATCTAGCGTGTTCCAAGTATACAATTTGGCTAAGATATTTGATGTGTCGCCCACAGATGGCGCTCATGCCAATTGTTATAAAAATTATTTTTTTGATTAACAAAAAGATTTTTTTCGAATTTTTTTATATTTTTCGCCCGAAGTAGAAAACATAAGCTTTAAGTGGGTATTTTTTTAATTTTTTTTGGTGCAGTAGTTAAAGATATCGAGCCGCTCGACCAAAAAACACCTTTTAGAAATAATATATTTAGATATATATATATATATATATATATATATATGTATATATAAATATATATATATATATATATATATATATATACATATATATATATATATATACATATATACATATATATATATATATATATACACATATATATATATATATATATATATATATATATATATATATATATATGTGTGTGTGTGTGTGAGTGAAGCCGCCAGTAAGAACTAGTATCAAAATAAGTTTTAAACATGATAAATACAAATTTAGAGGTAAATACTGAGACCACACTCAATTTATAAATACTTACACAT
This sequence comes from Druceiella hillmani, assembly GCA_039881145.1. Taxonomy (NCBI): domain Eukaryota; kingdom Metazoa; phylum Arthropoda; class Insecta; order Lepidoptera; family Hepialidae; genus Druceiella; species Druceiella hillmani. The sequence goes on along the minus strand of JAYKKI010000054.1, from coordinate 11,215,397 downwards.
CAAATATTTAAAGGTTACTTGATAGCGTTGTTTATATTAATATTTGGATTTATATTATAGTTCACGTTCTATTTATGTTTTTAATAAGTCTTTAAATTTTTTTGTACCTCCGATCTAAACACCAATATTTATGAGCTCATGGTCATAAATTACGTTACAAAAATAAAAGGAATCCGCTTAATTATTAGACCGGAACTTTCTTTTGTAGAGAACTCCGTATACAACAAAAATATGGAATCAAATAAATATGTCCTTGTAAATGTTATCCTGTGTTCCAAAGGTATCTGAAATCGAATTTATTAAAAGCACTATACTTTTATATTCGTACGTACACGAGATTTGCAAAATAACTTTCATCACATACGACTAAATATATAAAAAAAGAAATTAATTAAATCACAGATTTTTTGTCTATTCTCTATTTTCTAACTAATTTTAAAGGCCATTATCACAAATAATTTGCTAGTAAATACAAATAAAAATGATAAAAAACTCTAATAAACTTTTCATTCCGTTTTAATTTTATTTGTTTCCAAAATCTGGAATGTCATTTATAAACTTTGATGATAATCTAGAAACTGCAACATCACAAAGTACAATTCCCATCTGATTTTCATTCGGAGTAATGTCGCTTAATGAACAATCGGCTCCATTTAAACCGTAATAGCATTAAAACTTTTCTTTTTATCGTCCTGACTATCTGTACGTTTATACCATTTGCTACCAAGGGAAAACTGCAACGATGAAAGACTTCACATCATCAATTCTAATCACCCCTTCACCTCATGCGAGGGTTTGAAATGTATAATACGCTGACTGATGTATTTCTCTACAATATGTCGGTCCATATATTATAATGTGTCCTATCTTAGGCATATTGAAATGCAGTTTTTAACAGGCTATTTTGAAATCTATAATATGTCGGTCCAGATATTATAATGTCTAATATCAGAGGCTTATTTTGAAATCCACTTTTGAATAAGCAGTTTTTCTAATGTTTAATGTCCCGAACAATATATTTCTCCTATGTTGGTTCATGTGTTATAATTTCTCAATGTAATTTCTTCAAAGGCATAGATTTGCATTATACGTTTTTTTTAATGTTATATAAGTGGCGCATGTATTGATCAAATGATATGTGTATAACGTATCTGTGGTATTATATATATGTTATTTGAGGAATACATATGCCACTTAAATATATTTAAAAATAGTGATGCGAATGTATGCCTTAGATACGAGATATTGTTAAAACACTAAATTGACAGTAAAAACCAATCATGTGAAATGATGTCTAAATTTATGATACTTTGACACAATCAATTTATCTCCATTCCAAATTTCACATTTCGTCACAAATTGTAGCGATATTCTTACAATAATTTATGTTTAATGCCTGTACAAAAGACTTACTTCAAAATTGTGTTCATTTTTGGGTTTCTACATTCATCTACATGTCTGTAATACTGTTTTTATAGTCACTGAGTTATAATATTTCAATAATATGCTTATAATAATTTGCATTTTGCTCACTCACAAATACCAAATAAATTTTTCCAAACTTTGAGAGTATCAAATTAGGGATAGTCATAACTTAATTTCATATGGATCTCATATGATTTGTTCTATTGATATTTAATCAAAACTGCATATGAATCTCGTGTGATTTGTTCTATTGGTATTAAAGAAAAAAACTTAAAAAAAATTCCGACAAAAATATTAAAAAGTAAATATTTATAATTTTTATGTATTCTTCCATATTGGATGGATATACAGAATTTATATGGAATTGTAGGAAATGTTTAATTATATTTTCTTCTTTTACATTTAAAATATAAAAGCTTAAAATGTATTTTATTAGAGGAGAAAATTTCATTATTATAATGAAGGGAATCTTATTCATTTGTTACTTTAATTTATTAAAAGATATGTTTTTGAAGCCAAAAAATAAAAACCATGTATCGCTCTATTTAAGAACTTGTAGACTATTTTAAAAACTACGTATTTATAATGTAGATTCATTAGACCAATCTGACGAATCTATGGATAAACGTGAAAATTGCTTCACATACAGGCATTTTATTTTACTAATCATTAAATTAATTCTAATCATCAATCGAATAATATTACTAATTATCTTAAAGGATTAAACGAGATACAAGGAAACAATTTTACCCGTTCCGTTTCCGAATTGTTGCGTCTTTTGCTCACTGTTCTTTACATATTTTTACGATAACGCTCTCATAACATGTATTGATAAAGGTCATGAAACATGAAATATGATAATGGTGAAGGGATGGCTCTTATATTCAGTAGCTCTCTGATAGCGGGAACAATTAAAAAGTTCTTATTTCGTTTTCCAACTTGATTTGGCGTTTTGTTTATTCGACAGAAAATAGCCATATATTAAATTATTCAATGCAGTGATATATTTCTAATTTTAATTCATCAAATGTATACTTGTGACAGAATCATGACATGTTATAGTTTATATATCTTCCCATTCTTTAACTAAACATACCATTAAACATATCTGCCAATTCATTACTCGTAGAAAATGACAATGAACCTATCATCGGAATTTCTATTCAATCCATATATTTTAAAAATTTCTGTAATATCTTACAATATTTATATTATACAAAAATAATAAATAATGCAATTAAGCGATACAGAACTTTTTTTTAAATGCTCTCAATTTAACAAATTAATTCATCCAATAATTTTTAATCTGATTGGATAGAAATATTCTATTTACTTTTCGATTTAAATACTTAAGATGACGTAAGTAGAGATTCATATAATTTAATCACTGCTAAACCAGATGAACAATATTAGCTTTGCTTTTTATATTACAAAATGATTTTCCATCCATAACCACTCCGAGAAAAAAAACGTCGTTCAGTTTTTCGGTCATATATTTTTATTCATTCTACCAACCCTAATTCCCAATAGAAAATCTACAACACGTATAGTAGTTTACGTCACTATACTTCACGATATTTATATTACTGCGACTAACAAAAATAGCGTTCACAATTAAATGAAACTACGTGATGTAGTATTATTTCTACTTTCTTTAATTCCTTTACCACGACCTAGATTTCGTTGTATTACAATATCTTCAGGTGGGATATTAGCAAAAGGAATCTTTACTAATATCCCACGTCGCGGTAAAGAAATTAAAGAAAGTAGAAATAATACTACATCACGTAGTTTCATTTAATTGTGAATATTGCATTTCTACAAAATTAACGCCAAATATATTGAAAAAATAGCGTTGTTAAACATTTTCAATATGGACACACTAAAAATAATACATCGAATTTCTTTAATCATTAACACAACGCTTCACGTTTCCAACACACCGAACTTGCCCTAGATACATGAATGAACTAAAAAGAAAATATCAAATCCTTATTAATCACAGTGATCAAAGTGAAATTATAGGATCAATAACAATACAAATGGCATAGAGACTGCTTTCCGACTAAGGGGTGAAACGTTCGTTTTGATTTTATTCTCGAGGCATGAAAATGGATTCACATGTAGTTTTTTGAACTAATTCTAAATGTACTTTTGTTTTCGAGTTTCGTGATATTTGGAAATATTATAATATAAATAGCTTCAGAATTAATCCATTCTATATAGCTTCCCAATATTTCACAAAAGTCTCAAAACTTTATTCAAATAATTAGGTTGTCCATTGGAAAGACTAATTCTATTCCGAGGATAGCGGAGGGCGCAACAAAAGCGTAACTTCTTAAATAAAGCCCACAAACGTATTCCGCCTCAGCTATGTTTTCTAATTCGCTCGTAGGACTATTTTTGTTACATATATGTTTGAAAAATCAGCATGAAATGAACTTTACATAGAAAAGGAATATCGAGCAGTGTCAATATTTTTTGTTTGTTTATATGTTAATTTTTGTTTATGTTAATTTACGCACAAAATTCAATCCATAAAAATTAATAGCTCCATTATCTTACGAGAGAGGAGTATGATAATCCTACACAAGTTGATAAAAAAATATTTATTGACTTTTTAAAGTAAAATACTAAGAAATATATTTGCAATAACTAAGAAAAATGATATATGGATAGATCGTCATAATAATAAATTTTATAATCTATGCAAATCAGATAGCACAGCAGGTAAATCCTGTCAAAACGGTACTTTCACAAAAAAGTGAGAAGCAGAAAAAGAGAAAGACCCCATACGAATATTGGTCTGTGAAGATTTATATACCTCTATAATCCATATTTGATTACTGAATCTAATGCCTCAGATCGAAAATTTTATATTACACCCAAACAATGTAAATAATTGTGGATGTGGAAAAAAGTAGTGTAAAAACTATGTAACATCAGATATGTATGAGTAATGTTAGATTTAAATTATAAACTGTAACAATGAAAACTTTGTTTTCATTTGTTTCTAAATCATTACACTCCATATATATGTGTGTGAGCGCGCGTGCTTACGTGTGTGCGTGCACATACGTGTGTGCCCATTTTTGTGTAAGAGCGTGTTTTGACACATATGTGTAATGTAAGGAAATTAGTAGAGAAACCCAGTTTCTGTAGGTTCCTGAGTTCAAAATATCAATAAATTTTCTTGTGTGCGTTCGAAACACAATAATTTATGGTTAAAGCAACGGTTAATTTTCATGCAACACACTGTATATTGAGGGGCACCGCACGTAACAACAATGCTATATGACGAGACGTATCGAATCCTTTATTAGCCTTTGATTAATTGTTATGGCTAGAAAATTAATGAACCCAGCAAGAATTCACGACGATGAATAAAACTGAGCTCATCATGTGGGAATGATGAAAATGGCGGAAATTAGTGTTTAATTGAAAAGAAATCTCTTTTTTTCTTGCAGCACGTAACATCCCAAAAGCGAAAAATTTTATTGAATGGCATGAGCGGGACCTGACATTCGTCAGAGTTACGCGTCAGCATACCCAGCCAACGTGCTCGGAGCGCAATTCGGTTCATGAATACTCAAAGTTGAATCCAGGCTTCAGACTAGCTCTTGTTAGTGTTTAATTTGAAGTCGGCTAGTGACGGGACCGTCGGGAGACTGATTCACGTCATTTGTTCGTATCTCAAGCGTTGTTCTAATTATAGATTTGTGTGTAAGCCAATTTATAATAATTAGTTCAGTTTTTAGGATCATGCTGGTATTTTCAAACGATACGAGATGCACTTTGCTTTTTGTGTTTTAAAATAATTTAAATTAGGAAACCGAAATTTTGAGATGAAATTGAAGAAAACTTTCCCCTGGTTAAAATGGTGTTAATACTTGGAATGTGGGACATATTTACTAATGTGCCCCATGGACTGTAAATGTATGTGCATGAGTAAAAGAGAAGTTTTCGCTTTTTTTTTCAAATCAAAGAAGATTCACATTACATAACGTATTTAACATTTATTTATGAATGTGGTTCATGATTAATGTGAAAAAGATATTTTTAAAGTCCTTGATTACTGACGAAAGGCTGTAAAATTTAAATAATTTTAAAATAGGCATTTTTTCACTCATTTTATTTTTTATATCTTATTGAATTTTTGAATACTTTACATATAACAATTTGTACTCTTGTTTGTAACAAATGACAAATGAGTCCATTTATCATACGTTATCACTAAGTCCAAATTGTATCAATTATTCGTCGCGAAAATAAAATTTGGAAGTGGTTGAAAATATTTGAGACATTTTTTTTAATGAATTCTTTAAATTTTGAACAGCCCTAATTTTGAAAGTATTGAACCAGTTTTTTCCAACTAGGAACCGAAAGTTTATTGTAATTTTATATCATCGAATATATAAATGTTTTCTTTTAGCGGATACATACACTGTTGTTTATAACGAGTGAGAATGACTTTTCAGCTTACAAACTTTATTAAACCGCTCACGTAGACGAAACGTCAAATTTTCAGCTGCAAGTGAAACCGGACTTGATCGTCATGTACAAATGCACAAAACGTTCATGAACGTGCGGCCAACATGCAAGAGAGCGTATTCTATCCTACGTCGACTTACTCAGAGCAATTATATATTTTAACAAATGGAGTGTAGCATAAAATAATTGTTTAAGTGTATTCGAGGTAATGCGAGTTCTAGGGAAAGCAGATTTATGTTAATAGTACCCAATTATAAAAAAGTTGTTGTCATAAGATTTCTATTAGCATACTTACCCTTTACACATGTCATTGTAGCAAAAATCACTTTGAACTTGAAAACGACACTCAGGAATTCCAAAACGATATGCACTATAATACATATAAAAATATGCTTAAAATATTTTTTAAGGTTTTGTCGTCATAAAGAGATCTTTTAGAGTTTCGTTATGTCAGATTCTGTTACTCTGAGGATAACTACAATTTCAGACAAATGGACATGACATTTTGCAATAACGTACTTCACCTGTAGATATAAATTTACATGAAAAAAAATTAAACAAAATGTAATATACCACTTGCGTGAAAACGAATGTAAGTAATAAGTTTTAGGTATCATTTAGTTTAATATTGAGAATATTTATTAATTGAAAAATATTTATTAATTTGCGGAGATAGTATCTACACTATAACTATTTTTTGCCGCAGCTTTTAAGTGTGAGTTTCTAATTTTATTCACTGCCGTCTCCGTTCGTTTCTATTTAGATCATCGCTTTAGTAAAAAAATGATTAAGAAACTGGTTATATTTTAAATCCACTACCCTCAAAGTCAAAGCAGCAAAGAAATTAACCAAATGGATTAATTTCTTTTCTGGTTCTGGTTACGTCGTGCTATTTGCTTTGCACTGGAATTATCTTGAGTATAAAAAAATGGTAATTTTAATAAAAGAAAACTACTAAAACTTAAAAAGAAAATACCGATTTTACAAATTTGACTTTTAAACTGTTTCTTTTAAATAATTCTGCGTATGTTTTTTTTCATTAATAAGTCTAAAAATATGAGAATTTTAAAGAAAATGTTATTTGTAGGGCTGCAAGGAATTAGCAAAAGGAAAATACTCGTAAAATTTTCATTTAAATTAAGTCCATACATTTTAATCCTTATGGAAATAAATTGATAAAAATATGTACCCATCAAATTAATAAGCTTTTCTGCATTTAAAATCAATTAATAAATGTGACGTAAAAATATGATTGAACACAAATATGTAAAAATTCGGAACAGAATCCGTATTTTTTTATGATAGGGCGCGGTAAAACGTTATCAAATAAAATAATCTGACATTTCGTGACATTATTTACCTTGAGTACTACATGTTGCCACTGGAATTTACGTACATAAAAATAGTTTATTTCATATGCTATCACTCTCCTAATATTGTAAAGGCATTAAATATAACGAAGCAGCATTTCGGCTTTGTTCAAAATATTAATATCAGATTATCTGGATTGAACTTTTTTTCCTTTTTTTGATTGTTTTAAGTTTCTATACGCTCGGTAACAAATTTTTTGGAAAATGTTTTCTCAGGCTCTATTAAATGAAAATAATATATTAACTTTCCTCGTACCGTAAATTCTATGTGGTAGTCCGCAAGTACTGGCAAATTTTGTTTCCGCTTTGACTTTTTTGCACATTTTTTGTCGATTGACTTGCGAACAAACCTTGGTCTTTCTTTTTTCTATTTAAATGTGGGCATGATAATATATTTATGAATAGCATTTAATGACACATCATTTTAAAAAAATGGCTTAAAAGATACATAAACTAGGGTTTTGAGCCTTTGACCATCCTTCTCTGCATTTGGTCGTCATTAGACTGGATTATTTTGAATACCAACTAAATGTATAAACATGATAGGTGATTTCCTACTCAGTTTGTTCGTTAATAAATCTGCAGACTTGCAAGGAATTACTACCAAACATTGACATATATAGTATGCGTGTAATTTGTGCACCCAAGTAATAAATATACTATTACCCAGTTATTCGGAGTTCGTATGGAATATTATTACCAAAAAAAATGTTTTCGAATGTTTAATACTCAACCACGTATAAATGGTTAGGTATATTTTCATTAAACTTCATATAGGATTAGTTAACTATAACAGTTCATTAAACATAATTCTTTATATAACCATAATTTTGTCTTAGTTTACAATTAAAGAATTAACATATAAACTACTTTTTAATCCGAGGAATAGTATAATTTCTGTAGGACAAAACAAGTTTGTCTTTTTGTACATTAGTGGATTGGCTTTAAACTAATTTTTGCATCCTTTTGGATCTTTTATGATTGCCGCAATATTTATGTAAGATACATCTATGAACGCTTTCGTCTTCAACGTTGCGTTTTTCGTCTATAGCTGTGGTTTTATTTTAAAGAAAATCTAAAGAAAGATTTAGTTCCTCACGAATTTTATTCATTTAAATGCATATGGCGCCGTTGTTATGCAGTTTCTTACTGATTTGTGGGAACGCGTGACGTGAAAACACTGTCGTTTAATATGCTTTCGTATGCGACCTTCGTTTTGTAAATTATCGGAAACCTATGATATACCAAACCACATTAAAGCGTTATTTATATTATCATACATAACATTTTCAATATACATAATCTATTCTGTCAGAGTTTTATTATATGTACAAATATCAAGCTACAGGCTAAGGTTGAAAAGTGTTAATTTGTAAATTAACTTTTCTTCTAATATATTTTCATCACTTTAGGTTAAGCTTCTTAGGCAAGATTTAGTTGATTTAAGTTCAATATTATTTCGTTACGAAAATCAGAGATATTGCCACATATTAATGTTGCAAGTATGATGGTAAACTCGTCATGTAAAATTAACAATGCTTACTTTTAATTTGTCATTAAAATAAAAGTTGCTTTAAAATGTCAAAGAATTCATGAATTACTTATCGAAATATTCTTCCCATCCTACAACAAAATTTGTCAAATACGTTTCTTAATACTCAACTTAGAAATAAATATTATTTGAAAAATTGTCGCCATCAAATAAATTTGAATAGGTTTTTTCGAGGCAAATCAATGCTGATTGAGCCGGGGGCTGTGACGTAACCCCCCTTAGTTATCACTAACCGGGGGTGGAGTCGAGCGCAGCAAAAATAGAGTGTAACGGTCTCGCTGCAGGCGAACAATATAGCGACGGCCAGTCGCACTACAAACCGGTCGTTTCCGGTAGCATGAATTTGTATTTGCGAGTTCTCAGTAATGACGAGTAATTGTTATTCAAGTAGGACGAATACGTCGCTACACGAATTGCAAACAACAAGCGTAATATTGCGCTTTTGTTTATACAGAGTGTAACAGAACACGCGTTTGAAAAATTTTGAACCATGGCAACGTCTCTGTGTAATTTTACCTATTTATATGTAAGTATTGTACGTTTTTTTTAAACTTTTTGATAAGTTATTTGGCCAGATTGTAATATCTTTTTTACAAATTATAGGAGACACCTGCCTCCCATTATCTGTCCCCATGCCTCCCATTATCTGTCCCCAGTGATAAGGGAATCTATCAATTTTAATTATTTAGACATAACTGTCACATCGAAATTTCAATGTGCTTCACATTTCGTTCCTGTTTCTTCTTTTCGAGGTGCATAAACTTAAAAAGCCATTATTTTGTATAAGATCAACTTTGTGTTTTTCGTAATCGCACTTTTCGTATATTAGTTACATCATAACATCGTGTCACTTTTTCATGGTTAAACTACTCGATTTTTATGATGAGCCTGTCACTTTCTAAGTCGCCCTCGATCCACTCTGCTCTTCGGTTAACGACGACAAATAGAGGTCGCGTCGCATCCTGAATAATTCCTAAAGAGCGTAATCAAATTGTATTTGTGGGCCAGTGGTAATTTCCATATAATATTTTTTCGTAATGCGCGTAACTCGATAGATGTATTTGACAGGAATAATAAGAAATATTGGGAGGGGAAAGGGATGATATTTTTAACTTATTTTCCAAAACAATTTTGTGAGCGTATCTTATATAAAAAAATGTGGTTAAGATTTTATAGAGTTATTTTCAGTTCAAGAAAAATAATTTTGCATGCCTTTAGTAACGAAGCCTCAAATTGGTTTTTACTTTTAGTAACTATATTCACTCTTTTCATTTACATATATATATATATATATATATATATATATATGTATTTATATATATATATATATATATATATTTATATATATATGTATATTGATTGGCATTTTGACATAATTTTTTTATAAAGATAATTTATTAATAGTTATTGGATGTAGCTGATGTTCTCATAATTGAAGATCTGAAGTTAAAACGGTCATTTTTGGATCGCAATAGTATTCTATGTAAGTATAAAATTTATTTGAAGAAGAAAACTAATTATGAGAATAGATTAATTTTGCCTCAAAAAAATCATTTAAATTTTTTTTGTAAGTTTTAAGTACATATTTGTGTCGAATTTGATTAACTATGACGTTTGATATATAAAATAGATTTATTTTATTTGTTATTTTTGAAATTCATTCATAAAAATGCAATATTTCCTTTGATATTCAAGTTCATTTTTAATAATTACAAGTTATTTTGGTGTTATGCAAAAAATTCCTTTCATATTATTTATATTATTTAATTTCTGCATAGCATGGAATCCTAATGTACTAAGAATTACTTAAAGGATAAGGATCAGTTTCTGATAGAAGGGTGCACAACGAACGTAAATTCAAGATTGACGCATCTTTGTTATTTGTGAACCGATCGAAATGAAACCAAGCCTAAATTTTAGCCCAATCCAATTTAAATATTTCACTGAAACCAAATTCGAATCAGTTCAGTCGTTCCTGAGAGCAGTGCACAACAAAAGTGCTCAAGGACAAACAGACAAACATTTTTAAAACCATCGTTTTTGGCTTAGTATCGTGTCATTAGTAGATAGCACTCAGTTTTACTTAACAATATTTAATGTATTATATGTATAGATGAAATTCCGCAAAAAGAGTTTTAAATTCCTTATATAATTTTTCTTTCTTACTCGATACAATAGTGAAAGAGGAAATATTTTTAGAGTATTTAATTTACCTCTACAAAAATTTCCAAAACACGGAACAAACTTAAAATTCAGAAGTATACTCTATACTTAAAAACATCAAAGGAAGAGTCCATAATGTATTGTGAAGTCGAGAATATCAGAAGAAATATATAAAGCGGCAAGGAAGAAGGAATAAAAATGTAAACAGTACAGGACAAGTAGTTTCTGGAAGATCTCTCGCAGGATATTTAATATTTCCGATGATGAAATGAAAGTATATTTTTTCCTCAAAATGAAACTTGGTCATCAAGAGTTTAAAGTGAAAACTGCTTTTAGTAAAATCAAAACGGAAAAATTCTGAGTGTTAAACAAATTAAACCTGAATCAGAAGGAACGTGAACACAAAAAAGCAAAGTGATTTAAAATGCCCCTTCTACCTTCAGCTAAAGTTGAAAACGTATTAAACAAACTAAAAACTATTGAGCCCCTTTACTAGACTTAATAACATATGATGTCCCATATTAATACGTTGATCGAATTAAAATAAAATGGTCAATTTTTTACAAAACATCAAAAATAGGTTTTAGCTGCACGGCTTATTGAAGAATTATTCAAGAGCTATATACTTTGTCGTGCATATTTTAATATATGGCTAATCATTTTGGTAGCGTAACTAAAAATAGGCCGCAATCTACAAACTATTCTCTAATGTGCTTCGCAAATATTCCTTAATATTCATGCAGGTCAATAACTTCACAGTGTACATAAGGATACATGTACGGTAGTATAAACTGCATCAAAATCCATCTATCCAAAGTTGAGTTATAAGTTGAGAAACAGAAAGTCGCATGGATGCAAGCCATTGCTATTAATAAACATAATACATAGGTCATATACTGCACTGGTATGCATAATTTACCAAAGTGAATCAGTTTAAAAAAAAAAGGTTATAAATTAAGAATATAGGCACGATACTACAAACTACCTCAAAATTCATCCAGAAAAAGAATAGTTATAAGTTGAGAAATAGAAAGACACAGACCCAAGACATTGCTATGTATAATATATGGGTCATTTATTGCATTTTTATACATAGTTTATCATAGTGATTCAGTTAAAAAAAATGTTCAAAAATCTCGTATCCGTTAACTCGTAGGAGGTGTATAAGCTAATTATCTACTTAATTGTCCTTTATATTTAAAAAAATGAAAAAAGAGTATGTCTTTTCATTACGATTTTCAGATACACATTCATTTAGTGATTGGTTATAAGCTGTACGTCTATTTATAACTAAATCAAGTCGAACACCATTCTAACACAGCATAGTTATATATTATTTTAAAAAATTTAACATGTACTTCATCCATAAAGTTTGCAGTTCCAGCTGCACTTTTTCCCAGTTATCAAAGTATCAGATTACTACTTAATATATATAAATAATAACTAAGTAAGTTAAATAATATACAAGTAATACAGGGTTGGTTTTCATTTATTGTTACAAATAAAAAATAAGTCACAACTGTTTAAAATGCATTGCATTAGCATAATTGTTAAAAATCATGGAGCCACGAACCTTCGTCTAATGGAAAACATAAATGGAAAGTAATTTTTATTACCTCGCTATATGAAATACTAATAATTGGAAATTTGAATAATCCTTGTCTCAGTTCTTATCTTATATGCATATGTACAAATAGTATAATCGAGAGCGAAACAGACGACTCCCTTTTCTGGTAAGCCAGCATGGCTTTAAACCAGTAATTTGGCTTTATCAAAATTCAAACTATTTTAGAGACCATAAATGAATCTTTCTCTCTCTGGAGATGTAAATACTTAATTAAATGATTTATTGCAATTTTGATTTATTAAGAGAGCGAACTAAAAGGAGAAATTCAGCCGGTTTTCAATTAAGTAATCTGCTTCGTGTTAATAAAGTTTTCGTTGTTTATATAAATTTTGACGCTTCTTATGTAAAATGATGATATTGAGTCGTAAATGAAGTTCAGAGTTTCTCTTAGTTTTTTTATACTGATTAAGTGATTTGAGAATTACTCTTTGAGACTGCGATTTTTTGTGGGGTTATAGCATTTAATCTAATTTTGGAAAATATGTACATTGGCTTCACAGGGTAAAGGTCATTCTCATGTGTTTTTGACAGATATTTTTTGTATTCGTTTTAATTATATTTTGATAACGGTAACATTTATATTGATGTATTTAGCGAAATGTATAGAATAATCTTGGACTTATTGCTTTTAAAAGTATACATTTTTACAATAATCCAGTCAAATAGAAACATAACCTAAGAGCTCATTAGCTTCAATAATATCTTATGGTAATTTAATCTGCAAAATAATGACACCGTACGGGTGAACTACTTAATAAATATTAGAATAAATGCTTTTAATAGTAAATGCACGTCCACAAAACAAAAATTGAAACTTGCTTAATTAAAATTTACAGTTTGGCAATCTTATCGTAACGTTAATTTTGTTAGATTAAATAATTCTCGTATAATTTATTTTCGGATACGACAAACATATCGTTATACTATTTAACTATTTTTACATAAGTAATACTGTTGAGCGCTAATACATTATAAAATAATAATGCTCGGGGCAAAGAAGAACGGGTACTGTTGTTTGAACTTTAATCTGCTACATAAACACTAACACTGCCAATATTTACACATATTTGAACATGTTATCTAATGAATAGTTGTAAGGGGAATTAAGTTGATAATGATATTGACGACAGATCCTTAGTTATAACTTTTTGGTTCGGAAACTCAGCACCAATAACACCCTTCCACCATTATGCCCAAACAAATCAACCGCCAAAAGGGAGATTTAGCAAAGACGACATAAACTATTTCATCTTATTGAATATATTTGGCATTAATTTTGTAGAAATTCGTTATTCACAATTGAATGAAACTACGCGATGTAGTATTATTTCTACTTTCTTTAAGTTCTTTACCACGGCCTAGGTTTCGTTGTGTTACAACATCTTCAGTTGGGCTATTAGAAAAGATTCCATTAATCTTTGGTAATAGCCCACCTGAAGATGTTGTAATACAACGGAACCTAGGTCTTGCTAAAGAATTGTAAGAAAGTAGAAATAATACTACATCACGTAGTTTCATTTAATTGTGTATTTCATATTATATGAATGAACTTAAATTAGTCCATTCACACAAGATGAAATAATTCACCAGCATAATACATTCACCAGCTTCTCAGGAAAATTGGGACCAAACATAGTGAATACCAGTGAGTGCTCCGCGACAAGAACAACGTAGACGAAATCAATTGTTGAAAATCTGAGGAACCAGTGCCTGGATCTTATCCATGGTACAGCAAGAGACGGAAAATAATGAAGATTTAGCGGCACTAACGGCAACGATGATTTCAAGATTGGCTTCAACCAGATTAGCTAGAGATTAGAAAAGAATAGTCTTAAATAACGTATGTGTTATAAATGTTCACACAATAGAAGATTTTCAAAAATTCTCATAATTTCGATTGAAGCAATGTAGGGAAAAGTTGAATATTCCAATAAATATAAGTATATAAGAGACATTTAAACTGACAAATAAATATTTTTGTGGGAAAAAAACTCGACTTTCAAGACTTCAGAAAGTGATTTTCAACAGGATTCGAAAGAATTGATTGCTGCCGTCTACCAAATGCGGGTTTGCGAATATTTCATTACTTCGAATGGGGAAAAGTCACAAGACAACAGGTGCGAGAAGTTATTTTAGAAGTAATAACGTACTATCCAGCCGGGCGTACCGCCGTCGCATTTTCAAAGACTTGAGATCGATTAGGAGATTAAATGAAAAAAAACTCTCAACGAAATAATGGAGCGAGACAATAATATTTTCAATAGTCAAATGTAACACCACACGCTGAAGCCACGGCGGAAACGTAGTCAGGCTCTTCCCCTGTTCATTTTGTACTCGCTTTAAATTTCCCGCCTGCTTTCTCAAACTTCACCTTTAGAAAAAGTGTTATGACTTTGTCAATTTCATTCTTATTAACCACGGTTCCTACAATATTAAAGTTTTTCATGAAGGAAACTTATTCAGTTACCCGAGGTGGGACTTATATACCTGTACGCGTATTATAATTATAAAGGGACTTGTATTGTAGAAATTTCAAGTGCTTTCGCATTTAATGAAATGCATCGAATTGTCATATGTTTGACCGTTCACAGAATTTAGAAAATAAATATAATTGCCTGACTTAGATTAATTCACTCATCAAGGCCAAGTAAGATAATGTTAACAATAGCTAGTTATTCTACATAAAGTCTAATTAAATATTGATTTACATTTATCAGCTTTTACTATAACCGAGGGGTAATGATGAAATTAGGAAAATTTTGGACTTCAAGGATTATAATAGACTTAAAGTTATAATGAAAACATTGGTGTATGGAAATTTAAATTTAGGGAAAAATTTATTAAGCTGCGGACTCATGATTTAAAAACGAAATTTAAGCAAGATCTAAAGATAAGCAAATTAAAGTGAAGTTACTATTTAGAAATTATAGTAAAGAAGATAAGTTTTTTGAGTTATGTACAGTTGATTCATTATTTTCACTATTTATGATCACATTTGTATTCATTTTATTTTAATCACTAATTTAAATTTTATTTACAAAACAATGCCAAAGGATATTTAAGAAGATGATTTTTTTGAGTGGTTTACAATCGATTCAACATTTTCACTATGTATGTACATATTTGTGTTCATTGGATTTTAACCACTATTTTGTATTTGTAAAACAACTACCGAGGACGGTATTAATGCAAATCCATTGAAATGTCTAATAAATAGTTATAGGAATTCAATCATATAGCAGGTGTTTGAATTTTTTAAAATTTTCGAAACACATAGTTGAAAAAATAAACGATGGGAAATACAATGTGCACCATTTCGAAATTTAATATTTCGCAAACGGAGCTTGAATATTAAAAAATTAACAGATTCTCAACTACAAATGATTTATCTAACGGTGAAATGAGAAAAAATGAAAGTCATTCAGTATTCTTATTTAAGTCATATTAATTATTAAAATGTTCACGATATACTCCCTCTATTTTTTAAAGACCTATGCAAAGATACCCTGTGCAATTTGGGTATTCCCATTTAAAAAAAAAATTTACCCGCTTTACATGTAAGGAATGTAACCTATATTTTTTAGAAGATTTTACAACATCCTAAATATTATAATTATGCTGAATTTTAGGCTCCTAGTACTAATAGTCAGCGATCAAAACAGTTTTCATAGGGACGGATGGAATCTATAAGTTTTCCTAGTTATATGGAATCCTAACAAGGTGACAAAAACCTGTAATGGAAGTAAAAAGTAAAATGGAAATAAAATAAGAAGGAAGAAATAAAGAAAAATTTATAGGGAAGCATTATACTAAAAACCTTCAAAAACTACTAAAAACACTACTAAAAACCTTCAAAAACTACCAGAAATGGTTTGAATAGTACCTATTTAGAGTAAAAAAAATTCACATATTTTACGTTACGTGTCATATCACCATGGATCGGATTTTCGGGAGTGATTTCAGGGCTGGACTGCAAGGTAAACATTTATTAATATAAATAAATTATTACATTATTTCCATAAAAAAACGGTTGTTAGTTTACCGATAATCAAGAACATGGACTCTTGGCCATAAAAAAATATTCTGCAATTCAGTGAAGGGAAACATTGTTTTTCTTTAAATAAGTGAAAACGCATTGCTCACACCCTTTGCACAATGGTAGCGGTTAACTGTTAATTGCTTGAAATGAGACATTTGCCTAAAAGTGTGACGGGATACATGTTGATTTACTAATTCATTTGTTAGTTTTCTCTAGTTTACAATATATTTCGTTCACCGGACTGGTGCTGGGCATCGACGAAATTATCATGGCCCGTCTGGCCCGTTTTTATCTACATACTATCAAATATTTTAAAATAAAATACATTATTTCACCGGTACTTTTCACTTTGCATCTAATACAAAGACTTTCTTAGACCGGTTATATATATATATATATATATATATATATATATATATATATATATATGTGTGTTTGTATATATATATATATGTATATATATATATATATATATATATATATATATATATAATGTGATGTGTTAATTTACATAAAGATGCGTACATATACGATATGTGCGCTCCTTTAGAAAAAATTGATCTTAGTTTTTCTTTTCTTTTCTGACTTGTCACTACAAGTTTAACAAACAAAAAAACATTGTAAACAAATCCGTATCCGTACCCCGTGCTACTCCTGCGCTAATTGTTCGTTCCTGTCAGCGTATTAGAAAGTTGTTTGTTTATAGATATTGAACATCGGTCAGTATTATCAAAGAATTAACTTCGAAAATTGGCACAAAAATAGATGCATTTCAACATTTTTTTAAAGAAATACTTTCAATTTATTTGTATTGCTTGTTTATATTTTTTTACCAATAGTAATAATGTATAAATATACAAAGAAAATGTGTTGTGCATCAACAAAAAATTCCTACATGACAAAATCCTAGTCTCGGAAGTCCCGAAATATATTAAAATAAGATATAGTAGTGATAAATTTAACGATGTAGTGCCGGAACACAAAGTTTTATTGCGACGTTAGTTTATTTTTAGAGTTAAGCTACATATTGTTTTTACCATATAATTTGTTCATTGTGATTTATTTAATTCTTTATTACTTTTGTCTTGTTCATTTTAGTTAGTCTTTTACTTAACGGTACTTAATTTGATTTATTATTTTTTTACTGCAGTATATAAACACTCTTGGTAATATTTTAAGTAATATATTGTTAAATATATTTCCCTTATTTAGGTTAAATCAATTATGACTATATCTGGAATGTACAGAGTTAATGTTTTTAATCTGTCCGGTTATGGTTTTATTTACTTTAATATTTTTATAGTTAATAAATTGGAAATGTATTTGAGAAATAAATATAAAAATTTGAAATATCAATCAATTAGTTTCTTTTTCATCCACAAAATCATTTTATTACAAACTGTGAAGTTAACAAAGCAATACCAAAAACTTATTCTTTTATTGCATTGTAAATAATATTTAAATATTTTCTTTATAATATAAAATTTCTTACTAATGAATTTAAAAAAAATCTGAATTTTGAATTAAACCTCGTTTCAAAATTTCCATAAAGCATATGTAAGTTAAAAATATTTTTCCTGCGTTATTATTTTTAATTAGTTGATATATTATTTTATATACTCTTTCCAGCAATGATTTGGGGCTATGTTGTTAAGCAGATAAAATATTTTAGAAGATCTTTAAAACATATATGTAACGTTTCGCTAAAAACTGGCACTAATCCCAATCGTTGGAAAGCGATTCGGCTAACACCTGTAACTAAGGGTGATTCGGGTAACATATAAAGCTAAGGCTGGCAGATGTAAATCTTTTCAGACCGGTTGCTGTCCTCTCTGCACCGGTTAAATTATTAAACTTTGTTCTACATAACAACATATACTCGAGCTACGGAGGTCAAATCTGTGGTTTGTGGTGGTTATGAATCTTTTATGGTTCCTGAACTATGATGCCTTTGAAATGTCATGGTGACTTTGAATCTCAAGTAAATATTGCACATTTTGACTACCTGAAAGCTTTCGATTATGTAGATAACGATATCTTATTAAATAGCCTTGGCGACGCAGGGTTGTTCGTTCCACTTTTACTATTATTTTCTTCGTATCTTGCGGATAGAAAACAATTCGTACGAGTGTGCAACTTTCCATCTGTGACTTACTTTACACGATCGGGAGTTAGCCGGGGTTCGAATCTCGGGCCTCTACTTTTCACGATTCTGATAAACGATATTGATCGTCCGGTGAAAACTGTGTTATTTGTTATTCGCGGACGACATGAATTTTTTATTGACATCAAGGATGCAGAAGATAGCGAACGGTTGCAGCGCAATATCAGCGCCATCGTTGAGTGGAATGCAACGACTTACAACTTAAGTGGAGTGCAGCAAGCGGCTAGTGGAGTGCAGCAATCGGCATAGTGAACTATAGCGGAGCATATGCTCCTATCGAATACGAATACGCGGTCATCATCAATTTGTTTGCTCTACGCTTCATTCGTGTAAAGCCGATGAAAATCCAGCTCCATTATTTGGAGCCCACACGAAACCAAGTATAGTTTGATGTTTGAACGTATCCAATAGACGTTCCCTCGATATCAGTATATGAGACAATATGGTTACTTTCCCTTCCTATTTCCTACCGAAGTCCTCTTGGTATGCTAGGTTTCCATTCTTTGCAACTTAAAAGAGAAGTTGCACTAATTGAATTTATTTTCCAGCTATTAAAAGAAAAATTCTGTTTTCTGCATTATTGACTAAATGTTCATTCTTCATTGCTGACAATTTCCTACGTTGCAGCAATCACAACCTATTTGTTATACCATCTTCTAGAACGACTACATCAGAACTCTCCAGTACTCAACCTGATTGAGGTCGCACCAGAGAATGATTTATTTATGACGCGTGAAAGTAAATTTTCCGAATCGTGTCGTCTTTATCTTTTGTAGTTAGCTTGTAATTTGTATTCATGTTTAATCTAAAAGTTTAAATTTTGTTAAACCATTTTTATCGTTATGTATAGGTTACCTGTAGTATAATGATAAATGTGTTTTTGTGTAAATAAATAAATGAACTAGTTAAACAATTTATTTGAAAATAATTTCAAGTAGAAGGCAGGGCGAAAATTTATTAGGAGGTTAGAGAATTATATTAAAAATGGCCTTTTGTGATAAAAAGTGATGTATAATTTTTTTTATTTAAAATTTACTTTTGAATAACTCAACTAATGACCTTTGTATACACAATTAAATGAAACTACGTGATGTAGTATTATTTCTACTTTCTTTAATTTCTTTACCACGACCTAGGTTTAATTGTATTACAACATCTTCAGGTGGGATATTAGCAAAGGTTCTTTATATCTTTGCTAATATCCCACCTGAAGATGTCGTAATACAACGAAACCTAGGTCGTGGTAAAGAAATTAAAGAAAGTAGAAATAATACTACATCACGTAGTTTCATTTAATTGTGAATAATGAATTTCTACAAAATTAACGCCAAATATATTCAATATTCAACAACCTTTGTATAGTTCGGTATGATCAGCCTGGTATGATCAGCAGAATCCGGCCTTTGTCTAGGACACACAGGCATAAAAAATACTTACAATTGCACATTCAAAACTTTGTTACGTTCTGTTCATATCACAATACGTTAAAAACAATGAAAACATAAAACAGCGGAACAAAATAAATTAATCGAAACGACAGAATATGACAGTCGTCGGCGTGTACATTTTTCGCTTATTCGGGGGGCTAGTATCGTATTTTCAATTTTACGACACATGCAAAACAATTATTTTACTCTTTGCCTGAAATCAAGGAATATAATAATTTTGTGCCCACCTGTCGACATGAAAATGTATATTGACCAGAGAATTCTTAGTAAAATACATGGTGTTTGAATTATAAACCACTAAAAATTGTTCCTGTGACTAAGCTACTAAATTTTTTAAATTCATTTTTAGTGTACGGCTGAAAAACGCCATCTAGTATATGAGGATTTATTTAAAGTCAAGTGGTCGAATGCACATTATATTTAAATAGCATTTGAATAGTTAATCAAAAAATTTCCGAAAGATTTATTCTACCCAACCCTAATGTAACGAAAAGTGGAATATCTTGAATATCGAGTTCTCTCTGGTTCATCTAGTAAATATTTCTAAAGTCTTCTAATCTTACATTAAGTATTTGATGATGTCCAAAAAAGGACATAAACAATTTTAAAATGGAATCCCAATGATATTTGGAGACATAGATTTCATGGCATTATGGGTAACATAAGAAATTCTTTAGCAAGACCTATTTACGGATAAAGCTATCTATTTGAAATACTATTGATATTAAAATATGTCTGAAAAGTAGTTCTATTTATAATTGGATGAAAATGTTGAATATTTAGTGATGGCGTAATATTTGTCCCGTTAAAATATAATAAAAAGGTTTATTCCATGAAATCTAATCTAATTATTTCTACATCATAAGTCAGCAGAATTATACGTTCAAAACAACCTTTTAATTTATTCGGAAAAGCTTAGAAAAATTTAATCAATTTCTCTTCGTTTGCAAAGTTAAAATGTCGGAAAATATTTCTTCATATATGGTCATGAATACACGTCGCATTTGACTAGCCCTATTTCGCCACCATTATTTCTAAATATAATTAAGAGTAGTAACATTTCTGTTAATGCTTAATAATTTCTATTTTCAAATTATTTGTTTGCTTAAATTTCCATTTTCAAAAAAATTTCCTAAAAATATAAATGGATTGTTCCGAATTATTTGTATATGTGAGGTGCATTTTCAAGGGTAAAACTAATAATTTAAAGCCTTTAATATTTCACAAGCTCAAACTATAGTAGAATTACATTAAAATACATAATTTTTAAAAGTTTGAGAGGTTCAAATTCGACATACAATTGCTCCTCACCTCATATGTTGAGGAGCCTTGCGGTAGATACCATGGTCTTTTTTAATATTAAAAAACTTTTTCACTTCAAGTTTATTCGCTGAAGTGGAATCGCTCTTTGGGCAGTCTATCTTCGTTGAGTGCCTCCCCAGTGGATATTTGTTTGGTGGTTGCTGAAGTATTTGTTTTGTCGTTTTTTCTAAATATTTAGGGTAACATTTTGAATACGTTTAAACTCATTTAAACTTACTCATCCTCTTAATTTCATTTCATTGAATATGTAAGGCCGTAGTCTAATAAGTTAGTTAATAGGAACTATAATTTCGTAAAATGGTTTAAAATGCAAGTAATGTGTTAATTAGAGGGTTTTGTAAATTAACATAATATGTATGTATGTATATACACATTCACACGCAAAAGTTTGAAGCCAAATACATTATATTTTAAAAGTCGTAAAATACAATAATAACTATGTTGTGAATTTGAAATGTGAAGCAATAAAATGGTCAAAAATTCTAATATTAATAATTAACACAAAGAAAATTTTGATAAAACTAGGTTATTAAGTTGGATTGGGCTTTCCTATTTTTACTTTCACGATATTTTTTTATGATTAATGATTACGATGCCAACACTATATAAAAATTGCAATTGAATCAGTGTATCTAAACGGAAGTTATTTGTGAATATTAAAAACCTGTGAAGCACTAGTAAAACCCATACTATAAGGGTTACATGTATGGAATATGTTTTGGCACTTATAAACATTTGCTCATACTTAGTACTTCTATAGAATTATTTAAACATATTAATTTTTCACAATGTTAATTTACTGCAATGTATCATATAATGTAACTTTCACACAGTCGAAAAACATTATGAATATTTAAAAAGTGGGATAATCGCTGTAATTATTCCTACTCGTCCAACGACACTTTATTAATCCTGTTTTGTTTATGGTTTCTAGTTTAGTAGTTTCTGAGACAAGGAGTTGAAGTTTTATATTATTGTATATTACTTGGAATGTGTTTTTAAATGCGCTATTTAAAATTGTGAAGAAATATTTTATACTTCTCATCAATAGGTATAAGACCCTTGTTTACTTCGTAATTAATTGTTATAGATTTTAGAACCAGGCAGTGGTGCCAAATTGTGGGTTAATTAAAATGTACTATCTGTTATTTATTTCATAGTGATAAAAACATGGGGAACGGCATCTAGAATCATCGCTAAAGTTTTTCTGCAACCTTTGCGTTGGCTTCCAAAACCCATATTTTTCGTAATTATAGTGCGTGGGTACATAACTTTTTCGCATTATTCTCAGTATATCTGGAGATATAATAATCAAAATTACAAAAAGTAAGTTTTGGAGACTTAAAAACCACTCCTTTCAAGCAATATCCTAGACTACTCACGGAATTAAACAATTTTTTTTTCAAGTAATTTGCCCCTCTTAAATTTTCAAACAAATATTTTTTAGTTCTAGTTATTGCGATATACGTATGTTAATATATTTTATTAGTATGCCAAAATTTCAAACCTTTGTGTGTAAATGTAAATCTTGCTATTCTATTCGAAACTGAAATTAAATCTGCTGTATGGTTTTTGATACCTTTCCACCATGAATCTGACCTTATTAAAACTATATCTCTCACACATATACATAAGTATATAGTCTTCATGTTCTATAACTTTTTCTCAATTTTTTTAATTTCAGAGGTACCAAATATAACCCTTTTAAAGTTATGAAAGCAGTATCCACCTTTATATTGTCTTCCCTTTGTTGACAATGACCGTACATTTAGTGTTTCAATTTAAAGCTTCCTTCTAATGGAGGGTTTTAGTCTAAGATTCCCGCGGTGATCATCTATACTGGGAGCTATTTTGCTGTAATTACTTATAACCGTACTTTTTGATATTTTGAATCAAATTAAAATATTTTTATTAATTTAAATCAACTATTTCAAGAGATTCACACAGTTATGGGAACCAATTCCGTGTGTGCCATGACACGCACTTGACAATTTTATTTTCAGGAAATGACATCATATTACGCATAATTAAATTCAACTCTTATGCAAATATCTTATTTGGTATTAATTTTAACAAAAAACCTCCAGTTTTAGAACTTTGGAACTTAGGAAACTAAAAAAAGCAAATATTCTTAATCACGTGTTTTCAAGTGGCATTTGGATAGTTACCTGATGTTGTATTCCGCAATATTTACTCCGTTTTCGTAAATATGTTTTATTCGAAGGTTTTTTTATACAGACGCCAGAGTCTCATTAGTCTAGTTTTGCAATATTTATTCAAGAAATATGATAAAATTTTATTATATATTGCTTTTATCTGAAAATCAGTTAGTTCTTTACTATATGCATTTACGTGTTAAATGGTCTTTGAAATTTTAATGTAACCTTTATGCTCTTTGTTATATTTAATTAAACTACTATCATTCTGTTATTTAAAAGAATAAATTTAACAGATAAAAGTAAACAGGTAAAGATACAGGTTGTTGACAAAGAAGTGAATTAAAGAAATAGCGTGATAAGTTTTTGTAAAATATAAACTATTTTATATATAAATAAAGTACATTTATAGCAAGTTTATTACTTTATTCTATATTATTAAATATTTAACAATAATTTTGGTTTGTAAACCTAGAATTCTAGTAAGATACAGGTATTTGAGCATTCTGTTCCGAATTAATTGAAAATATAACACTACATATAATTTTTTCTTTGTTTAGTATATAAAATTATAAAAAAATATGTTTTTAACGAAATAATTACAACCGAGGACCACATTTCCTAATAGCATAAAATGCACCCAGGACAAAAAAGTTTATAATTAATTTTAAAATACATTCACTTTGTAGATAATCGTACTATTTTTTCTTCTTTATGTATCTTTGGAGAAAAAAAATTCCCTTGCTTTTTCTTGAATAATTGTGTCGCATTCTCTTGAACAAACTTGTCAGGCAATTATGAGTTAAACATCTACGAATGATCTTTGTCGGCGACCACAACACAGATATCTAACCTTCAGTGGAATTTTAAATTATAAATCGAAAAGACACTATAAATTACAGTGGAAATTGTTCTAAAAATCTTGTAACCATTTAGGAAACATGTTTTGCATTCCAAAACTCTTACTCCATGCTCAATATTCGATACTTAAATTATTTTAAATTTACGTTTCATTCAGTCTTACGAAAAGTTGGAAATTCATCATTTCTTTATTATTTAATTTGTACGATATACCAATATTCGAATATCAAAGGCACGATGCAAATAGAAACCTATGTAATATTATGATAGAAATCAGCAGAATAAAGGTAAAACTTAACAAGAACGTTTTAGAACTAGGCATGCGCATTATGTCATTTATTAATATTCAGGTCCAGCCATCGATGATATGCACCATATTTGCCTGTGAAACTTGAAAATTAAAAATATTTCTAAATACATCGAGTTATTCAATGAAATAAGAATGGCCTAGATCAGAATTGAACTTAATTGTAAAAATTAGGAAAATGCCATCTTCTAACACAGCAACATATAGTAACGATTCAGAAAATTACTGCGTAACAGTCACTGCCATCTTGGAAAGGCGAACATCAATAGTCTAAATGTATTTCAAAATAAATAACTTAAATGACGAAATATGTTTGATCTGTTGGCATATAGATTAAAGTACAAATTTAGTTAATGTGTAATAATCAACAAATTCTGAAGCTTCTGAATGATTTAATTATTTTCAAAATTTGTCATTTAATTTTGATGGAGCGGTGTGAAATTGAAAATTGTTGAGGGATTTATTAAATCTTTATGATTGATAATATTTATACGAGACATCGATAAATATTATCAATCATAAAATTATTTTATTTACGTTATGCATAAAATTAAAAGGGCAGATTATAAATACAAGGCATATCTTTTTAAAAGAAAATATTGAGAACTCCGGTGTATTTTTTTTATAATCGTATATACAATGTAGTAAATAGTAACAAGACTTTTTTGAATTCCTCTCGAAAATATTATTGCGTGTTTATTATTGAAATATAATATATTAGATACATATCCTATGTAGAATTTTTTTTTGTTTTCACAATTTTCTGAGTGGCAGTTGTATGTTATAAATTTTCTCCCCTTTTTACCCCCTTAGAGGAGGAATTTTGAGAAATCTCTTCTTAAAAGGTGCCTTCAATATAAAATCAATACGTTCTCTAAATTCAAAATTCAAAATTCATCAATTGAACTACGAAATCCAAAAAAATATTCAGATTGTTTCGAATAAATAATATATCTTTTATAATAGTGAGCTTTTTATAACCTCAGATTTTTGATAAGTAAAAAACAATATAATTTCAGAAGATATGGAAACGCCGTTAGTTCACTGCTCTTAAACCATAAAGAAACATTTTTAAGCACCAATTAAATAATCTTTAATTGATACGAATTAAATAAACACGCGTATTATTAATATACTGTTACATATTCCTCACTTATTGGGTCATTTCACTAGAAATACTTAATTTTATATAGAAAATATATCAAAGGTTGTTACATAATATAAAAATTTATAATCGAATCTTGAACTATAAAAATATTGACATAGCCTCGATAATAACACTACTTTTGCTAGAAGTATACAACTTAAATACCTTTTCGGTACTCTGCCAGTGACAACCATAGTCACCGTAATAGGACATTCAATGTGATTTTTATCCATACAATCTTCGATAAAACAATAGAATATTTGAAGACTGGCATTTGTCGTTAACGGGGTACTCATCACTATCACATACGTTTTATAAAAAATTATATACAGTTTTTTAACGGTATAATTGGTGATATTCTCATACCCGACAATTTCTTTTTTCAAGAAGTTTAATTTCCGTTGTGAACGATTTTTCACCAAAAATTTGGTTCTGAACAAAAATCGACATTATTCGACGTTACGTCTCTAGAGCGCGCGAGAAAAATACCATTCATAAATGTTTATTAGTCTAAACACAAACAGTCTGGCAAATGTGTATCAATTTTATTTATTTATTTACGTATGGAAATATCGATATGGATATTTCCTTGCAGGAAGATTTTATTCTTAATAGGTAGTATATTTCTTATATTTGTCAATATCATTTGTAAATAATAAAAATAATTTACGAATAAAAATGCAATATATTTATAATTAAAACATTTAACCGTGATTATTATAACTCCACAAAAAAAAAGGTGTTTTCATTTTTTAAGTTTTTTTTCCTATCTTTACTATCTCAGCTCGAGGCTTCGCCGTTCCGGTGATTTCGGGTGTGGTTTAAATAAAACTCAAAGCCATATTCCTTTCAATAGTTATAATGGGAGTAAGTGGTGATAATTGTAATTGTATTGTGTCTAATAATGAGAGGTGAGAGCTGTAAAATTATTCCAGATTTTCACTATGAAGGGGGACATCAAATGGTGATAGAAATGCATGCAGAATCAGAAAATTTGAGGGTAAGAAATATAAGTGGATTTTAGGAACGGAATAAAATACTGTACGTAAGGGGTAAATTAAAGTAATTTAAGTAGAATAAGAATGATATATTTTTGAAGATAAACATGTAAACAATTTATAGTGCAAATTAAGAGTTTTCAAATTAACAGTATTTATGAGAAAAAAAACATGTCGATACGAATGGAGAACTTAAAAAGGGTAATTTTATCGTGGCGTTAAGAATTAGTGGCGAATGTTTTGATTGTCTTATTATAAAAATAAAATTCAAATTCGTGTTTTCTAAAAACAAAGTTGTCATTCTTTTTCATAAGAGAAAACTAATTTTACCGGATTTACGAACAGCGCCGCGAAAATCTCACAAGGGCAGACTTTAGTTAGAAATGTCGAATCTGTAATGAACTTACGAAGTTTGCTGAAATTTCCTTCGCCGAACTTTTGGTTAATGAGACTAAGTTGTGATAAGAAAAACCAAATTGTATTCATTGTAAGTAGCACCGCCGACAAGTTTTCTTTTCATGTAACATTCATTTCGTGTTCCTAATCTTTTTGTATTTTCTGGTTTATCAAGTTTTATTTAGACTAAATTAATTTATGGATGTTTTAAAGTTTATTTGTTATAAACAAATTGTTACTAAATATATTTTAGATATATTATGAGGAGTTAAGCATTTCTTGACAAAAGAACATTGACTACATTATGTTTTAATTTTCAAGTAGTAATTACCTACATCTAATCTAGTCACCATATTTTCAATGGTTTATCCATATATCTTTTACGCTAGTTAAGTACAGAATTTTAAAGCTCAATTTAAACAATCGAACATACTAAAAATATTATAATTTATAAATAGGTCTGACACACTTTGACTTTATTTACTGTAACTCTTTATTATTAATTATCCAAACGTTTGAAAAATATATTAAATATTCTATATATACCTGGATAGTTTGTTTATTTAGCAACATTTTTAATCAGCTAGACTATTTTGAGGTTAAACACAAGGATGACAAAAACATACTGGTAATCACGTTTGCGTTAAAGTTGGCGAAGACTTGCATAAATCAATCAGTTTAAAATTTTAAGTTACCGATCAACAAGCGAGATAAGTAGCCATGAATGTTTTTTTAAGGTATTGAAGGAAGATTAGTACGTGAACTTCTAATTTTCTTTGTTGTTTCATTTGACAAAAAGTACGGAATTTTAATTATATATAATAAGTAAGCAATGTGCGTAGGTGCGTGTAAGCCTTTGTGCACATGTGCGTATGCTTGTGTGAGTTTGTGTCTCAATATCAGTCGCTTCGTCTAGACCGAACGACCTAACTTCTGGAAGAGGTTATATATTTAGCAGTTTCATCTGAATATGTCTATTTTTTCATATTTTTCTAATTAATGTTAACAAATATGGAATAAAAAAAACAATATTTCTTTCTTCTAAGAACGGGTTACTTAAATTGTTTTAACCTACTATACAGTTAGCAGTTTTAAAAGAAATATTGGGATAATAAACGACAGGGATTATCAAATTAATTTTTTTCAAACCTCCTACGTAGTTAGTACTATATTCCTGTAAAATATTGTAATTTAATTGGTGATGACAAATAGGTAACGGCATTTTATTTTATTTTGAAGCCAAATAAAATGCCATTACTTGTTTGTCATCCCTCATTAAATTATGACATTATACAGGAAATCACTTTACGATAAGTAATATTTTAATCGTCAGTGTGATTAAAGATATTATTTATTATCTGTAGAAGATGTCAGTAATTATAATTTGTGTGAGACAAAATTATCATCATTATCATCACTACCAAAATTATCATCATTTTGTGAGGAAATTATCAATACTTTTGCTAATTTTATTCTAAATTTTTGTCCACTAAATAAAATTGTATCCTAGAAGTAAAAAAAAATCCAGAACTAGATATTATGTAGGAGGAAAATTTTGGGAGAATAAAAGCGGGAGAATAAATGAAGGCGGAAAAAAGGCTAATGGCGAAAGTGCGTGATCGGAATTGAATGAGTTATAATTTGTGGCGCCCTGTTGAAAGCATGTGTCAACGGTAATTATGTACAAATATATATATATATATATATATATATATGTATATATATATATATATATATATATATATATATATTTATATACATATTTAATTTGTGTATGTGGTGTTCAATAAAACCTACTATTTTTTAATCAAAAATTAAAAATGTTATATGAAATTTAACAAATCTCACCTTCTAAATCGAAAATCGACAAGAATAAAGCTACAAATAAATGTTAATATCCAACGAGGACACAAAAACCTATCCATTATGGATAGTTGTATTGAGTCTTTTTATGCGTGGACGTTTTTTAAAGTAACGTAAACCGCCGGTAGAGTAATTGAGCGAAATATATAACCTTTCTAAGAGAATAATATATTCATTTACAACTGTATAGTAGGGGACGAATCGAGGCATAAAGTTTTGTCACAATTTCATTTAGATCAAAGAATTTCTTTTTTTTATTTTTTAAAATTAATAAAATTTACGAATTTTAGAAAAAGTCGACCTTACATAAATAGAATTGTAATTTGCTTTTATAATTATTTTTCTATGGATTCGGTTATTTTGAGTTAATAAGGCTGCAGCGGGATTAAAACTCATAATTTTCATGTTCTCTTTAATTTTAGTGATTGAATTTTACGGTAGGAAAGAAGAAAAGGGAGGGCGCGATGGTGACTTTAACCCTTAGACTTCAATAAATGTTTTATGTTGCGTCTTTCTGACGCCTTTTATGTTAATAGTCACCTTTGGCGAATGGTATTCGATATTTCTTTTTAGAAACAATATTACCATAATTTCATTATAAAAATTCAAAAACTATAAAAGTTTCCATTTCCCTATCTTGTTCTGTGGTTGCGATAACATGAGGTACTCCTAGGGGACCAGAGAGGATACACAAAAATCATCCTATTACTGCGAATCAAATTTGCATACAAACGTTGCTTCTGCATCTTCACCCTGTACATCATTGCAGCTGCAATAAGCCCACTTACTGGATCCAAAACGAACAACTCAGCTTCCATTAGAGTCCAGAGAACGACCGTTACAATACAAACAGTATTTTCAACAGGGGTATTTTTGACATCTCTGTGGCTGTTCTCTATTAATGATCGAGTCTTAGAGTTATTACTTTTTGGTCAATTTCCTTTCATGAAGATTGATTTTTTTGTTTTATTTATTTTTTTTAATTCTCTTCTCTTTTTACTCCTCCTCCAGAAACTTCTTTTTTCATTATCTCTTCCAATTATTTTTTATAGTGCGAGAAAGTAACCATAGCAGTATTTCCTCGTTTTCCACTATGCAAGAATATATTCGGGATGCTGTGTAGAATGTTATTTGTTGAAGATTGGTAACCAAAAATTATGGTTGTTTTTTATTTCTATGTTGTTGAACCAAATAGGACATCCAAGTTGCTGTGAGGATATTCGGTAATAGTCCAGAAAATTTCTCTTGTCCTACAAGTGGCAAAACTGTAATGGATCTCGCAGATAATACTACAATAGTAGAAGATAGAGGTATATTTGGTATATGTTAAAACATTTGTTCCATTACAGATTCGATAGATGATGACAATACAAGCATCATCCTGGGTGTTATTATAGATATGGTCACTAGAGGAATGGCTTCAGGAATATTTGCTACTCAGTTCGGTTTCGGTACATCTTGAAGTCAAAATCGAAGAATTAACCGAAGGCGCTGTTACATTAGCTAATCTGCTTTTCGGTACTCTAGTGGCCACATTTAGTGCTTCAGGATATGGTAACCTCTTGGCTTGCAAAATGTACGTCATCAAAGAAAGAATGAAGCCACTTTTAGCGATGATGGATTAATCATATTATCAAATGCAAGGTATTTTGAAGCCCTTTACGGTTGTTGATATCGTCTTTCATTGTTTATGTGACAGCATTTTAAAAAAAATTCAGTAACATGTCGGATTGTAGCAACGACTCGTGGATAGCCGCGGAGCTCGGCTGTGATTTTGATCATAATATATACCGATCGGTCTCACGTAAGCAACGTCAGCAACCTGATGATGGTGAGTAGTTTATAGGGAGAAACATAAAATAATAATCCTTTGGAATCCAGCTTCATTTATGAGTCCAATATTTTGCTTGTGGTTACTATATCCCTCCAACAGTCACTACTTTACTTAAAAAATATTGCTATTAGTGGATTAGGTAAAGTGACCTTACCTAATTCACTAATAGCAATATTTGTTTTTATAAGTTATCATATTAGTCTAGGCGTGTTAAAATCTAATTTTATGATTTTTCGTATTTTAGTAAATTAGTTTTCATATTTAGTTGGAAGTATTCATTTTATTTTTTATTTAATGTCGCATTTATATTTACATATCAAAAAGTGTGGCATGATTCCGTCGTAATGAAAGTTCAAAAATCTGAAAATATGTAATATCCCAAAATTTTTACCCTATAATTATTATATAAAATTAGCGAAAATATTGATAATTTGTTCACAAAGGAATATGGTAACGATGGTAATTCTATCTCACACAAATTATAAGTACTGATATCTCCTAGATATAATAAATAATATCTTTAATCACTCTGATGGTTAAAATATTACTTATCCTGTAAAGTGTTTTCCTGTATAATGTCGTAATTTAATGAGGGATGACAAACAAGTAATGGCATTTTATTTGGCTTCAAAACCAAATAAAATGCCGTTACCTATTTGTCATCACCAATTTAAATACTACATTATACAGGAATACAATACTAACTACGTAGGAGGTTTGAAGAAATTAATTTGATAATCCCTGTCGTTTATTATCCAAACATTTCTTTTAAAACTGCTATGTACCAGGTTAAAAAAATTATTTAACCCGTTTTTAGAAGAAAGAAATATTTTTTTTTATTTCATATTAGTTAACATTAATTAGAAACATATGAAAAATAGACATATACAAATGAAACTACTAAATACAAAACATCGTCCAAATCGTCTAGACGAAGCGACGGATATTGAGACACAAACTCACCCAAGCATGCGCACATGTGCACAAAGGCTTACACGCACCTTGCTTATTTATACAAACCCGCAAGCGTACGGGCACACGCACATGCGTACGCACGCCCACACGCACATGCACATGCTTAAACATCTGCAGGTGCACACAGATCCTATTACGGACAGATCTTATCCATCAAAAATTTGGCAAGTTGCAATTGTCCCATTCTTACTTATATGTGTTAAGTTGTTTCCCCCATGATTTTTTTTAACATTGTTACATATAATTCTCTCTAAGTAACAAAACAAGTGCATCTGACTTACGCGAATAATATGTTTCTTGCCATTTAAAACATTCACATTGATAAACAAAGATGTCCACAAAAAATTAATCGTGTGCAGGCACACATATTATCGTTAGTTGCTTACAGCAGCTGTTTCAAGCAGTTCTGTATTGACATAATTTTTTTTCGATAAAATGTAATTTTTAGGAGTCAAAATGGCTTCATGCTCTTTCTGAAAAATAGAAAAACATCACTCGTATCATAAATGAGATGCAACATTCTACGCGTAAGGTAAATATCTAAATATATTATTTCTAAAAGGTGTTTTTTGGTCGAGCGGCTCGATCTCTTTAACTATTGCACCAAAAAAAATAAAAAAAATACCCACTTAAAGCTTATGTTTTCTACTTTGGGCGAAAAATATAAAAAAATTCGAAAAAAATCTTTTTGTTAATAAAAAAATTAATTTTTATAACAATTGGCATGAGTGCCATCTGTGGGCGACACACCAAATATCTTACCCAAATTGTATACTTGGAACACGCTAGATGGCGATAAAGTGCGAAGACTTCGCACGGGTCAGCTAGTATTAAATAAATTGTAGTTATTTAAAAATAATTTCATAATGTAAATGGTTAAAAAATGACGTCGACACTAACGCACAAAGCAGATGAACAACTGCTATGGATAGTGAACCACAACAGCCGACTTTTATGGGACAAGGACGGTGGCCGACTGTCCACCGACTTACCGCACAGATCAAAATGCGCGCGCCGTCCGCTAAGTTTCTGCCGTTGCTGTTAGTAGTTGTCTCATATTTTGTCCTTTTCTATGTTAGCCTATTTAAATTAGTAACGTTAAGATCGGCGAGATTCAGTCGGAGTCGCTCCGACTTTTTACAGGACCTATATTTGTGGGACGCGTGTGTTAAATATTAAATATCATATGTTACATTTAATTCGATTGCTTATGAGATCATCCATCGGCAGCAGTCTGCATTTCGCGGAAGAGTCTCTGATGCGATAGATGAAAACTTAGAAAACATAAATTGATCATATAAAAAGCGTGAAAGAACTGAAAGATGCATATCTTTATGCATGTGCATGTTTTAATGTCAGTGATTACGCACACTTAGATACCGTATTTAAACAGGTTTTAAACGCTCGGGAACTATTGATATAAAATATATCCTTGTTGACAAACCATCGGCATTCGGAATAATCCTTTTGGACTGAACTAGTACGTGTAAGCAAGAAATTTGCATACACCGTAAGTACAACACGTACAGTCTGATTGTGATTTCCGTTATCGGAAGCACTGAATTTGATTAACCCAGTGTTAGAATCGCTTTCGTGTTTTGATTAGTTTTGCTATTCATTTCATAACTTTATTAACAAGCTCGTAGAGCATTTGGGTGGTTCACGGTACATTCAGAATATCAAGTAGTTGTGTTCTGTAAAAAGAAAATGAATACAGAGAGAACAAATTTATTGTTTATTAATGTGAAAATTATCTATGGTTTATTATAATTTTCTGGTGTTATTATTTTTATCTTAATGTTTGTTGTCTTAATAATAAAGTGCTTCATACGTTGGCATCAAATCATAAACTGAACAAAATAAAATTGTAAAATTGTGGTAATAAATTGACACCCCCTCCTTGTAAATTTATTAAACTTTACTTTGCTCGCAAGCATATTACCATTTCTATAAACAATCCTTTACAAACTAATAATGAAATAAACTGGATTTTTACATCAGAAATTTACCGTTGACACGCGCTTTCAACAGGGCGCCACAAACTATAACTCATTCAATTCCGATCACGCACTTTCGTCATTAGCCTTTTTTTCGCCTTTATTTATTCTCCCGCTTTTATTTTCCCAAAAATTTTCCTCCTACATAATATCTTGTTTTGGATTTTTTTTGACTTCTAGGATACAATTTTATTTGGTAGACAAAAATTTCGTTTTGTGATTTCATGAATTGTTAGAACTATTTCACTGGCAATAAAATAGTCCTCGATAGGATAAATCTACCGTGCATATAAACATGTAGCGACATTTGAGTATTTGAGATTATTTCATAAAATTAGCGAAAGTATTGATAATTTCCTCACAAAAGAATATGGTAATGATGATAATTTTGTCTCACACAAATTACAATTACTGACATCTTCTACATATAATAAATAATATCTTTAATCACACTGAGATTAAAATATTACTTATCGTGTGAAATGATTTCCTGTATAATGTCGTAATTTAATGAGGGATGACAAACAAGTAATGGCATTTTATTTGGCTTCAAAACCAAATAAAATGCCGTTACCTGTTTGTCATCAACAATTAAGTTTTTGTGTCCTCGTTGGATATTAACATTTATTTGTAGCTTTCTTCTTGTCGATTTTCAATTTAGAGGGTGAGATTTGTTAAATTTTATATATTTTTAATTTTTGAGTAAAAAATAGTAGGTTATATTGAACACCACATACACCAATTAAATATGTATATATATATATATATACACATACATATATATATATATATATACACATACATATATATATATATATATATACACATACATATATATATATATATATATATATACACATACATATATATATATATATATATATATGTATATATACTGACATTAAAATATGACCAAGCATAAAGATATTTATATTTTAGTTCTCTCATACTCTTGATATGATTTATGTTTTCTAAGTTATTCATCTATCGCATTGGAGACTCTTACGCGAAACGCAGACTACTGCCGATAAATGATCTGATAAGTAATCGTAGGAAATGTAACATATGATATTTAATATTTAAAACATATCTCCCACAAATATAATTCCTGTAAAAGTCGGAGCGACTTTGGCTGATTCTCGCCGATCTGAATATTACTAATTAAAATAGGATAATATAGAAAAGGATAGAATATGAGGCTGAACGCGGACTAACAAAAACGGCAGAAATTTAGCCGACGGCGCGCGTGTTTTGATCTGCGCGGTAAGTCGGAGGAAAGTCGGCCACCGTCCTTGTCCCATAAAGGTCGGTTGTTGTCGTTCACTATCCATAGCAGTTGTTCATCTGCTTTGCGCGTTAGTGTCGACGTCATTTTTTAACCATTTACATTATGCAATTATTTCTTAATGCTGAAAATAGGATCTGTCCACAATAGGATCTTTGTGCACCTGCTGAACAAGGTTTAGACCATTTCTAGTCTACACTTCTGTGATTACATAAGTTTATATTCACATTCTAATTATATATTAAACATTTCAAATTATAGAACTAGCAAAGTAATAAACTCCGTGTTTATTTATTCCTGTGTTAACCATTTTTCGCTATTTTTTAAATTATTTGAAAGCGAGTTTCTCGTTGACTTCTCCTTTACCTTCCGAACTACTGGAATATAAAATATGTTTATATCTTCACATCTTATGCAAATCCCCCTATGATTTTGACTAAATGAATAACCGATCCACTTGACATTTCCGGGACATAAAAAATTTGTGAATCTAAATTTATAATAAAAAATGAAACTATAATTACTTCAGGCGAGTTATTTTCTTGACCTTTCAATTACGTTGACTGTAATAATTTTGGAGAAGTTGATTATGACAAGAAGTATCATCCCAATATTGACTTTTTCAAGTATTGGCCTATGGAATTATAAGAAATATGATAAATTACAAGTTATTTAAGGAACGATACCAAAATATATAAGTTCTGTATATCAGTATATATTGAAATCAGCCTAAAAAATTACCCCAAGGAGACGGAATTTAATAAGTTTCAAATATAAACTAATATCCTATATATATATAACTACGCAGGTACGTAGCGTTCGATATTTTAATTTTTTTTAAGAGAAGTATATTAAGCTATGTTAATTCTGATACTTAATATTTCTTTCTTCGAAAACAACGACAAATCTAAAGTTATACTAAACTTATTTTCGTATAATAAATATTTGCCCTTAAAAAATGGATAAGACCATTTATATGTATTTTTTCATTTTTATTAAATTAAATAGAAATGAACTACTAACATTTAATTTATTTAAAATATTTACAATATTTTAATTTCATCTAGTACTCTGCGCAATCAAGCAAAACCACAGGAAATATAAAATGTTTGTCATTAAGTCCATTCCTCAAAAGCAAAAAACGGGTCTTTTATAAGATCATTCAATGGTAATAAATAGTTATTATGATTTATAAATTAGTACACGTTTGTCTGTTCGTCTATTCTTTGATCACATTCGTTTTGTTCAGATATTATTTGATGTGAGCAAAATTTAACATTATAATAAACGATGTTAACCTACGTATATGATATAATTAAGTCTCAGACGTTTTCTCAGGAACTATTTAACGCAGATAGTTGATATTCGTAATGATAAAGCATATTAAATTAAACATATCTTAATAATTAACTTACAAAAATATTGATATGAATATTTTAAGCAATAACCTTCAAGAGGAAAGAGAAAAACTAAAATTCCAAAAATATTTATTTTGGAATTTTGCATAGTATAATTAAACTAAACATTTGGACTAGTGTTAAAATTCACTTCCATAAAATGGTAGCGAGAAAATTTATAGAAGCCACAATGAAGTCTGCGTTTTAAGAAATAATATTCGTGATTAAATTAAAATGATATGTTAACAGATAAAATTTATGTAACGGAAGACTGATTTTAAATTTCATTGGATGGTGTTTCCACATAATTATTGATTAATAAGTCAATAAAATTTGAAATCGAACGTCACAATTTTCATAAAAATTAATTTTTGTTGGCTATCAGAAAATGATACTTAAGTTTTATTAATTATTTAGGTAAACATGACTATTTTTATGTATATTTAACACAATTACTTTCAACTATTTTAGTTTTGCAATTACTTGAAAGAAATGAAAGACAAATATGAAAAAAATATTCGATGCGCGTTAATATAAATGCTTCCGAAACCACGTATGTTCAATGAATAATTTAATACTAAATCCTAAAATAATTTGTTGAAGTCAAATGTTTTAGGCTGCTCTTGCAATATAGATATAAAGTAATCGTAGTAATGTACAATGTATCAATGCGACATTTTTATGTATATCTAACCATTTTATCAATGTAGGTCAAGAGACACCCCCAGATAACTGATTTCTCTTTGATAAGTTTCCTCTATAAATTTTATGTTATTAAATGTAAATTAGATTGTCAAAAACGAATAAATTGCAAAATTTGTTTATTCGTTTCAGAATTTACTCCTTATGTGTAAATTAAGATACTGACTCAGGCACTTTCTTTATAATATTAGTAAATGTAAGTATGATTTATTGTTGTTTTACTAGATTTTTTTAAACGTTTACATGTAATATAAAACCTCATAGTAAACAAAATTAATGAATTTGAAAAAATTATGATGATTGAGAGATTTATATATTTACCAAATGATGTTGCTATCAACAATGAAGTAAATTTGGCAAAAATAAGTTTTAGAACTATATACAGAATAAATTATTATATCTAGTTGGAACGGATTTTGCAAATGCTGTTATGATTTAAATAATATATACTAAATTTGCTAAAAAAAAAAAATTTTTTTTAAAATTGTACCAAATTTGCTAAAACAGAGTAACTTTGAAGCTTAGGAGATATATATTATCTCCCACTTTCGACTCAATTTACTTCAACTGATTAAGACGTAAAAGCAAAATAAATTTTATCAATATTTTAAATATACCAATACTTTAATGAATCATATATAAGACGATAACGTAAACCTGATCGTATATTTCATGATTCTGGTAAAAATTTGAATTTTATTGATCAGGTGAATTATCTTAAATTAAGCCTCGCTTTGAACAAATAAATGAAGGATTATATGCAATAATTGTTTATTTGTACACTGATTTAGTTCCCAAAATAATGTTTTTTTCTAAGATGTTTAATCAAATAAAAACAAGATATTACAATTCAATACGGACAAAAGGAAAATAGAGTTTTTGTAATAGAGTTGCCCTTGTCTCCGCAAAATACTTAAAATATAGCTAAATATATGGGAACGTCCCAAGACCAACGGAACGTCTGACAACGCTTCTGCTGATACATGTCCAATGGTGCCCTTACAAATTTTCCTTTTTGAGTTTCGGGCATTGAGCCAAAAGCGCAACGCTCAAAGCGTATTGGAATGTATATTGAGTACTATCGCGAAACGTGGAGGTATTGAATGTCTTTCTACAATACTTTCTAAAACAATTTTCTTATAAAAAAAGTTAAATTTTTAAATTTAAATGTACGATTATTTATAAATGTTCTCTTTTCCTAATCTGTTGTTATATAGCTTTTGGATATTTTTTTAATCTTTTTGTTTCAACAATCATTGATTTAGTGGGTAACTAAACCGAGCATATTATTTTCAATCCGAACCTTTTCAGCTTCAAATTAAAGAGCATTATTTAAGAATCATATTCCCATTGTTACTTTTTTCGGTTCTGTAATGAAATATTGAACTTTTCTAGTTTTGATAATTAATTAACAGTTGTTTGCTTAAAGTGTATTCCTATGAATATCACCATATTCGATGGCATTATAATATCCTTGATTGTATTTTACAATTCTCTGATCACGAGTGAATTATATAGCCTAATGTTCTTGAAATATTATGTAGTAGAAATTTGTTGATATTTTTGTAAGGGTTGTGCACTTAAGGATGATTATGTTTATGTATTCGTTATATATATATATATATATATATATATATATATATATATATATATATAAGTAATAAATAATTATGTAAGATATGCTGTCTTTACCGAGTTTTGAACAAATGTTAAAAAAATTAAAAGTGTTTTTGGAAGTGAGTTTTCGATTGATTATACAATTAGGTGGGCGCATTAACCAATTATATATTACTGGGTAATTTTTCGAGATTTTGTCATTAGGTTTGACCAACAAAATTATAATGAAAATAGAGATTAATAATTTTATATACAATTAACATCAAAATAAAAGTTTAAGAAAATAAATATACATATGTATTTGAACCAAAAATATTAATAAAGATTTTTGTAACTTTAGGAAGCTTGAAGATTTTTTAAGGTATATATTTAGAAAATAGACTAGATAAAAGGTTCGACATAGGTTCGAAAATAAATTAAGACAGTTATTTTTTGCATTTTGGTCCTTTAAGTACAATTTATGGGATTAGAATATATAATTAAATTTAAATTTTTTACCTTGTTTACTCAAATCGATCCAAGTTTAGAATCAGATAATTCCTCAATGCTAAACCTTAGTAAATATGATTTCATAGTATATTTACCCTTTTTAAATAATCTTTAAAATTACTTGTTTACAAGGACAAATCATATGTATGTATATACGTACAAGATCTGCGCCGCAATATAAAATGAAAGGAACTTTGGGGCAATAAGCTTACCAGGGAGGATTATATCTACAAATAGCTATTAGTAAAGCTTTCTTTTCCTTTTGCTCCCTAATGTGAATGCTTTCGCCGGGGTGTTATGAACCAGAAGCAATGTGTAAGTACTGGCTCACTGCTGGAAGGTAGATCGTAGTATGCATTAAAGAATCTTAACGATACCGAAGTGATAGCCGACGATGCTGGTCCTGCGTCAAAACGTAAATGATTTTATAGGTGATAAATGACACGTTGCTTCATATTGATACAAAAGAGGTTTCGCATACAATGGGGTTGTTTAAGACGTGTTTATTATTTGAAAGATACGGGGATGGGTTTAATTAGTGTTCCGTAATTATTATAGACTGCGTAGCTTATATTAGCTTTGTTCTTACTGAATTCCTGAAGGTAGGTTTACCTTTTATTATACATATATATATATATATATATATATATATATATATATATATATATATATATATATATATGTATATGTGTGTGTGTGTAGTTCGTTAAGACTTTTTTGTCATTTGTGTATAAGACGGTAAAGGGATCACGGTTCATTTGTCTTCTTATTTTTTCAGACTTCTGTGTACAAGATCTCTATTCTTTCTAGTTCAATCGATAAGTATTACTTATCAATTTTATTTTATGTTTGTTAATTGGAAGACGCGAGTTCTTTATACAAATATCAGTTGAATTTTAGGACGAGAATTTTTTGGACTTTTACAAAATTTTCTCACTGTGTCTTTCTCATGTACAATGTTTTTGATGGTCACAATTAGTTCTAGCTAAACAATTTTCATACTTCTAACATGGATGCAATTACAGAAATAGGATAAATGGAAACCACTGAATATTGCCAAAGATAAAAATAACAATTACATTTCTATTGGCACAACAGGCATAACAACGAAAATGTTTTTTTGTAAAACGTAAACAAAGTAAATTTGTAGCTGAAACCAACAAAAATCAAGCTATTAAAATAATTTAATATCATAGGAAAAGTAAAATTTTAATGTTCGTATGTAAAAATTTCGAATTTAGAATCACTTTTTGTCAACAAAAAAAAAGCGAGCGATACCTCAACAAGATTTGTATTTAAAACGGGAGTATTGTAGTGAGTTGCCAACTATTAGGTAACATTTAGTACCTTTGTTACTGGCCACATAGTCTTAATGCAATAAACTATAACGTTTTAATTTTGAAGACAATTCTTCGTTTATGGTACTTTCTTGTTACTTATTTTGTAACTAAAATTTTGGTAATATGTTTGGGATATAAATTTAACGATTTCATTTCATGAAAAGCTTCATGAAATACAATTTTGTGATTTTCATTGTAGTTTAATTTTGAATTTTTCATTATGTAAATGTTTAGTCTATGCAGTAGTCAGAAAAATTTTTGGTTATCAACATAAACTAGATTTAATAATGGAAATATACGGAAATCATTTTTAATTGAATTTATAGGTTAATATTATTTAAGTAACCAATGAATTCATTGAATAAATTCAACTAGACTAAATTTAATAGGGTTATCTTTAGGCACTGAGAAGATCTCATGACCACAGTCCTTCTACCTCATTAGACATTGCTGGTCACGATATG
The DNA here is from genome assembly GCA_039881145.1 of Druceiella hillmani. Classification (NCBI taxonomy): domain Eukaryota; kingdom Metazoa; phylum Arthropoda; class Insecta; order Lepidoptera; family Hepialidae; genus Druceiella; species Druceiella hillmani. Next base: position 11,173,967 of record JAYKKI010000054.1, on the reverse strand, counting down.
CAACCAAAGGACTTATAGCGTTAAGTCAGATAAGCTCAAACTGGATGGGTTTACAATTAGCTGTTGAGAAGTTCCTGTGCCTATCTCCATCTTTCATCATCATTTCAGGTCAATGGCACATCATTGCATTTTCATCATAATTGCATAATTTTGCTAAGTTTGGCTAAAAATCGAAACGAGAATTAGAACTGGGTAAAAAGTGAGTTACCACATTCACTTACAATGTTAAGAACTTACAGGAGCGCATTTGCACACACGTTGTTTAGTAAAAACCCTAATCCCTTCAAATAAATAATAATTTTTTCAAATACAATAAATTTTATAAATCAAATAACTTTTACTAAATCATTCACTGTCCACATACGACGAAGGTGGGGAGAAGGGGAGGTGAAGGAGAGGAGAGAACTACAGGTGGCCGAAAAGAGTTGGCTGGCTAACAGAATACTACTGACTAGCCTATTTAAAAGCCCCTGTTTTGTTAGGGTGGATAAACTTTAACAGAAATTGAATAGGTGCAGAGTTAGAGATACCGAAGCGGTCTAGTAATCGCTTTTCCTACCTGGTATAGTTACATATATATTTATAAAATGTACGGATCGATAACCAATAGCACATTTTGAAGTTTGCATTTTATTTTGATAGTTATTAAAATTTTTGAGCTAAATGGAAATAATTATGTTATCTAACAGTAAAACTTTTATATGGTACTTCATTTAGATATTTTTCAAACAAAATTATTTTTATTGACTAATTTTGAATCTGTCGAGTCGAGTGAAATCAGGTTTTACACATAGCATGACTATAGTCAGTGCGATCTGCACAAAATAAGAATAATTTACGAGGAGCGTTCAATATCGTTATAGTATAATTATATACTAAAGCATACCCATTTGGCATTTTTTAATTTTTCTATTTTATTATCTCTAATACAGATGCATTTGTTAGACCAATTGATATTGTTTCCAATGTCCTCGAATAAAATACACCATTTTTATTAATTCGAATAATGGACATTAATCGCCCACTTTAATATTTTTCCTTTCTTGTCATTAGATTTAATTTTAATTATTGAAATTCGATACAAATGACTTACAGTTTTTTGGTAATAAAAATGATTATACTTTACGTGAAAATATTGATCTGTGTGGTTTTTGCTATTTGTATATATATTTCTTGGTATCTAAGTAATGAAAGTTTGAATTTATTGGAAAACTTTTTTTAATTTTCCAGGCTAAAAAAATTTAAAAAAAAAACGCGTATCAACCTCGAAGGTGATGCTTCATTAATTAAATTCATTGAACATTTATAATCAATTAAGGTGTTAAAAAATTTAAAAAAATTTCATAAACAAAAAAGTGTTGCCATAAATCATTGTAACCATTTGTTGTTTAGGTGAATCCTTAAAATCTTGAAACCATTTTTACACTGACACAAAAAAGTTGTTTTTTGCAATTCACAATTTTTTGTCGTCATATCGTCCAAATTGCAAAGTGCTGGCTGCGTAATTTTAATATTTCAAGTCAAATTTAAATAAGAATTATCATTAGTATCTTTTAGTTTAAAGCTGTTTTTATATTAATCAGTTCCGTGTTAAATTTGCGCCTTTGTATTTTTTATTAAGTCATGTATTTCTAATTTTATTTATTCTTAATCGATATTATTTTCTTTTTCATCAATTTTCATTTATTTTGGTAGTTTTAAAGATCATATTAAAAATTCAATAACGATAACAAAAACTAAAATGAATTGTCAGATAACTCTGAAATGTATATTTTTAACTCTCCACCTTATAATCTTTTAACTCTCGGTATAATCACGGCGTGAGAAATTTTTCACGTAGTTCAAGTTTTTGTAAAGAAATGCCTATTCACAAAGCTGTATATTTTAAACAGGGGTTCGTTTTCAAAATAAAAAAAAACTATTGATAAATATGTTAACCAAATGTTCGTTTCAACTTTATGAAATTATAAAAATGGTATTCAACAAATGAAAATTTGGGCAAGAGAAAACTGTTTCTTTTCCCACTATTTTTCATATTTTTATTAGTATATTCACTCTTGTAATCTTCTGAAAGGTATTTATTTCCTTGGAGCGGGAGGTATTTTCAGAATATATTGTATCTTATGTTATCCGGTACATTACCGATAGAACTGTGACCTGATGATGACAACCAAGACCTGATATGTGGATTTTACGAGAATATACAACCCGTTGTCTCTTTAAACAATTTAAATTAACACGTCGCATGTCATGCCGGCCATTCGATAGTAATTTTCCACAGCGAGGTGTGGTTAAGGTGTTAACTATACTAAAGAAATCATACGCAATTTGTTACTGGCAATTGATAATTTTTAAGAGTGTTGAGACGATGAGTTTTCTAACAAAGTTAATATTGATATACCATTTGAGATTTTGGGCCTAAAGTTTAAAAATTTTAGTACGTGCAGATATGTATAAATGCTCTATGACCAAATATTTTATTGAACTTGTGAAACACTAGTATCGGATCATTTAGTTTTCTAAAAAAATATGAATTCTTGATATATTCATCACTTTCGATCCTTTAAATCGGCTTTTTCCTCTCACATGACGTGAATTTTCTTCACAAATCGTAGATATTAAGTAGCCGATAACTGATTTGGATTTTGTGAATACAACCTTCAAAGATACGAGTATATTTATGAATAACTCACCTAATAATAACAAATATTAAAAAAAAAAACGTGGAAGCAGATTGACTGGATTTCAGAAACCACTTTGATATTTTGGAGATTATTATAATAGAGGAGACAAGGACATGGATTTTAAATAGAAATGTGGAGAATTAAATTACTGGTTCAAGAATAGCGTTAATTGATAAATTGAACAGTTACTAAATCCTGCGAAAATTTATTTTTAGTAAATAGAAGTAACCAAAGTATGTACATTATGAATCCAGTGTGATAATTTACAATAACTACGATATATCCATTGAAATACAATTTCTTGTTACGAATTTAAAATCGAAAATAATTGACGTGTAAATCCAACTGACATTTGACTGCGTCTTAGCGTTCTGAATTGTAACAAGGAATATATATATATATATATATATATATATATATATATATATATGTATGTATATATATATATATATATATATATATATATTTTCATTATGTTCATTCGTTCGTTCAACAATTCACCGATCCGTAGGTTATAGTTTCGCACGTTTTGCAGTTTTAGACCTGGATACCTGATAGTTTGCATGTGAATGCTTTAAATGGGAAGATCAATTGATATATGGCAAACTATTAAAAAAGTATACATGTAAATAGCAGGTGAAATTAATTTTCCACGTCAATTTTCCACGAATCCCATTAGGTTATTAGTGATGGATTAACGAAATTTTACGTAAAAAATTGCACTTATAATTTATACCGAAATAATACTGTAAGTACGCTAGAAATTAAATACTATTTTTCCTCTATTAACAGACAAATTTATTAATAAAATTCTCTATCGAGCATATTAGCATTTCTTTCAACTGCTCCACAATTTCCTACACAATAATTACATTTTCGAAAGAAGAAATTAGTTTATTTACAAAATTAAATATTGACATACCTAATTAAGTTGTAAGTTGACTCGTAATATACATTTATATAAATTAATTACTATTAATATCGACCAAAAGTCACCGTTTCGTTTCGTTTACGGCATCTAAGTACGATCTATGTATCGAGATTTATGTAGTGCGTTATGTTATGAGATCGAGAGTATCGAGATGAGTATCGAGATTTATATAGTGCGGTATGTATATGTGTATATGGAACGGATTAAAAATGAGAAGCGATTATATTAACCAAAGTGGCATGAAGAGATCAGTTTCTCCGTAAATCGAGGAGCGAGCAGATGGAATGAGGACGAAAAGTATAGTAGTCAATGAGCTTCTGAATCTGGGGAAGGGTTGGGGGAAATTACTTTCACGGTTAATTCGATTTAGGACATCTCGTTCTATATACATTTTTAAATAAATATAATTAATTATCCCATTCTTTTATTGCTTTATGTATATTCGTGAAAACTGTGTTCAAAATTAATGTGCTTTTCGATACTTAAGTGAATGTCACGCTAATTGCTTATTCAATATCATATGTTAAGTATGAAAGTTATTTATAAACTAACTCTATTTCATGGCTTGCAATAAAAGAAAATAGAGATCCGTTGCCGCGGGAAAATAAAAACGTTTATTTACAATAATTCGTATGAAAAAAATCAATATGGAAAATATCAATGACGAAAAAATGTTCCAAAAATATCCATACATACAAAAATATCCATATAGCTATTAATTTTAAAATTACCCCTTCCGCTAGCGACAAAATATAATAACTTTGTTAATTTTTGAATTCTTTTCTTTTCTTCATATTATATTTCAAAGATTATGTCAAAGAAAACCAATAATTTTTTTTAATGTTTTACAATAAAACATGATATATATAATAATATTTTTAGAATTACACTTTTATTACAAATTTAAAACAAAAATTACCTTTTACTTCTTATTTTCATATTATAATACCATTCAGTGACTTTTAAGTTATATGCACGGGCCAAATTGGTATTTACATGTTATTTATTGAAACTGAGAGTAATTAAAAAAAAACTATTTATTCTTTTTGGACGCTAGTCATACTCAAATTTTAATTAATTTTCATGAATTCATTTTGTTTCTACTAATTCCAAAATAGTGCAATATTACTCATTATTTTCACGTTTCCACTCTTTGCTCATCTTGGCAATCAGTTTGTTATTCAATTTTCACGACTTGCCAAGTTTACAGTTCTACAGTGAATATAAATTTCGAGGGCTGGCTAACTTCTGTAAATTTTACTTTATTTAGTAATTGCCATAAATTTTTTTATCATTTTCGACTACACTTAACTTTAAAGTTAACACCATTAAGTTCTTTACAAGACGTAAAGTATAAGAATAGTCCAGGGAGAAAATGGAGGGATTTTCTCCCTGGATCATAATGTGGCTTCGTTCATTTTTGAACAAGCTGTTAATGGAACAAGCGGATAGTTTTTATCTAAATTAACATGCAAATCTATGCAAAGTTTAGTGATTTGGGTTATGACTAAGTTGCGTATGCAATAACGGCGTAATTGCTTTCAATTAAATATGAGTGTAAAAGACAAATTAATGAAAAAGTAAGACATTATTTTTAAACATTATCAAATTATGTGAATACTAAGTAGATTCTCGATTTTAGTTCCAAAGTATAAATGCCGGAAATGAAATGAACAATGTTCTATATAAAATTTTAATTAACATTTTTTGATATGTATAAAAAACCCCGAGTGATAAATCACATCAGATGGAAAATTTCGAATTTATATGAAACAATTACACACAAGTTTAGGAAACATAACAAGAGTGTATTATATGAATGTCGGTTCATTGTTGCAGGAACTTTTATGGTATTGTTCTCCAGAATTCGGAATGTGCATTTTTTCACGCAAATCTCGTAAGAAATAAAGGAGAGAAAAAATAATATGCGTTTATTTAATTTATATGCAATTTGATGTATTTTTCACATTTTATATAATATGTAGAGTTTATGAAGAATGTTTACTTAAATAAAGCCTAACTTTTCCATCTCTATAAGATAACTACCACTGTGGATACACATGGAATAAATTTGATATTTGCGATTGAAATTAAGCTGTAGTAGCACTTTTGTGAACATATGGAAAAAAATTAAATAAAAACAAAACATCCTAAGCTAAAAACGGGCTTATCCTCAATGACGTCTTGCCAATACATATATATATATATATATATATATATATATATATATATATATGTTAAATTGTGACATCAAAAAAATCTATCTATACACTTCGTTTTTTTTTATATTTTACGTTTCCACGTAGCAATCCTCTATATTTCCTTATTAATTCAAAGTACATCATTAATTAATAATATCCTTAATTAAGTTGCAAATTGATCCGTAAAGTGCTGTCAAAAAGCACATTTAACTAACTTAATTACGATTAAAATAACACTGACGCTATCGGCGCTCGCTTAAGTACGGCGTAAATTTATGCTTTTAAAACGTTACATTTTATGAAACAAAATAATACTCAAAGACAATCTTAGCGGAAGCGTTTGGGTAAAGTTAGAGTAAACTATTGATTTTCATGAAAGTAATTACAATGAGTTTGCGTAAATTTTTTTTAATTGTAGCTTCAGAAAAATATTCTATGGTATAAGAACGATTAAGTAATCTTAGTTGTCGGTGTAGCAATATTTTAACAAAATTTAGTGTCTAAGTCTACCCGTATATATTGAAACGCGGGACGGGTTTAAATTGTTTTAGATAAGGCCTTGCGTTTGAAATAAAATGACTTCTTATACAAGAATATGCTATCTTATTAACTTAGGGATATGATTTTATTTACAAACAGTATCTGAAGTAACAACAAAATATTAATATTCGTTCGTTGAATACAATTTTTACAAATAATTGCTGAATACTCAGCACATCAGTTGCTTACAATACCGCATTGGTTCAACACCGAGTAATTTTTATGTACCCAATAATTTTTTATAATCTATATTTCATTCGCAGTAATAAATTCAAGAGGCATTTTACTTTTACTCGAAAGTTATAAAGGGAATTTAGGACAATAATACAACAAGAGTTCTTAATTTATGACAAGTAATATTAAAATCGAATATCTCGAGGTTTACAACTAAATTGTTTAATACACTTTCCCAAAGATATTTCCCCAATATTCACTTCAACTTCAACTTCTAACAGAGTTGGAATATAAAAATATATTTTTTGTTTTTTGAAAAGTTTTTTGAAACAATATGACGTTTGGAGAAACAAAATATCTTTCCAAGAACAACGGCCACAAAACGTATTTCACGATTACATACTCCCCAGGGATATGATTTTCTCCAATAACATACATCCAATTTCTTGAATATAGTTTCAATAGATGACAATACATTCGTTGATTAATTTTGCTGGCGAGGAGCTACGTCACCAAAATGTAATGTATGTAATGTAACGAAAAATCGATCGACTCTTTGATATTTTGAAATTTTCGTTATCCGATTTATTATTACTAAGAAGGATATCCTTGACAAGTTCTGCGAACTATTCTATATCCATGTCGGGTGAAAAGCTGACAACAACATCTTTTTTACTTCGTAATGGTTCCTGAATATTATATCGACTGCAACTCTTTTACCATAGATATTTGAAAATTCGCTTCTGTTTATTAACACATCTATCTTAATCACCATATTATCTTACGAATGAACAGTAATTAATTAAATAACGTTTGAATTAAATCGATGTAAGTCTCATATAATTTGGGATTACAGATCTTCCTTTGCCATACCTTTATCGCAACTCATTTGCAAAACGAACTGAGATGTAAACGACCAGTTTAAAGTGTTAGTAAGATAAGGTCCTGTATGTGGAATCGTCACAAATAAGTTTGAGCTCACTCATTCGTTTTTTAGGGAATGTAGCTTTTTGCATTAATATAGAAGTAAAGTTTCCAAATCTGTATTTAACATAATATGTCGTAAATAATAATAAAGGCCATATATTTTGAAGAATTAATTTAATGCTGAAAGAGAGTTCTTAAATCTCAATTAAATGTAAGGGTTCACAAAACTTCTCGTATGAAAATCACTTATCATATTTAGGCTGAGATTCTGTTTTAAAACGTCTACTAGACGTGAAGGTTCTTTCTATCCATCGTTAGTAAGGTCGAGGCAAGATTAATATATATATGAAATTTTATCCAAATTTATGGAATCAACGTCAAAATTAAATATATATATATATATATATATATACATATATACATATAATATTATGAAAAAAATCTACATAATTTTTGAAACTTGGTCTTGAACTATCCCTGAAGTAAGTGAACAATGTACCAGTGTGAAAGTATATTTTGAATCTATTTTTTTTCACGTAATGTGAACTAATTACAATTAAATGAGACTACGTGACTTAGTATTATTTCTACTTTCATTAAGTTCTTTACCACGATCTTGGTTTCGTTGTGTTACATCTTCAGTTGGGCTATTAGCAAAGATCAATTAGAAGAATCTTATTATATAAAATAACGATATTTTGTTTCACCAAACGTCATATTGTTTCAAAAAACAAATATATTTATAAATCCCAACTCTGTATTGCAAAAGTACTTAGGGTTAGAAGTTGAAATTGAAGTGAATATTGGGGAAAAATCTTGGGGAAAGCGTACTAAACAATTTAGTTTTAGACCTCGAGATATTCGATTTTAATATTACTTGTGATCGTATTTGTATAAATTTAGAACTCTTGTTGTATTATTGTCCTAAATTCTATATAACTTTTGAGTAGAAGTAAAATGCCTCTTGAATTTATTACTGCGAATGAAATATAGATTATTTAAAATTATTGGATACATAAAAATTACTCGGTATTGAACCAATGCTATATTGCAAGCAACTGATGTGCTGCGCATTCCGCAATTATTTGTAAAAATTGTATCCAATGAACGAATATTAATATTTTGTTGTTACTTCAGACACTGCTTGTAAATAAAATCATATCACTGAGATAATAAGATAGCATATCCTTGTATAAGAAGTCATTTTATTTCAAACGCAAGGCCTTGTCTAAAAACAATTTTAACCCGTCACGTGTTTCAATATATACGGGTAGACTTAGAGACTAAATTTTGTTAAAATATTGCTACACCGACAACTAAGATTACTTAATGGTTCCTATCCCGGAGAATATTTTTCTGAAGCTACAATTGAAGAAAATGTACGTAAACTCATTGTAATTACTTTCATGAAAGTCAATAGTTTACTCTAACTTTACCCAAACGCTTCCGCTAAGATTGTCTTTGAGTATTATTTTGTTTCATAAAACGTATCGTTTTAAAAGCATAAATTTACGCCGTACTTAAGCGAGCGCCGATAGTGTCAGTGTTATTTTAATCGTAATTAAGTTAGTTAAATGTACGTTTTGACAGCACTTTACGGGTTAATTTGCAACTTAATTAAGGCTATTATTATTTAATGTTGTACTTTGAATAAAGAAAGAAATACAGAGGACTACTACTTGGAAACTACGTGGAAATACGTGTAAATAGAGAAACTGGCTCAGTGGGATCTGAAAATATTATAAAAAAACGAGGTGGTACTTCCAGAGTGGATAAATTGTTAGACTTATTTTGATTTTATACTTTATTTTGAAATCAAGACAGATTTTTTTGATGTTACAATTTGACGATTGAAACACACATATATATATATATATATATATATATATATTAACAAGACGACATTGAGGATAAGCCCGTTTTTGGCTTAGGACATTTTGTTTTTATTTTAAATTTTTGCATATGTTCACAAAAACGCTACAGCTTAACTTCACTCGCAAATATCTAATTAATTCCATGTGTAACCACAGTGGTAGTTATGTTATAGAGATGGAAAAGTTAAGCTTTATTTAATTACACATTCTTCATAAACTCTACATATTATATAAAACGTAAGAAATACATCAAATGGAATATAAACTAACTAAACGCATATTATTTTTTCTCTCCTTTATTTCTTACGAGGTTTGCATTACAAATGCACATTCCAAATTCTGGAGAACAATATCATAAACGTTCCTGCAACAATGACCCGACATTCATATAATGTATCCTTTTTATGTTTCCTAAATTTGTGTTTATTTGTTTCATATATATTCGAAATTTTCCGTCTGATGTGATTTATCACTCGGGGTTTTTCTATAGAACATTGTTTATTTAATTTCCGGCATTTATACTCGGGTACTAAAATCGACAATCTACTTAGCTTTCACATAATTTGATAATGTTTAAAAATAAAATCTAACAATTTACTTTGACTTTTACACTCATATTTAATTTAAAACAATTACGTCGTTATTGCATACGCAACTTAGTCCTAACCCAAATCGCTAAACTTTGCATAAATAAAGGTTAATTTAGATAAAAACTATCCGATTGTTCTAATTACAATTAACTGAAACTACGTGTTGCTACATCACGTAGTTTCGTTTAATTGTGAATAATGAATATCTACAAAATTAACAAGAAATATACTCCCTTGCATAAAAAACGGTTTTGATTTTATCATATTATTAACCTATTATTTACAAAGAGGTTGTATTTATTGTAATTGTTACTGGCAGGTATAGTGTATTTTGGCACATAAAAATGAACGTTTTAAATTTGAAATTTATTCTTTTTGAATGAAAATTCACTTTCACTGACAAAAACGTATTTTTTGGCGGTAAATGAAATTAAACTCTTATTAAATTCTTTTTCAGTTGTTACGTTTTTATTTTAACGAATAAATTTTAATTAAATTTCTTCTGTTTGCTGCATTAGTTCACTTCTGTTTGCTGTTCTCAGTAAGGTTGAAAAAACGATAAGAGCTAGTAAAATTATTGCGCTGCTTGACGAAGGATGTAGCCAATGTTAGGTGTCTCAGCAGTATAATGTGAGCCGTTCCACCGTCCAAAGGACCTAACAATGATACCAAAAAAACGGGCTCCGTCAGTAGAAGGCCCGGTTCTGGAAAAAAAACGGTGCAGAACCATGAGACGACCGCTTCATAGTCAGTCAAGCGCTACGAAATCGTCAAGTTACGTATGTGGATCTTAAATAGAACCTCGATGACGTCAGAGTTACACGAATAAGCCTGTCAGAAGGAGACTTCAGGCCCTTAATATACGTAGCTATCGCCCAGCTCGGGGCCTTATATTGCTCCGTGAGCATCGAGCTGCCAGATTGAGATTCACTCAAAATTTTTTGTCATGGACTCAACAAGATTGGAATAGTCTTTTATTCTCCAATGAAGCTCGTATATCGATTAGTGTTGAGGATTGATATCGGCGAGTTTTATGCAGACCTGTAGAACGTTTCGCAGAAATGTGCTTTGAGGAAATCACCCCTTACGGTGGAGGCTCCTTAATGTTTTGGGCTGGTATTAACTCACATGACCGTACCGAGTTAGTATTTATTGAAAATGGCGCACTTAATGCGCAAAGGTACATAACAGAGGTTATTATTCTTCCAACCCGCATTAACAGCAATTGGCGGCGAGTCCATTTTTATGGAGCTCGCGCCCACCGCTCTACAAACGTTGAACCTTATATTATTTGTTGACGCTTATATTATTGTTAGACTGGCCAGCTAGAAGTCCCGACCTCAATCCGATAGAAAATATATGGGATAATCTCAAACGATGAGCCAGAGCCGTAAAACCAGCTCCAGAAAATATTCAGGCTCTTAAAAATGTGATCGTCGCTGAATGGGAACGTATTCCTCAGGAAATGATAAAAAAACAAACATGCCTAGCAGATTAAGCGCATAGATTTTAGCTAAAGGACGCCATACTCGTTACTAAATTTTTAAAATTTTATGTTAAATTAATAAAAAATATTCAGAAATAAACTTTAGCCATTTTTAATGTACCAGTATGAAAACGCTCGTCTGTGGACTTTACATCGTTTTTTATTTATTCTCATTTTTAATGAATGAATAAGGTAAAAACGATATCTCAACAATACATAACAATACTCTCATCATATCGTCATATAAAATGCATCAAATAATAATAAAATAACTCTAATATGGTTCATTCGTACAAATGCTCCTTTTTTTGCAAAAGAGTTTATATTCAATATGTAAATTAATTACAGAAACCATTATTCAAAAATGAGGGCAAGATTAAAAAAAAATTTACTTAAAAATATACTTTACGTCCGCTGCTATCAGCACTGTACTCAGGGGCCCTATTACAGTCCTCGTCGTATATTTAATTTCTTACTGAAGAAAATTAACTTGCAACAAATTATAATTAATTACAGGCAAATAATGATAAAATGTTTTAGTCTATATTAAATTACAGTTATTGTATTTTTATAGTCAATACCCGTGTTGGAACTCAAACCAGAGAAGATTCTGTAAACAACTTATAATTTAATTATATTTATTCAAAAATTTAATAACTCACCGAAGGCATTGTAAACGAAAGGAAGAAGCATAATCGTAAATTATACTAAGATGATAAATTATTTTTAGTTAATTTTATTTTTATTTAGCAAAGCAGAGCTTCAAACTTGACAATGCTTGTAATTATTTACTAGCAATCGAAAAAAAATGTTTGATTTAGGACTCTAACTCATAAATTTTATTAGAAAAATGACTTTAAAAAACACTTCCATAATCTTATTAGTCTTTAATCATTTGTATCTCAAGGATGGTTCAAGGTAAAAGACAGTGTGTATTATCTTCACATAATACGATGAGAGGTATACTGATACCATTGAAAGTGTACTTGTATGTAGTTACTCAATAACGTCATAATGGCTAGACGTATTTTTAAAGCTTGGCTATAGCTCGTATGCCCCAAGAAATCAAAACTTAATATGAGTCATGTCACTAAATCATGTCTAAATTTTATACAGGTGAATAATTTTAACCATCGATGCATAAGAGGTCGTACAGGTAATTTATTTAATATGTTGCCCAGGGATACCTATTAATACACAATTTTCTTATAGGTAGATATAGAGACAAGTGAAAAAGGCAAATGTTTTACTGATTGCAAATATGTGAAAACTACTTGAAACATTTGTCAATATTATCAAAAACAACGATGTTTAGATAATTCGTTGGTGAAAGGGGTCATTTTAAAATTATAAACCAGCCTCATTTAAAAAAAGCACATTAAATATGAGTACATTACCAGTAAATACGTATGGGGAACAAACTTCGTATAGCATGAGCTTAGGTTTTAAAAGTATGCTATTTTTACTGTTATCTATTTCTATAATTCTACGAAAAAACATGACCAAGGGATCCGTGAAGTACAATCTTTTAAAGTGGATATAAATTTATTTGGAAGATATAAATTACTTTATTCTACGTGAAAAACCATGCCGTAAACAATTTGTTAAGCCACACCGGCCAATGTATTTATAATAATGTACCTTTTTATTATCCATCCCTGTAATTCCACCTAGGAAAACAGCATCCAAAGTATTTAATAAATCATTTTAACGGAGTGCAGATCTATTTTTCCATGTTAATATTATAATTAATTTAACGTAATTATGCTAGACTAGCTATGCCATTATGCATATGCATTATATTATTCTGTTTCGAAGATATTTATTTAGCGTCACAGAAAAAAAAATCTATTTTCATTAAATCTGGATTACTAGCAGGCCACTGGGATAGTACATATCGACGTGGTGATAATCTAATATTTATTTCATCTAATATTTGCATACTACGTACATTATTTGCAGCAGATAATTTAGATGTTTATTTCTCAATTAATTTTTGCATAAATTATGGCGCTAAATCATAATAAAAGTCCCAGTGCGGCATGCCTAAAAGTGTCGACGCGCATTTTGAATCCTTCCAGGGTGTTTGCTGTAAATGTTACATTATTTAAATATTGATATTTTCGGGAAGATTAAAAATGTCTATATGGTTCCCCATATTTCTCGTGTAGGTTAGATTTAGTTTGATGCAGGGTATCGCTTGAATGGATAAAAACATACACACACACACACATGTGTATATATATATATATATATATATATATATATATATAAATATATATTAAAAAAAATATATATATATATATATATGTATATGGAAAGCTCTTAAATAGGGTTTTGTAACATAATAGTTATTGCTCATATCAGCCATTCGAGATATCATGTTTCACAATTAACATTACTTTTATTAATTTCCATTAATATTAACTCACTTTCAAACTCACTATGTCATTTATAAATAATTAACATATTTGCCATCCACAAATGAGATTGGAAGTAAGTAAATTAATGCTAATTGAAATTATTTCAAAAGATTACAGCTGAATAACGAAAAAATCAATTTTTCATATGCCACGAGAATAAAATCAAAGCGAGCCTTTTATCCCCTTGACCGGAGGACAATCCCTGTGCCGGTCAATGTATTATTGTCAATCCTGATATATCACTTTGATCACTGTGATTAAAAAGGATTTGATGTTTCCTTTTTGTGCGTTCATGTATGCAGGGAACGTTAGCTGTGTGTGAAATACGAAGCGTACTGTTAATGATGAAAGAAATTCAAGGTAGTATTTCCAATGTATTTATAAGTTCATATTTTGGATAATGTTTTAATTTCGGAATTTTGTAACAACGCATTTTGGATTAGTCACTGTGATGCAAGTATCGTAAAGCCTACTGAAGTAAATTATGATATGCTTATAGTTTTCACTCTTGTGAGGAAATATTAACAAATCGGGTAATAGAAAAGATAAAAGCCTGTAACCAACAAATTGAACGGCATTTTTTTCACAGTGGTTAAGTGCGGAAAAATATTATACCAGACAAAAAATAAAGCCAATATGGTTCGTTTGGTTTGGCAATAATTAATTTATATGAATCTGTAATTACGTCAAGTTAAATATTTAAATCAAAAAGTAAATATAATAGACAATCCGATTTAAATCGAGAGAATTTCAAGAAATATTGTTAATCGCTTAATTGCATTATTTTTTATTTTTCACATAATAAAAATCCTGTTATATATTGAATAAATTTTCCAACATTGAATACAATCTTCGATGACAGGTTTATAGCAATATTCTACGAGGGATCAATTGGCAGATACGTGTAATTATTGTAATTTGAGTTTAAAAATCAGAAAATTGCTTTGCATTCTGGTTTATACCATAATATGTGATGGTACTGTCACAACTATACATTTGCTGAATTTAAATAATCACTATCTCACTATGCTTAATAGTTTAAAAGATGGCTCTTTTCTGTCGAATAAACAAAGCGCTAAACCAACTTGAAAAACCGAATAAAAACTTTCAAATCATTTTACTTTCCTCTATCAGACAACTGCGGAATATAAAAGTCATCCCTTTACGTATATCGCATTTCAGATTTCACGACCTTTATTAGCATACGTAAAGAAAAAGTCATAGTAGAAATTCATAAAGAACAGGGAAATGACGTCAATCACTTAGAAGCGGAAAGGGCAAAATGGTCTTTTCGTTTCTGGTTTCATCGTTGAATACGTTTATGTTTAATAATTAGTAAAAAGTAAACGCCTATATGTGAAGCACTTTTCCTACATATCCGTACATTCCTCAGTTCAGTCTAAAGTTTCACCATTATAAATACACCAGTTTTAAAATATGATATAGTTTCTCAAATAGAGCGATTTATTATTTTCCCTTTTTTCGCCTCAAAAACATTTTTGAACAAATTAAGGTAACAAAGGAATAAATTTCCGTACTTTATAGTTAAACAAATTTTCAACTTTATTAAAAAAATCATTTTAATATTCCATATTTTAGATGTAAAAAAAAACAAAAAATTTATTTAAAATTCCTTCAAATGTCATATAATTTCTGTATGTATGTCTAATATGGACGGATGTATAAAATAATTTTAATATTTTTTTATATTTTTTGAATGGAGTTTTTTTAATTTTTTTTCTTTAATTCCAATAGAATAGCAATTTATATAAGATCCATATGCAGTTTTCATTAAATTATAAAAAAATTATATGAAATTAGCTTATGATTATCCCTAATTTGGTACTTGCAAAATACCAAATTATTAATTATTACCAAATTATTATAAGTATACCATTAAAAAATTATGACTCGATGATGTCAAAACAGTCTAATGAACATATGGACCAAAAAATGGACACTTTTTTGACGGAAATCACTGGTACATGCAAAACATGCAAATCAGAGTAACCACATCCCTAAAATGTGCCCCGAAATGTTTTTTTACCTACTTATAAGACTACAGAGGTATTTTATACATGTTATTTGATAAAAACATGGGCCTTTTATATAACGTTAGAAAAATCTAATGATGAGGAGCTATGACTTAGATAGGGGAAATTGCAATATGCCAAACAAAATATTTTAGAGGAATGTGTCGGTCCGCAGATTACACATTTAAAACTGACTGTCCGAAACTGTATTTCAAAATATGCCTCAGGTATGAAATGTTGCAATATACGACCGATATACCATAGAGAAATATGTCGGTTTGTATATTATACATTTCAAAAGCGGCCTGTTTAAAACTTCATTTCAAAATATGTCTCTGTTATGAGATATTATAATATACTCCCGTACTATAAAGGAATATGTCGACACGTATATTATACATTTCAAAAACCTCCTGTTCAAAACTATGTATCAAAATATATCTTAGATGTGATACAGTATAACATACTGATCGACATACTGTAGAGAATTATGTTGGTCTGCGTATTATATACCCTAAAAAACTACCTGTTCGAAGTCAATGCCAGAAATATTTACCTCCTTCATTTAAATAGGTGAATTTTACAATGTATAAAATATACCTATTATGTGTAAAATAAACTAAATTTTTATGACACAAATTTATATTCTTCTTTTTTAAAAACGAAAACTAATCGTAATGTGACTCTTATTTGCATTTGTATGCTTACTTAAAACATTTTATTATTTCTTTTAATAATCTGTAAATTATCCTTTTGTAATAAAACCATGATATTTATCATAGTCGACATCCCTATTTAATATTGTCGGTCATAAAATTCCACTTGTTTGACCATAAAATACAACAGAATAATTTTGATGGGCCAAGATCAAATTTAAATCTTGGAATAAGCAGAGGATAGATTATTTGGTTAATTATTTAGTTTAGCAGGAAAAAAATTTATATTACGGAGTTTTTTATAAAGGTACTTATAATTCACATCACGAATTGACTGCATGATGTTCAATACTGGTTATGAATAGTTTCTATTTGTGAAGGAAAATCTAAGATAAAAATTATTAATACGAGTATACCTATTATTCTGCAAGGTCAATATATTTCATTGATCTCTATCATATAATTACCATAGTAACTAATTCTCTTTGATCTTTTGACACAGAGTCATTCTCATCTAAATGCCATAAGGCATGAATTTCATGCATTACCATGGTATGAAATGGGACATATAAATAGAAAATAGCACAAATAAAGTAAATTATGTCTGTCGGCTACATCGAAGATAAACATATGTGTGTGTGTGTGCGTGTGTGTGTGTGTGTGTGTGTGAGTGTGTGTATGTGTATGTGTGTGTGTAGAAGGTATAATATATTTCGTGCTCAAGGGAATATCCACATCAGGTAAAGGGGTGATTAGAATTGATGATAATAATATTTTTAAGTAAAACATAGTACTAATGGTCTTCGATACAAAAAAATTGAACAAGTATTACAATTCTTTCTGAAATTCAACCCCTAAATGGGTGAAAAGGTATGGCTAAATGTGTAAGAAAGAAATATTTTTAAGATCATTTTTACTTAGAACTTGGTATTAATGCTCTTCAATACAAATAATGAATCAGATATTTAAGCATTTTCAGAGATTCAACCCCTATAGTGAAAAAGCGCTAAATTTGGACGAAATAAAATATGTTTAATGTTCTTCAACACAAATAATGAAACACATATTTCAGCTCCTTTCAATATTTCACCTCTAAGAAGACGACAAATTGAAAATTTTAAATTAAAAAAATTTTGATAAACTTTTCACTATTCCATAAGTTGATAAATATTTAAACCAATGTAAATAGAAATGTAATAAAAGTTTCTGAGAAATACGTTGACAAACATATATTGAAATGTACGTACATTTTTAAAAGTTTCTGCATTTGTTTAGAAGCCTTAACCTACCCTGTCGAATTAATAACCCCCTTTTTTGAAGTTCGTTAAAAATTCGATTGAATTAAAAAAAACGAACCCACTTCGCGAGATAAACAGGAGACAAAAAGCTAGTAATATATATATATATATATATATATATATATATAAATATGTATTTATATATATATATATATATATATATATATATGTATTTATATATATATATATATATATATATATATATATATGTATTTGGAAATTTTTAATCTTGTCGAAAATATCCATATTTAAATAATGTGTTACATTTACAGCAAACACCCTGGAAGGATTCGAAATGCACGTCGACACTCTTAAGCATGCCGCACTGGGACATTTATTATCATTTAGCGCCATAATTTATGCAAAAATGAATTGAGAAATAAACATCTAAATTATCTGCTGCAAACAATGTACGTAGTATGCAAATATTAGATGAAATAAATGTTAGATTATCACCACGTCGATATGCACCACTTCTGTGGCGCTACATAACGATTTTCGAAACAGAATATTATAATGAATATGAAAAAGCACAGCTAGTCTAACATAATTATGTTAATTTAATTATAATATTAACTTAAAGTAGATCTGCACTCTTTTAAAATTATTTATGAAAAACCCTTTGTTGCTGTTTTTCTAGGTGAAATTACAGGGACAGATTATAAAAATGTATATTATAATAAATACACTGACCACTGTAGCTTAACAAATTGTTTACGGCATGGTTCATCACGTAGAATAAAGTAATTTGTATCTTCCATGTACATTGATATCGTCTTTAAAAGATTGTACCTTCATACCCTTCATACCCTTGGTCATGTTTTTTCTTAGAATTACGGAAACAGATAATAGTAAAAACAGCATACTTTTAAAATTGCATCAGTTATTTTTTTTTAAACCTAAGCTCATGCACGTAGTTTGTTCCCCATGCGTATTTTACTGGTAAATTTTTAATTTTTTAAAATTACTCCTTTTACCAGCGAATTATCTAAGCATTTTTGTTTTTGATAATATTGACAAATTGTTCAAGTAGTTTTCATATGACTGCAATCGGTAAAACGTTTGCCTTTTTCTCTTATCACTATATCTACCAATAAGAAAATTTTGGATTAGTAGGTATTCTGGGCAACATGTTAAATAAATTACCTGTACGACCTCTTATGCATCGATGGTTAATAATATTCACCTGGATAAAATTTAGATTAGTGACATGACTCATATTAAGTTTTGATTTCTTGAGGCATACGAGCTATAGGCATAGCATACTAGTTGCACAATCTATTGACATATGGTAATACTTATAATTAATACAACTTAATTTCCGGTTAGATAACAGACTAATTCTCGAATGAAAATATAGCTTATGTATTAATTCGAGTCCTTAACTATTACTTGATCAAGCTTTAAAATACGTCTAGCCATTTTGACGTTATTGAGTAACTACATACAAGTACACTTTTAATGATATCAGTATACCTCTCAGCGTATTATGTGAAGATAATACATACCTTGAACCGTCCTTGAGATACAAGTGAATAAAGACTAGTGCGATTATAGAACTGAAATTTATAAGTTAAAATTTATGAGTTAGAGTCCTGAATCAAACTTTTGTTTTTCTATTGCTAATAAATAGCATTGTCAAGTTTGAAGCTGTACTTTGCTTAATAAAAACAAAATTAAGTGAAAATCATTTATCATTTTTACAATGCCTCCGGTGAGTTATTAAATATTAGACTCTATATAAATAAATGACAATTTCTTTACACAATCATTCTACGGTACGGTTTGAGTTCTAACACGTGTATTGACTATGAAAATATAATAACTGTAATTTAATATAGATGAAAACATTATATCATTATTTGCCTGTAATTAATTACAATTCGTTGCAAGGTAATTTTGTCCACTAAGGAATTAAATATACATTGAGACTGCCATGGACGAGGATTGTAATAGGGCCACTGTGTACAGTGCTGATTGCAGCAGACGTAAAATATATTTTTAAGTTTTTACTTTTCAATTCACGAATAATTAAATAATTCTTCTCTTTGCATCCGCCCCTTCAATACCATCGGCATTCATTTTTGTTCCGACACCGATTAATTCTATTAAGGTTACTAATAAATTATCACTTATTTATCCATTTTTTCAACCCTTGTTCCCCATTTTTGCCCAGTACTTTTAAGCTTAGGCTTTTGTAATAGATGTACTTAGATATTACATAATTTATGAAAGTGTAGTAAGACATGTATGAGGAACTATCAAAAAAGTATTAAAACAATTTCCTAACTAGCTTACTTGGCGTTGATTTCATAAATTTGGATAAAATTTCATATCTATCTTTATCTTGTTTCCACGCCGACTACTAACGATGGATAGAAAGAACCTTCACCTGTAGGAGATGTTTTAAAACAGAATCTCAACCAAAATATGAAAAGTGATTTTCATTCGAGAAGTTTTGTGAACCCTTGCATTAGATCGGAATTTTAGGCCTCTCTTTTGGCATTGAAATTATTATTAAAAATTTAAAAAAATTGTTATTATTTACGAAATATTATGTTAAATAAAATTTTGGAAAGTTTATTTATAAATTATTGCGAAAAGCCGCATTCCGTAAAGAACGAATGAGTAAGCTCAAACTTATTTGTGAAGATTTAATTTAAATGTTTTTATTAAAAAATTACTGTTTATTCGTAACATACTGTCACGAAGATACATGTGTCAAAAAATAAAAGCGAATTTTCAAATACCTATTGTCAAACAGTTGCAGTCGTTATAATATCCAGGAACCATTACGAGGTTAAAAAGATGTTGTTGTCATATTTTCACAAGGATATCCTTCCATTCACATAGTATTAATAAATCATATAACGAAGATTACAAAGTCTAAAAGAGTCTAATAAGCTCGTGACTATAGATTGATTTTTCGTTACATTACATGCATTATATTTTGGTGACGCAGCTCCTCGTCAGCAAAATTGATTAACAGATACATTGTGCTCTATTCAAACTATATTCAAGAAATTGGATGTATGTCATTGGACAAAATCATATCCCTGGGGAGTATGTAATCGTGAAATACGTTTTGTGGCCGTTTTTTTAGAACGAAATTTTCTTTCTCCAAGCGTCATATTGTTTCAAAAAACAAATATATATTTACATTCTATGTATTGCAAAAGTACTTAGAGTTAGAAATTAAAGTTGAAGTGAATCTTGGAGAAATATATGGGCGAAAGTGTATGAAATAATTTAGTTTTAGACCTCGAGATATTCGGTTGTAACATTACTTCTGATCATATTTGGATAAGTTCAGATTTCTTGTTGTGTTATTTTCGTAAATTCTCTTTATAATTTTCGAGTAAAAGTGCAGTATTCTCTTGAATTTATTACCGCGAATGAAATACAGATTATAAAAGATTATTGGATACATAAAAATGACTCAGATTTGAAACCAAGGGGATATTGTATGCAACTGATGTGCTGAATATTCAGCTATAATTTGTAAAAATAGTATCCAGTGAAAGAACGTTAATATTTTATTGTTACATCAGATACTGCTTGTAATAAAATCATATCACTGAGATAATAAGATAGCATATGCTTGTATAAGAATTATTTTTATTTCAAACGCAAGGCCTTATCTAAAAACAATTTTAACCCGTCACGCGTTTAAATATATGCGGGTAGACTTAGAGACTAAATTTTGTTAAAATATTGCTACGCCGACAACGCAAAATACTTAATCGTTCCTATGCCGGAGAATATTTTTCTGAGGCTAAAATTCAAGAAAATGTACGTAAACTCATTGTAATTACTTTCACGAAAATCAATAGTTCACTGTAACTTTACCCAAACGCTTTCTCTAAGATTGTCTTTGTGTATTTTTTGTTTCATACGTAACGTTTTAAAAGCATAAATTTACGCCGTACTTAAGCGAGCGCCGATAGCGTCTGCGCTATTTTAATCATAATTAAGTTAGTTAAATGTACGTTTTCACAGCACTTTACGGGTCAATTTGCCACTTAATTAAGGATATTATCATTTAGAGTTGTATTTTGAATTAATAAGGAACTACAGAGGAGTGAGGAGCTTACTATGTGGAATTCGAAAATATTATAAAAAACGAGGAGGTACTTCCGGAGTGGATAACTTGTTAGACTTATTCTGATTTTATATTTTATTTTCAAATCAAAGTAGATTTTATATATATATATATATATATATATATATATGTATAATATATATATCATTAGCAAGACGTCATTAAAAATAAGCCCGTTTTCAGTTTAGGACATTTTGTTTTTTTAAGATTTTGTATATGTTCACAAAAATGCTTAACTTCATTCGCAAATATCAAATTTATACCACGTGCAACTACAGTAGTAGTTATATTATAGAAATGGAAAAGTTCGACTTTTTTAGTTAGATATTCTATATAAACTCTACATATTACTTAAAACGTCAAAAATGCATCAAATTGCACATATAAACTAAATAAACACATATTATTTTTTCTCTCCTTTGTTTTTAACACATTTTACGGAATTTGCGTTAAATTTTTTAACGCAAATCTCGTACATTCCGATGGAGAACAATACCATAACCGTTCCTGCAACAATGATCCGACATTCATATAATGTATCCTTGTTATGTTTCCTAAAGTTGTAATTCATTGTTTCATATAAATTCAAAATTTTACGTCTGATTTGATTTATCACTCGGGGTTTTTTCTACATGTCAAAAAATGTTATTTAGAATCTTTTCATTTAATTTTCGGCATTTCTACTTCGAAACTGAAATCGAGAATCTACTTAACGTTCACACAATTTGATAATGTTTTAAAAATAATGTTTCACTTTTTATTTACTTTGTCTTTTACACTGATATTTAATTTAAAGCAATTACGTCGATATTGCATACGCAACTTAATCATAACCCAAATCGCTGAACTTTGCATAAATAAAGGTTAATTTAGATAAAAAATATCCGCTTGTTCCATTAACAGCGTATTCAAAAATGCCCGAAGCCACATTACGATCCACCTTCTCGGTGGATGAAATTTGTTTCTACGGACGAACCCCTACATTGTGTTTTCTCCCTGGACCATTCTTATACTTCACTTCTTATAAAGAGCTTAATGGTGTTAACTTTAAAGTTAATTGTAGTCGAGAAAGTTTATGGCAATAACTAAATAAAGTAAAATTTACAGAAGTTAGCCAGCCCACGATATTTATATTCACTGTAGTATAAACTTGGCAAGACGTGAAAATTTAATGACGAACTAATTGTTGCTAAAGAAAACTACATCAATTGCCTGTACGAGCAGAGTGGAATAATAATGACATATCGGCTTTTGCTAGGACTCTATTAGGAATTAACCGTAAATTTATGAATTTTTAATCGAAAACCTTAAAAGAGCAATAAAACAATTTCAAACTAAACGTAAAAGACTTGTTTGGCTCAAAATGTTTTAAATGGCTTAAGCTATCAGCCCCTTCCCACTCTGCATTAAGCTACCAAACATATATATATATGTTGGTTGGTTAATATGCTTTATCACCATGCCAATTCTCTACCTTGTCATGAAAACTTTTTTAAAAATTTTCAGCTATCTTACAAAATAAAAAAAAATTGGAAAATCAATTTTCAAGGTAGCTTACTTTAAAATTTTTGTTTAAATATATCTAAGGTTTAAAGTACATATACTTTTGGACTCATGTATTACTCAGGTGATACACTTATTCCGGTAAAATGGAATAATGAGCACATTCAAACTTTTCATGAAATCGTCAGTTAGACTAATTGGAATCTCATGTTTATTTCTCAAAAATCAAGTTATTTTTAATAATAGTTTTTAAATGCTATTTTTGCAAAATTCTTTGAGCCAGCGAAATTAATTGAAATACATATTGTACCCTCCATACACAGATATAATAAAAACATCCGTGAAACTTGCAGATCTTACAGAATCGCCAAAAAAAGTAACATTCATAATTTTGATAACGCTACTTCTTTTTATTTTAATTCCTACATTGTTAAGAGTTTATTTTTTGTTCTTTAAAGCCACGACCAGAAATTTAAAAAGCGAGCGACATCGATTATTTTTGTAATACTTTCCACAAAGTTGTTAGAACGTCGTTAAATTGTTGTTATTATTTTTATTTTTTTTCAAAAACTGATGATGTATGTATAGATATTTTTGGATAATTTTTTCGATATTGATATTTTTCATATTGATTTTTTGGAAATATTTTTTTGATTTGAATTATTGTAAATAAATGTTTTTATTTTCTTGCAGTAACGGACCTCAATTTTCTTTTATTGCAAGCCATGAAATACAGTTAGTTTGAAAATAAATTTCATACTTAACATATAATAATATATACACAACATTCAACACTTTGGTTCAATAAGCATGACATTCCCTAAAGTATCAAAAAGCACATAAATTTTGGACACAGTTTTCACGAATATACATAATTCAATGAAGGAACGGGATAATTCATTACATTTATTTAAACACTTATATAGAAGAACTCGTGTCCTAAATCGATTTAACCATGAATATAATTTCCCCCAATATTTCCCCAGTTTCAAAAGCTCATTGACTACTGTACTTTATATCCTCATTCCATCTGCTTGCTCTTCAGATTACGGAGAAACTGATCTCTTTATGCCAGTCTGCGTAATATAATCGATTCTCATTTTTATTCCGTTCCATGAAACATAACGCACCACATAAATCCGCGCTACATAGATCGTATATAGATGCAGTAAAGGAAACAAAACAGCCAATTTTGCACGATATTAATAGGAATTAATTTAAGTTAAGGTATACTTCGGTCACATATTACGCGTTAACTTACAACTTAATTAGATATGTTAATATTTAATTTTGTAAATAAATTAATTTCTTTTTTCGGAAATGTAATTATTCTGTAGAAAATTGTGGAACAGTTGAAAGATAATATGCTCGATAAAGAATTTTATTAATAAATTTGTCTGTTAATGACAAAACACAGGTAAAATAGTATTTAATTATTAGCCTACTTATAGTATTATTTCGGTATAAATCATAAGTTCAAATTTTTGCGTCAAAATTCGTTAATAGGTAATATAAATTGTATTCAAAAGTTACTATTACAATATAAGTGAATTTAAAAACATTACATATAACATATATATTTAAAAAATTACATATATATAATTAAAACATTAATTTGTGCCTGTTTGTTTATTGTCTCAAATCACAAAATATATTTATTACCATTTTACATCAAAATTGTCGACGTGTGGTAATTGATACAAATGAGAATCTAAAGAAAATAATTATGTCTTGCAAAAAATAGTAAGCATCGAAAAATTTGCAAAAAATATGAGGAAAGTGCAAATTACAGATTGAGGAAAGTGCAAATTAAATTATTAAAAAATTAACATTCTGTAATATTTTAAAACATAACTTAATTAAATTCTAAAAAAAATATTTTTTTTTTATTCTTTTTGATTCTTTTTTCATTTTTTCATCACTTCTTATCGATTGCAATTATTACAGATTACTCCTTATAGATTGGATTTCTTACAGTAAATTCTTATAGATTACTCCAAAAATATTTTCAATGTATCGTCAATAGCTCGTATTTCCTTCTTTTCGTTATATTTTAGTAACTAGTTGAAGTACTTTTATTATTGTGTATCCCGGTCAAGGTTCTATAAAGGTGGTATCAGAGAAGAGAAAAGGAAGAAACAAAAGGGAATTTCTTTAAATATCTATTTAAATCTATTATTTTCAATAGCAAGTTTTTAAAACTAACATGTAATAAACTAACGTTTGAAATACTATAATACCAACGTTTGTACTTTTTAAAATTTAAAATAAAACTAATTTTATTAAATAGAAAAACTAAGGAAACAAATTAGCATGCGTAGATAATCATCGAGCTCACGGAGCACACACAGAAAAATCTCATCAAAACCGCGACGGCAAAAGACAGTTCCGAGGTGTAACGTAACACCAGCAACGTATGGATGAAAATGTGAAAACGGATATGAACAGAACTCTTGATCCATTTACGAAATTCTCACGTGGAACAATTTCATTTTTAGCTCTCCATCAGTGCTTGGACTTTCTTGAGAGAATTTTAAATGTTTATAAGGGTCGATTCAGATTTATGAAGCTAATTTGATACGATTACTTTACACTCACGGGAAACATTTTTCAAAAATATATAAATATATTGAACTAACTAAGATCGCATTACACTCCAAAATTAACTATCCAAAATTTGCCTGTTCCATGAAAATTCTCAATTATTTAGACTAATTCAAATTGTTAAAAACATTTCCTTCTGAAAAATAATTTGAATGACGGTTCAATGAATTTAATCAACAAGTCAAGGTTATTTCTGTATTAAAAATTATGGTTATCTAATATTATATTTGCACAATACGTAGACACGCATAACTTTTAACTTTAATCTTTATAAATTGCCTACCTGAAGATGTTGTCATACAACGAAACCTAGGTCGTGGTAAAGAATTTAAATAAAGTAGAAATAATCACGTAATTTCGTTTAGCTGGGAAAAATTAAATTCTAACTTCCTTTTATACCTTTTAAATGCTTGCAGTTTTACCAAATAACATTTTAATCATCTATATTTCAATTGTAATTACTTGTTCCATTGCATAAATTTTGTAATTTATATAAAATGTCACTAAGGAATACAAACAAACAAAAAAGTTTTTTTTCCCTGTAGATGAAAGTTTAATTACAAGTACGATGTTTCATTAGACAATTTTCATAAATCGCCTTTTTCAGATCGAGGAAATAATAACTACACCCTTTCAATTAATAAATTTTTACATAATTTTTATCTCTAATATGTTAACTATAATTTTATTTTACAACTTAGTTTAGTTTTTGGTTTGAATTTGTATTATTCTGTGAAAAGATCTCAGGTATGCATAACTTTCCATCCATTAACTAGTACGTGGCAACAAAATATTGCTTAATTTAAGCAACAATTTTAATTTTTCATTACCTCAAAATTATCCAAAGATACATATGGACACAAAGGATACAAATCCAAAAGTTTTTTGAACTTTTCTGTTTCAAAATACCTTTATAATATCACTTATATGCTAGAAGATACATTCCTAATCTTTCTGTCCTTTACTTGGATATTGGAAAATTATATTTACAAAATAAATAGCGCTATTGAAAGTAAACCTAAAGTTTATCTAGAACTATAGAAATTTTGGTAAATGTCATAGTATTTTCGTAAATTCTCTCTCTCTCGGTTTTTTTTGTTTTTTTTACTTTACACGTATAAAACTAATTTGTTTATTGTATGCTTTGTTGCATATATTTTCTTTTTAATTTTTATTTATGAAATTATTGTTAATTTTAAAGCAGATTTCATTTAAATAACCATAAAAAACCGATTGAAATTTGAATAACTGGAAGAGATTGCTCTCGTAGCAATTATTCTCACGCTCGTATCGTCGTATGTACGTTTAGTTAAAAAAGAAACAAATAAATAAATTAAATTAAAAAAATATATATAACGCTGTCATTTTAGCGCAACAAAGTAAACAAAAACACCGACTATAAAATAGATAAGGAGGTGAAAAACATCGAAGTATGAAAAGGTCGTTCATCACCAGCTTATAAAATAAAATTCGACAATATTCACAACTACTATAACTATTATGGCATATTTTACTGACAAATGCTGTGGATATAGTAGGTACAATCAGTCAAATTGATTCCATCGCCATGCCACTATTTTAATGTATTAAGAGAGTATTCTGGTTTTCAGAACCTAGCTCGGAGTTATGAGGGCACTATATACAAAGATTATACAAAATGATAAAAGAAGTAAAAAGTGAAAAGGTTTCCATTGCGTCGGTAATGAATTGCCATACGTTTGAGCTGAAACCGATATTTGAATAATGACAGTTTGTATTTGCTGGAACCTATTAAATCCAAGTGCTCATATTTAATGGACTTTACTATTTCTATTGCAAGAATCACTTGTTTCATATAAACTCATCTTTTTTCTGATGTTTGTGCTTTTATTATGCTATTCGTTTCGAAATAAATTGACAATTATAAATATTGGTACGACGAACTGGTAATATTGCGCAAAGCTTACTTGTTAATTATTTTGGTGTGAAATTTTTCAACAACCTTAAAGCCTTAACCCTTAAAGTTTTTTACTGCTTCTTATGTGCGAAATGTGGGAATTTATATTGAATGTTGCTTAATGTCTCACAGGGCAATTACCGAGGTTGCCAGCTGAGAAATTGAGATGAGTTTATTCGGCAAAATCAATTACACGTGAGCTTTATAGAAAATGAGCCAGTAGCTTTATGACCTTCAAAGTAAATTACTGAAGTACCACTACACTATATTTTTTTAATTAACCACTTGTTACTGACACAATGACTTATTTGTAGCTATTATCATAACAAAAATAAACCAATTTAGTTTATACGGGACAAACAGGTCGTTATAAAAAGTTCATGTTAGTTCATATTCAGTGAAGTTAGTAAAACAAAACGAATGGGTTATATAAGCTACCAAACCGATTATTCAAAGTCCGATTGTACAAATTGTTTAATTTAGTATTTGGTACTAAATGTATTTTTAAGAGATAATATAAAAGCTCAACAACATTTAATTTAAAAAAAAGCAGATCTTTAACCAACTTGACTAGAGCATATTAAATTAACGGTAACCTAGATTCCCGTTTCTAAAATATCAATATTAACTCGTAATATAGATTATTACAAGAAAGAGTCATTGTCCTATCTCATCATGTAATGAAGAATAAATAAGATTAAAAAAAATAATCTTAAATTCCTACGGAAGCAAAATTACAATTTAAAAATAAAAATGAAATAATGAATCAAAACTTTCTTTCTAGATTAATTAGGCAAGAATAATAATTGATTTACAACCATATTCGAATAGAATATGTACTAATGATTTGTTGATTTATTTCCTTAATCAAGTTGTCGTAAAAAAATAAATTAAAAAATATATAGTCTCACATAGATTTTTATTTATGTATAAATTTCTTTCCACAGTACGGCCATTAATGTGAAGATTAATAAAATTATAATTTATAAATTACAGCCCTTAACTTCAAATAATATAGTACTCATTGTCACACACAAATTTATAAAAAAAAATTTTTTGTTTAGGGTAAGGTCGTAACACTTGTCATGCCACGCTACGTATACGGTCGTGGCAAGTTTTTTTTTTCAAAAGGGGATTTGACATCAAACAAAAAATAAAGAAAATACGACTTAAGTGTATGAGTCGCCAAATGAATGCCAAAAAAGTTTTTTGTGTAATTTTTTGGTTATAATAAGAATTTATAATTTTGTTTATTCCAGTTCTTCTGGGTCAATAATATATAATATTTTGATTCTTTAGTTTCCATATTGAATGTATTTGGAAAACGTGGCATATGACTTATTCAATGTTTTCGATAAAACTAACGTCTCCTACTTCTCACTCAACCATATTTTGCTTATAAATGACGTAAAGCATGTCTGTTAAATGGACGCTGATTATCAGCTCAAGTCACGCGTTGGTAAGGAATTAAATACATATAGCTTACAAAAGTCTTAACGTATTGTTTGCTGGTTACATGTACTGTAGCAACATGTTTAAATGGGCATATGCTATCAAATTTATGAAAATCAACGATCTTGCAACGTATTAAAAATGAAGATCAGAGAGTACATGGTTCTAGTTATACATGAAATTTGTCTCATAATTTCAGCTGATCTGATGAAAGTCGCATTAAATATACGAAATATAATAAAAACCTTAATTTCAAACATGTAAACGTGCGAAGATGCTTCTAAGAGATATACAGGAAAAAGATCAAGACATCAAGACAAGAAAACGTCATTCCATTGAGAAATGGTATATTTCTATCTACATAATAGAAGTAAATGTCTATGTGCATTTTCCGCAAATATTGAACCTATTTTCCTGTTCATTTACCTCGCAGCTGCATATTGATACCGCATATCTCCAGCTGTATACCCCCGTCCGTACCCAATATGAGTTGTACAAATGTACAATGAAACTGGCGCACCGTCAGTTTGAATGAGCCCAAACCGTTCGAAATGGGATATCGATTTATATTCCCCAAAGGTTATTTCTCTTTTGTCAAAAGTAACTAAAAATATCATTTTGCCTCAACTTTTTACTTTCCTCTGCTAAATGAATTTTAAACTTATTGAAATGGATATTATCTTTTATATTTTTACACTCATCACCGCCATTTGCTTTGCGTCATTTTTTTGTTAGCAATAAGATACATTTAACACAAGTTTCTTACCGCAGTTTTGCTCACATGGGTTTCGGTCTTACAACGTTATGAAGATTTTGGTTTTAACGCAACTACCCTTTTATACAATTCACCGTAATTGGGATGAAACTTGAACATTTTTAGGATCGGTATTTCTTTCGTTTTATTACTCAAAATATCACCTACATAATTTGCTGTTAAAGTAGTTTTAACGTCTTGATGGTACTTTCAGACACTGTTTAAATTTATATTTCAAAACAACTTTAGTTTCACTTTCTCATTCTTAAGTTCAGAATGTACGAAATATCAAAATAAGTGTCGTTAAATTTCCATTTTTTGACAGCTTCGTTCGCGTGAATTTCGACATTTACTATTACATTGCATTAAAATTTTAGAATCGGGCAGAAATGTGATACAGAATTAAGCATACTGATAAATTTCAGCATGCCTAATTCTACAAAACTGCAAAATTGGTTTGTATAACCAATTATTTTAGCAGTTATTTGTTTTCTTTTTAGGTTTTTATATATGTAAATGAAATATTAATTATCGAGTTTACTAGTGAACGTGCTACATAAAGCCGACTGTCTGAAATGTCCAGTTCTCATGTACATATAATTTCTATTTATTAATTGTTACTGTATTTTCAAAAGATTATACGATACGTGTACGAATAAGCTTAAAATATATTATATAAGATGAAGGTGACATGAAAAAACTAGTCAATAATCTAAAAATAATCATGAACAGTTACAGTCTCTATAATAAAATATAGTAGTATGTATTTTGGTTTCTCTAACATACTTCTAAAAGGCTTAAGAAGTACAAATAAAAAATAAAAAATTGCATGTGTTATAAAAGTACCTTAAATAATGTTTTAATTTATGTAAGTTAGCAATGATTAAGAACACTAATCAGGAAATAAGTTAAACTAAAAATAATCTAGCAAAAAAATTGACAAAGTATTCAATGCAATAATAAAATCACTTCTACTAATAGTAAACCATCAAACAATTTGAATGCACCACCCATCACTAATAACCTAAGGGGATACGTGGAAAATTAAATTTTCTTGCTATTTACACATATATTTGTTTAATAGTTTCCTTATATATTAATTGTTTTTCTAATTTAAAACATTGATATGCAAACTATCAGGTATCCAGGTCTAAAACTGCAAAACGTGCGTAACTATGACCTACGGATTGGCGAATTGATGAACGAATGAACATAATGAAAATATGTGTATATTCTTTGTTACAATTCAAAACGCTAAGACGTATTCAAATATCAGTTGGATTTATACATAAATTATTTTTTATTTTAAATTCGTAACAAGAAATTGGATGTAAATGAATATATCATAATTATTTTAAATTATCACACTGGATTCATAATGTACACATACTTTGGTTATTTCCACCAAAATACATTTTCACGGGATCCATCAACTGTTCTCAATCGAACAAGTAAGACAACTGTTGGAACAGTAATTTAATTCCCCAAAAATATATTCTGAATCCATGTCCTTGTTTACTCAAATACAATCATCACCCAAATAATAAAATGGTTTCTGAGTGCAGTCAATTTACCTCCACGTTATATTTTGTCAACTGTTGTTAATATTGGATGAGATATTTATTGATATATCTTTGATGGTCGCATTCACAAAATTAAAAGGACTTTTAGGCTACTTAATGGCTACTAAATTCATCGTTTTAAGATTAATAAAAATTTTCAATTTCAAGTAACAAATTGCATATCATTTCTTTAGTACCCATAACACTTTAACTGCCAGTAGCGAGCAATACTTCGCTGTGAAAAAATACTTGGTTTGCGAATGACCGACATAACATGTGACGTGTTCGTGTAAATTTTCTAAACAAAAAACGGGTCGTATATTCCCGTATAATCCACATATCAGGTCTTGATACTTATCATCAGGTTCACGATTGTGCCAGATAAAATGGGACACAATATATTTTAAGAATACCGTCCACTTCAAATAAACAAATACCGTTCAGTAGATTGAAAAAGAGTGCTTATACTAATAAAAATATGGAAAAGAAACAGTTTTCTATGGCCTGAATTTTTATTTATTTAATACCATGTTTATCATTTTATAAAGATGAAACGAACGTTTTGATTATCATATTTATCAATATATTTTTTTATTTTGAAAAAAATCCTGTTTAAAATACACATTTATCTGAATAGACGTTTCTTTACAAAAACCTGAAATACGTGGAAAATTGTCTCTCGTCTCTCGTGCGAACCTTACTTGAAAAATATAAATTGAGCCATGGTCTTTGAAATAATGATAATTCTTTTTTAAATTTGGCTTGAAATATTGAAATTTTGCAGAAATTTTGCAGCAATTTAGAAGATATGACGACAAAAAATTATGAACTGCAAAAAACAAACTTCAAAATAACTCAATAAAAATAATTTTGTTTGAAAATCTAAATGAGATGCCTAGACACATAAAAGTTTTACCGTGAGATAACATAATTATTTCCATTTAGCTCAAAAATTTTAATAACTATCAAAATCGAATGCGAACTTTAAAATGTGCTATTGGTTATTGATCCATACTTTATACATATGCACATAGCTACACCAGGTATAAGAAACAATTAATAGAACGTTCCAGTATCTTTAACTCTGCGTCTATTCTATTTCTTTTAATATATATTCACCCTAAACAAAACAGGGGCTTTTAAATAGGCTCGTGAGTAATATTCTGTTAGTCAGACGACTTCTTTCGGATAGCCACCTCTAGTTTTTTCCTCCCCTTCTCCCCACCTTAGTGGTATTTGGACAGTGAATGATTTTGTTCAAGTGGAAAGCTATTTTATTTAGAAAATTTATTGTATTTGAAATGAATATTTATTTATTTGTACGGGTTATGGTTTTTAAGTAATTATTTATTTGAAGTGATTATGGTGTAGTAAAGAACTACACGTGTTGCAAATGTGCTCCTGTAATTTCTTAACATTGTAAGTGAACATTCACTCACTTTTTACCCAGTTCTTATTGTCGGGTCGATTTTGATGTGAAACATCTATAGGCGCAGGTATATACCGGATCATTGGCGTGGAGACGCTTGCCATGGCGACGGGTCGCCACGATATACTAAGGTATATATATATAGTCTATATGTAGTAGAGTGTACGGTATGGCGACGTGTCGCCATGCGCAACCGACTACGCGACCCCCTCCTCACTCAGTTCGATGCTGTTGTTTACTATGGTACATATAACCTGTGCTTTATTATGTTTGTATTAATTGTAAATAAATGTTTATTAAATAAAGTCACCAGTTTCTGTAAGAAATTCGTAATACTTTATTTTTCCATTATGCTATATTTAGTCTCTGTAATAATCTTGTCTTTTATGCATATTACTTGTAGGAACACGATGTTTCACATCTGCCAGACGTCCCTTGACGGCTCACTGTTTTATTTTGCAAACTTAACAAACTAATACAATTGTGATAAAAATACGATGATATGCCATCGATCTGAAATGATGATGGAGGATGGAGATAGTCGCAGAGACCTCTCAACGGCTAACAGTAAATCTATCTAGTTTCGACTTAGTTGACTTAACTCAATGAGTCTTTTGATTGCAAACCGTAACCAGCAAGGTCTAATGAGACTGAAGGAAGGTGATTATGGGAACTTCTTAATGTCTAAAGATAACCCCATCGAGTTTCGTCTAGTTGAATTTGCTCAATAAATCCTTTTGTTACTTAAGTGTATTGGTTACTTAAATATCAATAACCGATAAATTAAATTAAAATTGGATTCTGTATATTTCCATTATTATGTTAAGTTTATGTTGACAACCAACGATTTTTCTGACTACTGTGTGGATTATATATTTACATAATGAAACATAACAGTAATATTTATAATCAATACGGTAATATTATATTGGCTTGAATGTTTTGACTTTACTATAAAATTATGTATATACATGATCCATGTAATTAAAGTTTTTCTCGCTCAAAATCGTTTTTAAATTATATTACAACTTTCAGACAGAATTAAACTACAATCAAAATCATAAAATTGAATATCATGAAGCTTTTAATGCGTTAAATTTATATCGCAAACACATTACTAAAATTGCAGTTAAAAGATAAATAACAAAAAAGTGTCATAAAGGAAGAATTATCTTTTCAAAATCACAACGTAATAGTTTATTGCATTAGGACTAAGTGTCCAGTTCCAAAGATACTAAATGTTACCTAGTATTTGGCAACTCACTACAATACTCACGTTATGAATACAAATCTTGTTGAGTTATCGTTTATAACAGTTCAATTGCAAGCCTAGAAATAAATAAATAGATTTCTGTTCCAAGAACACAAGATAAAATTAAAAAGAAAAAAATTCAAGCATATTATTAAGATTCTTTGTACGTAGATGGCATGGAATAAGATTATATATGCTGTTGTCTCTTAATGTGCGTAGATTGCACGGATTAAGAGACAACAACCTATAATAACCTATTATCTCAGTTTTAATCTCAATACGAATTTCCATGAACTGAATATTATATACGAAAATAATTTCTTTATTTTAATGTACATTTAACACAGAATTCTTAAACGGATAAGAAGGAAGTCTAGTTTCATTGAGGCACCATCTCGTCTACAGTTCATTTAATAATTCGCGAGCCGCAGGCAAAAAGCTAAGGTGTATATAAGTTGAATTAAAAAATTCCATTTTTAAATTCTAATGAAACATGGCAGATTGAGGTGTAATATATTAAAGGAAAACACTTCTTAGAAATTCGTTTACAGATGAATAAAATTTTATCGCAGTTTATTTTCTAATAAGTTTCTTTCATTTTACGAATAACTTCGACTCGAAAACGATTTTATATGTGATGTCCAGAAGTATTTATGATCAATATAGCGATTTGAAATAAATAAAAGTATGAAGTATTTTAAAAAATGTCATTACGAAATAATTCGTAGCTTAATTGTCTTCTTTTTTCTTTTGGAGAAACAATAAATATTTATCAATAGGAATTGCATGTATTGTTATATTATTTTACAAATTATTTATTTCAGAAAAGCTAGATGTGAAGGGATACAATTGCGAATATGTACAATTGCAAATGTGTGGGTAACTCGGACAACAGTGGTTGCCTAGATAAAGTGGAACGACGTTTGGTGATAAATAGAACAGCAATATACAATTAAAAAAATATATATGCAGGGACTGAAGCATCACTAAAACCACCAGCATCCGTATAGTTAGAATAGTTTTTTCCCCATTTTTGAGTTTTGCAAAATAAAATTTTAAAGTATTTTTCCCAGTTGAGTAAATGAGCTGAAATATATATTTTTTGCGACCAGTGGATACACAGATATCTTACGCATACAGTTTATTTGTACGTAACAATTGAAGTTCACCTACTTTTAATAGGTAATTCTAAATTAACTGTACTTTATATCTCGTTCGACTTTTCATTTATGAACAGCATCTTGCAACTAGAAAATTAAATAAAAAATGAGACATCGAAGTATTTTCTCCTAAATGTCTCTCATTTTGATCAATAAATCAGAGAACTATCGCACTTCTTGCTAGAGGAAAGATTTTTGTTTCGAGCAGACGAATTAGTCGATGCAACTTTTGATATCATGGATATGTGTAAAAAGCAGATGATAATCTGGTATATCAGGTAGACAAACTGCATGTAAAATGACTTTTAGACTAGGTTAAAAATTGCTCGTTTTGTGAACAAAGCAGCCTGTGGATGATTATTGTAATGCAGCAGTATAACATGCTGCAGACTTGTCATATATCTTGGAATTTAACTAAGAATTATCTAGAATATTTAGAGCGGATATTCTCTTGTACACCTGAGGTATACAAATATACGTAAATTGAAGTAAATCCATTTTTTATTATATATTACTATCATTCAGAGCGGAAACACTTTTTTTATAGCAGGTGAGACACACAAAGTTTAGGCAATTCTTGATGTAACATTTTCTATGCTCATATAGAACCTATTTATCAATTTTCTAAATTTCGTCATTATTGTTTCTCGATTTGAAATTTAACTCTTGTCAAATGGTCGAGTGGGAGTTATTTTCACAGTTAGTCGATTAACATGAATCTACTTTGAGTAGTGGTTTTCAATTCTTAAGGTTTTCTCCTACTTGCCTTCTTTTTCGTAGCAAAATATTCTTATCGTAACAATGTTGTTCTCCTTCTGTTTAGTCGATCGTTTAATGTCGAATGTGCGGCTTTTCAGTCCATGTAAATTCGGTTTTTTTGCTTTCTTTTTCTTTTCTCGCAAATAGCTTTACGTAAGTGTACAAATTTATTCACATAAAACTTTAACTAATGATCTTTGGCTATGTTATATCAAGAAATTTAGTAAAACATAACAGATGTTTAGTAAAGTTAAACTTAAGCAATGTTATCAGAAAAAATTAAAAGGTGAACGAATATGATTAAATATAACTTATTTTGGCAGTTTGTTTATTGCTTTAGTTAAGAGTATTACTTGTTAATATTGAAGGGAAACAAATTTTGATTTAAAATTAGTATTCGTAAGCTCCCCATTGAAAAATTTGACCAACGTTAACATTTTTCATAAACCATTAGGTTTAAATTGGGGCCACATTTTTTTATTTTGGTAACACTGCTACTACTGATTAAAATCTTATGAATTTTTTGACGTTTCGGTAATAAGAAGAAAATCGATTAATAAATTTTAATATTTAAAAAAAGAAGTCAGGAATTGGTGCATCCTGTATTAATGCAACAATTTTTTTCCCTTTCGTGGCACACTTGACAGAACGATCATGGATCTGCCTACCTCCCAATATCTCACCACCTCTCTCAGCTTGCCATGAGTTTGGTTGACCGTTTACAGAAAATTTAATCCGAACGGGCAACTGCGTACCATATGTTGCATTCTCTAGTGCCCTCTATTACACTATGCTCTATGGAGATCTCGTTCCATCGTGAAACGTGGACAAATAATTGATGAATCCAAGATCTGTTACATGCTAAACCCTTGAAATGTGGATATATTAGCTTAAAATTTAATTCAGAATACACCAAGCAGTCTTCTCCAGGCTCACATCCCCAGGACAGTTATCCTTTTATAACCTTGAAGTATGCTATTTGCAAAACCATTGTCATCGCGTTACTTTCGCACATTTACATTCTAACAATTTGCATTCTAATAAACTACGAAAAATCACTACAAGCAAATGACTGTTAATTAATTACCATAAATGTGTCAATTGCTAATAGCTCAATAGCCGTCTAATAGCTCAGTGATAGGTTGTCATATA
Organism: Druceiella hillmani; assembly: GCA_039881145.1. NCBI lineage: Eukaryota > Metazoa > Arthropoda > Insecta > Lepidoptera > Hepialidae > Druceiella > Druceiella hillmani. The sequence continues at coordinate 11,136,485 of JAYKKI010000054.1, read as the reverse complement.
TAATACGAATAAGCCAAAGGTACGAGATCTTACGATATAAAATGTCAGGAAAAAGTCTTCACATCATTGATAAGTATTAAGAGGAATCGTTTATTATTTATAAACTTTTATGCTTTCAATGAATATAGCTGCAAATAACAGAGATACTAAAAGAGGAACTAAAAGTGTATCGCTACACGCTTAAAATATATTTATCTAGGCATTGTAGATGTATGTACATTGAAATGATTGATGCATATCAATCTAAATAACCTTAATTCAAAGTTCTACTCATATTTTGAAAGATTAGAACGGGAGAGAAATTCAAATCAAATGTAAAAAAAGATGGACAGAACTCGACAGAGTGACAGGATAAAAAATCGGTCAAATTTTACATGTGGTTGTTGGAATGAACATTGTCATTTCATTTTCATACAGGTAGGTACATCTTTTTATCAAAAACATCCACCTATTTGAAACTATAGAAACTGTAAGGCTTTCACAGATGGACGGATAGATCTGAAAAAACTAGAAAGTTCAATATTTCATTGCAAGGATCTATGTGAATATGATTCTTAAATAATGTTTTTTAATTAGAAGCTGGAAACTTGCAGGATAAAAATAGTATAATCGTTTTAGTTACCCGCTAAATCAATGAATGTTAAAACCAATCCTATTCAGGAAATTAAACTAAGAGATTAAAAAAATTACGCAAAAGCTGTATTACTATAGATTAGGAGAAGAAAACATTTACAAACACCCATGCTTTTAAATTTAAAAATCTAACTTTTTATAAGAAAATTGTTTTACAAAGTAATGTGGAAAGATATTCAATACCTCCTCGTTTCTTCATAGGACTCAATATACATTGAAATACGCTTCGACCATTGCGCTTTTGGCTCATTGCCCGAAACTCAAAAAGGAAAATTTGCAAGAGCATCATTGGACATGAATCAGCAGTAGCGTTGCCAGACGCTCCGTTGTTCTTGGGACGTCCCGTATATTTAGCTATATTTTAAGTATTTTGCGGAGACAATAATTGTCCCGTATTTCATAGCGAATCAGATTGTGCACGCATAAAGAAAAGCGTTAGTTTTCGTCTTTTAATGAATAATTAACGAAAGAGGCAAACCAGTGCTGTCAGTTCTGTTACCCACCTGAACTATTCGATATAAACGCAGTTTTCATTAAACTATAAAAATCAATTCTAAAGACTTCATTTTCATTTTGTCCATATCGAATTGTAAAATTTTGTATTTATTGCATTTACTATCTGTTGTCCCTTACAAAAAAACAATAATTTTGGGGACTTAATTAGCCCACAAATAAACAATTATTGCATATATTTCTTTGTTTATTTGTTCGAAGCGAGGCTTAATTTAAGATAATTCACCAGATCAATATAATTCAAATCTTTACTACGATCATCAAAGGTATGATCGTGGTTACGTTATCGTCTTATATGTGATACATTAGTGTTAAATGTTGGAATACTTTAAAACATCAATACAATTTATTTTGTTTTTACGTCTTATGCAGTCAAAGTAAATTGACTCAATTTACGGAAATTCAAGATAACATGTTATATTTCTCCTAAACTTTGAAGTTTCTCTGTTTTAGCAAATTTAGTAAAAGAAATATGTATTTAAAATATATTTAAATATGTTATAAAAGACAATACATATTTACTAGTGATGTAATTAATTGCAGCATTTGGAAAATTCTTATAAACAAATTTCTAAAACCTATTAATTTATTTTTGCGAAATTTACTTCATTATTAAAGGCAAAGTAATTCGATAAATATATAGCTTATTAATTTTTGTTTTTATTGCAAATTTTTAGTTACGATTGGTTGAAATTAATTTCTAATCGGTAACTATGATTGCTTGAAAATAATTTAATATTGAAGTACATAGATAACTAAATGTCAACATTTCTTTGAACTTATTCTCTGTGTTTACATTTGTTTTGCCTTTTTCATTTTATCCGTTTTCATATATTTTACAACGCTCACTGTTCTCTTCACTGTTTTCTTATACTCTTCTTTACATGCAATTATATCAATATTCTATATTTTTACCTTTCAAGGGGAAATGAAAAATGTTAACTTCCACATTTTCTTTTCTCACTTACCTCTTATCTTAATCTTTCGACGCTTCCACTGCAACCAAACTCTCATAATATTTTTTTATTTTTTACAACTACGTTCTTTTAGGCATTATACTCTTGTCAAATGTTTACATTTCAAATTCAATCAAATAATGATCTCCTTTGTAACGTATTCATTTCTATTTTTCCTACAAATTACTTCCATCATTAATATTCCTTAATGTAGGAGTATATTTTTCCCCACACGCCACCGTCCATTTATTGCATCTTTTCTCTTGGCTTTTATCGACAATCAAACTTTTAAAATAAATCAACATACCCACTTGCTCTCTAAGTAAAAATGCCTTTCTCTATTTGTTAAATTAAATATATTTTATATTATAAAATTATAATAGAATAAAACCTAAAATAAATTAAGCAAGTTGTTTATTGTTCGCCGGTGCTTAAACGTGAAAAGTAAAGAATTATTTACGTGTTGATCAAAGTGTGAAGCTCTATTTTGCGGAAACTGTTTAAATTTATATTCGCTAAAATATTAAATTCACTAAAATGAAAATATTCTCGTTTCTATAGAAGACCATTTCATTCAAACTAACCGAGGTAATGATTTTAAAAGAACCCTTAATTGGAAACACGTTTTAAATAATAAGTTGTTTTGATTATCTCAGTCAAGCAAATAAATATATATGTTTTTATTACTACTAGTTATTCTTTAATATAATTTGTAATGTAAATTCTATATAATTATTGAATAATTTAAATTGTTTAAAAAAATATAGTATAACAATAACAAAAGTAAAATCTACTGTTTCATACTTATATTTACTAATATAAAGAAAGCGCCTGAGTCAGTTTCTTAATTTATAAATAAGGAGTAGTCTCGGAAACTATTGAACAAATTTTGCAATTTTTTCATTATCGACAATCTAACTTACGTTTTATTTAAAAAGTACAATTTCTTAAGGAAACCGTAATATTTCTATATCAAATCGAAGAAAAACAGTTATCTGGGGGTGTCTTGGCCTACATTGATAAAATCCTTAGATATACATAAAACTGTTGCATGGATATATTGTACGTTAATACGATTACTTTATGTCTATATTGTAAAAGCAGCCAAAAATATTTGGTTTTAATAACTTTTTTTAGAATTTAATATTAAATAGTTCACTGAATAAACGTAAATTTTTTTTTCATAACAAACACAGGACTATATAAACTGTTCAACTAGAAGGTCGGAGTTTATAACTTTACTAGCTCAAGACTTTGAAATATTTGATATATACTTGGAAAGTAAATATACACTTATGTAATCATAGAAGTGTAGACTAGACGTGATCCAAAAGATTTTCAGCAGGTGCATGGTTGTCAAGATTTAATATCCGGGATAATGTCACGTTACCCGATTAAATTTATCCAGTTAGGATGATAATTTAAAATTATATAAAAAAAACATGAAAAAGGTATGTAAATATTTGCTGTATATATCGTTACTTATTTATATCTCAGGCTGCCAGTAGAAATGGAACTAGTGTAAAATTTCACGCTATGTGCAATTTTTAGACTACACAGAAAAAAATCTAAAACGATTTTTAATGTACTTTTATGAAATAAATCATTATAACTGTTGACCATTATGATGTATTGCCTAAACCAAACGTCTGCATAAAAATATAAAAGAAGGCGATGATTCCAGGATTTTTACCCGGTTATTCTAAAAATTGTACAAAAACATTACTGACTTGTCTTTAGTTCGACATATGCATAAGAACAAGAATCCCCTCCCCTTCCCCTTCCCCATCCCTTCCCCTTCCCCTTCCCCTTCCCTTCCCCTTTCCCCTTCCCCCCCCCTTCCCCTTCCCCTTCCCCTTCCCCTTCCCCCCTTCCCCTTCCCCTTCCCTTCCCCTTCCCCTTCCCCTTCCCCTTCCCCTTCCCTTCCCCTTCCCTTCCCCTTCCCTTTCCCTTCCCCTTCCCCTTCCCTTCCTTCCCCTTCCCTTCCCTCCTTCCCTTCCCCTTCCCCTTCCCTCCCTTCCCCTTCCCCTTCCCTTCCCTTCCCTTCCCTTCCTTCCCTTCCCTTCCCTTCCCTTCCCCTTCCCCTTCCCCTTCCCTTCCCCTTCCCCTTCCCTTCCCCTTCCCCTTCCCTTCCCTTCCCTTCCCTTCCCCTTCCCCTTCCCCTTCCCCTTCCCCTTCCCCTTCCCCTTCCCCTTCCCCTTCCCCTTCCCCTTCCCCTTCCCTTCCCCTTCCCCTTCCCCTTCCCCTTCCCCTTCCCCTTCCCCTTCCCCTTCCCCTTCCCCTTCCCCCTTCCCCTCCCCCTTCCCCTTCCCCTCCCCTTCCCCTTCCCCTTCCCCTTCCCCTTCCCCTTCCCCTTCCCCTTCCCCTTCCCCTTCCCCTTCCCCTTCCCCTTCCCTTCCCTTCCCTTCCCCTTCCCCTTCCCCTTCCCCCTTCCCCTTCCCCTTCCCCTTCCCTTCCCCTTCCCCCTTCCCCTCCCTCCTTCCCCATCCCCTCCCCCTTCCCCCTCCCCTCCAAATATTTTCGAAGATAAATATGTAAACATTTCATAGTGGATTTTCTAATTAACCGTATTTATGTGAAAAAATAGATCTTGATACGAATGAAGAACTTAAAATTGTAAGTTAGTCGCGGCAGTAAAAATTAGTGGCGAATGTTATGGTTGTCATATTATAAAAAGTTAAATTCCAATTCGTGTTTCTAAAAAAAAAGTGGTCACTGTTCTTCATAAGAGAAACTAATTTTACCGGATTACGAACAGCGTCGAGAAAATCTCACTAGGACACAATTTAGTTAGAAATGTCGAATCTGTAATGAACTACGAAATTTGCTGAAAGTTTCTTCGCTGAACTTTCGGTTAATGAGACTAATAAAGTTGAGTAAGAAAAAACCAAATTTTATTCATTGTAAGTAGCGCTGCCGACAAGTTTTCCCTTCATGTAACAATGATTTCATGTTTCTACTCTTTTTGTGTTTTCTAGTTTATCAAGTTTTATTTAGATTAAATTCATTTAGGGATATTTTAAAGTTTATTTATTATAAACACAGTGTTACTTATATTTATATTACATTACGAGGCGTTAAGCATTTTTTAGCAAAAGGAATATTGACTGCATTATGTTTTAATTTTTTTCAAGTAGTAATTACCTACATCGAATCTAGTCACCATATTTTCAATGGTTTATTCAAATGTCCTTTAACTCTAGTTAAGTACAGAATTTTACAGCTCAATTTTGGAGCAAACATATTATAAAACAAATAATCCATAATACTATAATATTATAATTAATAAATAGATCTGGCACACTTTGACTGTATTTACTGAACGTCCTTATTACTTATTATCCAAACGTTTGAAATATATATTAAATATTTACAGAATTTTACAGCTCAATTTTGGAGCAAACATATTATATCCATAATACTATAAATATTATAATTTATAAATAGATCTGGCACACTTTGACTGTATTTACTGAACGTCCTTATTACTTATTATCCAAACGTTTGAAATATATATTAAATATTTTATATCTACCTGGATAATTTGTTTATATGACGAAATTTTCAATCAGCTGAACTATTTTGGATTAAATTTTAAGACAAAAAATACACAGGTAATCACGTTTGCGATAAAGTTGGCGAAGGCTTACATAAATCAATCAGTTTAAAATTTTAAGTTACCAATCAACGAGTCAGATAAATGGCGATGAATGTTTTTTTGAAGAATAAAAATATTGAAGAAAGATTAGTACATGAACTTCTTATTTTCTTTTTTGTATTATTTGCCAAAAAGAACGGAATTTTAAATGGAATTTGATTCTGAAGTACCCATACTAACAGAATATAAAAGAGCCGATAATAAAATGCTTTTATGTATGTGCGTTTGAGTGTATGCATGCTTGAACGTGTGCATGCACGTGTGGGCGCACGTGCGCATGTGTGCGTGCCCGCATGCTTGTGGGTTTGTATAAGTAAGCAATGTGCATAGGTGTTTTGCCACTCCTTTGATCTTGATCAAAACATCACCATCGATGCGAGCGTCGTGAGTCGAGGCGATACTCGTGGCGAATGGTGAGCGTTTCATAACGCGAAGCTGCGCAATCGTTAAAAGCTTAGGCTATGTTCACTATAGACTTAGTTATTTATTAAAATTCTACCTCTGGTGTAGCATAACTAAAAGTCTCAACTCAAACTCAAGGCATTGGGTTTGCTGACTCCCTCTCTCTCTCTCTCTCTCTCTCTCTCTATATATATATATATACATATATATACACACATACATTACTTATCTCCTATTATATTTACGATTATTTAAAAACAAAATACACCAAGTGGTCAATTCGTAAAAAAATTTCAATATTTTCCTCCAAAAATTTATGTCTTTAATTTATAATCTGCCCTTTTAATTTTATGCATAACTATCTTTTACCCCCAACTTGCAAACCTAGATAAGGAAAGATGTAATTTTTTTATGTGTAGTGTATTCATATCTATGACACAATTTCCCTGAAACAAAATTTCATGAACTTTTTTAAGTAGTTGAGAAGTAATACAAATAAAAAAAATCTTTTTCTTACTTACACAATTAGGTTTACTTAGTAAAGTTTGGATGATCGATATCTCGTAAAAATATTATCAATCACAGAGTTTTAATAAAACCCTCAACCGTTTTCAATTTCATACTGTTCCATCAATTTTAAATGCTACATTGTGAAATCAATTAAATCATTCAGAAGCTTCATAATTTGTTCATTATTACACATTAACTAGATTTGTACTTTAAACTTTATGCCAACAGATCTAACATATTTCTTCATTTAAGTTGGTTATTTTGAAATACAATTAGACTTTTGACGTTCTCCTTTCCAAATGGCGGTTACTGTTACGCGGTATTTTTCTGAATCGTTATTATATGTTACTATGTTAGAAGATGGCATTTTGCTAATTTTTCCAATTGAGTTGCTGACCTAGGTCGTTCTTCTTTCATTTAAAACTCGATGTTATTAGAAATACTAAAAATTTCAAATTTCACTAGCAAGTAGGATGCATATCATCCATGGCTGGACCCTAATCATATAATGCGCATATCTAAAATGGTCTTCTTAATCGTGCCTTTATTCTGCTTAGGTTTTTGTTTGCATAGTACCTTTGATATTTAAATATTGATATATCGTACAAATTAAATAACAAGGAAATGATAAACTTCCAACTTTTCTTAAGACTGAATGAAACGTACATTTTAAATAAGGTAAGTATCCAAGTATCGAATATTGAACTCCATGTTCAATGTTTTGGAAAAGAATTTTGTAATGCAAAACATGTTTTCTAAATGGTTACAAGGTTTTTAGAAAAAAATCCACTCTAATTTATAAATTACTTTTGATTTATAATTTAAATTTCCACTGAAGGTTAGATATAAGTTCGTGAATGATCATGTTGTGGTCGTCAACAAAGATCATTCGTAGATGTTAAACTATATGGCACTCATAATGGGCTGACACTTTTATTCAAGAGAAAGCGACACCATAGTTCAAGAAAAAGCGAGGGAATTTTTCTCTTAATTTAGGTATCTCTATAAAAAGTATTTACCAAACCCGAATTGTACACTTTCATTTATTTATACATAATCTCAAAAAGATACATAAAGAAGAAAAAATATGTATACGATTATCTGGTAAGTGAAAGTATTTTAAAATTAATTATGAACTTTTTTTGTTCCGGGTACATTTTATGCTATTGGGAAATGTGGTCCTCGGTTATATTTATTTCGTTAGAAACATATTTTTTTTATTATTTTATATACTAAATAAAGAAAAAATTGTATGTAGCGTTATATTTTTAATTAATTCGGAACCGAATGCAAATCAAAACAGTTGTTAAATATTTAAAGAATAAAGTAATTAATCACAATCTGAAATAAATACACTTTATTTATGTATAAAATAGTTTATATTTTGCAAAAACTTACCACGTTATTTCTTTAATTGACTTCTTTGCCAACAACCTGTGTCTTAAAAAAAATTATACATGGAATCTTGTAGAAATAAATTTATAAAAGTTAAATTTATTCCCTTATTTTTGCTAAAAGGCACTTCAATTTTTTTAGGCCGAGATTTTCAAATATTAGACTGATAGTGGTTTAATTAAATATAATAAAGAGCTCAAATGTTACATTAACATTTCAAAGACCATTGAACACATAAATATATATATAGTAAAGAACTACCTTGTTTTTAGAATAAATAAATTTATAATAAAATTTCATTATATTTCTTGAATAAATTTTGCAAAGCTGGTCTAACGAGACAAAGCTAGTCTATACAGACGCCAGGTCTGTATAAAAAAACCCCTGGAATAAAACATATTCACGAAAACGGAGTGAAAACTTCAGAATACAAGATCAGGTAACTATCAGAATGGCATTTGAAAACACGTGATTAAGAATATTTGCTTTTTCCAGTTTCCTAAGTTCCAAAGTTCTAAAGTTGGAGGTTTTTTCGTATTTCCATGAGAACTTATATTCCGTCTTATATGCGGTATACATTTTAACTAATTCAAATAACCTTTCAGCCGTCGTTTAGGATTTTTTTAAGTTGTCTAAACTTATTTTACTCGGGTTCAAACAAATTTATCATTATTTTTGTGATTCATTCTAACGCCTTTGCCCTTACCATAAACTTCTATACATCGATTTTATTTTGATCTTCACACATGTCACAATTTAAAAAAATTAATAAAGTCATGACTTAAATTCGCGATTAGGCAATAAAAAACGATTTATATTAGATTACATTGTATTATTGGAATTATATCTAAAAATAAGAAAGAGATTTTTCGTTATTATTTTATAAATGAAAGTCATTAAAATTCTTCTACGAATCATGGTAGTAAAATAAAAACTAATATGATTTTGTAATGAAATATTTTAAGCCACACTACATAAAAGGAGTTCTAAAATTGTACCGTCTGTATGTATATTTATTTCTTAATGTCGTGTCATAAGACAGAAAGCAAACCAGTGAAAAAAATAGTAAAATTTCTAAAGCTGTCTTTGAAATTGTAATATTTATTCATAAAGTTTAACACAATTTTCTCGAAAGGTTCAGCATCGAAAAGCGGGATTTGTGCTTTGATATTTACTATAATTTTAAAATTTATTTTTACAGAGAATGCCTTCCAAGGTCGTTTTATTAGTTTAGTCCTCTTATAATTATTTCCATGTGCTTGTCTAGCTCATTATATTAAATACACTCGGGTTCTTATCACATACATTCCTAACTCGTTTTATTAAGTCAATTCGGTTTTGTTATTGTTCTCATATGCTTTCTTTTGTCGTTTTTCTACGTTAACCTGACTAGTTGTCACTGTCGTACGTTTTTACAGCTCATTTTATTATGATGACAAAGTTTATCACGGGTTTTATTTACTTTCCTTGCTCTTTTTAATACTTTAACTGTCCTTGGCATTGCTTTCATATGATTTCACTTGTTTTTGTCCATCGTTATCGTTGCTCTACCTTGCTCTTCTAGCTCATTTCATTAAAGAAACTAAATTTGTCATAGCTTCCATGTCATTTAATAAATCATTTTATACATTAACTTAGCTTATCATTACTCTTACATGGTTTTCCAAGTCATTCTCTGGGTTTGTCATTGTTTTCATGTACCTTTGTAGCATGTTTTATTACACCAACTCGGTTCATCGTTACTTTCATGTGCTTTTCGAGCTTGTTTTATTTTATTAACTCGACATGTTATTGCTTGCATATGCTTTCTTATCTTGTTTTATTACTATAATTCTTCTTACCATTATTTTCATGTGCTTTTGTCATACTGACCTGAATTGTAACCTTTTACGCTCAGGTTTATTTTATTCTAATTGTGTGCTGTATTTCAAGTTATTTTCTTTCATTTGTAACTCATTTTTTAGGCAATTAGATTCCGTATTGGATAAATTAATTATATGAAATTTAATAAAAAAGTACCAGTGATATATAAAGTAGTTTGAAATAATCTGTAAAAAATATTTATTTTATTCTATTTCATCTTTTGGACAACTATTAATGATTTAAATTATTACTGACGTCAGCGCAAATTTAAGGAAAGTTTTTTTAAACGTCTTATTAAAATTAAAGGATACTTAATAACCTTGAACAGCAGAATAATTGATGAAGTTTACTTTGTAAGGTCAGAAGAAGATCGCCTATTTCTTTAGATTTGGGTATGAGTTATCTCTGTGCTATGCTGATACCCCAACCGATGCTAAAAAAAAGCAGCAATTGTCAGTCAGGCGTAAACACACAGGGTTAATACGAAATAAGATATTTGCCTAAGAGTTAAATTTAATTGTTTGTATTATAACATAATCTCCTGAAAATAAAACTATCAAGTGCGTGTCATGGCACATATGGAATCGGGTTCCATAATTGTGTGGATCTCTTGAAATAGTTGATTTAATTAATTAAAATAATTTAATTTGATATTTCTAATAAAATTCCCTCCGAAATATAAAAAAGTACAGTTATAAATAACTACAGTAAAATAGCTCCCAGTCACCTACCACTGCGGGAATCTTGGACTAAAACCCTCCATTAGAAAAAAGGTGTATATTTTAACACTAAATGCAAGGTCATTGTCAATAACGAGAAAACCATATAGAGGTAGGTATTCCCTTCACAACTTTAAGAGGGTTATATTTGGTATCTTTGAAATTAAAAAAGTGGGGAAAAAATTATAGAACATTATTACTATATACTTATGTACATGGGTGAGAGCTATAATTTCAATAGGGTCAGATTCATAGCAAAAAAATACAAAAAATAATACAGCATATTTAATTACGGTTTCGGACAGAACAGCAAGATTTACATTTAGACATAAAGATTTGAAAATTTTGGCACACTAATAAAATATATTAGTATACACATATCGCAACAGCTAAAACTAAAAAATATTTGAAAATTTTAGGGAAGGCAAAATTATGTACTCGAAAAAAATTGTTTAATTCAGTGTGTAGTCAGGGATGTCGCTTGAAAGGACTGGTTTTTAAGTCTCAGGAACTTACTCTATGTAATTTTGATTATTACATCTTCAGATATACTGAGAATAATGCAAAAAAGTTATGTTCCAACCCACTATAATTACGAAAAATATTAATTTTTAGAAGCCCACGCAAAAAGTTTTTGCGATGACTCTGGATGTCCTTCTCCATGTTTGTATCCCTATGAAAAAATAGAAAATACATTTTATTAAACCACAATTTGGTACCACCGCCTGCTTTTAAAATCTTCTTAAAACAATTAAATAAGAAATACGCAAGGGTCTTTTACATTTTGATGAGGGATATAAATATATTTTTGCAAAATTTGAAATAGCGCATTCAAAAAGATATTTCATGTAATATACTATAATATAAAACTTCAACTACTTACTTCAGAAACTACTGAGCTAGAAATCATGAACAAGACAGGGTTGGTAAAGTATCGTTGGATGAGTACAGGAAAATTACGGCGATTATCCCACTTTTTAAATATGCACAATGTTTTTTACGCCTGTGTGAAAGTTATATTATAGGATACATTGCAGTATGTTAACATTGTGAAAAATTAAATATTTTTAAATAATTCAATAGAAGTACTAAGTATGGGCAAATGTATATAAGTGCCAAAACATATCCCATACATGTTACCCTCATAGTGTAGGTTGTACTAGTGCTTGACAGGCTTTTAATATTCATAAATAACTTCCGGTTGGATACACTGATTCAATTGCAATTTGTATGTAGTGTTGGCATCGTAATCATTCATCATTAAAAAATAGCGAGAAAGTAAAAAAAGGAAAGCCCAATCCAAATGAATAACCTATTTTTATCAAATGTTTCTGTATATTAATTATTAATATTAGATTGTTTAACCATTTTATTGTTTTATATTTCTAATTCACAACTTGGTTATTATTGTATTTTACGACTTTTAAAATATGATGTGTTTGGCTTCAAGCTTTTGCGTGTGAATGTGTATGTGCATATGTACATATTTTGTTAATTTACAAAGCCCTCTAATTTACATATTATTTGCATTTTAAACCATTTTACGAAATTATTGTTCCTATTAATTAACTTATTAGACTACGGCCTTATATATTCAATGAAATTAAAATAAGAGGAGAAGCAAGTGTAAATGAGTTTAAACTTATTCAAACTGTTAACTTCAATATTTAGATAAAACGACAAAACAAATACTTCAGCAACCACCAAACAAATATCTTCTGGGGAGGCACTCAACAAAGATCGACTGCCCAAAGAGCGATTCCACTTCACCGAATAAACTTGAAGTGAAAAAGTTTTTTAATATTAAAAAAGACGATGGTATCTACCGCAACGCCCCTCAACATTTGTGAGGTGAGGAGCAATTGTGTATTGAATTTGCACCTCTCAAACTTTTAAAAATAGTATATTTTAATATTATTCAACTATAGTTTGAGCTTGTGAAATATTAAAGACTTTAAATTATTAGTTTTATCCTTGACAATGTATCTCATATACAGTAGGCAATTATTTTGGAACAAATTTGTTATATTTTTGATAATTTTTTCTGAAAATGGAAATTTAAACAAACTATTAATTTGAAAATAGAAACTATTCAGTATGAATAAAAATGTTGTTACCCTTAATTATATTTAGAGATATTGGTGGCAAAATAGAGCTTGTCAAATGTGATGTTTATTCATATGAAGAAATATTTTTCGACATTTTAACTTTGCCAAAGAATAGAAATTGATCAAATTTTTCTAAGCTTTTCCGAATAAATTAAAAGGTTTTTTGACGTATGCCTCTGTTGCATTATGATGTAGACAGAATTTCATGTAATGAACCTTTTGGTTATATTTTAATGCGAAAAATATTACGTTACAATTAAAAATTCAACATTTTTACCCAATTACGAATAATACTATTTTTCAGACATATCTTAAATATCAATAATATTTCAAATTAATAGCTTTATTTGTAGGTAGGTCTTGCTAAAGAATTTCTTATATTACTCACAATGCCATGAAATCTATATCGCCAAATATCATTGGGATTCCTTTTTCTAATTTTTTATATCCTTTTTTGGAAATCATCGAAATTCTTAATGTAAGGTTACATCACTTTAGAAGTATTTACTAGATCAACTAGGAAGAACTCAATATTCGAGATATTCCACTTTTCGTTATAACATGGGTGGGTAAAATAAAACTTTCGGAAATTTTTTGATTAACAATTTAATTTAATATTACTTAAATATAATTTGCATTTGACCTCTTGACTTCAAAATTAATCCTTATATACTAGATGGTGTTTCTCAGCCGTACACTAAAATCTATTAAAAAATTTAGTAGCTTAGTCACAGGAATAGTTTTAAGTGGTTTGTAATTTCAAACACTATGTATTTAACTAAGCATTCGCTATGTCAATGTATGTTGCTACATCGACAGGTGCGCATAACATTATTATATTCCTTAATTTCAGGCAAATAGAAAATAATTCTTATGCATGTGTCATAAGATTCAAAATACGATACTAGCCCCCCGAATAAATGAAAAATATACTTGTCGACGACTGTCACATTTAATTATTTATTTACACAAACACACATTTATCTTTATACTACAGGTAACCTGTAGATAACGATAAGAACCGCTTTAACAAATTTTAAACTTTTAGATTAAACATGAATACAAATTACATGCTAACTACAAAAGATAACGACGACACAATTCGATAAATTTAGTTTTACGCATCATAAATAAATCCCACTCTGGTGCGACCTCAATAAGGTGGTTGAGTACTTGAACACAGCAGGGTTCCAATATAGTTTGATTCTAGAGGACGGTATAACAAACAAGTGGTGATTGTTTGATCGCAGGAAATTGTCAGCAGGGGAAGAATAAAAATTTAGTCAATAATGAAAATTTTTGACAAAATTTCTGATAAAACCTTATATAAACGATACAGTGGGATTTCGCTCACCGTGTGTTCGTATTCGATAGGAGCGTATTCTAGGCTGTAGCTCAATATTGAACATTTGCTTGCTGTAACCGCTTGCAGCTGTAAACCGCTTGCTGCACTCCACTCAACGATGGCGCTGATATCGAGCTGCAACCGTTTGCCATCTGCTGCATCCTTGATGACAGTAAACATTTCATGTCGTCCGCGAATAAAAAATAACGCGCAGTTTCATCGCATGATCAATATCGTTTACCAGAATTGTGAAAAGTAGATGCCTGAGATTCGAACCCCGACTCACTCCCGATCGTGTAAAGTAAATCTCCGATGTAAAGTTACCTACTCGTATGTATTGTTTTCTATCCGCAAGATACGAAGAGAAAAATAGTAAAAGTGGAACGGAGAACCTTGCGTCGCCAAGGCGATTTAATAAGATATCGTTATCTATATAATCTAAAGCTTTCTGGTAGTCAAAATGTGCAATATTTACTTGAGATCCGAGGTGGGCATGAGAGGCATCATAGTTAAGGAAGTATAAAAGTTTTATGATCACTGAACGTCCGAGTCGAAATTCGATGTGACCTCCGTAGCTCGAGTATATGTTGTTATGTAGAACAAAGCTTAATAATTTAGCCGATGCAGAGAGAACAGCGACCGGTCTGTAATTATTTACATCTGACCCCGTGCCACCCTCAGCTATAGGTGTTACCCGAATCACCCTTAGCCACAGGTTTTACCTGGATCACTTTCCAACGCGAGGGATTAGGGCCAGTTTTTAGCGAAGCATTAAATACATCATTTAAAGATCTCATAAGATATTTTATCCACTTAAAAAAAGAACACAACTCACACCACTGGAGGAAAGAGTTATTAAAATAATATATTAACTAATTAAAAATTAATAACAACGCAGAAAAAAAATAAATTTTAACTGAAATATTGCTTGATGGATTTTTGAAGCGAGGTTTTATTCAAAATCCAGGTTTTTAAATTCATGAGTAAATAATTTAATTTTTTATGAAATTTTATTTCAGAAACAAAATATTTAAATTTTATTTACAATGCAATACAAGAATTAGTTTTTGGTATTGCCTTGCTAACTTCACAGTTTGTCTTATCTAAACTAGCAATAATATGATTTTGATGATGAACTGTTTAATGCGAAAGAAACTATTTGATTGATATTTCAATTTTATTATTTATTTCTCAAACACATTTCCATTTTATTAACTAAAAATATATTAAAGTAAATAAAACCATTACCGGACAGAGTCAAAACATTACCTTTGTACATTCTATACATAGTCATACATAATTGATTTAATGTAAATAAGGAAACAAATTTAACAATATATTACTTGAAATATTACCAAGAATGTTTATGCACCGCAGAAGAAAAATATTAAATCAAATTAAGTACCATTAAGTAAAAGACAGTAACTAAAATGATCAAGACAAAAGTAATAAAGAATGGAATAAATCACAATGAACAAATTATATGGTAAAAAAACAGATGTAGTTTGTCTCTAAAAATAAACTAAAGTCGCGATGAAACTCTGTTCCGCCACTAAATTGTGAAATTTATCACTGTTATATCTTATTTTAACATATTTTGGGACTTCTGAGACTAGGATTTTGTCATGTAGGAATACAACAGTTTTATATATATATATATATATATATATATATATATATATATATATATATATATATATATATATATGTATATATATATATATATATATAATATATATATATATATATATAAATTCACAGTAGACAATACGATACACAACACGTTTTCTTTGTATATTTATACATTATTACTGTTGGTAAACAAACATAAACAAGCGATAGAAATAAATTGAAAGTATTTCTTTAAAAAAAAATGCTGACACGCATCTATTGGAATATCGGTGTACCGATTTGATTTTGTGCCTATTTTCGATGTTAATTCTTTGATAATACTGACCGATGTTCAATATCTGTATACAAACAACTTTGCTTATTCGCTGACAGGAACGAACAATTAGCGCGGGAGTAGCGCGGGGTACGGATAGGGTGTTTGTTTACAATGTTAAACTTGTAATGATAACTTAGAAAAACTAAGATCAATTTTTTCTAAGGGTGCGTGCATATCGCGTATATACGCATCTTTATGTATATTAAAGCATCAAGTCGACCTATGATAACTAAAGTATCTTAATAAGCTATTGTTACTCAGCTGCAAGTGTAACGAACGGAAAAATTCAAACCGAAGTTTTATCTCTTTTTGCTCTCAACTTCTTCTCCCCATTCTTCTAAGTAATATATAAGAAACAAAATTACTTTTCAGCAATTTTCATTTTTGGGTCTATATTGTATAATTTAAAAATTTAAAAATTGTTTTTATACTCAAATTTATCTTTCAATATTTAGTCAGGCGAGCATAGGAATAAATGCCCAAACTCAATAGAATTCTAAAAGATTTTTTAATTTTGTAACTGAAAATGGCACCAGAAATTATTTTGAAATTATAATTGGAACATATTACGTATATCACGTTACAATCTCTCAACTATAGTAATATTTAAAAGTCAAGAAAATAAAGCAATTCAAGTGAATTTGAAGATATTTTTCTAACTAATATACAGTATACTCATGTTATTTTAATAAAGCTCGTTTAATCCATGTTGAGAATTACTAAAAGAATTATTTTTAATCTCATGGGAATCTTTTTGTTAAATTTGAGGTTATACACTTCCTAAATGTAGTGCTGAAAGATTCCAACGACAACAAGCCACAATTCCCCAAGAAACTGTACGAGTTTTCTATTTCAGAAAATCAACCAGTTGGTATCATAATTGGTGAGTCTTACTTTCTTCTCATCTCATTATAGACGAGCCTTTTGCAAGAAAATCATTATATGAATAATATAAATATGGAAATGTTACATTTCAAGCGAATATATGGTTTATGGTGATTTAAGGAACCTGCACATCCTAAGTTAACTTTGTCACCCTGATATTGTGTAATATTTCTTTTTATTAAGATAAGATAAACTAGGTAGGATACAAAGTCAAAAAATCTTTACGCAAATGGAACAAAGATTTTAAAATAATAAAAAAATATTATTTCTTAGACTGTTTATATATATATATATTTATATATATATATATATATATATATATATATATATATATAAACAGTCTAAGCAAGTCTTTGTATTAGAAACCAAATTAAGTATTAGAAGTGAAAAGTACTGAGGAAGTAATGTATTTTATTTTGAAGTATTCGAAAGAGTGTAGATAGAAACGGGTCAGGTCTGATAATGTCGTCGATTGTCACCACTAGTCCGGTGAACGAGAATGAGTGTGAACGAGATGTAAACTAGAATAAATCGATAAATTAATTGGTAAATCAACATGTAGGATACATGTCACACTTTTACACAAATGTCTTCTTTCAGGCAATTAACAGTTAACCAGTACCATAGTACAATAGGTGTGAGCAATGCGTTTTCACTTACTTAAAGAAAAAACTATGTTTCCCTTCACTAAATAGCAGGATATTTTTTATGGCAAAGGGTCCGTGCTCTTGAGTATCTGTAAACTAACAACGGTTTTTTTATGGAAAATTATGTTATAATTTATTTTTATTATTAAATGTTTACCCTGCAGTCTGGCGCTGAAATCATCCCCGAAAATCCGATCCGTGGTGACAGGACATGTAACGTAAAATACGTGAATTGTGTTTTTACTTTAAGTAGGTACTATTTAAAATCGATCTCAAGTGTCTTTGAAGATGCAACGGCAGTACGCCTGGCTAGATAGTGCGTTCATGATGCCCGATATCAATTTCACCGCTTCAGAATATATTAATATGATTTTTATATATGGAGAAAGTTATGAAAATGCAACTCAAGCTAAATGAACATATGGAGAGATATATAAAACAGCCATACATATCTTGTGACACATGCATATTTTTTGACATAAAACTAGTTTTTGATAGTTTTTAGTAGTGTTTTTACGTTTCCCTAGAAATTTTGTTCTGTATTTCTTCCTTCTTATTTTACTCTTTACTTCCATTACATGTTTTTTGTCGTCTTTTTAGGATTCCATATAAATAGGAACACTTATAGATTCCATCCGTCTGTATGAAAAACTATTTTGCTCGCTGACTATTAGTACTATGAGCCTGAAATTCAGCATACTTATAATGATTATGATGTTGTAAAATCTTCTAAAAAATATAGGTTACATTCCTTATATATAAAGTGGGTATAATTTTTTTTAATTGCGTATTCCATTGCACAGGGTATCTTTGAATAGGTCTTTCAAAAATGGTGGGAGTATATCGTGAAAATTTTAATAATTAATATGACTTAAATAATGATACTAAATTATTCTTATTTTTTTATTCCACCGTTAGATAAATTATTTGTTGTTGAGAGTTTGTATTTTATTTTTAATATTCAAGTTCCTTTTGCGAAATATTACATTTATAAATGACGTTCAATATATTTCCCATCCTCTATTTTTTCAAACATGTGTTTCAAAAATTGTAAAAATTCAAGAAACAGCTATGGGATGAATTCTTATAACTATTTAACGGACTTTTCGATAGATTTGCGTTGATACCGTATATGGTAATTGTTTTACAAATACAAAATAGTGACTGAAATACAATGAATACAAATGTGAACATAAATAGTGAAAATATTGAATTGACTGTACATCACCCAAAAAATTCTTCTTCTTAAATATCCTTGGGCATTGGTTTACATATACAAAATAATGATTAAAATATAATGAATACAAATATGAACATAAATAGTGAAAACAATGGATCAACTGTACATCACTCAAAAAATTCATATTTATAAATAGCAACTTCACTTTATTTTTTTTTTCTTCAGATTTTGTTAAATTTAAATTTTCATACATCAACGTTTTCAATATAACTTTAAATCTATTATAATAATTAAAGTCCAAAATTTTCCTAATTTCATCCTTACCCCGCGATTATAGTAAAAGTTGATAAATATAAATCAATATTTATTTAGATTTTATGTAGATTATCTAGCTATTGTTAACATTACCTTACTTGGCCTTGATGAGTGAATTAATCTAAGTCAGGCAATTATATCCATTTTCTAAGGTTTGTGAACTGTCAAACGAATCATGATTCGATCCATTTCGTTTGATGTAAACTTTGATAATTATTCACATTATTCAATATAACAATCTTACTTCGCAATATCATTGCATTCGACGCGAATTTATCGGACGTCTTTTTAAATTCTACTCATAATTTGCTGCGCAACTAACATACGATCCCTAACACTAAAGCTGTTGTGAAAAGGTATATACAATGTACAAAAAGAAATACTGGTATTGTTTACAGATATTGTTTACTTTTAAATGCGAAAGCACTTGAAAATAAAATAAATCTCACCTCGGGTAACGGAATAAGATTCCTTCATGAAACACTTTAATATTCTAGGAATCCTGGTTTTTAAGGGCGAAATTGACAAAGTCTTAACACCTTTTTCTAAAGGTGAAGTTTGAGAAAGCAGGCTGGAAACTTAAAGCGAGTACAAAATGAACAGAGGAAGAGCCTGACTACGTTTTCGCCTTGGCGTCAGCGTGTGGTGTTACATATGACTATTGAAAATATTATTGTGTCCCTCCATTATTTCGTCGAGAGTTTTTTTTCATTTAATCTTCGAATCGATCTCAAGTGTCTTTGAAGATGCGATGGCGGTACGCCCGGCTGGATAGTACGTTATTACTTCTAAAATAACTTCTCGCACCTGTTGTCTTGTGACATTATTGTGACTTTTCGCCATTCGAAGTGATGAAATATTCGCAAACCCGCATTTGGTAGACGGCAGCAATCAATTCTTTCGAATCCTGTTGAAAATCACTTTCTGAAGTCTTGAAAGTCGAGTTTTTTTCCTACAAAAATATTTGTTTATCG
Source organism: Druceiella hillmani (assembly GCA_039881145.1). Classification (NCBI taxonomy): domain Eukaryota; kingdom Metazoa; phylum Arthropoda; class Insecta; order Lepidoptera; family Hepialidae; genus Druceiella; species Druceiella hillmani. Next base: position 11,116,434 of record JAYKKI010000054.1, on the reverse strand, counting down.
GTTTAAATGTCTTTTACATACTTATATTTATTGGAATATTCAACTTTTATCTACATTGATTTAATCGAAATTATGAGAATTTTTGAAAATTTTCTATTGTGTAAACATTTACAACACATACGTTATTTAAGACCATTCTTTTCTAATCTGTAGCTAATCTGGTTGAAGCCGATCTTGAAATCATCGTTGCCTTTAGTGCCGCTAAATCTCCATTCTTTTCCGTCTCTTGCTGTACCATAGATAAGATCCAGGCAATGGTTCCTCAGATTTTCCACAATTTATTTCGTCTATGTTGTTCTTGTCGCAGAGTACTCACTGGTATTCACAATGTTTGGTCCCGAGATTTTCCTGAGAAGCTGGTGAAGTTATTATGCTGGTGAATTATTTCATCTTGTGTGAATGGACTAATTTAGGTTCATTCATATAAGATGAAATAGTTTATGTCGTCTTTGCTAAATCCCCTTTTAGCGGTTGATTGGTTTTGGCATGATGGTGGAATGGTGTTATCGGTGCTGAGTTTCCGAATCAAAAAGTTATAAGTAAGGATCTGTCGTAAACATCATTATCAACTTAATTCCACTTACAATTGTTTATTAGATAACATGTTCAAATATGTGTAAATAGTAGCAGTGTTAGTGTTTATGTAGCAGATTAAAGTTTAAACAACGGTGCCCATTCTTCTTTGCCCCGCGAATAATTATTTTATAATTCATAATCCTGTATTATAACTCAATAGAATTAAAATCAGTTAAACAGTATAGTGATATGTTTGTTGTATCCAAAAATAAATTATACGAAAACGAATTAATGTAACAAAATTAATGTAAGGATGAAGTATTCAAATTTTATTAAGCAATTTTCAATTTTTGTTTCATGGTCGTGCATTTAATATTAAAAATGTTCATTCTAATATCTATTAACTAGCTTACTCATACGGTGTCATTATTTTTCAGATTAAATTACATATTTATAGATTGACATAAAATATTTTTCTAATATAGCATAAAGATGAAAGTTACATCTGACGATATACTTCGACCTTCTTAAAGTATGTTTTAAGTAAGTCTGCATTACTTATAAATAAAGCAGAGTCATCAGGATTAGAATCCTAAGTAAGCAAATGGTGATTGCAGAATTGTTTATTTGAAAGAATTAGAGCTTTACATTGTTGCCCAGAAAAAATTGCAAATTGCACCAAAAATTAGTGTGGTAAGCATTAATAAGTATCAAAATACCTTCACTCATAATGCGTGTACATATTTTCTAGAACATTTATCAAATAAAAAATTATCGAAAAATTTTTGTTATAGTATGTTAAAATGTCAAAAGTTTTTGCAGGTAGGCGAACTGAAGTAAACGGCACTGTACTATTTTTCTTATTTATTTAGGATCATTCAAAAGAAGAATTTCGCGTAAGTAAAGAAAATCTTATCATCAAGATATAAGGGTAGTGTTTTGAAAGTACCTGATTAAGTTTAAAATATAAAAAAAAAACTTTATTAAAATTTTGATAATTAATCCTTTTTGATTAATTGTCTCAAAATTTTAGAGGCAATTTAAAAATTGTATATTTGGGACGAAATGTAATTGAAATTAACTTGACGCAAGGGCAAAAAAAGATTCTTTTGATTTGTGACTCTTAACATCTTGACTAGAAGCTAACGTGGTAAGTTACGAGTATGAGTTTCAGAACGCCAAAACGAAGGCTTGTTTTTAAATTTGGTCTTTCATTCGGAGGTTAATTTTTTATTTCAATGGATTATTGTAAAAAAGGTTACCTTTGAAAGCAATAAGTCCAAGAATATACTATATATTTCACTAAATACATCAATATAAATGATATCGTAATCAAAATATAATTAAAACAACACAACAATTATCTGTCAATATTACGTCAAAATGACCTTTACCCTTTGAAATTGTGAAATGAATTACTCTGTAAAGCTAACGTATATATTATCCAAAATTAGATTAAATGCGTTAAACCCATAAAAAGTTGCAGAGAAAAGAAAGGGTAATTCTCAAATCTACTAATCAATATAAAAAACTAAGAGAAATTCTGAACTTCATTTACGACTCAATATCATAATTTTTACGTAACAAGCGTCATAATTTATCCAAACACCGAAAATTTTATTACATGCAGCAGATTAATTAATTAAAAATCTGCAGAAATTCTCCTTTTAGTTCGCTCTATTAATAAATCAAAATTGCAATAATTTATGTAATTAAGTATTTATACCTCCAAAAAAGGCCAAGATTCGTTTATCATCTCTAAAATAGGAATTCGAATTTAAATAGAGCCAAATTACTGACTTACCAGCTATACTAGCTTACCAGAAAAGGCAGTCGTCTGTTTCGCTCTCGATTATTCTATTTGTGCATGCGTCCATAAGAACTGACACAAGAAATATACGAATTTCAAATCATTAGTATTTTATATAGCGAGGTGATAAAAATCACTTTCGCTACCCACTGTGGAAATCGCTTTGTGTTCTCCATTAGAGGGAGGTTCATGGCTCCATCATTTTTAACAATTATGCTAATATAATCCTTTCTAAACAGTTTTGACTTATTATTTACCACCCATTACAAATAAATGAAAACCAATCCTGGAAACCAATACTTGTTTACTATTTGATTTATTTAGTTTTTATTTAGATGTACTTAGTAATAATCCGATACTATGATCACTTGCAATAAGTGCAGCTAGGACTGCAGACTTTATAGACGAAGCACATGTTAAATTTTTGAAAATAATATATAACTATGCTGTGTTAGAGTAGTGTTCACCTTTTGTTATAAATAGACGTACAGCTTATAAGCAATCACTCAATAAATGTGTATCTGAAAATTGTAATGAAAAGACATACCTCTTTTTTCATTTCTCTTAAATATAAAAGACAATTACGTGGATGATTGCCTTATATACCTCCTACCAGTTAACAAATACATGATTTTTAAGCATTTTTTTTAAATTGAATCACTATGATAAACTTTGTATACAAATGTAGTATATGACCTATATATTGTGTTTACAAATAGCAATGTCTTACATCCGTGTGTCTTTCTATCTCTTAACTTATAACTATACTTTTACTGAATGAATTTTGAAGTATCGTGCCTAGTTTCTAATTTTTAGCCATTTTTTTAAACTGCCAATGCCTGAAACTTTACCAATGCAATATATGCATTGGTTTCAATATTGCATCTGTGCGTCTTTCTGTTACTCAACTTTTACTGGATGAATCTTGATGCAGTTTATACTTCTTCTTCTTCGTAAGCACTACAGCCTGGTGCAGGCCAAAGCTTTCCCAATCGGCTCCCTTCACGCAGTACGACTTGATGCAATGTTTCTTCACCTGTTGACTCCCAAAATATTTAAGTCTTTCTTTACACTATCTAACCACCTTGTAGATGGTGTTCCTCTTCTTCTTGTACCTTTAATCTCGACGATCGTAATTTTTTTAAATGGATCGAGATCTTCCCGTCAAAAAACGTGTCCCAACCATTTGATTCTGTAGGACCGTATTACTCTCAAAATGTTTGCTTTCCCATATTAATACTATCATGCATATATCTTTAATTTACACTGATGTTACTAATCTGCATGAATATTAAGGAATATTTGGGAAGAAAATTAGAGACTGGTTTGTAGATTGTGTCCTATTTTCAGTTACACTATCTAAATCGCCAGTCATGTATTAAATAATAAATATATACGATAGAGTATATAGTTCTTAAATAAGTCTTCAAAAATCATGCAGCTAATACCTATAGTTGATGTTTTGTAAAAAAATTACGAATTTTTTAAATTCGATCTACTTATTAATATCGGACATCATGTGTTATAAAAAGTAAAGGTGCTCAATAGTTTTCAGTTTGATTAATCCGTTTCCAACTTAAGCTATAGGTGTTTTACAGGTATTTTATATATGTATGTTGACTTTGTTGTGTCTCATGTTCCTTCTGATTGAGGTTTAATTTGTCTTAACACTTAGAATTTATTCGTTTTGATTTTACAAAGCGCAGTTTTCACTTTAAACTCCCAATGACCAAGTTTCATTTTGAGGAAAAACTTTCAAAAACAGTGAGATATGTATATATATATATATATATATACATATATATATATATATATATATACATATATATATAATGATTAGAATTTTGATATAAATTTTTATATAAAGCCGATTTTTTATTATAAGTATAAACCTTTAAATTTCAAGCAGATTTCGCACCATCAGGAGTCCGTACACTTATGAACGTATAAGTATAATTAAGGATCATCATGATGATCGGAATACTTTGAATTTTAAATAATTTATTAATAGATATCGAATATTATTGACGTTCTTAATAGAATGTAACTCACGTTCTTGAAGTTTTGATCGCAATAACATTTTACACGTTCTAAACAAGTATATAATTTATTTCAAGAGGAAAACTAATTATGAGAATCGATTAGTTTTACCACAAAAAAATGATTGCAATTTTTTTAGCTTTTGTATATATATATATATATATATATATATTACGACTTTGACAAACTAGGATGCGTGATTATATAAAATAGATTTTTTTAAATTTCTAATTTTCAAAAGTAATTCACAAAAAGGCTATATTTCCGCCAATATTTAAGCTTTTTGCATTTTTGATTAGCTATAAATTATTTTGGTGTTCCTACAAATCTAAATATCTAGACTAGTTTATCATCATACTTGCAACATTAATATGTGGCAATATCTCTGATTTTCGTAAATAAATTATATTGAATTTAAATAAGCTAAATGTTGCCTAAGAAGCTTAACCTAAAGAGATGAAAATATTTTGAAAGAAAAATAAATTTACAAGTTAATACTTTTCAACCTCAGCCTATTGCATGATATTTGTGCATATAATAAAACTCTAACAGAGTAGATTGTGTATATTGAAAATATTTAAATAAAATGTGATTGATATAGCGTATAGAATGATAATAAAAGCCAGTAAAACTTTTTTAGAGTTCTTATCTGTGTGCCTGTGTGTTAATTTGAATCAGTATCACGCAAAATCTACTGGGCGGATTTTGATAAAGTTTGGAATGTTAATAGGAGCAAAATATAAGAGAATTGCATGCGAACGAAATCGTTGAAATAGTTAATAGTATGATAATATAAATAACGCTTTAATGTGGTTTGGTATATTATAGGTTTCCAATAATTTATAAAACGAGGGTCGCATACGCAAGCATATTAGACGACGGTATTTTCGCATTACGCGTTCCCAAAAATCAGTAACAAACTGTATAACAACCGCGTCATATACAGTTAAACGAAAAACATTCGTGAGAAACTGAATAATTCTTTAGAGTTTGAAATGAAACTGCAGCTATAAACGATCTTTTAAACAGAAACGCAACGTTGAAGATGAACATGTTGATAAAAGTATCTTACATAAATGTTGCGGCAGCCATAAAAGATCGAATAGGATGCAAACATTAGTTTAAAGACCATCAACTAATGTGTAAAGAGAGATACTGGTTTTATCCTGCAGGAAATATACTATCCCTCGGAATAAAAAGTAGTTTATATGTTAATCTTTAACTGAAATTAAGATGAAATTATGGTTATATAAAGAAATATGTTTAATGAACTGTTATAGTTAACTGATCCTATATGAAGTTTAATAAACATAAACCTAACCATTTAAACGTGGTTGAGTATTAAACATCTGAAAACATTTTCTCTTTTGGCATAAATATTCCAAACGAGCAAAACTCCGGATAACTGGGTAATAGAATACTTATTATTAGAGTGCAAAAATTGCACGCATACCATGTATAAGTTTGGAAGTAATTTCTTGCTTGTCTGCAGATTTATATATGAACAAACGGAGTAGGAACCCACCTATCAGGTTTATAACTTTAGTAGGTATTCAAAATAATCCAGTCTAATGACGACCAAATGCAGAGAAGGATGGCCAAAAACTCGAAAACCTGGTTTACACATCATATTAAGCCATTTTTTAAAATTACGAGTCATTAAATGTTATTCGTAAATAAATTATCATGCCCACATTTAAATGAACAAAAAGAATGATCAAGGTTTCTTTCCGAGTCAATCGACGAAAAATATGCAAAAAAAGTCAAAGTGGAAACTAAACTTTCCAGTAATTGCGAACTACCAAATAGAATTTACGGTACTAGAAAACTTAATATATTATTTTCGTTTAATGGCGCCCGGGAAAAAATTTCCTAAAAATTCGTTACTGAGCGTATAAATACTTAAAACAATCAGAGAAAGAAGAAAAAGTTCAATCCTAATTTACATCAGTTACTGACTAACGATTGTATTAACCAGATAATCTGATATCATTAATATTTAGAATAAAACCGAGATGCTGTTTCGTTATGTTTAATTCCATTATAAACTCTATCAATAATAGGAGAGCGGTAGCGTATGAAATAAACTATATTTATGTACGTAAATTCCAGTGGCCACATATTGTGCCTAAGGTATTGTGCCTAAGGTAACTGTCACGAAATGTCAGATTATTTTTTTTTCATAGCGTTTTACCGCGCCCTATCATAAAAAAAAACATTGGAACAGAATACTTACGTATTTCAGTTCAATCATATGTTTATGTCACATTTATTAATTGGCTTTAAATGTAGAAAATGTTATTAATTTTATGCGTACATACTTTTATCAATTTATTTATATAAGGGTTTGAATGTATAGACTTAATTTAAAAGAAAGTTTTATTTTCCTTTTGCTAATTCATTGTAGCCGTACGAATTAGATTTCTTTTAAAATTCTAAGCATTTTCACACTTATAAATGAAGTAAAAGATATATGCAGAATTATTTAAAAGAAACAGTTCAAAAGTCAAATTTATTAAATAGGTATATTCTTTGAAAGTTTTAGTAGTTTTTTTTATTAAAATTACCATTTTTCTATGCTCAAAGTGATTCCAGTGCAAAGCAAATAACACAACGTAACCAGAAGTTAAATCGATTCATTTCTATGCTCCATCAATCCCATGAGCACCATTAGAGTCGATTGCACAGACTTTAAGGGTAGTAGATTTAAAATGTAACCTGTTTCCTAATCCATTTTTACTAAAGCGATGATGTAAATGGAAGCGAACGGAGATTGCAGTGAATAAAATTAGAATCTCACACTTAAAAGCTGCCGCAAAAACAGTTATTGTGTAGATACTATCTCCGTAAATCAATTTAATAAATTTTTCAATATTAAACTAAATAATGCCTAAATAATATTACTTACATTTGTTTTCACGCAGGTGGTACATTAAATTTTGTTTCATTTTTTTTTCATATAAATTGATATCTCCAGGTGAAGTATATTATTGCAAAATGTCATGCCCATTTGTCTGAAATTGTAGTTATCCTGAGAGTAACAGAGTCTGACATGATGAAACTCTAAAGGATCTCTGTATGTCGAGAAAACCTTAAAAATATTTTAAGCACATATATTATATATTTGTATGTATTATAGTGCATATGGTTTTGGAATTCCTGAGAGTTTTCTTTTATATATATATATATATATATATATATATATATATATATATTAACATACAGACACATACACACACACACACACATATATATATATATATATATATATATATATATATATACATATATATATATAAAAGAAAACTCAAACTCTACAGCGCTCGAGATACAAACAAATGACGTGAATCAGTTTCCCGGCGGTCCTATCACTAGCCGACTTCAAATTGAACAATAACAAGAGCTAGTCTGAAGTCTGGCCGGGCTGGATTGAACATTGAGTATTCATGAACAGAATTGCGCACCGTGCACATTGGCTGGGTATGCCGACGCGTAATTATGACCAATGTCAGGTCCCGCTCATGCCGTTCTATAAAATTTGTCGCTTTTTTCCGCCATTTTCTTCATTCCCGCGTGATGAGTTTAATTTCATTTATTATCGTGAATTCTTGCACGGTTCATTAATTTTCTGCAATAAAATGACTCAAATGGTAATAAAGGATTTGACGAATCTCGTCATGTAGCCTTGTTGACAACGCGCGGTGCCACGCGATGCGCAGTGCGTTGCATGAAAATTAACCCTTGCTTTAGCCATAAATTATTATGTCTCGAGCGCGATGGCAAACAAGAAAATTTCATTGATATTTTGAAATCAGGGACCTACAGAAACCGGCTTTCTCTACTAATTTCCTTACAGTACACATACGTATCAACACACGCACATACACAAAAATGGTCACGCACTTTTGCAGGCACATACGTACGCACGCACGCTCACACACACACACACACAAACACACATTTATACACACGCTGCTCACAATACTTTCCTAACAATTGTTTATGGCATTGTCTAACTGAAAAGTATTTATAGTCGAATATAGCAAGCCATAGTACCACAGCTCGAACACTTAACCCTAATGAGAATAATTATTGAAGGGAGTAGCTTTTGTGAGCCAAGGATTCGTACGGGCCGTAAACGACCCCATCCGTATTGCAGTGGAGCGGAGGAAATTCTAGCAGCGCACTTTCGACGAAAAACCCGCGCAATTTCTAGGCTTTACATAAATTGGTTTTCTCAATATTTTCAGTTGGCATATTTATAATTTAAAAGTCTGTAATAAAGTACAAAGTAAAAAGAGTATGGACAATTTTCGTTTCACATCCCTTTTATAATAGAATTTTAAAATAATATAACAAATGTTGCCTTAACAATTTTAATTTTTCTATCGTTCTAAAGAAGACGGCAACTATTTCATTGAAATGTTTAATTTAAAAAAATAGTCATACTCAAATTGCAATTTTAATGTTAAAAATATGGAGTGTAATGATTTAAATACAAATGAAAACAATGTTTTCATTGTTACAGTTTATAATTTAAATCTAACGTTACTCATACATAGTTTTTACACTACTTTTTTCCATAGGCACAATTATTTACAATGTTTGGGTGTAATATTGAATTTTTGATCAGAGGCATCAGATTCAGTAATCAAATATGGAATTATGGATATACATATATATTCATAGACCGATATTCATATGGGGGGGTCTTTCGCTTTTCCTGGTTCTCACTTTTTTGAGAAAGTACCATTTTGACAGGATTTACCTGCTTGGCTATCTGATTTACAACGGTTATAAAATTGATTATTATAACCATCTATCCATATATCATTTTTCTTGGTTACTGCACATATATTTCTTAGTATTTTGCTTTAAAAAGTCAATAATTTTTTTTTATCAGCTTGTGCAGGAGTATCATACTCCTTCCCCCCGTAAGATAATGGGGCTATTATTTTTTTATGGATTGAATTTTGTACATATGTTAACCTATTTTTATATGCTTGATATATTTTGACACTTCAGGATATTCCTTTTCTATCTAAATTTCATTTTGTGATGATTTTTAAACATGTATATAACGATAATAGTCCTACGGGTGAATTAGAAAACATAGGTGGGCGGAATACATTTGTGGGGTTTACTTAAGGATTTACGCTTTTGTTGCGCCCTTCGCTATTGTCGCCGAATGAATCTAATGGAATTAGCTTTTCCAGTGGACAATTTAATTATTTGAATAAAGGTTTGAGACTTTTGTAAGATATGGGGAAGCCATATATAATGGATTAATTCTGAAGCTATCTGTTATATAATACTTCCAAACATCACGAAACTCGAAAATGTTAGTATATTTAGAATTAGTTCAAAAGACTACACGTGAATCCATTTTCATGCTTCGAGAATAAAATCAAAACGAGCGTTTCACCCCTTAGTCGGAAAGCAGTCTCTATGCCGGTCAATGTATTATTATTGATCCTATTATTTCACTTTGATCACTGTGATTAATAAGGATTTGATATTTTCTTTTTTGTGCGTTCATCTATACGGTGTAAAGTATGTATGGGAAATGTAAAGCGTTGTATTAACGATTAAAGAAATTCTACGTAGTATTTTAAATGTGTTTATCCGTTCATAACTTGTATAATATTTTAATTTTGGAATCTTTTAACAACACATCACTGTAATATAAGTATCGTAGAGAATACTGTCGTAAAGGGCTATCCGTGTTGTAAATTTTCTGGTGGGAACTGGGGATGGTAGAATGTATAAAAATATATGACCGACAAATTCAACGGCGTTTTTTTTCGGAGTGGTTAAGGATGGAAAATATTGTGTAAAAAAAAAGCAAAGCTAATATTGTTCATATGGTTAAGCAGTGATTAAATTATATGAATATTTACTTACGTCAGCTTAAATATTTAAATAAAAAAGTAAATACAAGGAAAATGGTAACACGTCAGATGGTAGAAAGGATAAAAACATGTTACCGAAAAATTTAACTGCGTTTTTATTTTCAGAGTGGTTAAGAGTGGAAACATATTGTGTTAAAAACAAAGCTTAAATTTTTCATCCGGTTTAGTAGTAATTGATTTATATGAATCTCTACTTACGTCATCTTAAATATTTAAATCGAAAAGTAAATACAATATTCCTATGCAATCAGAATGATTGGATAAATCAATTTATCAATCAGAATGATTGGATAAATTAATAATTAATTCCTATGCAATCAGAATGATTGGATAAATTAATTTTTCATCCGGTTTAGTAGTAATTAATTTATATGAATATCTATTTACGTCATCTTAAATATTTAAATCGAAAAGTAAATACAATATTCCTAAGCAATCAGATTTATTGGATAAATTAATTTATCAATTTGAGAGGATATAATAAAAATATTCTGTATTGCTTAATTGCTTTATTTATTATTATTTTATAATATAAATATTGTCATTTATTGAACAAGCTTTTGTGTATAGTGATTGAATACAAACTCTAATGATAGGTTCAGGGTGATCTTCTACGAGTGATAAATTTGGTAGATATGTTGAGTTAAAGAGTGGGAAGATATATAAATTATAATATGCTATGATACTGTCTATGTAACTATACTTTGTTGAGTTAAAATTAGAGCAATATCAGTGCACTGAATATATGACTATTTTCCTTCGAATAAACAAAACGCCAAGTCAACTTGGAAAACGAAATAAATTTTTTTGAATTGTTTAGCTCCCTCTATCAGAGAACTACTGAATTACACCATTAGCACATTTCAGGTTTCACGACTTTTATTAATACATATGATGAAACGGAAACGGAAAGGGTAAAATGATTTCCTTTTCCTAGTTTAATCGTTTAAGATCTATGTTTAATTATTAGTAAAAGAAAATGCCTGTATGTGAAACACTTTTCTCTTTTATCCATAGATTCGTCAATTCTGTGTGATGATTCACCATTATAAATATGTAATTTTTAAAAGAGGCTATAAGTTACTAAATACATGGTTTTCATTTTTATCCCTTCAAAAACAATTTTTTTAATAAATTATTATTATATTTCTTTAATTATAAGATTACATATATTATAATTAAAGAAATTAGCTATTTTAATAAAGAATATTTTAACCTTTTATACATTAGATGTAAAAAGCAAAAAAAATTACTTCTGTATATCCCTCCAATATGGAAGAATATATAAAAAATATAAGTACTTTGTAATATTTTTGATCGAACATTTTTAGATTTTTTTTTCTTTAATACCAATAGTACAAATTATACGAGATTCATATGAAGTTTTGATTCAATTATATGAGATCCATATAAAATTAAGTTTTGACTATCCCTAACTTGATACTTGCAAATTTGGAGCTAATTTATTTGTGAGTGAACAAAAGGAAAATTTTTATAAGTATACAATTGATAAATTTTTACTCGGTGACTATAAAAACGACATAGACGTGTAGACGAATATAGAGACTCCAAATTATCACCGTTTTGCATTAAATCGTTTATAAATAACATAATAAAATATAGATAAAAATTGTTACGAAGTGTGAAACTTATCATTTCACATGATCGATTATTATCAGCTTAGTGTTTTCAAGAATATCTCGTATCTAAGGCATATAGTCGCATCCTAGTTTTTTTTTAATAAACTTAAGTGGTATATGTATTCCTCAAATAACGTATATATAATACTACAGAGATATTATATACATGTTAATTGATAAATACATGCGCCCCTTATATACATTTAAAAAACCTAATGATGCAAATATATGCCTTAGATATGGAAATCTAAGGCACAAATTTGGAGAAATTACAACATTGAGAAATTATAACACCTGAATCAACATAGGAGACATATGTCGGTCCGCTCATTATACATTTCAAAAACTGCCTATTGAAAACTGAATGTCAAAATAAGCCTCTGATATTAGATGTTATATTATACGGAACGACGTACTATGAAGGAATGTGTCATATCATACATTTAAAAAATTGCCTGTTAAAAACTGCATTTCAATTTGCCTGAGATATAAGACATTATAATATACTGATCGACATACTATAGAGAAATATGTCGGTCTGCATATTATATACTCCAAAAACTACCTGTTCGAAGTCAGTACCAGAAATATTTACCTGTTTAATTTAAATATGTACAGTTTACAATTTATTTGAAAGTTGACAAGAGTACATGATTCAATACTTCATTATTTACGACATAAATTGATATCATTTTTTTAAAAGAAACAACTAGTCGTAGTGCGCATCTTAGTAGCATTTGTCTGCTCACTTATAATATCCTAATATTTTTTAAATGATCTTGAAATTATACTTTCTAAATAAACCCATTATAGTGGACATAATTTTTTTTATTATTATCAATCGAAACATTCCACTTGATATATATATAATACTATAAAATACTAGAGAATAGTTTCGATGGGCTAAGATCAAATTTAAACCTAAGAATAAGTGGTACTAAATGGACAGTATATTTGATTAATTGTTTAATTTAGCAGGAAATATTTAAATGTGACGGAATTTTTTTTATAAAGGTACTGATAATTAAAACTAAAAATTCGCTGCGTAATGTTTAATGATGGATGTAAATAAGACATGAATCAAAAATTTTTTCGTTTCCCCTAAATAACTTTTATTTTTCAAGGAAAATGTAAGATAGAAATTATCGATGCGAGTGTACCTATTATTCTACAAGTTCAATATAGTTCATTGCTCTCTAGCAAATAATTGCCATAGAAACTAAGTCTCGAAGAAAACCAAATCACTTGAAATAGAGTCATTCACACCTAAATGCCCCAAAACGTCAGTTTTATGTATTATCATGGTATGAAATGGGACATATTGATAAGCATACACAAAGTAAATTATGTCCGGCTACATTGAAGATATATATATATATATATATATATATATATATATATATGTATACATACGTGATACGTTTCCCAAGTTTCATAAAAATTCACTTAATATCTAAGCGGTAAAAGTGGAACAAACAAATAAATTAGTTTTCGCATTTGTTATATTTATCAGGGGTGTACATTCTCCATAAACTTTGAAAAAGCTTTTTATCTCATCACTACATATGTCATTTTACTGGTTGGCAATGGTACAAGCATGCAAACTGTATCAACAATAAAATCGACTATGCACATTTGTCAATTAACGTCTAGTGGAGTGCCACATTTGGAGACACATAGATGTGCTAGCACATCAATCATCTGGCACGTCGACATTTCAATAGTTAATGCACATGGAAACCGTCGATGTATTTGGAGCGTCACAAGTCGGGGTGTTTCTGATGTTGAATTTATTGTATTGAAACAAGCGGAATTGGTTGTAGTAACAGAAGTGATAACTAGTACATAGTACTGTTATAGTAAGACAACTTATTTTCGGCTTGTATTTGACTTTCATGGAGACTAATTTCTACATATCAAAAACATGAAATTGAAATAAATATTATTTATTTAAGCTTTTTTATCTTTTCACATTTTTGTACCCCAAAATTAAAAAAGAAATCCTCATAAGGTTTCTGTCCTATCACGATTCTGTCGGCCTGTCTTAAACGACCGCTTGACCCAGAAACTTAAAATGTGGCAGAGTTATCAAATATATTAATCCTTATATGTCTTAAAAACTAATATTAAAGGTGAAAATGAACATTTTAAGGTGGAGGAGAGTGGAGGTAATTTCAGTAAAAGAAATTCTATTTTTCAATTTTATTGTTTTTCAGGCATAGTGTGGGGTATCGATGGAACTAGTTAGAAGGGTCTTAAAAATGTTTCTTAATTTTTATTTAAGAGATATAATAAAGAAGTAAAAAATATGTCTCATGACCCACTTTATCTTGAAAATATACAACCTAAAACTTTGAAATTAATGTGGGTTAATTGGGGGGATTTGAATGATAAAAATATTTTAATTTAAATTTTTTACATAAAACTTGGTAATAATGCTAGTCGATACGAATAATGAAACAAGTATTTCAGTACTTTCTGAAATTCAACCCCTAAATGGGTAAAAATGGGTAGCTAAATTTGCAATAAACAAATTTTTTATGAACATTTTTACTTCAAACTTGATAATTGTTATTACTGCTTTTTAACACAAATAATGAATCACGTGTTAATGAAACACGTGTTGAAACACTATTTTCCGAGATTTAACCACTAAAAAGGTGACTAAATTTGTATGAAAGGAGATATTTTTAATGCTTTTCAACACAAAAAAGTTCACTATTCTATAAGTTGATATATACTTAAGGCAATATAATTAGAATCATTGTAATTTGATAGTAGTTTCTGAGAAATACGTTAACACTTATATAGAAAAATAAATTTATATTTTCTAAAGTTTTTGCATTTGGTTAGAAGTCTTAAGGAAGTCTGCGTACGTGTGTGTATATGAACATTTTTTAAACATATATTGCAATAAAAGGATATGACAATAAAACTAATGAACCGTATATGCATTCACGACGATAAACAACAGTAACTAAGCACGCATGAGTAATGAAAATGGCGGAAAATAGTGTTTATTCGAAATGAAAAGCGACGAATTTTATTGAACGACGTGGGCGAGACCTGACATTGGTTATAATTACGCGTCGGCATCCCCACGCAATTGTGTTCATAAATATGCAATGTTCAATCCAGCGCCGGCCAGTGTTCAAAGTAGCTCTTGTTAATTTTCAGTTTTAAGCCGGTTAGTGACGGGACAACTGGGAGAATGACTTCATTTGGTTGTATCTCGAATGTTATTCTCGGATTACAGATTTGTGTGTTAGCCAATTTATAAAAGTTTTTTTTTTTTTAGGATCGTGATAATCCATTTTCTCAAACGATATGAGACACACTTTGCTGTCTGTATTATATAATATATAATCAACAAATATAAATAAGAAAATTAAAATTGTATACACAATTGAAACAAAAGTTTTTACTTGTTAATATGGTGTGAACACTTTGGATGTTTGATATGTTTATTCATATGTCCCGTGGACTTTAAATGTACATGCGTGGAATTTTTTTAATCAAAAGATACTCATATTAAATAAGATATTTAATAGTTACAAAAGTGGCTAATGATTAATGTGAAAAAAATATATAAATATATAAAATATATAAATAAATAAATATATAAAATATAGAAAATTTTTTACTACTGGCAAAATGAAGTAAAATTTCAAATTGATTTCTTAGGCAATAATTTACTCATTTGTTTTTCATATTTTATTGTCACTTTTTTAATATTTTGCAATTTGTGTTTACATTAATATGTTTATTGATGACAGTTGAGAATTGATTGAAAAAAAACTGTACAAATTATTCCTTTCGAAATATAATTCATGCCGAAAAAATTAGTTCTATTTTTTTATATGATATGAGTTTGTCATGAGTAGATATTAAAACTATTTTATCTAAAGCAATGTTTATGTAAATTTTGTTTCAATTCAATAATGGAACAATTAATTAAAACTACGTGATGCAGTATTATTTCTACTTTCTTTAAATTATTTACCACGAGCAAAGATCTTTGCTAATAGCCCACCTGGAGATGTTGTAATACAATGAAACCTAGGTCGTGGTAAAGAATTTAAAGAAAGTAGAAATAGTACTATATCACGTAGTTTCATTTAATTGTGAATAATGTATTTCTACAAAATTAACGCCAAATGTATTAAATATGAATGATGGAAAATACGAAAAAAATTACTTTTGGTAAATTGCATTTGTTTCTTCTGCAATTTGATTCTTGTATTTAAAGGGTTAACCAATTTGTATGCGTCGATGATTACAAGGAACTGCTTACTTAAGACGACAAAATGCATTCAATAAATTAGTAATTTATATTCTTTAAACTATAAAACTAATAGTATTCTTTTATGACCAGTGAAATGTTAACTGAATATTGTTCATTTCAAATTTATATGCGTAGCACACTATCCCCATTCTTGTCACGGTAATTCCGTCACAAATTTTTGTGATGGTGTCTAAAACGATTTACATCTTTCGAAGAAACTGAAAGTTTTAAATTCAAAACATTATTTAAGGGACTGTCTTGTCGAATTAAAATGATATTTGAATATTGTTTTGTGAAATATACGCCAGATTTAAATTATATTAAAAATAAATAATATAAGGGGTAGTAAACTCGAAAAAAATGGTAACTTTCACTAATATCAACTTGAGATGAAGTCAGATTAATTAATGTCGTGGTGAAATACAGTTACTGGTGCTGTAAAACAAAGCAACAGATTTGATTATTATTTTTTTAATAATATTCGGTATTAGCAAATCATCTATATTTTTTAAAAACTTTCAAAATATTTAATTTCTTTATTTGAATATTTAACGCGTGAGTACAAAATAATTAATACTATTCTATACAAGAAACATAATTTTAAAATACTTTATTTCAACGACTATCTGTCAACGGCTGTATTCACAATTATTTCTCTTGAGTGAAATCTGGAAATAATCATAATCTTATTATGTAAAAGAAACATTTTTCGAACTAACATAATTAGAGATGTGATAATTGCCTTTAAATCTGACTATTTGAGCTCGAAATCAAAGTTTCCATTTGTCATAGTAGCTGAGATTTCAATATTATTATCCTGGTTATAATCAGATCCTCGTGTACAAAACTGAATGTTAGGGCCAATTTTTGTTTTAAAATTTTACGTACTAATTATTGGTTTTCCTTGACGACAAAATATTCGTAATTAAGTACATAAGATTTTAAATCGGAAATGTTCACTCTAGGATATTACGGGTTCTTAAGGTATATTGTCCATCATGAAATTCCAAATCAGGCTGTGGTTCCTGTGGGGTAGCACACGAAATTTTAGTAAATAGTCGCCGTACCAGAGAGCATATACTCTCCTACGTCTGCTTGCTTAGAGGAATCATATCTTTAAAAAATGATCCGTAGCATTAATTAATTGTTTCGATATTTCCATCTACGTCTTTTGAGTTCACTCTTCTAACCATAGGAGTTTATAAAAAAAAGTATTATGTTAATAGTATTTCAATTGCCGAATCGATTGGACAATAATATTGAACCTATCGAAGATGCCCGAGAATTCCAAAATTATTGTCGTACTATAATAAGTATAAAAAAGTACATAAAATATTTTTTAAAGTTCTCTAGTCACACAGAGCTTTTACAAATTTGTCATCTCCGAGTCTAATATTCCCAAGATCTCTATAGTTTCACGAAAATGGGTATGAGATTTTGATATCACTTGCTTCACATGGAGATGTCAATGTTCATGTGGAAAAATACAACAAAAAAAATTGTAATATGTCGCCTAGACGTAAAATAGAGCTGATTTTTTTTACATCCATCCCATTTGATCGGTTATCATTGGATAAATTTTGTAAAACGTGGTTTATAAAGTGGTAAATGATGTTTCATTTTCCACTTTTAATGGTTCGTACCGTAAAAGGAAATATGCAGCTCTTACAAGAACACTTACGTGTCCGTCCGTCTATCACAGCCATTTCATAAAAAAAGTATTTTTTTCATTTTATTGTATAGTATGTTTATGGAAAGAGCGATTTATAAGGATTTAACGTTAGATAGTCTCAAAAATATTACTAAAATATTTGCAATTTCTTCACCAGAAAAAGTTTTAAGTGGAGGCTGGAAAAAAGGATTGTGATAAAAAATATTAAATTACATATTCCTCAACAGTTAATACTCAAAAATAATTCTTACGTAAATTATAAAGGGGGGAAGAGCAAATTGAATATCCGAATTATTTTTTTTATCGGCAGGGTTTTGAATGTAAACGGAATATCCCTCAAGAGGTCTTTTAAACTGTATTTTAAACTCTTTTCTAATTATTTGAATATATATGTTGAAAATCTGAACTTAATTTAAGATAATGGCTTTTAAGTAAATCGTTCAATGCGATTAAAATTATTTCGGTAAAATTATTTCTCTTACACCTCGGAAAGTTGGAAGTAATTTTACTTATGTCTCTAGAAGATATAAGCAATATATGTATTTATCTAGTGAAAAATATTATCATTATTAAAAAATAGATTAATAGACTTCTAAATATTTTTAAATATATAAAATTTATATGTACCTTAGTGTGTGCAGAAAGCTCGTATGGTGAGTTCTATTCGTACCCAAAAAGTTTTGTGAAATATTAAACTTCGAAGTAACGTGCAATGTACCTAATATCTCATAATTTTTCAATTCATAGTTTGAAAAATCGAAAAATATTCCGGGTACTGATACTTCATAAAAATTTTCAAATAAAATTATTCCGGTTAGCTTACGTCAATAATTTTAGGAGATACAGATTATCAGAAAATCCGACTTAATCTGTGTACCGATTAACACTTGGTCGGTTCATCATTAAGTAATTTGCCAATTTGCTTGAAGTAAACATTTTTAATAACTTTCTCGATACGAAATGATTCATTTAAAATATTTCAGAAATACGGTTAAATTATGAATTTTTATTTATATATTAAAATCTGTGCATGTGTTACTAATGCGTAGAGATAAAGGAAAAAAGTGATAATTGAGTAAAAATGACTTGTACCATAAATTTGACATAGTGAAAACCATTAAATAAATAGGACTTGGATCATTCGAAACAAGGAGGTAATACAGGGTCTAAACAATATGAGTAGAAGAGTGTTTCCATACAAATCACTTCGAAAGGCAGGATAGGTTAAAAGTTCATGTATTCCAATATAGGTTGTAAAAAGGAAGATGTGTCAGATGATCAGCGTAATATTATTGATGCAACAACTTCAAAATGATAATATGTTTAGATATTACTTAGCTAAATATTTTATATAATTTTTAAAAAGTGATTTTCGGGGATAGTCTCTTCATGAGATTTGTTGTTTGCTGTAGCTTTTATCTACGAGATTGCAATTTAATTCGTTGCCTTCTTAATTTATTTCGAATTATATTATCGCTTTAGTAAACATAAATTAAGAGGTTGGTTAAATTTTAAATCCACCACATTTAAAGTATGTGGCATCTACTCTAAGGGAACTCTTGGGTTTGACGGAGCAGAAAAGAATGAGGGTTAACTTCTTGTTACTATTTGCTTTGCACTAGAATTACCGGGAGTGGATGACATTTTTTTATATAATTGTGATGATGTAAAAATATGTAAGTATTTATCTTGTAAATAAATCTGAAAGAGTGTACGCAGCAATATATTTCAATGCGTTAATTCAGAGCTCTGAAGTGTAAATTACCAACCATTAATTTCGTAGCAGAAATGTTATTAATTTTAAATCTACAGTTTTGATGCAAATATGATTAAAAGTTTTGAATATATTTGGCGTTAATTTTGTAGAAATTAATTATTTACAATTAAATGAAACCACGTGATGTAGAGGTATTCTAGCTTGCAATTTCATCGTTTCTCGGGAAGTATCTAAAGCTGTAAATCTTTTAAATGACAATACTGAAACCAAAATTTGCTTATATAAAGCCCTAATTCTGCTAATCCAGCTTTATTTTTATGTAATGCGGAATTAACTGAAATATACGGTAAGAAGATCGAAATATTCCAAATGCGTTGTTTATGAAAGATTTTCAGTTCGGAAACTGATAATCTACATCATTCGATCATGATACGAAAACCAATCAACGGCCGAAGAGGAGATTCAGTGAAGATGCCTTAAATGGTTTCAATATATGTCGAATATATTAATTTAAAATACTTTTAGATCAAATGGTACTAATGGCAACAATAGCTTCAGGATTGGTTTCAACTAGACACTAATTAGAGATTAAAGGAAAAGAGTATTCTTAATTAATATATGCGAAATGGTAGGCATTATAAAATTTGACAAAAAAGAAAATTTATAAAAATCCTCATAAATTTGTTTGAATCATTTTATTCTCAGAACCACAGATATTTCAATAGGTATAATTAAAATAAAGGATACGGATGAATTGACAAGTAAATTTTGTACTGGAGAATAAAACTCGCCTCCTAAAATTTCAAAAACCGATTTTTAATAGAATGCAAAAGAATTGATTGCTACGGTCTACCAAATACAGCTTTGCGAATATTTTATGATGTCGAATGGTGAAAAAGCCAAAATTATT
The DNA here is from genome assembly GCA_039881145.1 of Druceiella hillmani. Classification (NCBI taxonomy): domain Eukaryota; kingdom Metazoa; phylum Arthropoda; class Insecta; order Lepidoptera; family Hepialidae; genus Druceiella; species Druceiella hillmani. Next base: position 11,095,932 of record JAYKKI010000054.1, on the reverse strand, counting down.
AAAACGATATCACAAGCAACAGGTGCGAGAAGTTATTTGAGAAATAATAACGTTCTTTTCAACTGGGCGTACCGCCGTCGCATCTTCAAAGGTAATAAAGATTTATTCGGAGATTAAATGAAAAAAAAACTCTCAACATAAAAATGGAGCCACACAATGACATTTCCACGAGTCATCTATCGCACCACACGCTGGAGTTACGGCAGAAACCTAGTCAGGCGTTTTCCACGTTTATTTAATACTTGTTACAATGTCCCTCCCACTTTCTCAAACTTCGCCTTTGGAGAGCGATAAGTCTTTGTAAGTTCAGTTCTTATTAACCACGGTTCTCGTCATATTAAAATTTTTCATGAAGAACACTTACTCAGAGTTACCTGAAGTTAGATTTACGTATCTGTAGGCGTATTATGATCATAAAGGGAGCATATTATAGGAGTTTCTAGTGCTTTCGAGTTTAAAAGTAAACAATTTCGGTTTTGGAAGTTCTTTGTGTATTTTATGCCTTTTCATATGAAAATTATTTAACATTTCATTAATTCTTTCAGTAATATTAGGAACAGCATGTGTAATCTATAGCAAATGCCTAAATATTATTAGATTCTGGAACGATGTTGATAAATTTGCGCCAGATGAACTGATGTTGTGAAATTATATTTTTAATATTGCATAATTTAAATTAGAACAATTAAAGTTCATTTTAAACGGAATGTATCGAATCGTCATACGTTTGACTGTTCAAATACCTTAGGAAGTAAATGTGCATACATATGCTATATGGCTTCACACATTTAGGCCGGTTTTTTTGTGGTATTTTTCTTTTTCTGGTTCTTTCTTCTTTTTTGGAATAAATCTTTTTTATCTTTATATCTGTAGAGGTTACATACTTTCTCTCCCTTATAAGGAAGAACTATGATAAATATTTTTTTTGTACATTGTGCTTTGTGTGTATGTTAACGTATTTTTATTCCTTTTTAATTTATTTTGAGAGTTTTTGACTTTTTTGTCTCTCTAAGCTTAATTTTCTTTAGACATATATATAGGTAGAGAGAATAGTTCCAGGAAATAGCTGACAGTTTTATTATTTGAATATAAATTCCGCAATGAGAGATAATTTACGTACAAAATAACAATTTAAATTTCAATAAAATTTTATATTTAGTTAACTTATATAAGTTAACTTACTACATATAAGTTAACTTATAATAAGTATATCAAAAATAAAGTAATGTAAAAAATTCAATAGTGAAAGCTAATTGTCCAATAGTAAAATTGTTAAAGAACTGATAAGCCGACAGATCGCTTTATGCCTTGAAAGCACCATTTGTTTAGGTAATGGGTTATAATATAAATATTATTATCATGTAACGTAGGAATTTTATTCATCATTTTCAAATTTTTGAAGAAATTTAAGTGATTGATAAATAGAAACTTTAGTAATTTCAAGAAATGGAATTTCAAGAAATGGAATTTTAAAAAATGGAATTTTTCCAAGTCGTTATGTGACTGAAATTTATTCACTGGGTCGGTTTATTGGAGGTAGAATATTATGGAGTTAGAGCTACTAGTCTTGAAAGCATTAATAATCCATAATAATATATTTTCTGATATTGATCAAGGTCGAGCTGTAAAAAATACTCGTAAATAATTGACTTGCATCTGATGAAAATTGATTGTTTAGAAAAGAAAATAATTGTGATAGGGTATCTCATGCGGTGCTGGACCCTTCAGCGTCCTGTACCTATGGTGTGATCGTACCTGCACATATGATTTGTACTCGATAGATACCTCCGCGGAATTTCTTTGTGTGAAAATTTTGTTATTATATATATATATATATATATATATATATATATATATATATATATATATATATATATATATTCCCTGTCAATAAAAACTATAAATTTGTATATTTTTTTTAAAAAACAACTGTAGCCTATGTATCGACGGAACCCTGAAGAGTCTCCCAATAAAGTAATTTTTTTACATTTTAATATGGAACCGCATAAAGGCATCATTTAGCACAGTAGTCGTCGTTCCAGATATCTATTTTGTTTAACATAATTTGATCGCACTATTTGGACGAGTGCGGAACGCTCGGTCAGCGGCCAACCTCGATTCCTGGGGTGAATGTAGATGATGTAGTAGATGCCGTGAAACAGATTTGTATTATGAAGTTGAGAAGTTGTGCTTTCGGTGCGTGTTTACAATGAAAATTTAATTATTTGAATTAAAGGCCTGGGATTTTGCAGGATATTCGGCTGTGCTGGGCCTGCATTATTATATATTTTGATATATCATTTTGAGCACTATGATTAAAAAGGATCTGATATTTCCCGTTTTTGTCTGTTCATTTATGCGGAAAACGTTAGCTATGTGTGAAATGTGAAGCGTAGCGTTAATGATTAAAAAAAAGTTAATGCAGTATTTTAAATGTATCTTTTCGTTAATATTTTAAGCATTTTTTTATTTTGGAATTTTCAGTGGAATAAGTTTCTTAGCGCATATTGTCGTAAATTATAGTATCTTATAGATCTCACTATTGAGAAATGGTAGCAAATTACATAAAAGAAAGGATAAACATATGTGGCCTGCAAATTGAAGAGCATTTTTTCAGAGTGGAAAATAGCAGAAAAATATTTTGTCAGATGGAGGACAAGGCTAATATTTCTCATCTGGTTTAGCAGTAATAAGTTTAGTCGTAATGGTTTAGTCGTTTTATATGAGCCGTTAATTACGTCAACTTAAATATTTATATAGCCAAATAAATGTGATATTCTTAGTTAATCAGATTTAAGAATCGTTTTAGGTTAAACAATTTCTAAAATAAAGAGAATTTTTAAAAAGTTTTGAATGTCTTAATTGTATTATTCTTTATTCTTAATATAATAAAAATGTTGTTAAAGTGTTGCTAAATTGAGGAAGTTATCGAATACAGTAATTGAATAAAAGCCCCGGTGATGGGTTCATGGTGATCTTCTACGAACGGTGAACTATCAAATGCATTTAATGATATGTGGAATTAAAATAATAATTATCTCACTGCATTGTATAGGTTCATAGGTATTTTTTCTGTCTAATAAATAAAATGTCAATTAAACTTGTAAAATGAAACAAAAAGTTTAAAATGTTCTAGTTCCCTCTCTCAGAGAGCTGCTGATTATTAAAGTCATCCCTTGAAAGTTCAAATTTCAGGTTTGACGAGCTTTATCCGCACAGGAAATGAAAGAATCATCGTAAAAATACCTAACAAGACATGACGTCAATAACTTGGGAGCGGAAGGGGTAAAATGCTCTCTTTATTTTTGGTTTAATCGCTTAAAATTTTTATGTTCAATGTTTAGTAGTACGGAAGACCTGGAAGTGAAGTGTTTTTTCCTGTGTATCCGTAAATTCGTCAATTCAATTTAATTTTTCAGCATTATATTTATATAATTTTTGAAACAATTTACAATTCCTTAAATAGATCATACTTTGTTTCCACTATTTTCCTTTATTTTATATTTCTTATTCTTCTTTCTTTTATTTTTATATTTCTTTCAAGTCAAGTTATGAAACGAATTTGATTCTCTACGTTATATTTAAAATAACTTTTTAGTATTTAAAAAAATACATTTTAAGATTATATTTTTGGACGTGAAAAGAAAACAAACCATCTTTCTTTCTAGTGTCATGTAATTTCTTCAAGTTGATCCAATATAAATAATTTATCCAATATAAATTTTTTTTTAAATTTTCTGTGGACAAATTTTTTAGGTTTAATTCTTAAATTCCAGTGGGATAAATTATATAAAATCTATATGTATTTTTTGAATTCGCTTATGACTATCTCTAACTTGATACTCTCAAAGTTTAGAAATTATTTAATTAGTATCTGTGAATGAGAAAAAGTAGAAATATTATAAGTATATGATTGAAAAATTATAACTCGATGATGCAAAAATAGACTGAGGACCATGTAAATGAAGAAAATAACACTATTATTTTTTTGTTTTTATACATTTTATTTGTCTAATATATAGTACATTAGACTTAGATTAGAAAGAATTTTCATTGTGAAATCTTTTACAGTCTACCAGCTAAATTTCAATACTAATTGTTATGGTTGACTGGAAGAGATTGCTCATGTAGCAACAAGTCCGCCATATGTAAATTATCGTTGTTACCATGATATGTTGGGATAATCTCAAGCTATACGGCCTTTGGCGGCACGGTGTACTGCAGAGACCCGAATTTGATTCTCGGCCAGCCAAGGGGCTGGACTGGTGTTCTGGTTGGGTGCAAGAGATTGCTCTCGTAGTAATAAATCAGCCATATTATCAGTTAGATATATTAAGGTAGATAAATAAATAAATGATAAATAAATAAGTATATAAATCAGTATAACCACACCTCGACACGGAATGTGCGTCACGGAACTTGAAACTTGGCAAAAAGTGAACTAGTAGCGACACTGTTAACCGTAACTTGAAAAGTCATTTCACATGATTGATTGTTATTATCAGCTTGTGTTTTCAAAAATAATTTGTATTTTAAGTTCATTTTTTATATTATGAATGAGTATATGTGCTTTAATATTGTATATGTGACACATTCTTTTATCATAATTCGTCATGATAAAAAAAATGTGTCACATATATATATAAAACATAAAATGCCATATAGGAATATATCGGACACACATTATATTTTAGACAAAAGCTGCTAGTTCGAAGTTAGTGCCCGAACTATCTATTTAATTTTTATAGCCATATTTTAAACGTGTTTAAAGGCCGACAAGTGAACATGGCTTAATACTGCATTTTTAATGGCAGAAGTTGATATCCTTGCTTCTATAGAAACAAAAAACAGTGGCCACAATTTAGCGATGAACACTACATTTTAATTTTTTATGTATAAAATGGGTTATAAAACAGAAATATTAATAAACGCATAGACGTTTTTATCTGTTATTGAATTTTTTATAAATTCGACGATAGATGAAATTGATTTTTTAATTTATCTTTCTACCATAATTTGAATTTTGATTCAAGAAGTAGTGATGAGCATTTTACCTTAAAAACACATTTTTGCTATTTAGTATTAATTTGAAATAAAATGTGTTACGATCATGCTCTTTCATAAAAAAGTTAATTTAAATTATTTACCTACCGAATGCTATCAATGTGAATCCTAGACGCGTTTGGCCGTCTTTTTAAAATTTCTTTTAACAATCTTAACAATATCCATTCATATTTATTACGAATGGGTATATTTAATATTGTTAGAAGATAAGGTTTTTTAAAAGCGCGATATTTATCAGACATGAATTTTTTTATTAATGTTATTTATAATATTTGACTTGACTGACTATAATAAACAATAGAATGGTTTGAAGGGTTAAGTACAGAATTAAATCTGATAAGATGCGATAGTTTATTTAGGTAATTGTTTAAGTTGGAGATATTAAAAATATTTCCAGTTCATTCATAAAGGTACTCATAATTCATAATACACATTGACTCTGCGATGTATACTGTTGGAAATAAATAATGTTTGAATCAAAAACATTTTTCTGTGTTATGTGAACAGTTTTTAATTTTAAAAAAATATGAAAGATTAATATAGCAATTATTTTGCGAGTGCAATATATTTTAGTGCTCTGTAAGAAATACTTTCCATAGTAACTAAATCTCTCTGAAGAAAACCAAATCACTTCACACAGTCGTTGTCTTCTAAGTACCATAAGGCCTCAGTTGTATATATTACCGTAGTATGAAAAGGGACATATTAATAGCACACATTAGGTAAACTAGAACATGTCTTTCAGCTCCATCGAAAAGATATGTATCTAAGGTGTAATATATTTCACACTCAAGGAAGTATTCACAAGAGACGAAATGGTGCCTAGAATTGATGATGTGGCGTATGTAATCATTGTCCGTTCTTTCTTGCTGATAGATGGCGTGAATGTACGGATAGGTAGGACGATAAATTATATATATTAATAATTTGTGATGTTTCAGTGCATACTTCATCGAAGTTTCTAGGTTGTCTAAAAGCGCGTACCACAGATGGCATTCTACCTTTTGGAGACAAAATTAAAACGAATTGTCTAGATAAACATTAATATTGCATATGCAAATAATCTGTATATTAAAAACAAGTAAAAGAAAACATAAATAAGCAAGGTCATGTAATGAATAAGTCATAAAAGGGATTTCGACTCACTGTTTATTTGGGGTAATTTAGTTTCACAAGTGATTTGAAGGTAAATACTGGTATGTAATTTGTATATTTATATGTAATTGCTTCCATAATTTTGTGACTATAAATTATAGAGAGAAACGTGTGTAAAGTGTAAAAGGGATTTTGATTCGTAAATTATTTAAGATAATTAAGTTTCAGAGCTCTTTGACTGTAAGTATTGAGATGCACGTTGTATATTTATATTTCGTTGTTTCTATTTTTTGTGACTATATAAATGAAATAAAATAACGGTGAATAAGGTATAAAAGGGATTTCGACTCGGAGAATATTTGAAATATTTTGAATGTAAACATTGCGATGCATTTGATATATTAATATGTAGCTGGATTTGTATTTTTGTGACTATAATATAAATTAGGGAGGTAATGGTGGATAAAGCATAGAAGGGATTTTGACTCATAGATTATTTATGGTAACTCAATTTCAGATGTGTTTTGAACATAAATATATTTTGTAAATTTACATTTCATAACTCTGTAAACTCAAATTAAATAAAAGAAAATTAGAGAGAGTGAGATAGGTAACAAGTGTTGGAATTTAGGACGGCACAAGAAGTGAAAGAATGTCAAATTTAATACAAATCCGGACGTATTAATAATGCCCTCAAGCTACCTTGCAATTTTCAGTGTATATATTATAAAGAGAATTCAAATCCTATGCATCCATATTTATATTTACCATGTTTAAACTTATTTCAGCACTAGCTACTTTACGCCGCGTCAGTCATATAAATCTTACAAATTCCAATTATTCCAAATTTCTTAAAGATCCACCCAAAGTGAACCAAACAATCAAATAAATTTAAAAGGTCGCTTTATATTAGTATTGAATATTCATCTAAATTCTGAAAATTTTTTTTTTCTTTCATCGCTTTATCTATCACTTGGCTGATGGTTATTGATACGAGCATGGAAATTGTACGAATGATATCTGCGTACGCACATTTGTCGATTAGCGTCGAGAGGAACGCCACGTTTGGAGACACATTGACGTCCTGCGAGATCAATCATGTGGTACGTCGACATTTCAATGGAAAATGCACGCGAGAACCGTAGATACGTCAGTAGATGTATTTGGAGATATTTCTCGAGGTAATCTGTTTCGAGTGGTGAAATTATTGTTTTGAAACAAGGAGAATTGGCAGTAAGTAATAACCAGTACACGATGCCGTTCGATGAGTTAAATAATTTTTGACATGCTTGCTTTGATTTTGATGAGGTATAACTTAAACAATTCAAGAATACGAATGTATATAATGAATAATTTTTCTACCAATGTTACTTAATTTAGCTTTCCATTTATTTTTTTTACATATGATATAATGCAATTCAGCATACATTACACCTATAACCTTTAAATGAGTTTCACACAAACGTATTTTAAATTATTTAAAATAAAGTTTTTGACTCGCATTTCATTGCATAAATCATAATTTAACAGCAAATGCTGAAGAAGAGTAAATCATTTATTGACTATTCTTGAAAATTTACGAAGTATAAAAGTTTAAACCAAACGTTTAGACAAGGACTGCGATACTGAATTATGACGTCATTTTTAGTAATGCTCCTTATATTCTATAAGAGCGAAAGAGATAGAAAGATATCGTCACTCTATTTCCAACATTATATTTATAAACTTATAACTTGTTAATTTTTATCAGTTTTAAATTTTTTTCAATGTCATTTCTGATTAACCTGTTTTGTTGTAATAATTTTCGAAAACAGAAGTGGTCAAGTAATCTTAACGTGCTGCTTCTAAATTATAATTGTACAAAATTACTGAATCTGGAGAAGGGAATATGAACATTAGTATTTCACACGTCTGGTAAGACTGGATTGATAAGTAGTAAAAATTTGTACGTAATAGCGGGTGATATTCGTATTTTAATATTATCAAGGCTTGTCCATTTACGAGTTACCCTCACCTGAAATTATAATTCTTCAAAATTAAGGAAGCTGGAGAAGGCATTATAAAGGTTATGTTACGGGATGATATTAATATCGTACACGTCTGGTAAATTCTGGATTGATCAGTAGTAAGAATTTGTACGTAATGATGGATAATTTTTGGCTTTTATTTTAATCAAGGCTCACATATTTAGAATTTTCGCTTATTTACAATTCTAATTGTTTGTCACAAGCAAAGCTGGAGACGCATACATAAATTCTGATAAGTTGACTGGTGAGTAAAAAAAATTGTATATAATGGCGGGTGATTTTTGACTTTTGCTACTATTATGGATTGCCTCATATTCTTTTCCTTTGTATTAATAATGTAAGGTAAATAAAGTAAGAAAATATTTTGTACATTTCTATGCATATATGACCTAAAACTACAGAATGATTTACATATTTTGGAATTACATGGAATGTGAAAATATCTGAACATCAGGGAAACAAGTCGGTAAAATGATAATAAAAAAATATTAATGAAAAATATAGATGAAATAAATATAATATTGTTGTGAAATTTGAATGAGGGGAAAGGAATATATATATATATATATATATATATATATATATATATATATATATATATAACACACCGATGCTGTTGATCTGGATTACATTTCTACACGTGACTGAATATAAGCCGTTAAGTAATTGATTATTTGCTGGGGCATACAGTCTACTCACGAAGAAATGCTATAAAAACTAAAAGTTTAGAAGTGTGCATTATGGAACATAATTTCTTTTATCTTCTCAATTTTTCCAAGCACATTTGAAATCTTATAAAATAACTTTTTTTTGTGAGTATATTGCTTTCATATTTCCTTATAATGTTATGCAAAGCTCTTGCGAAAATAACTTTCCGACAAATCTACTAGGCTTTCACTATTTTCTTTTTTACATTTAAATTGTGAAAAAAATATTTTAAATAAATAGTAATATTTACTCTATTAGTTACTTTCTTATTTTACACTAATCGATTCATAAGTACTGCGCAAATTATTCTACCTATGCAAGTTTTCATTTCAGCCGTTCTAAAACAATTTTATTTAAAGTTGTTTCAGTTAACTTTTTAAATGTGTGACTCAAATATTAATAAAGTAATTTATAATCTAAACTTATATATATATATATATATATATATATATATATATATATATACATACATACATACATACATACATACATACATACATACATACATATACATATAAGCACTAATGTACCTATGAGATCAAATCCATATGCTTTAATGAATACTTGTTAAGAAGTTCGTACCTCAAAATAAAAAAGAATGAAGTCCTAATAAGATAACTCACATATACGTCAGTCTATTGATCTATCCGTCAGTGGCAGCTTGTCTCTAAAACCATTTGTTTAAATTTGAAATCTGGCCCAGTGATTACATGTATTAACCCGCAGAAAAATCGATATTTAACAATCGAAAATATTGTTATGGAAGTTCTAGAGATGGAATATAAAATGATCAAAAGCTGTTTTTTCATTTAAAAAGACATCGATAGAAAAATCAAGGGACGAGAATTACTAAACTATTTATTTAAAAATTTTGTTATACAAAATTTTTAATAGCTGTTGAAAATGTTTTTCACAACATGATGGGAAAAACGTTTTCAACAATTTTCTCAGAAAATTTTGATGTAGAAAACTTAAACACAACCCAATTATAATCCATTTTAATTGACATATATCTCAATAGTGAGCATTCAAAAATCATATGAAAATGTTCAGGGGGCAATACTACACCATTTTTTTTTAGAGTTTCATGTACTTTATTATAACAATTGAAAAAGGAATGAAGGGTTTCAAAACGTTTTTTAAAAAAAATTTATGTAAAATAATTAATTGAGACATTTTTGAAAAATTTCCAATGAAAATATTTTTAACCGATTTGAAAGATAATAATTTTAGGCCAGCCAGTAATAACTAATAATAGGCTAATACGGCAAAGAAAAATTACGAATTTTTTTTCTATAAGATATTAAAAAATCACAACCGTCTTTTTTAACTTATATTTACTGGGAATAATTGTTCATTTTAAATATTAAACAAGCCACTTTTATGTTTTCTTAAGATTGCGTCGGAAAAAGCGAAACTCTAAGGCTTCGTCACGTTCCTCCATCTATCGGTTCGCTCCTGTCTTTTACAATGTTGTAGTTTTTACAACTTTAGACCCATTTTCTTGAAACTTTGTTAGCAGACGTCTTTATATAAATAAATTTGTAGTAAAATCTAAAAATATATATTTCAATTATAAATTACCTGTTCATTAAAATAGGGGACATTTTTTTATTTTTGCGTATTAAATCTAGGCGAATTTCACAAGACAATTATTTTAAAACTATACCGAACTTTTATTCACCATTTCTCAATTTAAGCTCTACTCACTAAATATTATGCTTTAAATTGACATGAATCATGTTGATTCTCGTTTTTTAATTATTTAAACATTGAAGGTGAAAAACATTCAAATTGAATGTTTTCAACCAAATTATTCAGTTAACTTTTATTAATTATGTTAAGTAATGTAGATAAAAATGAAATATCGTGAGTGTTCCACCGTACATTGGCCGATTTTCTTTTATATTATACACATAATTAGAAATATGTGGAACAGAACAAATAACTGAAAATATCTAAAGTCCTTACCCACGCAGTTTTGTCAAACATTCGTTTAAAACAATTCAGCGGCGAGAAAAAATAATGTTTTTAATAATAATATTCTCATGTATGCCTAGTAAGACTTCCAAAATTGATTGCGATTAAATTAGAATTTTAATATATATGTATGTATATACATATATATATATATATATATATATATATATATATATATATACATATATATATATATATATATGATATTTGGTATAAGATCTGTGTTAATTATGAAACTATAGCTTAACATGAACAAAACAGTACTTTACATTACAGTACTTTACTTATAACTTATACTGCTGTCATTAAGAAAATAACAAAATTCATCCTTAAGATATGGTAAGGGCCGAAAGTGTCATGCTTTTTACGTTCAATAAGATCCTACTTAAAATATATATTTGGTAAAAAACAATAAAATTCGAGAAGAATTCCGGTACCAAGGGTTTCGCAATTCTGCTCAAATTAAACTTTTAATAGAAACTGTGCTTCCAACCAAAAATTTGTTTTCAAATTGATTGCATCTATTTAAAGAAAAAATAGTGTATCCATGAACTTATACGTCAGAAGTGTAATTTCTTGAATTTTACGTTTTACTTATGTAACTTTATTTGAATTGCGCTAGGTATAGATTAGATTGAATATTGAGTCGGTATATTATTTTTTACGATTAGATAGGGCGTACATATTGAAATATCCAATAAAAAGAGAATTGTTCGCAAGTTTAAATATTTACATTTTTAGAAGACTCGTTTTTAACCAAATCATAAAATTAGTCCTTGAAAATATTTAAATATTATGATGATTTCCAAAATTTTCCAAAACTTTCTTTAAGGAAACTGGATTTATCCTTCTTTTGAAAAACTGAAATATTGCAAGAAATCCAGGGTTCAGCTCGATGTATTGTTAATAAACCTAAAGTGAAAATTTTTAGGTATAAGTGTTTCCAATATAGTTTTTTTTGTGTTTCCATTCCAATTATTTTCGAACTAATTATTTTAAGTTTATGAAAATACGTCTAACGGTCGATAAGTTATGAGCTAGTAACATATAAATGTATGAACAACAATGTTTATGCATTTGTCTGTTGTTTGTCTCAATAAATAGCTCGTGTTAAGATATAAAATTGATGTATAGAAATTAAACATAAAATAATTTAAATTTTTTGGTTCATAAAAAGTGAGTAGAAATACATATTTTGGGAAAAACAGTCGAAGACGTAATCGAATAGTTTCAGGGATATTTTTTATTCAAATTAATCATTTTCATAACGGATAGCATTTCATATATATTTATGTGATAAAAGAATCTAAAGAAAGGCTCGCAGTATTCGACATAGACATAATAGAACTGACCTAATCTTATATAAGGATGACATAAGTGGTGTCGCAATAAAATTAAATGTCACACGCTCTCATTACCGCAATATTTATACTGATATTGTCTTATAGTAATTGCTAATTTTTACTTCCAATATCGTTTTTTTTTACATTTTTTGCAATGTTTTCAAACTTACTTTCTCAATTTAATAGTAACGTAAAACAAGAGATTATATCTAAATTTCAGTTGGGTCTTCTAATAACATTCCGCCAATATTTTCATCTAAATTACAATAACAACTCGCATCCTGGCTGACAAAATTCAAACCAAAAATATTTATAAAAGCACACAGTTAGATGAAAGCGAAAAGGAACGTTTGTCGGTAAACATTTGTCTTCATAACAACATAATAATTAACCACGCATAACGCAAAAATGGCTAATTTCATACTGGGTATCAAATATCACAGATACTATAAGCCACTCAAGTCAGTAGTGCTTTTCTAAGCTCATTGTAGGCTTTTAAACACTTATGAAAGCTTTTCTCGTAATTAAAATATATTGAATCAGTCAACGTGCTATGTGGTCGTACATCACTCGTGCCTAATACGGATTGAGTATAATTAAGATTGTAATATTGTTGTGCAAAAAAGAATAGAAAATACTCAAGTGTATAACTTTTAATGTTTTTAAAACACTCTTCCCTAGAAAAAAGCACTTGAAAATTTTTAATTTTTAAGGTTAATACTAAAATGTATTTTAAAAATGTTGCATTTTTTAATATAAAATAAAAAATGTATCTGTTTAGATACATAAATAACGACATAATTTGTTTACACGTGTAAGCATTGACATACCATTTAAAAATTGTATAGCTATGTTAAGCTACTTTTAAAAAAAAAATTAAAGAAAAGTAGTAGAAATAATACCATTCCAAATATTTTACTTTTATACCTTGTAATTATTTTCCTATTTTGTCTTTGTTTTTAGAAATACATAAAATGGTATCTCTTAACATTAAATCTTTTCTACTATATAATAGAAATGCATTCGGCATTTAAACATTCAATTTAACACTATGGGGGGGGACGTCTTGACCGATAAGTTGAATATTTTTATTTCTTTTATCTTCTAAACCGTTTTCAAATTAATTTAGGTTAGCTTTGTTATCACCTTTCTTTTGAGTGTTTAATAAATTTTTGGTGTAGCTCATTTATGAAGGAAACTAATGGTATAAAATAGTAAATTCTAGAGAGTTACTGTTTTGTTTGGAAAATTGTTTTGTAAACAATACACGGGTAATAAATATTGGAAAATTTCAAACAAGAAATCTTACTGCTATGTTAAACCATTGTACGCATACGTGGTCCTGCGTGTACGTGTACGTTGGTCATTGTACGTGGTCCTTACTATAACTGGCTATTATAATACAAGCCCTACTACATAGTTTACAATGTAAAACAATTAGAAACAAGTGGTAATTCTAATCTATCTGATCATTCCGTGTATGTGAATGGTCTTAACCATAGCCAACTATTATAATATAAACCATGCTCTATGATTTGATCAAGGTAATAAAATTTAAAACAAATGGTACCACTGATCTGTCAGACCAATGTATATGTATGAATCACCTTTACCGTTAAAGAACTGTCATTAATAAATTTTATTTCTTATGACATAACAAAATGAGAGTATTAAACATCATGCTCCATATACCATAATTTGATAAACAATGAGTATATCAAACTATAGCAGAATCACTGTAGCTAATAAGGAAAATCAAATCACCTAAAACACAACTTGATGCCTACTCAGCGTGGATAGCAAGATATTTGAGAGGTTATTAAAATAAGTAGAGACTAAATATTAGTATGATATAGTACATTATATCATGTAAAATTTAATAGCAACTAAGCGAGTCTATTTCCAAGAAAATAACAATTTTTAAACCTTTTATAAAACTATATACATAGAATTAACAACTTAAGCAAGAGTTGGGTCAACGCATTTTGTTCATTATATATTTGAAATATATACAATTGTGCAAGTGAATGTCTTTGGAAGTATTTTAATTTTTGGAGGAAATGAGTTACAAAAAATAAAACCCACATTTTTTCTCCATTCTTTAAATTAGATCATTATCCTCGTACAGGGGATTCACATACAGAAACCGTTATCTAATTATATTATGAACACAATAGTTGCAAAAGTAAAATAGAGAATGATCGTCGTAATTGTGAAAATATTACTGGGACATTACTGAAATACTAGTATATATGTCCATATATTTATATTGTCTATAAAAAGAGGTAAAAGGCTTAAAATAAGTACCATGAGTAGAAAAAGAAATAGTAAAGAACTAAAGTGTACAGATTAATCAGAGTTATATCAGAATCATATAAAATAGAATACCACACACACATAGAGAAATAAAAGTTTTTGCTGCAATAATTAAACTGACTTGTGTTACCTGTATGATGATGCAGAATTTTTACAATCGTGTTAAATAATAGTTTTCGTTAATGCAACATGCAATTTGATCTTACTTTACATGAATAACGTTTAGTTACAGTAATTATTTAAAAAACCTAATATTAATAACCTATTTAAATAAAATCTTTAATAAATAGAGCGTCACCAAGAAAGTCGAATTTTCCATTCAAACCTTGTCTAATATTAGATAGCACTGAATGAATTTTATCGTGCATTTATTTTAAGGAAATTTTACTAACACCAAAAACCTATGGAGTGAGGATTTTACTTATGCTTATTTAGACATATTTAAACTGGAAGATACATCAATCTATTGAGGAGGAGATAGGAAAAAATACACAGGTAGAAAGGCAAACATCGTATAATTAAACCATAACTGACTCTTTATAGCATATTCCAGGATGCTCAACATAAGATTTTGTCAACAAACGAAACTTTTCGCTAGTTCTGAATATATTTAATTAGTGATTATTGTTAAAGAACCCAGCAAATCTCGTAACAAAAAGTGATATTAACTTTTATTGTTTATCTCCAATGGCAAAGCATTTAGAATTTACACTTCAATAAATTGTTATTAATTGTAAATAAAATCATTTTTGAAATTACATCACATCCGAATGTGTGATATATGAATAATATACGCTCAAAAACGTTAAACCCTACTATTAAAA
Source organism: Druceiella hillmani (assembly GCA_039881145.1). Lineage (NCBI taxonomy): Eukaryota > Metazoa > Arthropoda > Insecta > Lepidoptera > Hepialidae > Druceiella > Druceiella hillmani. Next base: position 11,080,575 of record JAYKKI010000054.1, on the reverse strand, counting down.
CCAAAGCTCCCGCAACTTTTAGAAGCCCACAAAGAGCTTGCAAAAGCCTTTACGGTGTTAGTAGTTTGCTGTATTCATCATATTTGTTTTTCAGGGTAAAATTATTCTTCTACAATGTTACGCTATAAGAGGACACCATGTTACGTTATTATCAGGATTAATGTGTGTTAAAAACTATTTTTTGGCTTCTGCCTTGATTGGTGTTGTCTTATAAATAATATTTTGTTTAAATAACACTAGCTAGAATATAAATGATTTAAGAGTGATTTGAACCATAATATTGCTAGAATTTTAAAAGAAGTATTATCTATCTAGGCTCTTATGAATGAATTCGTAAGAATATATTTTTTTTGTTATAAAGAGGCAGTTATGTTGGATAAACCCTTAATTATCTTATTTCTTTTGTTTTCTATTTCATCAGAACAATACATATTTTTGCATTGTTTTCAATTTTATTTTCCATATCTCAATTTTACAACAACTAATCACTGAAAATTATATTCTATTACGACTTTTAAGCTAAATCCTATTTAAATCAAAGGTCACATTTATTTCATAAAGAGTTCACGAAATGCTCTTGGGAGCGCTACTATGATTAAAGATGTTATTATAATTTAATCTAACTGTTTATTTTATAAAAATAGAAGAATATTTAACCAAATATTCTATGGAAGTTGTCATTTGTGTTGTAATTTTAGTGAATGATATTGTGTAGCTAATGATATAGAATAGTTACTGTAATTCCGTATGTGACCATTCGCATTGCAGAAAGTCAGAGAAAAACGTCTTAATAACGGAAGGATAGAACGTTTCTTCATCAAAATGTTGCTTTCTTAGATGAGGAAAATCGTTAGTTATTACTTTCAACGTAGATTGCGTCATACACCGCATAATGTTGATATCACATTCGCTATTATTGTTGATTGCTGAAAATTTAGCCTAAACTTCGAAGCATTTTATTTATGAGTAAAGATACGCCGTAGGTTTATACAAAAACTACACACGTTACTCTCTTACAAGAAACGGCCGCTTTTTGGCATTATTATAGCTGCATTTAGGTGGAACGAAATCAAAGTGTGAAAAGTATTATTTCATAATAAAGTACTAAAAGAAATTAGATTCGAAATAATTCAATTTTATATGGACAGAGTTATCGGTTATTTTCACAAATCATGGAAATTTGATTAATAGATATACACAAAAGTTTTATCGACTCAACTGCTGGAGGCTATATTTGAATGGAGCGAGCTTAAATATAATACAGGCAAGCATGACTAACATGCTTGCATTACAAACGCTATACATCAGTAGTACACATGCATCTAGCATTCGATAATAATAATCAACGTTTGGTCTGACAAGTAATTGGCACATAGTTTAATTGCGCGTTCAGTAATTGCATCGGTATCTTGTGCTCAATTAACAGGGGTTTACTAAATTAACTGATTAGTGAACATTGCCCTTTGAACTGAGCTTCAATTATATAACACGGTTGATAAGCGCATTTTGGAGATAGTGCATACTCTATTTCATAAATTTTCAATTATAATTTTTTGCTAAGAAATGATTTATAAATAAAATAAATACTAAGACAGGAGATAATACATTTTGTTTTTTACTTGACGATTTTTCATGTGATAATAATTTTTTTTAAATAAACGCTAAATATAACTACTGAATATCATAAAAAATTAATTGAAAAATACACCGTGCCCATATTTCATCATTTTTCGTTCGTAACACTTCACATTTTCTTCGAAATTCTGGAGTTTTAAATTATTAAAGTAGAAGCTCATATTAAGTTGATATGAAACGGTAAAGATCAGTTTAAATTATTCATATGCTAATATTCAAAATTATTTTAGCTTAATACATTTGTATCATGCGTATTATTGTATAGAAAGCAATTACAAATCCATTGAATAAACAGCCTCCTTTCTTAAATCTCAACGCATATTTTTAATTTAAATTCTACATGTTAGATTAGCAGCAACCGAATTCAAAAATGTACGTAACAATACGAAAAATTTCGGATACTGTTATTTGGTCTTGGTATTTTGTACCATTAAGAATATTTTAAAATACCTGGCAAATCAAATTGGTTTTAACAACTCATGATGCAGTTGCTGGTTTTAGTTTACTTGTTTCCTTAGATCATTAATTAAACGAATATGTTAAAACAGAAAATAGTCTACTTTAAAATCCCGCATGAATTCAAAAAAATAGTCCTAGGCTAAGGAGGTGAATAGCAATCCGCATGGGAAGGTTGCGAATAATAGCGACTGCTATATTAATGTGCCAACCCCATGTTGGAATCATACCGTTGTACCTAAAATAATTTTTTTTTTCTTTTCCTTTCTTTTCATTTTTTCATTAAAAAATTTTAATATACAAAAAAAAACAATAAAAAAACAACCTATTTTACAAAAAAACATAAAATACTAAAGATTAAATTTGAAATAATTTCCATTTTTAAAGCATTTATCCCAAATTTTTTAATGTTTAATACGGAAAATTCGAGGGGTTTGGGACGTATTGCAAACGTACTTTGTGGCATTTTTAAAGACCTACTCAATGACCGCGTTAAAAATTTACGACGTACGAACGAATGGATGAATGAAACGAAATTATAAAAGTATATATATATATATATATATATATATATAAATATGTATATATATATATATATATATATATATATATATATATATATATATATATATATATTCATTCCGCGTTCTCGCGAGTTTCCATGTTCTTTAACAATTACGCAAATGGATATTATATGAAATATATTTTCATTTTAATATGACCAAAAGTAATAAAATTCTTACCAATTTCCCATTTTTTGCTTTAGTTTCTTATTAATTCATCATTCAAAAGACAAAACTGTATAAGCACGTATATTGATGGAAGTAATGCCAAAATGTGAAGGAAGCAATAAAACAGAGGAATACTACACCTACATTCTCGCTGTATCCACATTTTGCATTGAAATGTTATTGATTATTTCTATAAATACCTTGATAAAATATTTTTATAATTTGTTAATATTTATTTCGGAATAAATGAAGGTTAACACCAATGAAAATATCATTGTTTATTAGTTCATAAATGGAAAAAAAAAAGAAAAAATATATATATATATATATATATATAAATAAATCTCAAATTAATAAAAAATTAATTTGAGATTTATTTCTCAAACCAAATATAGTTTAGTAATTAAGTATTCGTTAAAATTTTCCAACAAAGTGCCACTCCTAGTGACAGTATATACTGAATATGCAGAGACAAACAAGTATAAATATTTGAAAATATTTCTATTGATATTAAAGAAAAATTTAAAAAAAAATTCGAAAATTAAAGAAAGCGACAATGAGTAAACAAAGGTAATACATTTGATGTTTGGCAATACGATCTCCATAGTAATAGCACTTTGAAATCGACGGTTTTTACTAAAATCATCAGAACAAGAAATTGTTTTATTAATTATGTTGTTTCTTTTATAAAAATACTTTAATTTACATAAAGAAGATATGACGTTTTCATCGGGGTCTATTTCAATAAAACAAATGTTGGTAAATTTCACTTAAATGACATACATAGTACATGGGGCAACATACATTCCTTGTCGTTTAAGATGTTACGAGAAAAATTCTGTCACAATAATAACCAATGAAATTAACGTGAACGACATGAAATGGGTAACTAAAAATAACAGTTGTATATAAAATATGAGAAAATTCACATTTTCATAAATTTTTTCATTCCCATTTATTTTCGTTTATTCTGACTGAAAGCAGTAGTAGCAGAGGTAGTTGTTATAACGCAATTATTATTTGTGTGTGCCTGTAGTGATGTGCTAATTAGATGGAATAATACATACGATTGTTTCATTCTGAATGTAGCCGTAAGCGATGAAACGATAGCTTGCTTTCTCGTTCAAACTGGCTGCCACAAATTACGTGATCAGTTTTAGTTTCTCATAAAAAATTCTTATAATTTTATATTTCGTGACATAGGGATAAAGTTATTAGGATTCATCTAAAATTGTATGAACTGGTAGCGTTTGGTTTGGGTGTTCGTGCTAATATTTATAAATATGTTTAAATATTCCTGATGACGTGATATAATAAGCATGTATCAGGACAATCAACGTGTAATTACTTGTAAAGCACTGCGTGCCACTGTTTTTAAATTAGTTAGAAACAAGAACGTACCCTGATTTATTGCCTGGCGGCTATGAAATATTGTTTTCTGTAAATTTATAAGTAGTAAGTAAAATTTATTTTTAAGTAAACTAAACCTAAAATACAAAAATAATTTGAAATTTTGCTGAAGTAATTTTATTAAAAGGTTGAAATGTAAAAAAATGTTATCTTGCCCTTTCAGAATTACAAGAAAAAGATAAACATTATTTTAAAATGTATTGGTACATTTTTAGTATATTTTAATTAACTTTAATATTTATTCTTTTCGTAAATCTATTTGAATTGGCTAGCTACGTCAAATGCCTTTTTTTCATTCTTGAGTGGATGTACGGGCTCAGCCTTTGAAATTTTAAAATGTTTAGTTTTTTTTATGAATCCGGGTACCTATTGTCTTGATATTAGTATAAAAATAAACACTTGGTAGACAGTTTATTAAGCGTTTTGCGTCTTCTGTATACGAATATTTAAATATCTAAGACATTATTTAATGAAAATAAAAACTGTCATTCAATAAAGGGCTACTAAACACAAAACCTTCTTATGTTTTGCTATTTAAAATGTAAGTATCATTTTCTGTAACAGTAGTAAATAATTTCGACGTAATATCTCAAACTCCACGATCTAATTCTGCTGTCGAAAATCGTCGCAAAATAGAATAGTAAAGTAAATAGTTGGGGGTTGGAATTTATTACAAGGTTTATCATAAATGAAATAGCGAAAAAGCTTTTATAATTTGAATTAAGCTATAAAATGACTAAAATCATATTTACAATACTCTTATAATATTCAACAAGACTTCATAATTTTATACACTTTAAAATTATAAGATATCGTATAATTTATGCAATTAAAACGTCACATATATGCAATTATAAGTATGTCAGATAAGAAAAATAAATGGTAAATGAAACCATTATTTATTTTGAAATTGCCCATTTCTATTTCCGAATATGCAAAATATTGAAGAAATTATTTAGTTTTGTGTTTGAGAGCAGTCAATTTTTTCTGTCGAGAAAAAATATAACCCAATTCACTAACTTGCACTAAAGTTAAAAAAACAATATTCATTATAAAATATCATTTTCGCGTCAGTGATAAATACAAAAGAACGCCCAGGAATACTAAATACTTTCAGAAACTTGCAGAGCTTCTGAAAACACTCACAATTTTTGTTGCCCGCAGTATTTACCATATTTCATTTTAAGTACGGAATAATTTGCAATATTACGTTGCGAACGGACAATTATTACGATTTAATCAAGGTTAATGTTTGTTGAGAAATATTTTTTTCCGCTCATACCTAAACTTTTATTGTAAATAATATCTGTCTGAATAATATAAGCCAGATATAAAAGATTGACGAGTGATTTGAAATATATCTGAAGATTATCTGGTGCACTTACAGAAAATGCTTTAGTTTTCGTCACATGAGGCGTTTAGACCTTTGCTTCAAGAAAATGGAATTGATGGGTAAATATGTTACTTATTGGAAAAATAAACTTATGAGTATATTGAAATATTTTACCTTTTTGTTTTGTGCTTAGCGCAACTAAAAACAATGCAAACCTAATCGTTGTATTTATATTAAATTTTTTCTTCAAATTCCGCAAATAAATTTTCAAACTTTTTCATAAACAATATGATGCTCTAACCATAAAAATATTTACGACGAATGAATCATGGAAGAACACGGTGCTGTTCATGTGTATAAGCTATGTGCTGTAAATGTTGACAACTGTCCGCATATGGTTCCATATGTGTACTTTAGTCATTTATTTTTATTAATTGAAGTACATATACGGAAGCACAGATGTACACTTATTATAATCCGTTTTTGTCTGAGTGTTATGTTGTCATAAATACATTGATATAAATGGGAAATTACAAGCGTTATAATAAAATTTTGGAGGTAAATTAAATTTTAGGGACATATATAAATAAGGCGAATGAATAAATGTGTAATTTTTTCTTTTGTTTCATGGAATTAATCAAATATGAATGTACATGAATCTTCTTAGTACAACATCATATACATTAACAAAAAAAAATTAAAATTAGATAGACTTATTCAACGTAATTAAAAAATTATCCTAAATCAGAATAATTACATAAATCAAGACATGAATTAAATTTCGTTTGACCGGATATTTTTATGCTAGATTAATATTTCATACCTCGGGCCTATTTTCCTTTACACAAGAGATAGAAGAAAAGTGACAAATTATTTTAAGAAACACTTTTTGATGAATATTTCTCTTAAATATTTTATTTTTAACAAAAGGTATTAATATTTTGGTAATATATTTACTATATGTTATGTATATGCCAATTAGTAAAACGCAGAAAATAATTAAAAATGAATTAAAGTCGTCACCATGGTGCGTTGGGATGATTGCAAGACATACGGCTCTTGAGTACGCAGCGCACCGCGGGGACCCGGGTTCGATTCCCGGCCGCTTATCAGGCGAGACTGGAGAAGTCCAACCTTTTTTTCACTCTGGCAACCATTTTTCCATATGAGATCTTCTTCATCTCAAGTGGAAACGACAACAACAACAAAAATGAAGTATGCTATAGAATAGGACCTAATAAGATTCTCCTGCACATTGTCAACGAGTGTCTTTGCAGTTTCTTGGATAAATAATTACCAAAATAGGGAGCTGGTTTCGTAAAAGACAGAGACGATAGGGTGTTTATCTTTAATATTCAACATCTAATGGACACATGCCACAAATACGATATATCTTTCGTTAAATGTTTTATAGATTACAGAAAACTTTCAAATGTGTTAATTGGGACAAATTTTGGAGAATATTGAATGAAGTAGGCGTGTCTAAATATAAGATAGACCTGCTGTTCTGTTTATATGTAAATGGCCAGCTTTGGAAAAAATCTTTCAAATTTGCAAGGGGAGTCAAATAGGGATGCTTTTGACCATCGGTCCTCTTCAATACTTATGGATAATACATCATGACAACAACACTTGATGTTGAAATGGGGATGTTAGCCAGAGTGGCAAAAACTAATTAATCTATGTTACGCTGATGATACAACCTTACTAGCAACTAGTGTATCAGAAAAGGTATCTCCCTGCAAACATTTTTAAAAACTCCATCTACCTGGATTTCCATATCTTCAATGAAAATGGATGCGAAGATGAATTGCAATATTGAATGGGCATGGTGAAAAGTGCAAGGAGCCTTATAAATAAATTACGCAAGGACCGAAGTATCTCCAGAGATAGCAAATCGCGTTTAACCAAAATCTTGAGCTTATCGATTTTTTACGCGGCGCTGAGTTATGCACGCTGAAGCTGGCTAAACCGCAAAAAAACGACGCAGAGTTGTCTGACAACATGAACACTTTGCGTGAAAAGTTATCAATAGCATTGTTATTAGCATGGTTGACGAACGGCGACCACGTTGGCATTGCTATAGATGCTGGAGCGACCAGACTAGTGAAATGCTAAGAAATTCGTTAAATCATGTCCTGGAGGTCATTATGTAATTAGTGCCGAGAATAGGAACTTGAATAGGACTCAGGAAGGTAAACCATAGAAATTTTATTATTACATAAATATGGAGATTATATTTAAATTTTTTCAAGTAAATTTTATGTTTTGAAATCGTGATAAAACAAATTAGATAAAAAAAATTGAAGTGTCATCGTTAAATAAATATTTTATTTCATTACTAGCTGTGTCAAAGTGAGTTCGTTTGCATGTAATTTGGTATAAGAAAGGTTATTAAGATTTGTTTTGTGTTAATTTTTTTTTCTCTCCCAGAACTCTTTGTGCATTAAGTTAATTAAACACATTAATGACTTTGACAGTATCATATCGTAATACATCTGTGAGCAAAAAGTTTAATAAAAACATTAACAGATAGCGTTAGCAGTACCAATATAATATTCACCATATCAGGGTGTTCTTATATCTGTAATTTTCAAATAAAATGTATCCTAATTATTACACGAGGGTATAAACTATCACGATACCAAAATTCATCAAAATCTCTACAATTTATTTTGCGCCATTAAGAAACGAATTAACATGGAGACAGACAAACAGATATAAACAGGTTTTCTGGCTTCTGTTGTCTTTTTATAAGCTAAATAAATCTCCCGTTTTAAAATATTTTCCGTGTACAGAATTCGCTCTCTTACTATTTCATTATATATACATGTTGGCAATCAATGATAGATAATATTCTTAGATAATTTTACTCAAATAAATATAATCTTTATTCATTTCTGAAATAGTGTTTTAAGTGTGTTAGTTTGCTCATAAAACTTGCTATTTACAACTAAGTTTTAAAAATTAAGCTTGCATTTGGGACATTGTTCTGAAATTGTGCGACCATCTTTTACTAGTAGTTTTGGATAATAATATTTTTTATCAAATATAATTTTTTAGAACAAGTGGTGCTATCACTTTTTGCTCCGACCCATTTCATTTAATATGGCAATAGTTTACATCAAAGAATTAATCCGTCATTCACCGATCTCCATCATCACTTATCGCAATCTCCAAATCTACTGTCCGGTAGATTAGGATAGACTACAATTTTGATTTTATAAACAGACCAAAGTTCATCGAAGCGGGTGATTAGTCACTAATGATAACGATTCTGTTCATGAGCGCTAATGTGGTTGTGGTTGAATTTCAAAGAAATCAATATTTTCTTCATATAAATACTGTTGTGTAACTGTGAATAAAATAGAGTAATTGATATTTAGTTTGAGTCTATAACTACTTAAATGTATGTCATATATTTTTCAGATTAAAATTTGACTGTTGTCGATTGTACTAATAGAAGCTCATGTATTTTGTGTTTGATTAACAGGTATTCATCAAATTAGTCAATTAGTATACTCCTTTCAACCGACCTTTAATTAATGTCATATTTAATTGACACATTTCAAAATGGTGATGCCATGATTAACTAATTCTCATAGGCTATGCAAAATATTTCGTATTATACATCACGTTTTGAACTAAAATATCTAAAAAATATTTGTCATTGAAGCATGGAGACATACGCTGTACGGTGTGATTGTGCAACTTTGCTATAATGAATAAGTAAAACAAATTGTTTAAATGATATAATTTAGGGAATGTGTTAATGTTGTGAATTTGTGTCTTGTTGGTAATTTTTGATTACATATACAATTTTGTAAATAAGAATCACCGAAACTGAGAGAACAGAAAGACCAAATATGTATCGAAATAAGATAGAATCATGAAGCAGTTGAAGTATGCAGATGTCAGAATTGTGATCATATGCGACTATGATGATGAAACCCTGATTGCTATTCTAATTATAATTTTCCTATATTTCTTGCCGGAAGTTATGGTCTCAAATTTATCAAAAGTTTGATTATAAAATTTGATAGAAGGTAGGTGTGTATTGTGAAACGTATTAGATGATATCATTAATTAAATTTTTAAAGATCTATCAAGCAAAACTTCAACGTTTTCGAAAATATTATATAACAATTTAAATACTTCATAAATTATATAACAAGTTAATGATATACAAGTTAAGGACTTCCAATGAACTTCACGAATTTATCTTTAAACATTTTTTTAAGTTGATTATATGTCTATTTAAACCTATATATCTATTTTTACCTGCAAAATATTATCGCATAAAACTGAGATTTTATTAGGATAAAGCCTATAAAACATTTATTTTACATTTTTATTTAAGATACACACTTGATAATTATGATTAATTTATTACTATTAAAGTAATTTTTCACAGTCAACAAAAGCTATAAATAGTAGTGTAGTAGATAGCGGTATATTGTGCACACATTCATACACACGCATACACGCATGCACGTACATATGCACAAATGCATACATAGGCACACGCTTACCTATATTTACATACACATAAACCTATATGTGATTTGTGATGAAAGAACAGAATAAGATAGGAAAGAAAATTGAAGTTAGGTGTTATGAGTAACTGCGAGAGGTATAATTTTTAAAATGGTTTTTAAATGCGTGCGTAGATTAGTATTTCTTTCATCTGAGTGCAATTTATTCCAAATGTTAGCAGTATATGTTGTACCGTAGAAGAAATGGATAGATATAACAAAGGTTTAATCAATTCTAACTATTACGTGATCATAAAAAATATAATAGAAAGCTAAATGTGTAAATCTTCGCTTTTATGAATAAATGATATTTGTGATGTATGCTTACCAGTTTTTCATAAATGTTATTTTTACCATCTATTTCTATTAAAGCAATTTTGTTGTCAATAGGCGCGTTGAATAGACTAAATGATAAATTATATTTCACCTGTGGTCACAAGTATCCCGGGCTGGTCAAACTTAACCAAGGAAATCATTATTCGATGACTGATGGAAATTAGTAAATCTCTCAGAATGGATTACAGAGCATATCTCTTAAAACAGTTGATCAAACAGGGAACATCATTTAAACTAAATCATTTTAAAAAAATCTAATCATGGGACATATTCCAAGGGGAAATGTAATATTTTACGAACGGAACTTAAGAATAAAAACAAAAAGTGGTAAACGGTAATTAGTTGTTATAACGGTACAATAGTGGCAAACTGTAATTAACATGTTATATTTATAAAATAACCTATCCAATAATCCTTTAATAGGCTGAATGCGCGAAAAAAAGTTCTTCGCTGCTTTATCTGTGTGGAGAAGGGCATTAATTTTTGAACACATTATGGCTTTCGTAGCGTATACGTTTTAATATAAGTAATTTAATGTACACAATATTAAAATACTTAAACAAATAAATAAATAAATCATTTTTTCTTGGAAATAGTGACTGTTTCTAAGATCTCTATAGAAGCATCTATTTGCACTTCACGCATATAGATCCAAAACCGTATAAACTGTGAGGCTGTAACTTACAGAAGAACGTAATGAATTTAATTTAAAGTTAAATTTACTTTTGCCAGTCTATTGCCGAGAAGACTGGTAAAATAATACTTTTAGTTCATTAACTCTTAAAGATCACAAAAAGCGACGAAAATCCTAATAAATTTAAATTATAAAACGGTATAATTATAATATCTTCTAGAATTAAGATTTGCGTGTAAAATACTGAAATGATATTAATTCAGATTACCCGTTCCTTGCTACCCTTCTACTGCATCGCGCATTCAAAATTAATAAATGTTTATTTTTGGAATCTAAATTATAGTCAGAATGCAAAAAGTTCGACGCGGAGATTCTCAACATGTTATTTATTTTTAATATTTTGTTATGTAATAGAGGTAAATACTTACCTTATTATGTAGTTTTGAAATCCTTTAAAGGATGTGTTGATAATGTTACCCTACTCGTTAAATTTTGCTTTATATGTTTATGTTTTATGTTAAAAAATTGCCTTGTTTATTAAAATTGGAACAAGTTATTTCGTTACGAGGATATTAACAAACTAACATAGTTATACGCGTGAATCCAGAATTTACAAAGCTCCTTTTTGCGCAATTATTTGAAAAGAGAAACTCATAGATTATGTAATTAAAAATTAAAATATCTCCATATTACTTGTGTTCGTAGTAAAAAGTTGAAGCTAAATATGTTAAAATACTCTGTCCTTAGTAAACATTATCAAAGAGAATAGAAAATTAAGTATATAAAGGTCGAAATATATTAGCCACTCTGTCATATAGACATGATTCAAGAGTAACTTTAATATCAAATTAAGCAACAACCGCAGTATCATTAGTAACATAGTTCTTATACTTTGTTTTGTTTCATGTTGACTTCAAAAATCAACAATACTTGTTAAAGTTGTAAGATTACGACACGTCACTTTTTAAGAAAAATATAAGATGTCCGATCCCTATTTTTTTAAAACTTTTGATGTTGTATTGCAAAAATAAACGTTACTTCGAATAATATTAGCAATTGATAACGATGCGTCACGTAACTACTTATTTATTTTAACTTTAATTGGCTAATAATTATTTGTTTTAATTTTTAACCAAAATATTTAAAATAGAATTAAAGTTGGAATATTTAACGATTTCGCATAAAGGAAATTTGTGCAGGAATGACAATAGTAAAAAGTCAAATAAATAAATGAAATTGTCTCCTGTAAGGTGGTTATGTTTTTGTGTAAATTACTTATTTTTTTTATTTATTTAACTCGACCAAAATTATTTAATAAAGTGTCCGTTTAGGTCTTCCAAAAGGTTACGAACTCATTATTTTAACTTATGGTGTATAAGTATTATAAATTTTGAAATCTTATGTTGAAAAAATTTTTATTTCTTGAATTTTATTTCTTTACTCGTATCGTACGAGTAAAGAAATAACAGTTATTAATAGAGAGAAAAAAATTATCGATTCATAATTTTATTCCATTTTTATTATGCTTGTAACATAGATTTACAAATAATTAGTACAATGGAAACTAGTTCAGAATGAAAGCATTTACGATTTATTTTTTTCATGTAAATCAATTAAGAAATAATTAATATTAAATATGTAATTTAATAAAGTGGACATAAAATAAATATATTTTAGTGCTACAAATTTGTAGCTAAGAGTATCTTCATTATTTAACGTAATTCTTAAAACCTTTTACCTACAGTTAATTCAGTTGTCTGCAACATATCGGTAACTCGTTTTAATAAGTTGTTGCCAATGGCAACAACTTATTAACTATATTAGATATGCCAATGGCCACAACTTATTAACTATATTAGATAGTATTTGCAATGATACAAAATTTGAAAAATTTCTGAATTAGTGTCAGTATGATTGAAGTGAAAGAGGTACGCTTGAGTGTAGGAATGTCGTCTAGATTTTTGTTTAGTTTTAGTTAAAAAATAGATAGTAAAAGCACTGAATTAATATACAGCAAGAAAATAATTGGCAGAAATGTTAATGTGTCAATGATAGTCCTTTGAACTGCGAGTTGCTACTTAAACTTATGAAGTTAAAAACCTTTAATGTAATTTGAAAACTAATTTTGAAATTTCTATCTTTCAGATAAACTAATTTGTTTAGCGCTAAAAGAAGACTTTGAGTAGGTATTGATGAGTTTGGGCGTTGGTACGAATGAAATACAAATAATTCGAAGTATTTATTTTTTTAATATTTAAGTAAATACATTATTTACGATTGAAAAGAAGAAAAAATAAAGTTCTTTTGACAAAATTGGTCTAATTTAACCATTACTTTAAAAAATAGCTCATAAAATGTCTTCTTTGTTTTCGACATTTTTTGTTTTTGTAAGAAATCTATCATCAGTTATATGGGTATCTAATATAGCATTATCAACTCGGCCGAAAATCTTTTAAAATCGAATGTTCTGTGTATCTGGAGTTCATCCGCTATTTTCTGGGGTTCCCTAATAAAACAAGAACCATAATAAAATAATCATGTCGGTCCCTCAGTTACAGTCTCAAAGTTTTTACAGTTTTAGAAATGTATTTTTAATAATTTTAGGCGCTTTTTGGCTTAAAGGGTTGTTTAAAGTTGTTTTGAAATGGAATCGAGGTTTTATTTGCCATTTTAATTTTTAACCCAGTTTGGAAAATTTTAACTTTCAAAGTGACATGCGACACTCTACATAGTTTTTCCACTTCTCTTTGTGCATTTGAAAAATCTGAAAATGGATTCGACAACTATATTTGATTAAAATTTTCAATTAATATTATTCTTTTAACTGGCGTTAACATAACCAGGAAATACAAACAATTATGGGGGCCTATATTTTGCATTTTCTGGTGACAACTTGGAATAATCTGAAAATATTATTATGTAAAATGAAATAAATCAATAACTCTAAAAAACTTATTTAGAGTAAAACGATTTTGTAATTAATAGGTTAACACACTAATTTTAGGATGACCGTAAAAGTTACATTCGTACTAATTTCATTGTTTCCTGAAAAGGGTAAAATTAATCAATTGAATTTTGTATACCGTTAATAAATTCCAGATTTCTCTCTATTAGAGACTATTAACAAATAATTACCTTACTAATAACGTAATCTATAATATTTGTATGCAAGTATATAAATAATATTTACTAATATTGTCTGATTGCTTATTATAGTTATTCATTGTTTGTTATAGACTAGTATAAAGTCGTTAAACAACAAACCTTAATTTCTTCTTGAAATCATTTAAATTTTATTACAATTTAAACTTATGTTTACTTACGTCTGGGCTAGGTTCTATATATTACTTTCACGAAGTTACAAATCGAGAAGTTAAGCTGTAATTAGGTAACGCACATTAAGAGAAATCACAGCGCTACTGCTTCGAACTAAAACTTAAGATCAATTTAAACTTTCCAAAGTCACTTTAGCAGACATAACGATTGAAGGAAAAATTTTCTAGAAACGGTAAGTAAATACTTAGAACTTTTATACAGCTTCTGAAAGTTAAAAGAATTGAAAACTCTTTAACTTTTCTGATCGCGAAATTTTAATTCTACGTCGTCATTTATTACAATTTCAAATTTTGTAAACGCTTTCAAGGCGAGTTTAAGAAAATGTTTAAAGTGAATGCGTCATAAGAAGAAATCTTTATTGTAGATTTAGAGAAATTATTGAGTGTATAGTTATAATCGCAATAACCGAGAAATAAAAAAAGAAGACACGTGAGAGATTATTTATCCTCAAAATCACTTTCTGTACATATTAATCTTAACAAAAATTCATTTTTAAAACTTAACTTTTTTGTGCTTTTCGAAACATTTATCTCAAAGAAAAATCTGAAGAACACCAAGCTTTTGACAATTTTAGTGTTATTATCACCTTTTATCCTAAATTACTCCATCAAAGAGTAATAAATTGACTTTCTTTTCACAAATCTTTTTACTGCATTGTAGAATCTAGGTGCATATAAAAATTTGGTCACTGGATGAATTGATTAAAAGTTCAAACCTATTTATATCGTCCTAAATGAATTAAGGTATGATATGTACGTAAGTGTACATTTTCTATTAGGCAGAAGAGGCAACCGGCGTCTTCTGCTTAATAGAAAATGTACAGTTACGTATTATATATATATATATATATATATATATATATATATATATATATATATATAAATACGTGTTACATGTTTGCCTTTTTGGAATAAGATATAATGATTATTTACATGTTTTCGAAGTTTGGAGAAGTTTTACGTATTCATTTACAAATATGTACGTCGTTATCATCGTTAAGGACTTATTTGTCTTTTGAATTTTTTTTGTAGTTATTCAAATTCTACATAGCGGGATTTAATACAATAAAGGTTAACTCTGAATATAAGCAAACTGTACTTCCTAATCGAGGAAAGTTCCGTGACTATCTTGGGACGTTGAAAATATACGAAAGGTAATGATAAAAAAGGATTTATTGGAGTATAAGTTTTTTAAAAACGTTCTAAAAAAAGAAAATAAATGAAATAGAAATTCTGTTTATGCAAAGTTAACTATAATACCTTTCGAAATCAATAAGTTTAATAACGTTAATATATGCAGTTACTAATGTGTGAAAAATTAATTTTCAAAATAAATTGTTTATTCTTTTGTAATTAATCTAAAACTTTGTGAATAATAATTGGCCGACTGAATGTTCAACTGGGGTTAATTAGTGTTACTTAGATACCGTAATAAAGTTTTAGCGCTTCCAGTAAGCTTTTACTTATTCCAAAATACAAAGAAAAAAAAACTTGTGATCCTAGGACTTTTTGACGTCGCAAAGAAAAAAATTATTGTCAAAAATATTAATTTTTGTGTTGCAGTTTATTCCTAACAGATTAGCTTTTTTCCTTTCCTAAATTTACCTGCCTCTCATTCATGTCTTCTCATTTAACCTGAGGTTAGCCAGTTTGCTCTAGACAAATGTTAAAAAAACTTTAAAAAAAAATCAATTTAATATTTAGTTTATTTTGTAATTATAACATTAAACAAATGACAACACATGGTAAAAGTATTTATTCTCCGGAAAAACAAGTACTAATAATTGCCACAAATCGTCTCAATAAATTTTCTTAAAACCCATTTTTTTAAATAATTGAAGCACTGATTGAAACTAAGCACTGATTTTTATCCTTTTATAGTAAGGTTTACCATAATTTGTTAAAGGAATTTTGAGCTATTTGCAAAATGAGTCCCATAGACGGAAATAAGGCATGGCTACTAAGAGATTGGAATTAATTTCAATATTGTTACTCTCCAAAATTTCTTAGGTAAAGTAGACTTTGAGAGACGAGTTTTTCTCATGTACCAAAGATTTCATCCTCAATGATATTGAAAGCTAGGATGGATACGAGGAAAAATTATTTTTCTTACGGTTATAGTACTTTTCGCTCTTACATAAATATAAGCTACTTACATGACCATGGGAATAATATCATAACCATTTTCTGGAAAATACTTCATTCAAAGTTTTTTACTCTTAGTTTATTTAATGCCCAAACGCTGGACTATGACTTCGAAAGTTATGCTAAGATATCATCTATAGTGAAAACATCAATCCCTTTCTTTCAGTGTTTTAAATTGCAGTGGAATTTTCCCAAATGTTTTATAGTGTTAATTTTGTTCCATCCTTAGAGAATGTGGAATCTATCACGAAAAATATTTCCTCAAAATATTTTAACATTATTTAAAACAACTTATTTAATTTCCCATGATATTTTCAAGAAATAATGTGATTAGAAATCATTGTACACGTAATTTTATATTAGAGTTGCATAGCTTTCATATTCGCTTCGGAGACATTGTTCTTGGAAACTAAATTATGCAATTAACGTTAAATGTGTTTGCTTTAGAAATCATCTGATTCGATACCATGCTATTGTTTGAGAAGTAAAAGTACAGAGACTTCAACAGACGTATCACATGTGCAAGTATGTTGGGAACGACAGGACATTAACCTCATGTTATGTGCACTTGTGGTGCCTGCAGGCCCGATTAAATATTAATAATTTATAGTTTTTCTTCATCGTATATTGCTTTGTTTTGTTGATGGGAGAAAATAGTCAAGGTGGAATGGTTAAGTAATTTATAGTTTATGAAAATATATCTATTTAAAATTTGGAAAAGTGCTTTTGAGAATAATTGTTGTTTCTTGTTTTTTATTTTACAATCAAATTATTTTAATTTGTGAAATGTTAACAACTATGCTGAATGAATATTTTAAAGAAATTATGTACTTAAAATGATATAGATAAAATTAGTTCTACACTGGCAATTTTAGAACGTTTGAAACATTCATTAATTTTTTAAATCATGTGAGTTTGTAAAAATTGTTCTCAACGTTATGTGGGTGCTTCTATTCGCAAATAGAAGGTAAGATATTTTTAAAAACACTTTAAAATATTTGAAAATAGAATTTAGATGAGTTGAAGAATACTGAAAGGAAAAATCAATATGTAATGTAAAATGTCCAAAGACAGCTTTTTTAAATTACATTCAACTTGGTGGAGTCATTGTAATAATTATTTGGATTTAATCTTTTAAGCTCAATGGTTTCGAAAAGGTTTTACTTCTAACTTAAAAATATACACAAATCATGACATTTATTACCGTTCAGAGATATTCGCTTGTGGTAGGTAGATAAGTGTTTTACAAAGTACGAAAATCTAAAAAAAATTAAATTCGATTCAGATTAGATTACCGCAGTTTACATACTTGCATATATTCTGTAACTATGGACAGATACACCAAAATAATGATATTTATACATGGTTTCACGTTCAGGAATATGCATTCGCTGCTTTTTTTTCGTGTAATATTTTGTTGTTAAACATATATAATAGTGAAATAAAATTACTGAATTGCGATTTTAATTGATTTAAACTCGTCCCATATCTTCAAATAGGTACTTGAAATCAATGATATAAACTCACAGTTTAACGTTGAGTAATATTCAATAGTCATATTTTTGTTTGAATGTTTTGTCGTTTCATGTACATAATATTGAATTAAAATTATTAGTGTGGTTATGATTCTACTACCGCATATTGGAAACTCGTTACATGCCTGCAGTTGGGTTATCACTTGATATAAATATACGGTTTTACATCAAAGAATATTCATTGGTTTCTTTCTTGCAATGTTTTTTCGTCTAACTCATATATTAGTAAAGTAGAACTATTCAATTGCGATTTGGATTCTAATATTTTAAATTACCTACACGTTCCATACTTATATATAGGGATATCATAATAATGATATTGACATATGGTTTGACGTTGAGTATAATTCATTCGCTATAGTTTTTTCTTGTTCTACACTTTTTATCTTTATTTATTTGATATACTAATGAAATTAAATTATTGCTTCTCGTTTCCCCAGTATCGTAATTCATACGTAATTCATACGTCATTTGTACACAAATTTAAAAATTTGTTGTGAAGATAATCACACATGACCCCAAAATTGAAAATTTATAAATAAAATGAATTAAATGGTGGGACTGACTGGCAAATAAGGGTAAATTAACAAATTACGTTTTCCATAAGAGTTTTGCGTTCTTATCTTGATTGTTAATGAAATCTTAATATGAAGAGTATTTTCTCTGATTTTCCATGCAAAGAATTGTAGATGTATATTTGTTACACAAAGAAAAGAATATTTAAAATTTTATAGGGATAATAATAAAATTATATTTTGCAACATTTTATAAACTGGGCAATATTGAAATTATTTGAAACTTCCTGTTTAACATTAGAAACATTAAAAATTAAAAAAATGTCGTAATTTTAAAGCTGGAATTCCTTTGTTATGAGATTTTCTTATTATTGTATTATTTTTAGATTTCTGTATCACGAAACAAAAAAAATGCGGAACCACCTATAAGGTCACTGACTCGTGTTTCCTTCGCTCTCTTATTCCAACGGTTTGTTTGTTTCAGAAACATATTAACTCATATATTTTGATATTCAATATATTTCATCTATTTGCAAGTATAGAATGTGTCACTATTTAATGCAAAAATATTTAGAAGGGAATTTTAGAAGAGGTTAATCAAGTAATTGATTTTCTAATTTTTTTTTTGTCGAGATACCATTTCAAAGAAGAACATACAAGGATTTATAAAAAATAATTGCCGAATCTCCCAACAGCAACAAAACGGTTAAAGTCAAAATTATGAAATAAACAGCCTTGTTATAAGGTTATCTTAAATATTACTAATTTTAAATATACCGCAAATCTATGGCGATGGTTCTAAACTTCTCGGTGTTCCATTTATTCACGATACTTTTACGTCTGTGAAAGGTATAATAAGCAGGATATTAGCATGCTCCAAAACTATATTAATAAATTTTAAAACTTTAACCAAAAACGCGTGCCATTAAATGATCATATGTCCTTAAATATGCACGAAACCATCGTAATGAGAGTTTCAGTACCTGGTTTTTGTTTTCAATTTATGAGGATGCCTCATTGTATACATCGTAACTTCGGTGGTATTTTTAAGTCATTTTTGTGACGAAATTATTTTTAAATGAGAAAATTTTCATGGAATGTTTTTTCATTAATTTCCCATACCTAATAATTTAAATAAGCAAGAAAGTTACGATCTAATTTGAGTATAATTTCATTATGAAGTTTCGTGCTGTGTCTCTGTTTACGGTTTAATGACTTAAAACATGACCATACTTACCTCACTGCTAATATTAGAGAAAGATGTCCTATGACAGTAATAAAAACACCGTGGGACTCGTACTAAAATTAGATGTATTACGTATGAAAAAATAAGAGCTATTTTAATCATTAGTAATGGTCAAGTAAGAATATAATGTACGGACAGCTATGCATCAGAAAACTTCATGTCACAGACAATTCAAGCAAAACCTAAAAACCATCGCATAGAATAATGCCGTTTCAATGTCGTAATTGCCATTGAAATAGGCAAGGGTAGCTATATTCATTGTTATTAATTTCAATATAATAAATGCCAAAGTGATTTTGGTTGTTAATTCGTTTTGACCTCTCACATACTTAACAGATTGCAATGAAAATGTGAACTGGACTTATATAGAAACTGGATTTATTTATCTTGGTCAATAATTTTTTTTCCATTAATGAAAAAAATATGTGAATATATTAATATATCAATAGGTTATGAAATATATGTTTTTAATAGGTAGAACGTTTAGTATTATTTATAGACAGCTGTTGGGACATTCTCATTGAGTAAAGGATAAATTCCGCTGCCTTTATACTGTGAGCTTATTACTTTAATTCCGTTAGCGCATTACGAATAACATAACAAAAATCCATATGTTTTAACAATTAATGTTGACTATAAATTTATTATTCGTGAGATTAATATTGACGTTTTCGAAACTTAATTTCATTCTTGGCATGAAAATCTAAAGCAACTATTAAATATTAAGTCTATGATCAAGATTTCTAGGATTGCAGTATCATTTGGTTTTATACTGCAGTGTCATTAAAAATATCTTCTACAAAAGCAAAAAGTTATTAGCCATGAATTATGAAAGTCTTTTTTTTTAACAAGATATTTTAGGTTCCTTCTTTTTACAGTGGAATATAAAATTAACTTTAAGAGCGATATTTTGTCCTTATGTTTTAAAATCCTTTGCAGATATCGTAAAAACCTCAATTGAAACTCATTTGCTCATCATAAAATTTACCTTTATAACTCGAATAGATTAAATCGGAAAATGAAGTAGATAAAAGAAATCGACAATAGTCCCTATGTGTTGGGGGTAGGTATTACACGAATAAAAATGACACCCTTGAATTGAAAAAAATAAAAAAAATAAGCTCTGAAATAGTTATTTTTAATTCATCAAGCGTACATAAGAAATCTTGTGGCAACAAGAAAGCGGATGGCTTAAAATTCATAGTTTACTCTTAATTAATTTAGTAGTGAATTCAAATTTTAGATGTTAGAACATAAAACTGACAAATAAAGAAGCTTAGTATCTTAAATAACAGAAGTTATTCTTTTTTTTTATTTATATTCTTGTATAATAAACATAATTAAACAAGGAAATTAAACGTGCTACACGTTTAATTTTCTTATTTGGTAAAGATATTCCTAACTTCATGATTATTTTTCATTCATTTAAATTATAATTATGATAGGTAATAAATTGCTAATAATATTTCCACTGTAATGAAGTGGTTTTTATATCTTCTAAGTTTCATCCATAAAATTTTCTTTATTTGAATACTCGTATGGTTGTATTCAGAAAAAAATCATTCCATTCCAAAAAAAACAAAGATTATTAACTTGTGAATCTTTTAAGAGTAGAGACGTGAAGAGTATTTTTGAAAATATTCAGGAACATAACCAAGGATATTTATCAATCTAAAATCATATTTTTTAATTATCTCAAACATGGTTTAAGATCAAATTTCAAGAAATGTATTCTCTTAACGTGCTCTTCTAACTATAAGTAATATTTTGAGAATACTACTCGGGGCCCGTTGCGCTACGCTTATCGACCTTAACCATTTCTACCAGTTTGAAAATAACTGAAAGTTACACTTTCCTTTACAATAAATTGCAGAGATATTTTTTCCAAAATATAAAGTACATCTGCTTTAGAACAAAGACGTCTAGCTGAGTGTCCAATATAAATGTTTGATTTATTTATCGAACGTAATTTGTAGAAAAATATAGAATTTGTTATGAGGTTGACGACGACCAATATGTGTTGTAGCCTTTTGGATTATATTTAATCGCACTCCCGATTTCCATTATTGGACTATTACATATATAGAACAATAGTCTAATAATGAAAATGAACAATTAGAATAATTACCAGCCAAAATTAATACTTTATTTGTCACGTAAAAGTAGACTACAGTACAAGTAAAAGTACACTACTGTTACGTGACGGATAAAGTTGCGTTATATAAGAGTCACTTAAAAGTATACTGTTAATTAAATAAGATACGAATTTGCGTGTATCATTATTATTTTCATACAACCAATTTCTTGAATTTAAAACAAAAAATACATACCAGCAATTCAATAACGGCAAACTGTAAGATGTAAGAAGTAAAATGTCAATCCGATTCTTTATATTATTTTTAATTCAAAATAATACTAACTGAATAAAGATACGAATATGCTTATAACGTTATTATCATTATATCTTTTATGTTAGTTAGAGGTATAAAGTTCGTACAAGCATCCAGCAATTTTATGATTGCATATTCAAATTTATTATTAAAAATTACTTTCACGAACTTCAAAGCATCAAAATTAATTAAAGCGAACTCATATTAGGCGTGAGTGATTTATAGCAAACGTTTGTAAATTAAACACGGTTTTATTAATAGCAAAGCTTTTACAACTCTTTTGAAGCTCACAAAGAGTTTACGAAAGCATTGACGATGTCTCACACAGTATTTACCGTGTTTCATTTTCAGCATTAAATTATTCATCCCTACGATATTGTTGCCAGTGGGCAATATAACTCATTATTCCAGAGTAATATTTCTTGTGATGCAATATTTTTAAATTTAAGTATGCACTCCTGGTCTAGAATTCTAAGTATCTAAATAATGTGCTAAAATAAAAATAATACTCGATTGAAAAAAAATTTAGATCAATATCTTTCGGGTATATATGAAAGTATTTTTAATTTTGATTGCGGCACAAGTGTGAGACTTAAAGAAGAGAAAAATTGTTGTTGGTATTAAGGCCTTTAAATTAATTTGTATTTTTGCTTAAGTAAGCAAAATACTGATATTTTGAATATACTTAGAAATGATTAATTTTTTTCATGCCTAATAATAATTTAATATGGACTTATTTTCGTCTGTACAAAATTATTAATTATATATTTAAGATTGTCTATACTGGGTGTAAAGTTTAGTTAATAAGTAGATTAATAGAGCTATGAATATAATGAACAATAACAAAAGTTAAAAAAGGAAAAAATGAAAGGATTTTTCTGATTGGCACAATATGTTTAAAATTATAATTATAGGATATAGGCGGCGAAACAAATTTGTTTCTTAGTACATAAATTGAACTTAAATGCATAGTGTGTAAAAACAAAATAATATAGTTTTTTAAAATTCAGAATATTTATTACTCATGTAATCATAATTCTACAGGCCTAATTCACGTTTTTGTCGTATACACGATATAAATTTGTAAAATTTGAAAAAAGAAGGATGCAATTATCTGTATAAATAATTGGCTAATTTCACAGATCTGCAAATTTTAATTTTCCACTTTTTCCCTTTTTTGGATTTGATAGCTGATCTTAGGATATTTTGGTGGGCTGCTTACGAATATGTAGAATTATATGAATTAGATTTTCCCCATCATACTTAGTTTTTTTGGAAAAGCCCTCTTTATAAAATCGCAAAAAAGGGCCAACTTTTCTAAGTAAAAAATTATATTTAAAAAAAAATAATTACATGACTTTAAAATATTATAAAAAAATTTAATAGAAAGTTTATTAAATTTTAATATATTAAAGTAAAGTAATTATTAAATTTAATAGAAAGTCTATTAAATTTAATAATTTAAATTTAATTTTTATTTTCATTAAAATTTTTATTAAAATTTAATAGACTTTAATAATTAGTAATTATAAAAGTCTATTAAATAAATGTAAAATATTATATACTTTTGTGATGTCTTGTTTTTTTTTCATTGAAGCTTCGATTGTAAGATTTTCGCTTAAAAGTCCTACTTGGATCATTTCGCTTCAGTGACCAACAATAGTCTGCCATAATTCTTTTACTCCACCTTCCCTGATAGCAACGTTCCATATCTTTCAAATCCTGATGAAGTCTTTTTCCTCGGTCTTTACTTACAGCTCCCAAGTTATCGGGAACATAGTCCAAGTGCGAAGTGAAGTTTAATGCTCATCGAACATCCCATTTTTCTGAAATTTTCAATTATAATTTGGACAATTATGGTTTCGTAGAGAAATGTTTACTACTTTCTTAAAATATTTCCATTTTTTTAGTTCATTTTCACTTAATTTTAATCGAAAGTTGTGTCTTTCATAAATTTAATTATGTCCGGGTCAAGGAAAGTACCTCTTTCACTTTAGCTTCAGATATAAGTGGACAAATTTGGTGTAGATATTTAAAACCTTCTCCTTCTTTATTCAGCACCTTAGCAAATTGTTTTATCATTCCTAATTTTATGTTAGATAAAGGGGATAGGAACACTTTTTCCGAGGGGCTTAAATTTTCCGTTACAACATTTTTGGTTCCTGGAACTAGTTCTGTTCTCGGTGGCCACTGTTTCTTCATCCGGTGTTGTTCTCTGACTTTATTAATCTACCCTCATTAACCCTCTCCTAACCATTTAGTTAATTACGATTCAATGGGGCCTTTAGCAAATGATTTAAAAATTCATCTTTTTCCAATGATAAGTGTATGTCATTTAGTTAATTACGATATGTTCACCTATTTATGAGAACTTATTCATTCTTGTTTACAGCAACCATTCAGCGTGTTTGTTGTCCTATAAGAAATAATTAAAATAAAAAATGTTTTCCACTAGGTACATTCGGCAAAATACTATGCTAAATAACTAAAAATCATGGCCTGGTGTAATTTTTTTAGGATTTTCCCCGTAATCAGCCCCCAAAAATCTATTAAAATCAGTGATTAAATCTGAAAGGGGAAAACCATTGTCGACTTGTGTTTTTGTAAGTCGTCGATCGCTTTATTTCAAATCTTGATGCTATCCATATCCCCAGCATTAAGATTGCAACCAATTATAACAGTTTATAAAATAATTTTTTTTCCAGAAAACAATAGCGATGGTGCAGTATCTTCTGCCAATCCTAATAAATTAAATGAAGGGCCGCTAAAATTAATTTCGTAGCTTTTTCATTATTTTTCTTTTATATTATATGTATCCGATATTATGATAAATTTTAAATATAACATCAATATTTTCTTCTCGATGTATATAATTTGTATTTACGGTAATCTTAGAAAGTTCTCTTGATAATTGAGTTCCAGAATTGGGTTAAAAGTTCATAGTTAAATTTAATATTATAATTCATATTACTATGGCCGTCAGTGAACTTAGAAAATGACTTTTAATATCATTTACCCATACATATATTTTAAGTTAATCAATTTTAATCAATGTAACTAAAAATAAAAATGATAAATTATATTTTCGTGGCTATTAGTATAACGCAGAGAATACCTTTTTACGTGAATTTTCTTGATAGATCCATACAGATAACACTATTTCACATTTTCAAGTTAGTTCGTTTTACTGATATCTTATCTAGTCCAAAATAATAATAGAATTTATATTGTCACGACTATGAGTATTGTACAGAGAATGTATGTCAATATCAATCGATATCCACATTATGTTTCACATATATTATTAATTAGTTTCACTTGTGTAGAACAAAATTAAAACAGAATTTATATTGCCGTGATAATCAGTATAGCGTCGACGATGGTTTTTACTCTGAATTTTCTAGATATGATCGTACTGAAAATTGTGTTTTTTATTTTTTTAAGATAATAATTTTACTGATAGCTTACACAGTATACAATAAATAATATCATTTATATTGTTATGATTTGTCAGATGGGATAGATAATGTGTTTAATGTCAGTTTTCTAGATGTTCATACGGGCTATTGCATTTGGTATTAATTTTTATTTATTCTTAACCGATCTAGTACCACACTAAAATAGAATCTACATTGCTATGATAATCAGTATATTGTAGAAAAACATTTTAATGTGAATTGTTTTGATATTCCTCTGCAGATAATTGTTTTTTACATTTTTTTAAACTTAGTTAATTTTACGAATAATTCATGTAGTATAAAATTAAACTATCAATACATCAGTACATAATAGAGAATATATTTTAATATAATTTTTTCTAGATATGATCAAACGAGCAATTGAATTTAATATTTCTTTTGAAATTAGTATAAGCCCGAGAGAGCTGGAAGTGACGTGGGGATGGCAAATAAAAATATTTTTTATTACCGACGTTGAATGTCATTGCAAATTTGCCAGTTGGTCAAAAACTTTAAAAAAAGAGTACGCATAAAGCTTTGCAAACAGTTTAATTAAGTAATACATATTGTTATATTTATCAAATTGTTTGTATCACGTTGTTGTAATGTAATTTTTATCATAGTGATTTGTTTTTCTTGTGCAAACAAAAGCTTTAAAGGTAATTTTTTGGACAGATCTTGTAATACGGGTAAAACTGAAGTTTATGCTCATGATATATACTTTAAACCACATTAGACAACTTCAAGTATGTGCAAAGAATATTAATCAAGAAATAATAAAAAAGTTGGGCATCATCCCTTATTTGAGGAGAAATATTTCTCATCGTTAAAAATTCGATGAAGATCGTAGATGTGTTAAGAAGTCGGTACATTTTTAACTTCTATTGACTATATAAATGTGAAAAAAACGAAGAAACGGTTAAGCAATTCAAAGATACAAAGATACACTTTGAAGAAATTGGAACCCAAAGAAAAAAGATTGATCGAGTAAAATTCATACTACGAGGGTTCTTCGCGCACTTAGTTTTGTATTAACTAGTGGTAGGAAAGGACGAATAATATTAATAGAATCATTCGATTATATATACTAGGAGATAACTCTATTATAATTTTTAAAACTTATTACTATTTTGTAACGAAGTAAAACTAAAGAATTAATGTGTGTAAACGGTTAATAGAATACATTTTACCGATGTAAGGGAAGACGAGATTGGTATGAGGTTTACTTTATTCTTCTGCATAATTAAATGAAACTACGTGATGTAGTATTATTTCTACTTTCTTTAATTTCTTTACCACGACCTAGGTTTCGTTGTATTACAACATCTTCAGGTGGGATATTAGCAAAGATAATTTAATCTTTGCTAATATCCCACCTGAAGATGTTGTAATACAACGAAACCTAGGGCGTGGTAAAGAAATTAAAGAAAGTAGAAATAATACTACATCACGTAGTTTTATTTAATTGTGAATAATGAATTTCTACAAAATTAAGGCGAAATATATTCAATATTTATTCTTCTGTTCAAGCGGGTTGATATCATTTTAGGACCTTAGGTCAAACATTAAATTGTTGAACCATTAAATATATAATACGTACTTGGTTAAATTTCCAGACTTAGTAATTACTGTTAAAATCGTTTGATTAAAAAATTCATTCAACTACTAATTTTATATCCGTAATAGGTATAGCTCCATTACAGGCTATTCGATTGCAAAAATCATACACAACTACCATCACTAACACTAAGTGCATAAAGCACTAAAGTGCAAATAATATTCTTATTAAACTATTTCCAGTATTAACATTATTTTTCATTAGGTAAATATATTGCGTAGTGTATATTTCAGAGGTTTCTTTTATTGTTTTCCCGTAAACTTTCAATAACGCTGTTTTTTATCATAATCTTGACTTTCGATGTTTTAGGTTTTGGTAACGGGGGACGAGGGATGGGGTGTAAATTTTTTGCGCATTACGTGGACATTTTATCAAAATTCTCTTACATAGAATTTGAGAACGTAGTATTTCAAGGATGCTAAATTCTTAAACTTGTTATTTCAAATTTAAATTACACGATACGATAAATAAAAAAAAATGAACGTCTTAGTTATCTCCTATACAAGATCCACATGAAAAATTTTATTGTAAATTTTTAAGTAAATGTGAATTGGTATGCTTAATCATGATACCAATACTTAAAAATTTCTAAATCAAAAAGTTTCTGATTAAAACGCACGTGATAAATGTAAGGATTTGTGGATATATGAATGATCATATAATCATCCCGTTTTTTTTTCTTTTGAAGCACAAAACAACAAGAAATTTTAAGTATACAAGTACAGTATTGAGGAAAGATTGGTATTATGCGATCCTTCACACAGGAAAAATTAAATCATAGAAGAAAACAACAGCGCTGAATGCGGTAAAAAATACTTAGTGCTGGATTCGTATTCCAGTACTAACAATCTCCTACCTATTATTAAGGCCATCACCCCCAGTAATATCGGAAGAAATGACCAATCGTAACTTTGAAAAACTACATAAGGTACAGAACAAGTTAATAGCACTTAGATATGAGGCTTAATACAGTCATTCTGAACTCTAAATTGAAGTCCGGAAGTGCCATATTATAGGGAAATAAGTCTGTTAAATAAAGTAGTAATTGCACTACGACGGTTCGTTATGCTCTCCCGTATATACAAACAATAAATATACACATTTTGGTTTACGTAGTGGTTTTAATAAAGTATCTGTTTATATTAACACAATTTTCCAATATGAAAATATATTTGCAATGTATTTTACATGCGTAAAATATCCTGTATTTTTAAAAATTGTTTTCGTTTTATTACTCATAACTTTTTTAAAATTTCGTGTTTATCATTTAGTACTTAATGTAATAATACTAAATTGAACTAAATATATCTTCCTAGGGCGTTTATAATGATAAGTACGGTAGCAAAATGGATCAAAAATTTGAATTATGACCGTGAAACAAAATTCTTCTCAAAAAAAAAAAACTACGATCAGATTTACATACTTTTCAGAAAACTCTTTTTGATTGTACTTTGCACAATTATCATGAAGTTTGGAAGCTCTTTCGAAATATAATGTTCGAAAATAATATTTCAGTAAATTCTCCTTTGTTAAGAAAGTGATTTAGTCATTTAAAATACTAAAACGACATAAACTGGTTAATTTCGATGATTGGGTGGAGGTAAGAAAGGAAAGAGCCTCTTTGGTCTTAAAATCACAAACGTTTTCAAGTTTTAATTTTTGTTTATCTTCTTTGCGGGTCTCATGACCTTTTACAACCTTTTTACTTAAATATGATTTCTTAAAGATTTTCTTGCGGATATATCATAAATCAGTGCTATTCATAATACCACATGTATTTACTACCTCTCAAATAAATTATAATATTTTTAATTACGCCGTTGACTGTATTTCTTTATTTCGACATGACAATAACTAATTCTTTTCAGTTGGATCATTAAAATGGTTTTTAATTCCAATATTTGTTGCTTAAAGTTTGTTATGCATAATGATATCATTTAGATTGATATTTTTATGTTCAATTTTTTTAGTAAATCCATCTTTTATTAAGTGATGCTCCTTTTAATTTTTGGTTTACTTAAACTTGTGGAAAAAGTGAAGAATTAGGTATTTGATTTATGTTGACTTTACTGAGTAAAATAAATAAGAATGAATTTTCTTTCTGCAAAGAAATCGTATCTCAACCTATCAAAACTACACAGAATGCTAAAAGTACCTATGTTAAAAGTTCCAAAGTGTGTTTGTTTCTGCTTCCTTCACGTTGAAATGGAGCAATAGATTAACGTAACTTTCTGCACAGGAATGGTTGGTGGGCCTGGAAATGACATAGACTAATTGCCTACTCGAGAAATCCCAGAAATCTCTTCCTAACTAATATCACAATCTCAACCTATGTCAAAAATTCAAAAGCTTATTAGTCCTTCTTTTACGTCGCAATAAAGTGGCAGATCAATGTATCTTTTTGCACAATGATAGTTGATGGGCCAGGAAATAACCTAGACTATTTTGTAATCAAGGAAATATTTTCCTAACCAAAACAAAAATCTTAACAATATTAAAAATTCGAAAAGGTTTTTGTCTTTTTTTCATATCTCAATGGAGCAAAAGATTAACTTTACTTACTGCACGAGATAGTTGAGGAAACAGTAAATGACATGGTTAAAATACCAACCTGGGAAATTCCATCCCAACAGATATCACGATCCCAAATATTTAAATAAAGTAGAAAGAATACTCCATCACGTAGATTCATTTAGAAAAATCTAATTAATATTAAAAATTGTGAAGTCTGTTTTTTTCTTCTTCTCTCACGTCGCAGAGGACCAACAGATCGTCATGGCTTACTGCATAAAGATAGTTAGTGGACCAGGAAATAATGCAGGCTACTTTTAAACGTACGAAATCTTATCCCAACTAATATAGCAGTCCCAATATATATACACCAGGAATGATATTTGTTTGTCCTTCTTTCACCTCAATCGAGCAACAGATCAAAGTCATTTCCTGCACAATAGTTACACACAAATAGTCAGCAGATGGAGAAATAACACGGTCTACTTACCAACCCGAGAAACCTCTCCCAACTAATAATAAAATCCCCATTAATATTAAAAATGCAAAATTGTGTTTGTCTGTCCGTCTTTCATCTTGCAATGGAGCAACAGATTAACGTGAGTTTTTGCACAAAATTATATGGTGGATAGGAAAATGAAGTCTTGTAACTTACTGGATACCGTGTATCAATTTGAAATGTTTGCAATTTATTGCAAACATTTCGTAACATATGTTTATTACATTCGATTCATTCAATAGTTATGCCTTGCACTTGGTATGGGTGTAGCTGAAGAATTTTATTGTATATGCTGGAGTCACCATCAGCTATTAAGCGTTCATAAATTAAATTATGCGTGTCCACGAATTGCTTAAATCTTTCGACGATGATATCGCTTTTCATACTAGTTAACGGGCCTGAAATTTTTTTAAAAGAGTGGTGCTCTTTATCATAAATATCTTTGTTTTCCCTACGATTAAAATTATAATAATATTTGTTACATATACTGAGATATAAAATTTTGCCCGTCCTCTTTCCAATAATGGCACCCGCATCTGACAGAGACGAATAATTCTATTTATACGATCTTTTCGAATAACAACCATCCACACAAACGTCTGTAATTGGAGCTCCTCTACTTGCAGAATCGTTTTCTTTCTTTTTTCTTCCACTGTTTTTTGAGCAATTTCTTCTCAGTTTTTGGAAAGAATTTCATGCAAGCTTTTGATACTTTTTATTTGACATAAAGAGGAGATTTAATGTTGAAGATAATTCTCGTAAATGTGAGTGGCCACTACCCATCGGATATAATCAATGCTTTTATACAGGTAAGTAATACTCATCATTTGAGCCACTACCGATAAAAAATTGTATACTACAATGTGCCCAAAAAAATTGAACCTCGAACTTAAACCGTTTTATTTTCATCTATTAAGTCAATATTATTCAAATTACAACTTGAAATTTCTTTTAACTTTTCATAAAAGTGTGACACATTTATAATCCGACTTCCGACGAGGGTTTCTTGGACATCGGGGTGACTTTGTGTGATCTAATAAAACAAAATAATAAAAAAAAACTTTGGTTATAGATTTCATTTGTGGCTATATATAGGTCTGAAATTAATTAAACATATTGTTTTATTGTAATATATCTAAATTTATAAACAAAAAAATTAAAGCATAAAAAGCTTACTATTTACCTGAAAATCAGATAAATCACCAGTAGATTGAAGTGGTTCATTAGGTGGGCTTTGTTCTTGAAGAACTTTATCTAATACATTATTTAATTATTTTCATGACTGTGACGATACTTTTAACTCGCAATTAATAATTTTAATCACGATATAAATTGTGACGATACTTTTAACTCGCAATTAATAATTGTGACGATACTTTTAACTCGCAATTAATAAATTGTGACGATACTTTTAACTCGCAATTAATAAATTACTAAAATACTTTTAACTCGCAATTAATTTTTAACTCGCACTTAATAAATTACTAAAATACTTTTAACTCGCAATTAATAAAATACTTTTAACTCGCAATTAATAATTGTGACGATACTTTTAACTCGCAATTAATAAATTGTGACGATACTTTTAACTCGCAATTAATAACTGTGACGATACTTTTAACTCGCAATTAATAATTTTAATCACGATATAAATTGACTTAGGTCCAAAAACTAAACCAAATCACAAAATTCCCAAACATGAAGAACCTGTGCAAGTCTTGCATAATGTTTCCAATATACTATCGGAGACAAAAATCTGTTGTTTTCATATTTCCCCTGTCATGGCTACTTATTCGTTAATATTTTTAGTAGAAAGTTCCAGATTTTACTTTGTGGCATATTTTGTAACCTTTAGCAAATCAAACCAAATAAGTAAACGGAACTAAAACGTAACTGCGATCAATCGTGAAATTTTTCAACATTTACAGGAAAGTTGTTTCTAGATTTTCGTAAGTCTGTACACTCTGCTAGTGATAGTGAATAACTTTCCCCATGAGACCTATGGCTGCAAATGACAAACAAAATTGGACCCTTCACACAAAAATGATGCATTTTGAGTGTCGTATTTACATGGCGGATAGGGGAAATTTACTCATTATCACAAGCAGAACACGTGGTTTGAGTTTCGTTATTTTTTTACCAGTAACCTTGTAGAAGTCAGCTCAATGTAAATAAATATTATATCTAATTTCACCATGGGGTGTGGAATTAAGTAAATGACTTAAAAATTTGGAAAACATTATTTCTTATTATTATTATTGTGAATACCTAATTTGTTTACAATTAAATTTTATGAACACTAAAATAGTAGAAACTTACAACTATAAATCAGTCAGAGTGTTCGCCTGCATCTGAACTATTGAAACGTCTTCTTTTATTGTAGAAATAAAAATGGAACAAGTTTAGTACCAATGATATTTCGATAAATTTATTTGATATGATATGAAAGAATATTTATCAAAAATGAAGTATTTAAAATATGTGTTTTGGCTTCTAATTATTCATTATAAAAAAATTACTTACGGAAAATATTTGATTCTATGTGATAAAAACGTCTCTGGTACTAATATTCTAGTTTGTATGTAGTACGTACCTGTAGTACGTATAATTTGAAATAGTTTATATTTGGATTTTTTAAAAAACAAGAAATGCGTCCAAATCTTTAATTTATTTAGGTAACAGAAATGTAGGTAAAACTTACTTTACGACTTGCATCATGTAGTTTTGTTTATACTTGTAGAAACGCTTATTCGCTTTTCTTCGATTTTTATTTTTATTTTCCATTTTTCCCATATAATTGTCCTCTAGTTACAAAAGTTAAATATTCAAATTACACAAATAGTGTAAGTAAAATTTAGTAAAATATTGGCAGTCCTAATTTTATTACAATATTAAAACACAAGCAAGAACCCATGATCACAAATACTTTATTTAAGCCATTTTTTAACTTTTAATGCCATCCAGCAGCGTGCCTCAGGACACAAGCGCGTAGCAAGGAAAAGCGTCAGTACTGTGTATTTGAAAAAAATAATGTGTTTTAATTTTTTTTTATTAAAGCCTTATTTACTTTATTGGAAATAAAAGATTACGAAAGTTATAAATAAGCCGTAAAGAGTTAGTCTTTTTAATTTTGGTTTAAGTCATGTATTATCTGGTGTTTTCGGATTTTTTTCAGACAGGAAACACTTTTCAGTTGTGTTTTAGACAGAACGAATACTTCAAAAATATTGTCAAGAAAAAAAATTATTCACTGCCATAAATTTTGTAGCTTTCGCTAAAAAATATTTGAAATGAAGTTCAATTTATTAATATCAATCTCTTAACATAAGGCTACTTTTCTTGACAGAAAATATAATAAGAGTATAATTCTAATTTTATCAGTGGCAAGTATGTTTGTTTGTCCTTTTTTCGTGTCGCAATGGGGCAAGAGATTGATGTGATTTCTGCACAAAGATAGCTGGCTCACCAAGAAATAATATCGGCCACTTTCTTACTCATTATATATCATCCTAACTGATAACAATTTCAACAAAAATTAAAAATTCTAAAGAACGATTGTTTGCTCTTCCTTGACGTTGCAATAGAGTAATAAATCAAAGTAATTTTCTGCATAATTATAGTTGCCGATTCATAAAATGACGTACAAGTAGATTATTATTCAACACAAAAAATATTAACTCACTGATAAACAATTTTCGACAATTAATAATTCGAAAGTGTATTTGCGTACTTCTTTTACGTGGCAACAAAGTAACGAATCGGAATGGTTTTTTGAATAATGATGATTTATAGGCCGGTAAATTATATAGGCTTCTTTTTAATCGGATAAATATGATACAAACTAACTTAATCCTAATTAATATTATAAACGTCAGAGGGTGTTTATTTGGTCTTCTTTCACGTCAGAACGAAATAGCAGATCGACGTGATTTTTTGCAAGTATATAGCTGGCTGACCGAAAAATGGCATAAGCTATTTTGCCTTTCAAGAAATTTCATTCTTTTGAGAAAATTTTAATTGAGACCAAAAAGTATACGATGAGAATATTGAAACCAAAAAGTACATCACAACGAAATTACGGATAGGCGTAAGTTTTTGAAACGCAATATAGGTTAAAAACAGAATAACTCTATTTAATCCCTAATTTAGAGGAAATATATTGGTTTTTCTTGTGATTTGTATTATATAGTCACAAAAATAAAGGAACAGTTCACAGGCAAGCTCTATAAGTTTTTAACTATAATGACGTCAGTGAAACCCAGGGTAAAAGCTAGTACTTATAGATAAACGTGGCTTTTTTTTAGAGGTTTCATGTACCAAATATGAATAAATTATAATTTGTTATCTTCGTGTCAAATTTTTTTTAAAAATACAGGATCCGTCTTGGGTTAATAGAAGAAATAATTAAAATATTTCTTAAGAGTTTACTTACTAAAATAGTTTATTAAAATGAATAAGTGTGATGTATTAAATGGTCGAATAAATAGAATTAAATCAAAACTAATAATAATAACAAGACTAAGAGATTTGATTATAAATACAACAACGACGTCAGGAAAACATTAAAATCTTAAAATTTATATAAAATACATAAAAGGTAGAAAGAAAATGTAACTTAAAATTTTGCCTATTTTGCATTTTTCCTGCCCACTGGATTGAAATTATTTATGGAATATCCAATTTGACGGGCAATCTAAAATAAATAAGAATAAGTTCACTATAAGTTCATGGACTTAGTAGTTAACTAAGTAATGATACACGTGTCTGTACTTATTATACATATAAATATTATATATATATATATATATATATATATATATATATATATATAAATAGGTATGTTTGTGTGCGTTTAATTCCTTACTGAAACTGTTAAATATAAAACTGGAAGTACACCATGAAATGAAATATTTTATAATATGTATACAAAGATATAAAAACAACATTCTGCCTGAATTAAAAATGCAAGTTTCATCTATTTTTTAGTAATAAAATAATTATACTTCATATTAATACAGTTTATAATAAATTTCGCAAAAATAGGCGTTTTTCTTCAGAGATGTAAATACGCCTTTGCAATGTTCGGAAACCATATTAACATTTCAAAGAGGATAAGCCGCATCGATGCGGCTAGCGAGTTATTGACGCAGATAATTTCATTCGAAAATATGCCGGCGTTTTGGCTTGGCGTTAGTTTATCGGAAAGAATAACGGGTGGAGCTTGGGGACGGAGCTTAAAAGTCAGATCTTTAAATGTCATTCGGTGTCGTCAGCGCCTTAACGAATATTAGGTAGTTAATCTTTCTATTATCTGTGGCATCTGTAAAATAACTAGATAGCCTGCGTAGCAAAATCATTTTTCACTCTTTAATGGACTCGCCTATATAATCTGCGGACGCATTAGTTAATGCGAATTTCAAAGGTTTTACCCAAATTATCACTTACATATATATTTTCTTACTAGATACAGTGAGCATAAAACAAAGAACTCACTGTGCTTTTTAAAGAAAATGAACCATTTTTAATTATAAAATTATGTCTGACTCTTTTTAGTACATTTGGTAAATGAGCTATTATTACTGATATTCCCGAAATATTAATTTTACTTTCTACTTGAAGAGAGAACATAGAAATATTTCGGGTTTAACTTTACAACAATTTTCTCAAGTTTTAGATATTTGCACGTATTATATATTTAGCAAACTAAATGCTTTATCTTTATCCTCGGGTTATGTAAATATATTAAAATGTTCTTTCATCCATTTGTTTTAAACTTTAATCTTAAAGATTCATCATAAACCTTCTGTATAATAATTTATGAGTTATTAAAAATATCTATATTTATATCTTTACGAAATTACGTTAAGCGGTTAAAAATTCGGATAATAGGCTTACTAATGGGCAAACGTTTATACAAAAGGTTATAGTTAAGCCTGTACTATAAATGCAAAAGTCAGTTTGTTTATTTATTTTTTTATTGCATGATATATCGTTGCATGTTGTTGTAACAAATTATATATTGCGATAAGAGTGTGTATATAATTATGTAATAAAATATCACAAAAATCTGTCAGCCTTACTGCTTTATTTAACTGACTTTTTCTTTTTCATGGCATTTCTTTAATTTGGTGCATCTCAAACTATAATTTTTGCAACAGAAAGCGAAGCTGATTAAACATATTTTCATATCTTGTTGCATTTTATAATTTTTTCAACGCAAGACTGTTGTAATGTGTTTCTTTGCTTAGTAGTAGCTTTAAAAATTAACGCAAAAAAAGGAAACTAATTTTTTTCTAGTAATAACTATAGATTTAAATTTAATAATATCCCAACTCAACTAATAATATAAATTAAGAGACTTTAAACATACATTTAATTAAATTTCACAATAATTTTCACTATGCTTCATAAAAAAAATATAGTCTAGTTGCAGTATAAATTAATAAGTTTGTTGCTTAAATTCGTAATATTAATGCGCAAGGCAGACAAACAAATTTAGTAGTTTATGAGATGATGACAAACGATTCCTGACTTTTGAGGCACAAGTTCGGCGGTTGGTTTTCCACTGTACCATCCCGCATGTCGTGACGCGCACACCGCCGACTAAATATATGTTGTCTTCCTTGACGTGCATTCAGTCGTATGTTTTATCCTTTTCTAAATTAGCCGGTTTTAACTCGTAACGTTCGAATGGGTAAAAGTCGTTCAGAATCACTCCGATACATTTGTAGGAAATATTTTATGCGAGTTGTGCTCTAAGATGGTCAAGTATTTGATATAATATGTTTTATTTGTTTCGGCGATTGTTGTTGGACTTATTATTATAGATATTGAATAATAGCTGCCTACATACCACAATAATTATTCTTGATATCATCATGTATAAAATATTTTTGAAAAAACTGACTTCAAAAAAAGAATATAGACTAAAAGTAAAAAAAAAATAATTTACCCAAAATATGTACTTACTTAATCACAATAAATAACTAAATGATTAACTTTTAAAGTTGATGCCTGTCGACTAATTTATACGTATTTGTAATATTAATTAATTAATAATTTAAATTTAAAACCATAACTTCTAACATTACATCATTACACATTAAATAATTTTCGTAAAGGGCGTATTTATAATTTAAAATTTTACAAATTGCGATTTTCGTTTCAGATAATTTTCAGAATTAAACCTGTATAATACATACGTAACATTTATATCAATGCCCTCAATCCGCTTTAAAAAAATAACCTGTTACCATACGTAACTAAGTATATCCAATCAGGTATTGTTATTTCCAAGACCATTGGTAATAATCGCTCACAAAGAAATGGCATAACAATGGAAAATCCATGTTCCTTCAAAGGATTATATCAACAAAATACAATACGGACGTTTCCCCCTTTCCAAATCGACAATGGACAGCAAACGAACCGCTGGCTGGCTGTAGCTGAATCGATCCTTATATTCAGTAATATGTTATTTTGATACTGAAATCCCGTTTTGATCATCTTGATTAAAGGTAATTTGGTATATTCTTTTTATGTGCGATTAGGTGTAAAAGTTAGTTGAAATGGAATATTTGAAATCAATAGATATGTCTGCGAGAAAAGCGTTTCAGCGGTAGAGAAACTAATATTTGTCTTGTAATTACATGAGCTTTTTCGACCCGGTAGGTTAAGAAAAGGGAAAAACAATTTATCATCAAATAAATAAAGTATTTATATTAATATTTGTATAAAGCGAAAGAAAAAGTCGAGGAGCATTTAAAAGAAAATCCTTTCAAAGTTCCTCCAAACTAATATAGATAGAGTGCAGAGAAATCAAGTAATTGAAATAACATCAGCAGTTGTCGGCAAATTACAATGATTAATAACCATAAATAAAAAAAATGCGTACGATTATCAATATTACCACACGATATTTAATTGACTTTTCGTTGTTTACATGTGTGAAAAAAAATATTGTTATTTATTTGTGTAAGCAAATAAATTTTACATTTTACAATAATAATGATTATTTAGAAAAAATCGTAAAAACATAGTATTTAAAACTATTTTCAAATAATTTTTGTTGTAACATGACAATAATAATATGTCAGTTGGTTTCTTTAGGCAAAATTTGTTCAAAAACATTAAGAATTATATACTTGAGCACTTTCTTCTCTTTTTCACACGTCATAGATACAATTTTAGTTACTCAATCTGTATTAAGCACGAGTACTATGAAACAATATAAAGCGTTCATTAAATGAATACGTTTAAATTAACAAGAAAGCTTTCTTAACGCCGTAAAAGCCCGCAAGGAGCTTACAAAAGCACTAAATATCGGAGTTGCGCATAGTATCATTTTTGATACCTAGCATGAAATTACTCATCTTTACGTTATTTACGGATGATTTTCAGATTTTAATGAAGATAAATATTTCCTCTTTTATTTAGATGCGTATTTTTTATAAATATTATTTGTTTTTACAATCTCAGCCAATATGTGAATTATTATTGTAAATCAGGTGAAACTATTAGAAGAACGTAAATATAGGACTACTCCACTGAAATATATGTATTTTCTGTTATTGTGAGATACTTGTAGCAGAAAATCTTGAGTATATTTCAGAAATAATTTATGTTTTTCCTTTCTATGCAGTTTCAGCTTTTATTAGACTAAGATCATTATTTTTAAGATAGGTTTAAAAGGTATTTTTGGAGTTAACTCGTTAAGAATCGGTGTTCGTATGTAGTGCCTGGTTTGAAGTTTTATGAGGATTAAAATCAGAAGTTCAGAACGTTAAAAAAGTTTAAAAAAGTTCGTTAGGTGGCCTCGTCGCGTAATATTTCTGAGCATCTTTAGAGTGATATATCAATATGTTAATTTGGCATTTTCTTATGGCGTAATCGCAATGACGGCGTGTGACACACATATTGGCATTTTCTCTTGACGTAATTGCAATGACGGAGTGTGACACACATAGTTTACTATCGTTTGCTTATATCAAAATATAATCATTAAATGTCATTATGTGTGAATATTTGGTATCTTTTATCCTAAATTTTGGTATCTTCTATCCGGTCTTATTCATTCGGGTTTTATTTGAAAATAATTATGTTGTCAGCATGTTTTTATTAAAGAATTCTCCATTTATATTTAAAGAAATTGATATTCATATTTCAATACAGTGTTACCTATTTTATACATGCTAAGGCAATCGTACTTAAGGAGTACATTCCAGTCGCACGTCGGAGCTGACATGCATTTTTTTTAAATTCTATTCAGATATACGTGGGTTAACATACTTTTATCAGTATGACGAATTCCAAGTTTCCATATTTAACGATTTTTGAGAAAATTGTAGTAGTTATTTTTTACAGTATAAAAATATTTCATATGGATTTTTATAATAAATCGTTTGAGAATTCCAATAAGTTGCTGTTTTAATTGATGCCTTACACGAAGAACGAAATTAAAAAAAAATTATTACTAAATTTGTCAACCATAAAATTTTCATAGTTCATTTTTTAATGTTAATTATTAAAATGTTTGCGAGTTATCATTGCGTTAAATTTCAAGTTTCTAGTGTAAATGGTTGTAGAGATAAACATCTGTGACAGACAGACAGATCAAAACATGCATAGATACTTGAGTAATTTTCTCCTTATTCTTTTGAAGTACGGAATCCCAAAAGAAGTGATTATCAAAGTTAATACAATTGATCGTATACTTAAATTAAACCTTTTAAGTGTATACACGTAAATCCTTTGTACAAAGACAAGTTGATGTCAAATATAAATTGGCAGGTTTATACAGTTTACCAAAATTTATATTATACCTTCTCACCCCCCATTACTTATTAATAACTTCCAAATGATAGTGTTTAAGTGTTCTAACGTTCTTATTAAAATTATTTTATGCCCATTCGAAGTCAAAATTGAAGAAAACTAAATGTAACAACTTCAAATAATATAATTTTTACTAAATATTTTAAAACAGATCGTGTTCAAGTGTTCTAACGTTCTTATTAAAATTATTTTATGTACATTCCAAGTTAAAAATGAAGAAAATTAAATGAAACAACACCAAGTATTTTAAAACAGTTTTCAATGAAATTTGAATAAAAATATAAAAAAAGTAGTAAAGGCCCAGGTTATCAATTCGAAACTTATTCTCGCAAAATTTACGATTTGAGAACCCGTTATTACTAGATATGTAGGAAATATGGAAGCAAAATACTCACCCGTTGAGTCGTGTCTCTGCAAGAATGAGATAAATATTTTTATTGCGGATCTTTCTATGATATTATGATTTCTCGTTGCCCACATAATTCTTAAATTTTTTTTTTCATGAGAATATGTGTTTTATTTATCTTATTTATCTTTTTTTTTATAAATCATGAAGATTAAAAAAATTACATTAAAATATCAGACTGCTAGCACATTTAAGTTAAAAATTTATATTATCATATAAAAAATTGTTTCTACGAAATAATATTTGTTAGTTTATATAGCAATGTTTTATTGAGAAATTGTTTAATGTTATTATAAAAATGAATCTTGAAAGATGAAGATTCTGAGAAATGGTTTAATGTTATTTTAATAATGAATCTTGAAAATATGATATGAGACACCATTGGGCGTGGTTTTAGATAATTATTTAAAATTATTGTTTTAAATTTTGATCAAGAGCATGCGATTTGGAATTTAAAATTTGTTTCTTAACATTCTTTTCATACAAGAAATTTATTTGGTATTTATTCTGGCACCGACGGCAAAAATATTAATTTATAATTACAACCAAATGAAACTATGTCAGTCAGCAAGCTTCTTTTAAACAATAATATTCCTTCCATGTACATAAAATGCTTAAAATTTCTAGACGCTGTTATTAACATCAGAGCTTCTGCAATATTTGGAAGCCCACAAAGAACTTATGAAATCACTTACGACGGTAGCAGCAAGCAGTATTTATAATATTTGATTTTCAGCGTGAAATTAATCATCTATCATGTTACGCTGCGGGCAGACAATTATTACGGTATAATCAAAATTAATGTTTGTTGAGAAACAATTTTTTCGGCTTATGGTGCCTTATAAATTATATTTGTTGGAATAATATCAGTTAGAAATTTATAAATTATTTACGAATTATTTGAACCACAATATTGTGAAAATTTTCCAAAACATTACCTATCTGGGCTGTAATGAATACAGCAAGTATGGGTTTAAATGCAAAAATATTCTCTTTAATTTTCTAAAAAACAGATTTGTAAGATAAACGCGTAGATGAGAGAAAAACAATGCAGCGTGGGTATTAAAATTATTTTACCTCTTATTTTTCGTTCTTTATAATCTAAGGATAACACGAATTTTTACGTTGTTTATAAGTTTATTTCGACCTCAAATTCCGGTGATATAATTTAAAATTTTTATTTTCAATACAAAAACTGCGATGATTTACCAAGATTATTTGAAAATATTAATGAAACAAAATAATAAGAAGTTAGTATGCCAAGGAAACAAGAATTTTATTTCAACTTTGAAAAATATATTTAATGACGATTTTTTGTGAAAATTTTATTTAAAAACAAAGATCATTGTCCCTTCAGGGGAA
The DNA here is from genome assembly GCA_039881145.1 of Druceiella hillmani. Taxonomy (NCBI): domain Eukaryota; kingdom Metazoa; phylum Arthropoda; class Insecta; order Lepidoptera; family Hepialidae; genus Druceiella; species Druceiella hillmani. Next base: position 11,038,654 of record JAYKKI010000054.1, on the reverse strand, counting down.
TTTGCGTTAGTTGTGTAAAATATGTTGGGGATACAAAATGCTCTTGGAACCTGCCACTCAGCATGTAGGGATTAAATAATTTTAAAGCAAAGGTAACACGTGGTTACAACATTTTTTTGAAATTGAGAGGTCACCCTTGGTATGTTTCTTTAATTTAATAACATTATTTAGTGTATAGCAAAATATTTATTTTGGACTGATATTCGATGTATTTTACATTTTTGAGAAAAATCGATAAAATCGTTCTTCTAATAGAATTATATTATATCAAAAAGATGCTACAAAAGATTTTGTTTCATAAGGAAATATGAGAAATTAATTAACATCTTCGAAGAAGTCAACAAATTTTTGGAAATAAACACGAATTACGGAGTATTATTTTTGTAGATAAGTATATGCATATGACTCCATTTAAACATTATCAATGGTAATTTCACAAAAGTGATAGTTACTTTTTAATATTACGCGAAGTACATATTTTATGGAACAAAGTCAAAGTATTAAGAATGGATTCGAAATAAGTTATGAAAATAAATACTTTCTTGCAAATAATGTGTTAGGTACTCAAAAAGAAAAAAAATGTCTTATTTTTTATGATGGGAAATACGAGAAAGGAGAATGCTTATTTTTTATGGAGCGTTTGGCTTAGTTATGAATATGAATATATCATATTTTTAGGTATGTATATGTAAACCAAAATATAAGAGCTTTAGCTCAGTGTAATAGATCAAGTTTTCAGTCAGGCATAAGTGTGTATGATTTTAAGGTTACAATTAATTGACAAATGTTTTTACGAGAAATATTTGAATAATATTGTGAACACTCAAATGGATCTTCAATATTATATTTCTAATTCCTGTCAAAAAACTTACCTTTCATACAAATTTTATTCTGAAGGTATGCTTAATCTTTACCTTTCTTGGCAAAGGGTGAAATGCATGTGATGGGTGTGTAAAATTGTGAATTTTATTTATTAATATAGTCTATTTTAAATTTATTTATATTTCATTTGAGGATCTTCCTTGTATATTTCTCAATGGAGAAAATATGCATAATTTGATATTATTAATAGTTAATAATACAAAAAAAAACAAAACCAAGTTTTTTTTATCTCATATAAAATATGTATTAATGAATAAACACGGAAAAAAGCAAAACCTTAATTTCTTACCTTTTAAAATGACTAAAATTGTATTTACTAAGTAGATAGATCTTTACCAGTTTCGTGAAAAAGTCTTGTCATAAGCAAAAATGCTGCCTCACAAACAGGAAACAGTCTTTCTGCGAAGTAAATAGACAAATTATTATTTCTGGTAAGTTTAAACGAAAAAAAATTTAAATATCTTTTAAGTATTTTAAAAATTCCTGACACTTTTTAAATGGTTTTTGAAAACGTATATTTCGTTTTTATTTGTATGTGCAACTTTTACAGTTCCAAATATTTGTGTACAATATCCATTATATTTATATTCGATAAAAGTTGATATTCGATAATTTCATGCAAGTATTTAAATACTATCGATACTGGTTTCCAAGACGTAGTAATGCATAAAAGTATCGGTAAAATATGATATGTATTTGTCACTAACATCTCTAATTTTACATTGTGGCATAAAGACTTTTTCTTGAGACAATGGATCTATTTGTGTATATAATATTAAATATTTATATGAGTTTCTTTCACTCTAGGAAATTTCTATGCGCCAAAAATACGGTAATAATTTCAATCAGAGACAAGGAATAATTCTTTATATGTTTCGTCTTTATTCATGACTAGGCCGAAAATGGACATTCTCCTCTGTACGTATATAACATAGCCACCAGATGTAAGATTCAAATGATCCGCGATTGCTGGGATCAGCGAATTATTTTATTGGACTTATGGAAGGATATGGAAACAATAAAATTTGTTTAAAATTTTCTTCACACCATTAAGATTCCCAGTTGATATTTGAAACTGGAAAATTTATAATACTGGCTGATAAATTTAACTCTTGAAACTAAATTACGAGAGTAAACTAGAGAGTATTATATTACGAGAGTGAAAGTTAAACTGACAATAAAAACGTACGTTAAATCTGTTATATTTTTTGAAAATACAAATATTTACTAAGATATTCTAAATCTGTTTGGGTACGAGAAATAAGTAGAAACTTCGTTTTGGTCATTACTAAATAATAAATTATATTAACATAAACGGTCAATACAATATAATGGCGCCAATTTGTTCAAAGTAATATAGAAACCGTTTTCAATCCACTTTTGGTTGTCTTATGCGATTATGGTTATCTCTGGATGGAAGCGACTTTGGTCATCACACTGGCAAACAGAATGTTAACTTGTTGCAATGTGTTGCACATATTTAGTACATATGCTCTTAGTAAAGCAGTCAACAATAACAGTCAACGTTTTTTCTGACAAGTTGAAATTCGTCGCCAGTAATTACATCGGCATTTTGCGTTCAATTAATACAAGTTCAACAAACTACGCGCTTAGTGAACATTATATTTTGAACTGAGATCCAGTTATATGACATGGTTGACGGTGCATTTCATAATGGTGCATTCTCTTTATAACTAATTTGGAAGGCTATTTTATATAGTTTAAAAAAATATATAAAATAAATTTCATTCCATAATAACAACTTTCCGTATAATAGAAATAATTTCCAAATACACATAAAATATCTGTAGTAAATATTATCAAAAGTAAATAGAAAAATAGGACCGAGTTTGCTTCACACAACCAATACAATCTAACCTATTGAGAAAATTCTGCAGTAGTTGAAGAGTGCCAATCTTGGACTAAAATTAGTTTTTTTCTTATTTCCACTTTTTTTCTCATTTGTATTATCTTTTTGTCTTATCAAAAATATTAATTACACACGGTTATTTAAACAGAGTATATTCTTATGGAATTTTTTTGAATATTTTTTCCATTGCATATCCGTTTTTGGACTAATTAAAAGCCTATATCTAACATTTCATAGTGAAAGATTGAGTGATGACCAAAATAAACATCTGTGATACACGGAAAATTGAATAGATGCAACAAAATTTTTGGAATTAAATGCTTACTTAAAAACAGCAGGCACGTAGAATAGAAGCTCAATGTTTGCAATGGAATGTGATCGCTTCCTTCCAGAAATGAATGGTAATGACTGTGAGTAGTTACAGGTATTTTAAAAATTTCGTTTTGGACACAAAAATTCTTATGGAAAAACAATGTTTTTGAAGCCGTGTTTTGTATTGATCATCCTAATTAAGGCTTGTTCATATTTCCAATGACTAATTGCTAGGAAAAAATAATAAATTCTTGTCAAGCTGTGGTTATCAATATTACAAGCTGGACAAACCTTATCGAATGAGTCATTATCTACTTGGACCAGTAAATGTCAGAGCAGATTTTTAAATAGTGGCGTGCAGTGCTTTTTGGGTGGAGTTAACCACTAAGTTAACCACCACATATGAAAAAAATTTGTTTATTCTAACTGGCAATAAAGTATTTGTTAATTTTTTTTTACTTTGTTGCCACTCTTAGTAACACAAAACATTGAATATGCAAATACGAATACGAATTTATACTGAAAAAATAAATAAATAGGATTAATTTCACAAAGAAAGTTTTTAAATATGCTGTTTTACAGCCCTTTATTTCTGATAAAAGCACTTTGGAAATAGATTAGTTTTATAAAAATCAACACGAGCGGAATTTTTTAAATATTTCAATCATTTTTAAAAATTGTATTCCTTTTACAGGAGGTGTGCAATTATTATCCAAACAATATTTTGAATATCTTTGGTGTTAATTTTGTAAAAATTCATTATCATTTAATTTTTATTCGGTAGGAAATGTGTAAAGATTGATGAAAGATAAACACCTGAAGATGTTGTCATACAATGAAACCTAGGTCGTTGTTAAGAATTTAAATAATGCAGAAATAATAGTACATCACCTAGTTTCATTTACTTGTGAAAAAAAATTAAGGGAAATAATATTTTATTCAAAATGCAACTTACGGCTACACAAATAAGCTAATAAAATAAAGGGAAACAGGAAACGGTTAACAAAATAGCTAAGTTAGAGAATTAAACTCGTTCACGAAATATAATAGCCTTGTTTATAAAAAGTTCTTATCGTTAAAGGTTGTTTTCTCTGGCTGACGGCACAGATCATTATAATAACATTGTGTATGCGTGCGTGCTTTGAAATTTTTAGGTTTAGTCTAAAATTGCACGAACCGCTTCTAGTATGGTTTAAGAATTTGAATATATATCATACACTAAGTTTTGGACTTCTCTTAAATACCATAAATTAAATATGTTAAAATGTTCACAAATATGCTATGTACATATGTCCGATATTTAGGCCAAACTGCATGTAATTGTTTATTACACTGCGCCCCATTACTTTTAAATGATATAAAAAGACACGAGCTCGTTCCATTCTGTTTGATGTTCCTCGGACACAAGATATTAGTTTCTGCGAATATCACTATTAGTGAGTAAAAATATACAGTTTAATTTCATATTATATTAATATTTTTTGAATTTAACCCATTAAAAAAACAAAAGTAACTAAAGATTGTAATGAAAAAAAAAATCAAAACGAAAATAATTCAGTTGCCTCAAAATAAATTGTACGGTAAACAATTATTGATAAAATATATTGGTGAGTTTTTAATACATCTCATATAACTTTAATGGTTAGTCTTTTGGTGAATCTTTTGAAGTTTCGAATTATTCAGCAAGTTAAATGGCTTTTCCATCTCGAATATAGTTTCAGTCATTAAAAATTTAAAAGCTTGAATTTGTTTTTCAAACCACTGTTTCTTATTGCTTTTGTAAATAAAAAAAAGCTTGGTAGATAGTTCACAAATAGCTTTGCTTGTATTTGAAGAAGGTACAAGAATATTTAAAAATCCAACAGATTATCAGTTGAAAGTAAAAACAGTAGCTCAATAAATGGAAAGAGAAGTTCATTAAGTTGGTCATTAAAAATTAAAGCATCTTTTACTGTAACCGTATTAAATAGCTTTGACATAATATCCCAGATTCTACAGTTTGAATTTGTCGTTGACAAACATTGTGAGAGAGAATAGCAAAGTAGATAACTAACGATCATAATTTATAAACATCGTTTCTACTAATTATAGATCAAATAGCGAAGAAGTTTTTGCAAATTTGATTGAAACTATAAAATGACTAGTATCATATTAAGAATATATTTTATAACTTTCCAAAATATAAAATTTGTATATTTTATAACTTTCCAAAATATAATAAAAACTACACTACTTCACTACCATAAACTCACAAACGTAAACTCACAAACGTAAACCGCTATTGTTTTGTACAATAATTAAAAGCTGTTGGAAGTTTCTAAGAGCCAATCCTTACAAATTGCTCACTTGGAGATGTCATACAACGAAACCTAAGTCGCGGTAAAGAATTTAAATAAAGTAGAAATAATAGTACATCACGTAGTTTTATTTAGTTGTAAAAAAGTTGAATTGATATTTTATGTCCTCTTATGTATTTACTTGCCTATTTAACCCGTTATTTTCTTGCTACGACAAGTCAAATCAAACGTGTCCAGAGTTTGTGGGTTTACTCTGTGAGTGTCTGTCGCCACCTTCTTTTATTTTCTTTTGTACTCTGATTGCACTAAAGAGCAACTTTATGCGGCTCTTAAACGTATGTCATTAGATTATCATTAGACCTAAATTATCGAAACAGAATCACGGTATTTCTGCTGTTTAGCTTTTGAGAATTAAGTGATATATCTTCAGTTTCCATAGTGAGATTCATACAAAATTTTCAAGGGACTATGTTGAGAGTATTCCATCAAATTAATAAAAAAACAGATAAAGTGGTTAAGAAATACCGGGGATATGGGGTAATTTATATTTATGTTACTGACGTGTTGTTGGGGGAAGATGTTAAACACTTCATGAACCGAATATGAAACCAACGTCTCAATTCTGAAAGACTTCGGAATCGAAATCATTTTGTCTATCATCTTTATTCTGAGAGTTTTCAAATCTTTGAACGTATTGTGTGAAAACCTGACGGTGGCATTGTTGGAGGACGATATGGATGGATGGTTGAAGGACGACAATCCTCAACATTGAGAGACCAACTGTCAAACTCACAAAGCCGTATTTACGTGTGTTCTGAATACATGACACCCCTTTATGGAGAAGAGAAGCTCATAAAGTTTGTTTTTTAAAATTAAAGTATCTCAATGTTACTTGCAATCATATTAAAAAGCTTTCGCGTAATATATTAAAAGATTCTGTCGTCGGCACACATGATCAGAGAGAATAATAGCCGAAATTTATTAGCGTGTCTGCCGTGTAAAGTAGGTGACAGGGCAATTAATAACATAGTTTTTACACCTTGTTCTTTTCGTCTTGATGATGATAAAGTTGCAAGACCATGGTATATGTATATATATATATATATATATATATATATATATATACATATATATATATATATATATATATATACATATATATATATATATATATATATAAATATTTTTTTTTTTTTTTTTTTATCCTTTTTCTTTTGGACACTATAGCAAGCTTGACCAACAAATTTTCACATCTTGGTATTATAAAAATAAACGTTGTTTTGAATGTTATCAGCAATTTAGAATAATACGTCATATAAATAGTTATTTACATTACATACGTATGTGGGATATGTATTACTTTGTTCAATATTTATAACTAGAATCATTTAAATGAAGAGACTAATGACATTAAAAAAGGGATTGGGAAAAACGGTATGGGGAAAAAAGAGATGCGAAAAAATAATGAAAAATAAGCATATACATATTTAACTTAAATTCTGAAAACCTGTCTCTAGTAGTCTGGTAATGTTTTTCTGTAAACGACATCTGATATTGTATCTCAACAAAAAACTTTTTTTATTATTTAATAATTTTTCGATTTGGGACTTTCAACAGGTTATGAACTCTACTACTTTCTTCACTCGTGGTAAATAAGCATTAAAATTTTCGAAATCGAATATTGACCAAATTTTCCCAACTTTTAGATGTTATGTGTAATACAATAATAATACTCACAAATAGGTAGAAAAAGATTTTAGAATCAATATTTTAAATAGTATTTTAGAATCAATATTTTATTTAATACGTTACTCCATTGTTCATATTTCTTACTTATAATATACAATTTATATAGATTTACAATCAATTAAAGCGAAAATTCATTCAGACTATACTTATTCGAAATTTAGTTTTTACATGTACATAAATTATAAAATATTTAGTATAACATAAATCATTTCATAAAACGGTCATATTTTTACATTTGGAGCTAAAAGCATCTAAGTTATTTAACCTAATGTTTGAGAAATTTTACATGTGGCTGGTTCCATTGTCTGTAATTTATCGGTTACTCATTTTAATAGTTACCTGAATTGTGTTAGATAATATTGGTTAAATTATAAAGTTATAAACGTTTCTGTATTTGCGTCAGTATGATTGTTGTAACATGTACGTTAAAATGTATGCCTATCTTTAAAATTTCTGTTCAGTTTAATAATTTGTAGTGATTTGAAAGTGCCATTGATATTCTTTCGAACTTGAAATAGTTTGTTAGCCTCAGATAATTAAAAACCTTTATTGTAATTTGAAAAATAATACTGAAATTTAAATCCGTTTATTTTGTGCTAATGTAGAATTGGTTACGGGCGTGCATTAACGAATTTGAATTTCATTGTGAACCAAAAAGAAATAATTCGATGTATTTATTGTATTAGTGTTAAAGTAAAGAAGACGTTTGTGGTTGAAAAGAAAAATTAAAGTCTTTCAATAAATAGCTGACTGTAATCCTCCCTTTAAAAAGTAGCTCACAAAATATCTTGTCAGTTTTTGGTATAATCAATTCGATAAAATTAAAAAAAAGATGTCAATTTTGATTAGAAATCCATGACCAGTTATGTGGTGAAAAGTATTATCATCTCGGCTGAAAACTTTTTAAAGTCAAGTGTGGAATAAATCCTATATTTTCTATCATTCTATAATAAATCACAGAGCGCTGATAATTTGGGAAATATTAAGTTTCATTGTGACATGCGATACTAGAACTCGATTCTTCTCTCCTATTTAAAGGTGCATTGGAAAAAAAATTAAAACAACTTAAGTAGTAATATTCGGCTCGAATTTTGGATTAGTATTAGTATTTCTAACTGCTATCAACATGTCCTGGAAATATATACGGGACACTATTTTGTCTGTTCTTCGATAATAACTTTGCTTATTATTTTAATACGGAGTTAAATGTTTATTTAACTTTGCATGTGTGATCATTTAGATTACCTATACATGCTAAATTAAATAAATAGAGGAATCCCGAAAACATGGTAATTGGTTATAAATTAATGTAAATTCACCTTTAAAGCTACATTGGATCCAAATAAATTGTTTTGTAAAGAATTAGCAATTCCAATTTTGTATTCCGATAATATGTCTTTAATTTCTGATATTAGAAAATTTCAAAGAATGGCTGTTTTGTTTTTAATATAGCTAGTAATCTGTATATAAAAAGTAATACAAACAATCCTTTAAGTGTGATAGTCTTTAATTCATGTCCGATTACTTTTTTATAGTTTTCTATTAATGAATTGACATAAAGCCGTTACGCCACAAATTTTACTTAATTTCTTTTTGATATCTATTTCAATTTATTAAAATTTAATCTTGTAGTTACTCACTTCTGGATTGAGTTCTAAATATCACTTTCACGAAGCTTCAGACCGATAAGTTAAATTGTAAGTGGATAACGCAAATTAAGAGAGATTACAGCACTACTTCATCAAACTAAAACTTAAGATAAATTTAAACTTTCCGAAATCACTTTAGCAGGCAAAACGATTGAAAGAAGTATATTCTAGAAACGGTGATTAAATATTTAGAACTTTTGAATGGTATCTAAATGTTAAAAAGTTGGAAACCACTAGGCATTTTTGATCGTAAGTATTTTAATTTTGCGTCGTCATTTACTGTCATAAAATTTTGCAAACATTTCCAAGATAAATTTAGGAAAATGTGTAAGAGGTGAGCGCGCTAACAGAAATAAACTTAATTGTTTTTAATGATGACGAATTTTTTAATTTTCATCAACTTCCACAGTTGTCGACTTTAATTTTTCTTAAGCTTTTGTGTCCGTACTATCCAAGTATCTATCTTAAACAAAAAGGTGAAGAACTTTTATTTAAAATAGATTCATCGCACGTTATTAAATTTTAAGAAGCCTTCCTAGCCCGTATCTTCTCACTGCATAGCGAGAATCCAGACACATAGAGGAAAGTTGGTAATTCTTTATTAGAAAGTATAATCGCCCATTAAATGTTTACCTTGTCTGAAGAATTTATAAACTTAGGTATCTGTAAATTTTGGAGAAGCTATTACTTATTTAATTAAAAAAAATTTTATATCTGTATTATCATTGTGGGTCTACTCGTTTATTCAAATTTTTTTTCCATCGGCGTCCACCTTAAGTTTTGACTATGTGATATAGATTTGATTGTTTGCATATTTTATAAGCAAACTGCATTTACTGAACAGGGAAAATCTCTGATTTTTCTCTGAATCATTCGGCATACCGTCAGAATTATCTCGTGCTAGCTTGTAATAAGTGACCGATATTAAAATTACCTTCTATAATTTCAGGCAATAAATTCAGAGAACGTACTTTTGTGCAGTCAATAAAAATTATTTATATGTATGAAATACTGCAAAGCATATGGCAACTTCAAAGTTTTCAGAGCAATTACCGTATATTGACTTCACTTAGCTGAAAGATATTTACAGGGTACTAAAAGTACGAGAGTAATATAATTTAAAAAAATAGTGGTTAAAAATATATGAATTGTTTCAATTATTATTAACATAAGTAATAGAGAATAAAATATGAGTAAGAGAGTTTAAATGAAATGATAGTAACGGACACGACAAATGTACATCAGATCTTGTCCAATGTTACTAGTTTATAGGATCAAATTTGAACAATATATTTATACTAGAAAATAAACGTGCGTATTGTTTCTGTCAAAAAATTAAAAATTTGAGAGAGATCTTCTTGAGTTACAATTCTATGCTTCATCTTTTGCTAATTTTTTTAATAAAGTAATAGTTAAAATAAGAGAAAAACACGTGAAAGTTTAACCCTAAAGTTAAGTACAAAAAGTTTAATGAAGTGTAATTCTTAGAAATGAATAATTTTAGTAAGGATTATTACTGTAGCATAGCGTGAGAAAATAATTTAATATTTAATTTAAATATTTATTCTTTTAAAATAAATTAAAAATTTTATGAGAAACTCGGTAAATATAAGAGACATGCGCAATTATTGTTCGGTAACAGTCGTTTTTTAAACTCATGTGGATGCAAATATATATTGTGAAAAAGAGTAATTTTTTTAAAAAAGTCATTTTTTTAAAACCTAGTTTTAAGCCTTATTTAAACCGTAAAGTTAAGTACTTTTCTTCAGAAAAGGAGTTATATAGTTTCTTGAAAGAAAAGTATAGGTACCTTAGTTAACTTTGTTATAAGTACTGCATTTAGGAATTTCCGACTAGTAAGGATATATTTTGAAGACCCTAAATTAGTTTAAGCCACTTGAAAATTTGTGAATAAAAATATTAAAACCATTTTCTAACCAATACTTCATTCCAATATCACTCATTTAGTCTCTTTAAAACATTAAAACATTTTTTTCTGAAAATCAGTTTAAATGCGGAAGCTTCATGGAATTTTTATTATTATTTTGGCATACATAACCATTTAATTAAGCTAGGAAATTACAATTAATAATTTAATTAAGCTAAAAAAGCGAAATTTTGCTAAAATAATCATTTGATTAGAAAATTCTATATGAGCTTTTCTTAAAAACTTTTATAGTTAATTGTAGTATGGTCATACTTATCTCATAGATTATTAGGGAGGAAGACGTCCTACGAGGATAGTGAATAAAGATAATATTAATACCGTGGGAAAATACGAACTAATTTAAGCATTGATATGAGCCATGTAAAAAAAAATGTACAGATATTTACATTTCAGGAGACTGTGTTAGGTGCTTTTCAAGCGAAAAATATAATTTTCGTATATGCCATTGTCGCCAAAAATTAGTCAGAGGCATTGTTGTGTTTGATGCTGTAATCATAAGATAAGATATAGGAAGACACTCTTATAAATTCCAGTATCATAAATGTAAAAAAACGATTGTGGTATTAAAATTAATATAAAATATATTTTACCTCGGAATTACTTTTCTTGGCCATTAAAAATCACTCCGTTAGGGATAAAGATGAGAAAAATATGTCAAAAATTATGCTATGTGCGTAGCAATTAACTTTTTTTTTTTACAGATGTTGCCAAAGTCTCATTGAGTCAATGTCAAATCTCGAAATTTCAATTAAAAATTCACGCCGGGAAAATTATGGGCAATAAGCTAGTTTAATAAAGATACAAGATGTATTATGATTTTGTCCGGAGCTGTTGCAAACATAAAAACAATGTAAACCAAAAACTATTGAGGCATTTTTATTCAAAGATTGAGTCATTACGCCAATGTTACTTTACAAATTGATATAAATGTCATTGTAGGCGAGCGCGTGAAGATTTATTACTAACAGCTTTTATTGGAGTACTATGATTTTGATCTAATTACCGTTTAAGCAAATGTTTTATAAGCATGTTCAACATAGAATTAAGGAGTTATTATTCACTAAGTCATTTTGGTCGCCTACTCTATAGCTTATATTTATTCCTGAAAATTATGGTTAAATCTTGAATATTCGTTTTATGAGAGAAAATAAGGCCATGGCAGTTATCTAAATGGCTGTGGAAGTGGCGCTTAAAGTGAAATAGATTGAGGGCTTTACTTAATAAGAATATGTTTGAAAATATTTATTAATTAGCTTTAGACAAATTATTTCAGTTTAAGTAAGTATGGAGACAGAAATGGGCTGTTGATAGAGTTTTAAAGTACGGTAAAATCTTTACTGGTTTGTATACTTCATTGTTTTTTTACTTAATTCGTAAGACATGCGTTTTAGATATTTTTACGATTGGTTCACTCATTTGAACGTTATAATGGAGAGCTCAAAAACATTCATCAACTTGAACAACCTGGACGATACTGGTGAAAAATTTTCATCATTATCCACTACGAATTACGCCCTAGTTATGTTGTACACAGGTTTTACTATTCTTAACGACGTCTTGGCATGATTTTTATTTCTCATTTTACTTTTAAAATAAAATATGTTTTAATTGCCATTTCTCAATAGAAGATTAGAATTTCAATTAGCCACGAATTGACAAAACTGCAAAACTTTAAGCGCAGGCAGAGCATGGCCGCCCCGACGGATTTTATTGGGTTTGTAATTAAATTAAGAGGTTCTTACTTTCTTTTAGTCGAGGGGTTTTTTAAGAAAATTATTTAATCGTTTTTCAATTACAATGAATCTTTCAACGACTCGTGGGCTTAATCAAAATTTTAATTTTTCTTCTTAAAATTAGTCTTAATAACTAAGCTTCTAAAAAAATATCCGCCAAAGGGCAAGCCTATGTGACTCTTAATAGAGTACGATCTTCACACCACACAGCATAGTAATAGATAATCTAAATCAAAGAAAGCTCTTCGTTAATCTACACAATAGCGTAGCATTTGAAGAATTAGAGCGCTTGAGAAACATGCTACGTTGATCACACATCGACGAAGCCGAGGGAAGGTTACAAATTAAAATGTTTATTATAGTGCCCCCTGATGAGTTCATAACATAACACCTGACTAATAAGCTTCGTCGTTAAATCACAAATTTTTTACCGAAAACCGTATCTAAATCGGTTAAATGGTTTTGAAGAAAAATAGAAGCATCCGTTTGCAACAAAGTGTTGCAGAACCCACTGGTAAGCTAACACCATAACACCTATCTGAGAACCGTCGTCGATTAGTCGTTGATGATATCTGCTTGGATATAAGTAATACACAAGTCACAATTCTCGTGCTTCCTGATTTCAGCACTGCGTTCAACTCTATTGATTTTGAGTTCTTCTAGCTGGTATGAAATATTTTAACATACCAATATTTACTTGAGTATTTTAGCCTACGTCTTCATAGGTCTAAGCAATCTGTTAAGTCGTTAAGTACGTATTCTAGGTGGACCAATCTGGTGAGCCTCAAACAAGAGTTTTTTCTCATCTCCTTTTTTCAGTATTTATTGACAATTTTAATAATATCTGTCGCAATTATCATCCCTAAGTTGAGGATCGGCAAATCTATGCTCATTCAGACCTTCATTCTCTAATAAAAAAACTATCGATAATGTTTATAAGTGGTTTTAAAATTGGTCTTTTGGTTAATCCAAATAAAACTAGTTATCGGTAGACAAAGATTTTATTTACTATATTTTTATTTGTGTCTTTAGGAATTATTGTTATGGTTGTCCTCAACTTATTCTTATGGTTGACTGGAAGAGATCCCCCTATGGCAATAAGTTCGCCATATGTACTATACATTTAAGTTGAGAAATAAATAAATATAAGGTTCATTTCTTCGATTCTTCGAATAAAAAAAAAACTTAAGATAAATATTTAATTCCAGTGCTTCAATTTATATGCAGATTTTTCACACTCTTTATTAATTTAGTCCTTTAGTTGTACTTCGAGAAACAAAGGTAGCTTCGTGTTTGTAAAACTTTTGACAAGAAACTTTTTTGCTCGTCACAAAAATAAATTTTTGTAACTCGAATGAATTTTTCAATGCAAAATGTAATAGGAAAAGGAGATGGGAAAACGTTCATAGTGTCGAGCGCACGTACGACAAGAATAATATTTTAATTTATAATATACGGAATTAGAAAAGAAAATAAAATGTATAGCATTTTGAGAAGATATCCACATCTTTGTTAATGGATAATTTATAATTTTAATGAATAATAACATATCGATAATATATAAAGCAACTGCAAAGAAATACTGATCTTTCGTATTTTGAAAAAGTTGGATCAAACAAATGTTCTTTAATACTCTCAGAATTCTATTTAGATAAGAAACGAATGAAAAAAGGAAAAAAAAAATTTGAACTTACCACAAACAGTGACCTGAAAAGAAGTTCATACATATATGCAACACGAAATAAAGAACACTTAATATTAAAGCGTACTAATTTTTTTCAATTATCTCAGGCATGGTTTAAAATCGAGGTGCAAACATTGTATTCCACGATCATAACTACATAACTACAAATTATATTTTGAAAATATTTCTTGAGGACCGTTTCACTACATTCTTTATGCTAGATCCTTTCTATCAATCCGAAAATGACTTTTCGCAAAGAAAGTTTTCCTTTACGATGAAGTTACAGTTAGGTATAGATATTTCCTCTGAAATATGATGCCCGTGTTCTATTACAGAAAAACGTCAAATGGAATGTGCAATATAAATGTTCGATTTATTTATTGAATGTATTTCAAACAAAATATATGAAATTTGCATTAAGATTGATAATGAGGAATATTTGTTTTAGCTTTTTGGTTAATAGTTAAATTAACTCCTTATTTCCATTATTAGGCTATTAGACAGATAGGGTTTAAGTTAATACTTTATCCGTTTACATAATGAAAAATGTTTGCCTAATTTGTGTATTATTTTTAATTTATAATATTGCTTATTAAATAAAGATACGAATTTGCTTGTAATATTATTATTATTATACTGACGTTTAATTGAATTAAAAGTACATATTTCATACAAATATCCAGAACTTTATGACTGCATAAGGCAAACTTATATTAAAAATAACATTTGCGAACATTAAGACGTAAAAATTAATTAAAACGGGCTAACATTAGTAGTTTCTGATTTATATAAAAGGTTTATAAATTAAATACATTTTTATAAAAATAAAGCTTTGATAACTTTTTGGAAGCTCAAAAAAGGTTGCAAAAGTAATTTCGATGTCACACGCAGTATTTGATTCTAAGCATGGAATTAATCATTCCTCTTCAAAAATAATATTCATTGAGGAGCGAATATTTTTATTATGATTATACTCGTGCTGCTTTTGAAGTTTTCCATAACATGTAAAATTAAAAGTGATTTTTATTTCATATCGAATATTAAAATACAATTTTAGATGGACACTTTTTAGATATTTATGGACATAGTTGAATTTTTAATTGGTCTAATTTTTATTCGAGAATATTATTTCATTCTTATAGGTAAAGAAACTGTGGCACAAATAAAAGTTTAAAGAACAAAAAAGTTATTAATATTAGGGTTTGCAAATATGCCTTTTTGTGCTTTTTCTTAAGTATATTATACATTAAAACTGATGAGCATACATATCTATGTACAGTATTTCTTATATTGAATAGACATTTATTAAGAACTCATTTGTACAAAGTGTCAAATTTTTAAAAATAAATAAATTTCGTAGAACTTTATACGTAGCGAAAATTAAGAAGTATTTATCAAAAAAAAGGAAAAAATACTAAGATTTTCTCTGCATTTTGCAACAGACAGAGTAGTTTTGAATTTATAGTTACAGAAAATAAGCGACAGGAAAGTATATGTGTTCGCAGTTAGCTCCCAAGAGCATCATTTTTAAACACATTAATGTTTACAAAAAATAGGAGTTTAAACTTCAATTGGCGTATTCAATTTTGTTATAGTATACTTGATATGAAAGAGTAAACATTGTCAGAAGAAAGATTATCTACATAAAAAAAATCGTTATTATGGTAAGTCGTCAATTGTTTCATATTAAGCCTGATTCTTTTCTCTGCCAGCCACCGACGGTACTTTAAATTTGTTTGTATCGTAAATGGATCTAATTGCTTTTGTAACCATTTATATTACAAATAATTTTCGATAAAATAATAGTGATGATTTTATATTAAGAACCGCCTGAAATAATTTTGTACATATTTGATTATTTTTCCTTTATGTTATATTTTACAAAATATAATCTTTGTGATACGGAAATTCATAAAATATAACATTATTTTTCAATTTTGTAGATATTTGATTATTTTTTTATATTATTTTTTACATAGCATAATTTTCGTGGGAGTGAAAACAAAAAAAAATTGCTTTTACAATTTGGATTTATATTTTCAGTATTTATGGTAATATTATCGAGTTAACAATTTATGATATTGAATATTCACCAAAATTATTTGGAAAAGGTTTGCGTGCCTTTCAAAATAAATTTTCATAAATACACCTGGATGTCCTAAAACTAGTTTTTATAAAAATATGTTTGTATATTCTTATAGATAAATGAAGATTTTGAGTACATCACGTGCAATATTAAAAATCATTTAAGTTATTATATTGCGTTGGATTTACAGTACCGTAACACATTCAATGGGACGTGCTAGGTATTTGATGCTTATGCTTTTGGAAATCCATTAAATCGATTCTATTACGCAATATTTAGGTCGAGTAATCTGAGATGATCTGTTTAAAAATGGCTGTTTTATGTATAAAAATTATCTAATTTAAACCTACTTAAACCATTTTAAACCGTCTTTAGAAAAGGGGAGCTTCTCAATTCAAACCGTATATTTTTAAATAAACTACAAATAAATTTAATGACGTATTTGTGAATTTTTACGGAAAATCTTCTCAAGTCAATCATAATATGAAAGTATAATCAAGTAAGTTATATTATTATTTTTATTATAACTTGGAAACAAATATATAACTCCATGAAATACGTGTAGTTGTGGAAATACCTATCCATATCATTTCTTTATCTATTCATAGATACAGTATTTAAACATCCGTCAATAAACTATAAATCTTTATAATTTCATAGCACTGTGTATGCTCATAATTTTAATCGCAGTCCTTTAGTTTCTAAAATTATAGATATGAAACTATAGAAATGATGTACATTAAATAATTTAAATACACTATTGTTACACGTAAAATGGAGGTAAATATTTCGTGGACAAGATTGTTCGAATGAAATTGAATTTCCACAAAACACTTTTTGGTTAACATTTTTTTAAATAGTTTGTGTTCTCCTGCTTCAGTAAAAAATTTATTTAAAATAAAAAATATATATGGAAACAACCGTGGAGGTTACGTGTATTTAATACGTTCATTTTAAATATATATGGAAACAACCGTGGAGGTTACGCGTATTTAACACGTTCATTTTAAATTATTTCAGGTGTATTGTAGGAATGAATTTCGTTTGAGGTATTGATAGGAAACTTTACGTTTACGAAGTTTTTGACGCGTACGTAACGGTTTTTTGCTATCATTTTATATACAAAATATAAACAAGTTTTTTTCTGCAAACAAAACAGAAGTAATCTAAATCAGTAATATGTATGTAAAACTAAAGAAAAATTCAAAAGTGACAGTCGTTCTCCCGTACACCAATCATCAAAAACTGCCTTACATTGAAATATACTTTATGAAAGCGATTTATGTTCCAATTTTCATTTATGAATAAACATCTTTAACATTTTGATTACACACGTTATTTTTTCAATTTTACCCCGTATTTATATTAATATATCAATTATTAATTTATACTACTTTCACACATGTATCCAAATAATACTTTAAAAAATTATATACTTATATCTACAGCTAAAAACTGCAAAAGATAATCGCCTTAAAATTAAATATAAGCTTATCTCAGGACGATAAAGGTAGGCAGATATAATAGCAATGTTAGTAAAAGTTACTTCCATATAGTGCATTCGACAATGACTAAAATTTAATCTGAAAAGTAATTTATTTTTGGTTACAGGAAGTAATTGCATTTCAAGTTGTACTCAAGTAAGTGGAGTTCATCAAGTTAAACCTTTAATTTTACTTCACGTTTACCGTTGGTCTGCAAATTCTAAAGAAAAAATTATAAAGCTATGGGTGGACTTATGCTGCTTAAGACTTTAAAGGAAATTCAAAAAATGCTAATCAGTACATCTTACGTCGACCTTATTTAATGAAATAACATTAATTTATTTAGTCATGCTTAATTACTTAATTTAATTCGTAACATTAGCTATGATAAAGGTGAATATTTTTAATATTAGAAAATTACATAATACACGTGCCCCTCTACACATCTTTATATGATATTTTACACGATCAATTAATACGCGTTAGTGTAATAATGGTTTTTAAAGATGTATATAAAAATTAATATCCTGCGAATAGAATGGGCAGCGAATAAAGGCATTCACGCATACGTTGTATACGTGTATACCTTACAAAAATAACAAATACTTTATTTTTGCACGCTTGCTATATCGTTAAAATATCCAAAATTTTTTTTTCGGCAATCATTTGTCCGATACGCTTCAAATTTATAACAACTCCCATATGTCCTGTATAAAAGCGTTGAAATGAAATTGACTTCAAAAATATATGTTAAATAGTTCTAGATATTACCTCCAAATGTTTGAAAATTTTTCCAAAAATTAAGGCTCCCTTTCTTCAATGAAATTGCTAGTGAAAATTATAAAAACGTGTTAGGAAAAGTTTACATCAAGTTAACCCTAAAATTAGTGATGATTCAAAATTTCAGTTTTTGGGGTATTTATGTATATCTAATTCTGTAAACGACATCTTAGGCAATATATTTACATTACTCTATGTATAAATATATACATCTAGAATCTACTAAACCTCGTAGCATGAGTTCTGTTGAATTTAACAGGTTTTCTTATATATCAGTTTTTGCAAAATATTGGACAACAAAGTGACGTGCAGTGACAATAATGTACAAAATATATGAAATATATATATATATATATATATGTATATTTAATTTGAAATTCTTGCTAAGCTAAATCAAGGAGAATTAAATATGCAAATGGAAAAGTATTTTCTACATATTGAACAAGGCGACTTAACATATTGAAACAATTGAATCGTTCTCAAATTAATTTTTTATATATAAATACGTGAAGAGACCTTTCTAGACATATTGTGCACACGGAGGAGATTGACATTTGGCACAGTTAAAGTTTATATGAAGAAGGAATACAATAAACTAAAATTTATGTATAATATATCTATATACGTATTAACACCTAATGAGAAAAGTTTGCTTTCTAAGCATATTGCGCACACAAAAGAGTATAAGATTTGGCATAGTTAAAATTTATAAAGAGAAGGAGTATAGAAAACTAAAATTTATATATAATATGAGTACAACATATTACAAGATTTATTGCTTACGTTCAGCAATAAAATACTCATTGTTTACGTATATACTGTCAATGTCACACATAATAATTTGTGCTCAAGCAAGCTACAGAGTAGAGATTGTCGCCAAAGAATTTTGAAATGACAGAGTAACTGGTTGAGTTTCGAGCTGTAAATTTTGTGTGATTTCAAATGTTTCTTTTTCAATAGTCCGTGGAATATACGCCAAAGCAAAACAGAGTCTATTTTATATTTAGTGAAATGGATATCTTTGTTATTAATATTAAATTTCAAATCCCATAATTTTTGAAGAGAATTAAGGCAACCACACATTTGTTTCATCTATTGATACATTCTAGTTTATTTCTATATCCCAGATACAATTAATGTAACCAAACAGCGCATTGAGAAATCAATAATCTCTAACTTTAAGATTTTCATTTACCATATCTCTACATATTTTTACAATCTCTCTTTGTCTTATTTTGTCATCTCGTATTATAATCTTGTAGGGGAAAGTCCTTCAGTACAGGATGGCATCTAGAAAAGACTAGCTGCTAATTTCAGCTTTCTATAATTAATAACACTGAGATAATTATCACCTTTTATGTAATATGGTCTCACAAGTATATGCCCCGCGCGGCGGCGACCTGTCGCGGCAGGTTTACTGTCAGTACGATGATTTTTGTTGAGTATTGTCAAAAAGTTCTGTGGGTGATTATTGGAATTAAGAGAATGAATTGGAAAAAAGTTAGATCTGGTGCATATTCACTATTTATATAACTATTAAATTATGTTCTGTGATTAAACCTAACATTTTATTCCATTCCTATAGTATCAATAACAAAATTGTCCTGCAGTATTAGCCACTGTTTAAAGCCATTTTCAAAAATTTCGTTTTCTTGTAGGTGCACAAAAATTCCAGATATTGAAAGTGATGAGGAGACAGAGAAATAGAAGAACATCTAGACAGGAGTCAATAGCATAAAACCGTAAATAAGGGGTTAAATAAAAAAAAATGGGTTAATTAAGAAGCAAAAGAAAGAATTACCTGTCTGTTTAAAACCATTAAATTATTTGTCAATGCTTTAACGTGTCTTGTCAATGCTTTTTCATGTTAAGGTGAGAAAATGTTGTGAAAATAACCCATAACTGTCTTAATGGACATATTTTATAATTTTTATAACACCATTTAATATAGTTCTTGGTACCTGATAACGATCTGCGGCCTGGCACGCACCAATTTTTTTTATTTAACCCCTTATTTACGGTTTTATGCTATTGACAGGACCTAGATGTTCTTCTATTTCTTGTCTCCTCATCACTTTCAATATCTGGAATTTTTGCGCACCTACAAGAAAACGAAATTTTTGAAAATGGCTTTAAACAGTGGCTAATACTGCAGGACAATTTTGTTATTGATACCGCCGCCGCGCGGGGCATATACTTTTGAGACCATATTACATAAAAGGTGATAATTATCTCAGTGTTATTAATTATAGAAAGCTGAAATTAGCAGTTAGTCTTTTCTAGATGCCATCCTGTACTGAAGGACTTTCCCCTACAAGATTATAATACGAGATGACAAAATAAGACAAAGAGAGATTGTAAAAATATGTAGAGATATGGTTAATGAAAATCTTAAAGTTAGAGATTATTGATTTCTCAATGCGCTGTTTGGTTACATTAATTGTATCTGGGATATAGAAATAAACTAGAATGTATCAATAGATGAAACAAATGTGTGGTTGCCTTAATTCTCTTCAAAAATTATGGGATTTGAAATTTAATATTAATAACAAAGATATCCATTTCACTAAATGTAAAATAGACTCTGTTTTGCTTTGGCGTATATTCCACGGACTATCGAAAAAGAAACATTTGAAATCACACAAAATTTACAGCTCGAAACTCAACCAGTTACTCCGTCATTTCAAAATTCTTTGGCGACAATCCCTACTCTGTAGCTTGCTTGAGCACAAATTATTATGTGTGACATTGACAGTATATACGTAAACAATGAGTATTTTATTGCTGAACGTAAGCAATAAATCTTGTAATATGTTGTACTCATATTATATATAAATTTTAGTTTTCTATACTCCTTCTCTTTATAAACTTTAACTATGCCAAATCTTATACTCTTTTGTGTGCGCAATATGCTTAGAAAGCAAACTTTTCTCATTAGGTGTTAATACGTATATAGATATATTATACATAAATTTTAGTTTATTGTATTCCTTCTTCATATAAACTTTAACTGTGCCAAATGTCAATCTCCTCCGTGTGCACAATATGTCTAGAAAGGTCTCTTCACGTATTTATATATAAAAAATTAATTTGAGAACGATTCAATTGTTTCAATATGTTAAGTCGCCTTGTTCAATATGTAGAAAATACTTTTCCATTTGCATATTTAATTCTCCTTGATTTAGCTTAGCAAGAATTTCAAATTAAATATACACATATATATATATTTTTTTTTTCATATATTTTGTACATTATTGTCACTGCACGTCACTTTGTTGTCCAATATTTTGCAAAAACTGACATATAAGAAAACCTGTTAAATTCAACAGAACTCATGCTACGAGGTTTAGTAGATTCTAGATGTATATATTTATACATAGAGTAATGTAAATATATTGCCTAAGATGTCGTTTACAGAATTAGATATACATAAATACCCAAAAATTGAAATTTTGAATCATCACTAATTTTAGGGTTAACTTGATGTAAACTTTTCCTAACACTTTTTTATAATTTTCACTAGCAATTTCATTGAAGAAAGGGAGCCTTAATTTTTGGAAAAATTTTCAAACATTTGGAGGTAATATCTAGAACTATTTAACATATATTTTTGAAGTCAATTTCATTTCAATGCTTTTATACAGGACATATGGGAGTCATTATAAATTTGAAGCGTATCGGACAAATGATTTCCGAAAAAAAAATTTTGGATATTTTAACGATATAGCAAGCGTGCAAAAATAAAGTATTTGTTATTTTTGTAAGGTATACACGTATACAACGTATGCGTGAATGCCTTTATTCGCTGCCCATTCTATTCGCTGGATATTAATTTTTATATACATCTTTAAAAACCATTATTACACTAACGCGTATTAATTGATCGTGTAAAATATCATATAAAGATGTGTAGAGGGGCACGTGTATTATGTAATTTTCTAATATTAAAAATATTCACCTTTATCATAGCTAATGCTACGAATTAAATTAAATAATTAAGCATGACTAAATAAATTAATGTTATTTCATTAAATAAGGTCGACGTAAGATGTACTGATTAGCATTTTTTGAATTTCCTTTAAAGTCTTAAGCAGCATAAGTCCATCCATAGCTTTATAATTTTTTCTTTAGAATTTGCAGACCAACGGTAAACGTGAAGTAAAATTAAAGGTTTAACTTGATGAACTCCACTTACTTGAGTACAACTTGAAATGCAATTACTTCCTGTAACCAAAAATAAATTACTTTTCAGATTAAATTTTGGTCGTTGTCGAATGCACTATATAGAAGTAACTTTTACTAATATTGCTTTTATATCTGCCTACTTTTATCATACTGAGATAAGCTTATATTTAATTTTAAGGCAATTATCTTTTGCAGTTTTTAGCGGTAGATATAAGTATATAATTTTTTAAAGTATTAATTGGATACATGTGTGAAAGTAGTATAAATTAATAATTGATATATTAATATAAATACGGGGTAAAATTGAAAAAATAACGTGTGTAATCAAAATGTTAAACATGTTTATTCATAAATAAAAATTGGAACATAAATCGCTTTCATAAAGTATATTTCAATGTAAGGCAGTTTCTGACGATTGGTGTACGGGAGAACGACTGTCACTTTTGAATTTTTCTTTACTTTTACATAAATATTACTGATTTAGATTACTTCTGTTTTGTTTGCAGACAAAAACCTGTTTATATCTTGTATATATAATGATAGGAAAAAACAGTTATGTACGCGTCAAAAACTTCGTAAACGTAAAGTTTCCTATCAATACCTCAAACGAAATTCATTCCTACAATACACCTGAAATAATTTAAAATGAACGTATTAAATACGCGTAACCTCCACGGTTGTTTCCATATATATTTTTTATTTTAAATAAATTTTTACTGAAACAGTAGAACTAACTATTTAAAAAATTTTAAGAATTAAAATTTTAAAAAGTGTTTTGTGGAAATTCAATTTCATTCGAACAATCTTGTCCACGATATATTTATCTCCGTTTTACGTGTAACAATACTGTATTTAAATTATTGAATGTACATTATTTCTATAGTTTCATATCTATAATTTTAGAAACTAAAGGACTGCGATTAAAATTATGAGACTGTGTATGCTATGAGATTATAAAGATTTATAGTTTATTAACGGATGTTTAAATACTGCATCTATGAATAGATAAAGAAATGAATTGAATAGGTATTTCCACAACTACACGTATTTCATGCAGTTATATATTTGTTTCCAAGTTATAATAGTAATAATAATATAACTTACTTGATTATACTCTCATATTATGATTGACTTGAGAAGATTTTCTGTAAAAAGTCACAAATACGTCATTAAATTTATTTGCAGTTTATTTAAAAATATACGGTTTAAATTGAGAAGCTCCCCTTTTCTAAAGACGGTTTAAAATGGTTTAAGTAGGTTTAAATTAGATCATTTTTATACATAAAACAGCCATTTTTAAACAGATCATCTCAGATTACTCGACCTAAATATTGCGTAATAAATAATCTCACTAAGCCAAGTTTCTGCCTTGAGTTTAAAATTGGTCGCAGGCCATCAATTTTAATTACAACCTTTCCTTGTAAGATTTATATCCATATTTTGAAGGAGTCAATTTTTAATTTTTGTTTAGTATTTAATAAAATGCAGTTATAGATATTAATATTATTAATATTCCTAGTAATTTCTAATGTAAATACCGGTCGGAAGTCATATGGGTCAATATATTTTGTTTGCTCGTATATAATTACTTTATAATAAATAATATTAGTCTTTTCTGTTATTGCAATGAGATTCAAAACGTAGTTTTTAGTACCAATATTGTGTGTATTATTACATTTCAAACGGCGCATTTTTTGCCAAATATTGAGGTTTCGTTTCCGTTTGTATGGGCAATGAAATCGTAGAGCTGATTTGTTGCTTATATAGTTTCATTATTTGTATGTCTTGTCACTTTTATTTTGAACAGGAATTTGAACATTCTAATTATTATTTTTGAATATAAAAAATATAATGGTACTATGATAATATTGACACATAATTTAATTTTTTTTTAAAGTGTATAATTTTATGAACATTTGGTAATAATTTATGCAATGGAGATTTTTTCAAATTCTTAGTCCGCTAAAGAGGCCATTGTGAAATTTTTATCTTAGGTTCTATTTCTCAAAAAGAAAAATACTAACATTTCATTACAGTGACTCTATCGTTTGTATATTTTTGGATTACGTGCCTATTTATTTAATAATTATTTTGCTCTTTCCAATGTGGAAAAAGGAATGATGCGAGTAGTAAGGCCAAACAAAGAAGTTTAGTGTTACAATAATAGAAAAGAAGGTTGGTCCCTAAAATTTTTATGAGAATTTTCTAACTATATTAAATTGAATTCCAAACTATTTCACAATTAAATGAAACTACGTGATGTAATATTATTTCTACTTCCTTTAATTTCTTTACCACGACCTAGGTTTCGTTGTATTACAACATCTGCAGGTGGGATATTAGCAAAGCATATTTCTTTGCTAATATCCCACTTTCCTCTTTGCTAACATAATCTTTGCAAATATTTTTTTTGCTAATATCCCACCTGAAGATGTTGTAATACAACGAAACCTAGATCGTGGTGAAGAAATTAAAGAAAGTAGAAATAATACTACATCATGTAGTTTCATTTAATTGTGAATAATGAATTTCTACAATATTAACGCCAAATATATTCAATATCCAAACTTTCTCATAAACCATAATTTTTTTTAGTACGCTCGTTTTAATTAAGAAGAAAACAAAATTGAATTTCATAATTCTGGACAATTTTAGTTAATACATTTATAGTTTCTTCTTTTTGGTGATGGCAACGAATTTTAAGTTTATTGTTTGCCATGTTTAATTAGTACTACGCAAGTATTTAAATGGCGTGCTGCTTATTAGGTACAAAAGCCTTAAATGCACTCTCCCGGGTTTAACTATTACACCTTGAATAGTTTTTATGGCACATTTTTTGTACATTCTACACGTAACAACATAAAATTATTGAAGGTTCAGTGTCACAATGTAGCTGTAATTCTTACCACTTTTAATTGCCAGAGGTCAAGAGGTGGACATAAATTTTTTTCAAAATTCTCATATTCTTGAATCTCGAAGATAGAAATAATTCTCATATTTGTGAATATCAGGCTGAGATAGAAAAAGGAGACGAATAGATATCATTTTATCTTAATAGCTATAGCTCTTTAAATGTGACGAAGGGAATATTATTTAACTCATAGCACCATTTTATTTAATGTAATTGTACAGTGAGAAATAAAGAATATGTTTATTATTTATATAGAGATTCTGTGCGAGAAACCAAATATATTTTAAGCATATTTCTGAAAAAAAATTATTTGTTGAAATCGCAATTATTAGTTTTTTTAGATACGGTGGAGAATTATTGTACAGTTGATTAACAGTTTCTATTAAAATTAATACACCGAGTCTCTTATTACAATAATTGAAAGGTTTTTTGCACAATCTGCTGTATACTTGCATACAGCTACTACATAGAAAGTCGATTATTCATACAGGTAATTCTGAACATCAAAACTTAATATATTTGAAGAAAGTTTTTGTAAAAACAATTTTATTATTGAAACTGCAAATTTGTCAGTAACTTTTTCAGAAACGGTCTCAATTTTTTTTCTATTTCCTTAACGTTGTCTCGCAGTTTGAGGCACAGAAACACCTGTATGAATAATGGATGCGTTCTTTGTTACGCGGATTTGAATCGTAGATCTCAATAGTTTTCGTTACATTCTGTTTATAATTTGACATGTGTAGAGTATTCTAGTTATACAATTTTTAGTTAATATAGTTGGTGTTGTACAATTATTTATAGATTAGTGCTGTAATCTGGAATATATCACACTTGTTACGGGTGTTCTGTGTGATCTGTTACGATTCTCTGTTGGGAATAGTAGCAATACTTTTTAATTTAAATATAATGGAATATTTTTTGGATATTGACTTATTCCAAAATTAAAATGATATGATTTGAATATGTAGTTTGTGCGAATCTATCTCCAATTATGTGACGCAAACTAGATATTCGTTAAGGTATATATGTGATATACATTTAATATTTTTTTATATTGCTGTTTAATGAAATTTCTAATTTTTATACATATTCTGTAAAAATAATTACTTATAAACCCTATATCTTATAATCCCTTTGTTAAGGAAGATCTTTATATTCTCTTCAATTATGTTGACAGTGAGCAATTTAGCACACTAATGTCATTAACCTATGTTATTCTTTTACTTGGAAATATATAATAAGTTGAAAGGAGTAAATTAAAGGAGAAATAGACGATAATGATCGTTGATTTAATCATATTGGAATGATTAGGTATAATGAATAAAACGTAAAATATTTTGTTAATAATTTTTTCACTGATGTTTTCATGAATTATTGTCGGAAAGCAAATCTAGGAAATGTGTACTGTTAATTTTTCTAACTATGACTTCCGTTTCTTTCAATATTTCTAAGCATCAATTGCACATGTATCTTAGTTTTTACTTTCTTGTAAGGAAGAATAGATATGAATATTAACTTTACGTTAAACCTCTTTTGTCCATCGCCCTTTTTTCAAAGTAATCGGCGATTTTTGTAAAATGCATCGTATTTATTAGTTTTGCGTTGGGACATGTGACGTTATGTGGTCGTTGATTTTCCATAGTTTAAATGCATTTATCATATTTAATTGTTTAATGAAAACCATAATTATGAGATATAAGGAAGAATTGCTAATGTCATAAATTGAAAATAGTTATCTTTTGAGAGTGAAATATGAAAGGTTATTGCCTTTTGCGGAGTTCTGACATTTTATTTTTTCTAAAGTGGGTTTAAGCACAATATTTTGGATTTAGCATATTATTAGAGTTTATTGACTGAATTTTTTTTGCAGTGGTAAGAACCATTAAAATATTTATCGGAGAATTTCAGGGGTGGTAAATTTGATAAAAAGAAACTATCGCTGAACAAATTGTGTTCATGATTTTTTTATCAATTCAATGTATTTAATTATTAATTTAATAAATAAAACAATTTTTCACCATTCAGCTGATCAAGAAAAAAGTATAGCAAACATCGCATTATTGTACATCTTTAACAAACTCTTCACGATTTTTATTTTAGTTATCTTTTTTCAAAATTAACATGTTAATGTTAAATATGTTAAAAGTAGGAAACTATTTGTAGCTCGTGGATACAAATAGTTTACTACTTTTTTTTTGGCGTGGACTCATTTATAGCCGGGCACGTTATGAATGGTTCGTTTATAAAAATGTCTTAATGTGAAAGTTCTAGCTTAACGTTTAGCGTAATTTATTTTGGAATCGATTTTGATTATATCATAGTATATTTATATGTTAAATTAATATACGGTTCAATAAACGATCATGCTTTCTTAGCAAAATATTGTGTTATACGAACTCAAAATATTTCTTTTAACAATTCCATTTTGCAAATTGTTTTTTTAAAGGCATGAACGAGAGTGATTAGAAAGCTAAAGATACATGAGATATCGGTAATAAGTAACGTAATATTGTTGTAGATTACAATGAAGTAGTGATAAGGGCAGATGGTGAAGTCTCATATATCCGTTCTTTTGTCATAGTAATTTTTCTCAGTAACCGTTTGCATAGTTAACGTAGTGATAATACACAATAACCGGCAAATATTTTAGTATTAACCTGTAAAATATATACATAGACATTTCCGATGGGTAAAATGAAATAATATTTTTTTTAAGTTCTTATATCGCATAGGATTAAAAGAACAAATTAGAGTAATTCCAAAACTGTTTTATGTAAAATAGTTTTACGAATACTATTGAAAATGTTGACAAAAAATACATTCTCTCTGGATACAAAGTTCTCCAAAACTATTTAAGTCAAAATCATGATAAAAGACCGTTTCTAGAATTTAACCTAAAGTTCACTCGTATATTTTAGCGATGATTCTAAATCTTATAGATTTTGAGACGTCCATGATATTTTTACGCATATAAAATATATAGTTAACAATTTATTTTCGTAATGAAAAAATAATGTAAATATTTGTAAACATATAATTAGGAGTACTACGTTCATACCTAAGCATGTACAGAACCTTCCTCGTGCAAGTTCTGCTACATTTATATATTGTTACGCGTTATAAAAATGCATTATGTATACATAAGCTATTAACAATAATGAATAAATTGCGTAATATACGATTTGGAAAGCGTTCATAATATGTAATTTTTGGTGAAATATATTATTACAAATACACTTACGTTAAATTGCAAAACTTAATATCTGTCTTTGGAGCTGAATATTGGTAACAAAGCAGGACAATAAAATTAATAATGAGTCCTGTATATTCAAGCTCTTTTCACCTGACAAAAATAGAATCAGATTTTTTAATTTTCAAAGGTCATAATGCACGCGACTTTTTAAATGTCACCGATAAATCTGTAATCGATATACGATTGGCAAAATTATTTCTAACCATTACGTTTATAAGCTCCGCCTGTGTAAATACATAAGTATATAAGTAATTTAGAGAATTTATGGAGCTAAAACAATAAAGTGTGTTTGTCAGCAGTTCAAAATCCTTAGTCAGAATGATACAACAGTTAAAAGGTAACTTTTTACGAAAATTTAAAAGGCCAGATTTTTACGAAACCAATTCCATGTTTTTCTCTTTAACCGTCTGTCCTTGTTTTTTTTTCTTCTTCTAAGTTCTTTGGTTCATCATAAACTGTATTAAGGTCGTCTATAATTACCCAAATATAGATATAAGCAAAAAATAATAAGGCAAGTGAAAATTAACGATGAATCAAAAAATATGAAAATTAATGATACTATGTAAAAATTACTCAAATAGTTATAAATTCTGTTATTCGGTCTCTGTATATTGTAAGATAATAACAAAAAAATCTGTTATGAAATGAGCAAAATAAATTGTTGATAAAACACCAATTATTTGCAAGTTGTATATAATTAATTGTTTTAAACATAAAAAATGAATGGTTATGAAAACATAAATTTTATGATTTGTTGTTAAATTGTCTGTTAAAAAGATTTTTTTGCCCAGAGAATGAAGAAAATTTTGCTCTCCCTTTCAACATTACAATATTTTCTTCTTTGTCTAAGTTTAGGTATCATAGTTATATTTTTCTGACGTGTAATTAGTTAATGAAATTATTAATTTGTTAATATCCTAGCTGTAAAATTTCAAACAGTTACCTATTGGTACCGAGGAACCCCATTTTTAATTTTGTCTTTTTAACATCGGTATTTTTATTAATATTTAAAAAAACTGATTCCTATCACGTATCACAAAAAGATAACACTTTTAAATATTATAAAATAAGATATCTATAATTATGTAGATATTTTTTTTTTATAGTTTACTGATTATATAAATTTATTCTGCAGTTTGGTACCATTTTGTATAAATGGTATCAAATATCAAAATGAAGTTGGTCGCCGAGCTTTATCTTGTGTAACAAAAACAATAGTAATGCAAACATCGACATTCTCGTTCAATCTATACTTTGTCTTCAATGTTCCTGAATTTTTTCAGATTTATTTAGTGAAACTATCAGTGAAAGTTTCTCATTCGTACATATTTTTGAACATTTCTTTGGGAAAGAGTTAAAAAATTACATAAAAAACTAACTTTATCTTTTCAACTTGGGCTTTCACAAGCTTCGTGTGATATTATGCGATAGTCTTGAAAATTATTTTTGAAACTTGCCATTCCGTTCTTGTATTTATGCCGAATTTTATAATACATTAAACAGTCTTTCAGTTAAATGCTTGGGATGGACGTATGGATGACCACCCAAATGTTTTACCTTGACAATTGCATATTTTCTTGTCGTTACTACTCCAAATTTACTGACTAGTTTCTCAAACGAGCAAACAAACAGGGTCTATTACTAAATGTGGAAGAATGTAGCTAAAATTATTTATAATAGTGATTTTAAACATACCAATCTGAAATATTATAATAAGATTTATTATGATCTTTTAGAACAAATAAAGAAGTATATAAATAAATAAAAATATGTTGATAATCCATATCCCATTACATAAATTCTGAACAAATTACTTTCTAAATTGTCATAGGAAGACTGTTGCTAATATGAGCAATAGACACTATATAAATACTTCATATTTTTTTTATAAATTCACAAACAATCGATTCATATGATTCCAACAATGCAGCCATAACATAGACCTAACGTTAAAGCAAACGGAAACAAAGCAACTCGTTCGACAGTGAAAAACGACTTGCAAGATAAATCTTCGATTATGCAGTTACCGTCATGTAAATAGTTCGGATTTCATTTCTCGATTTCACTCGATGCAAGCGATCGAGAATCCTGTCACGTTCGGGATATTCGTTGAGGGTAATGTTGCCTCTCTCTAGATAGAAGTACAATCAGAAGTTAAACTTGTTCGCAAATTCATCCCGTGTATCGTGCACTTATGGCAACAGCGTGCTAGTTGACTAGGACTGAATGATTCAGTTAACTTGTTCAAGTTTTCGGTCTAGCCTTTTCAATCGGGTCATGAAAAATTATATTTGATATTTCTTGCACTCGTATTTAAATATATTTATATGTTTGTGGACAAAGTACAAAATCTATTTGATTTTTGGCATTATGTACCTGAATTTTGATGAAACTTTTCGTATTATTTGTAAACCGCTAAATAAGAAAACCACGTTGTGAAAAATTATGATAAAATACAAATCCAAAATCAAATATCCTTAAATCTAGTTATGTTTATTTGCTAATACCATAAAAAAATTAATTAATTTATATTCAATCACCCAAAATAAACTTTTCTTTGACGACCTTTTACTGCTTTTTTCATATTATACCCATATAATTACTATGTTGGAAGTTTCAAAACCACAATATTATTTAGCTTTACAAAGGTATATCCATAGCAAATTATTTTTGTAAAAGATTTATCATTATTAAATATTTAGACACATAATTTGATTCACATTATAAGGAGAGAACAATTTTATATAGTAAGTGTCAACAATTTAAAAAAAGCTAGAAAATTAAAGGCGGAATTGTTGCTGCTAATGGAGCTTTCTATGCACTAAAAACCTTCCCAGGTCAAAATTTATTTCTTACAATCAAAATTCCAGATATACCAAGAAAACAAAAATTCTTATTATACAAAGCCTTCATTAAACCAGTGTTGATCTATGGCTCTGAAACAAGGACATTGACAAAATCAGATGAGGCCCATTAGGTTCTTGTTTAACGAAAAGTTTTAAGATCAATTATTAGAGGAATAAAGGAAAATGATGTTTGGATAAGGAGATACAATTCAGAAACATATAAATTTTACAAAGACCCAGATGTCATAAAAATTATTAAAATTAATGGCCGAAATTGGGCTGCTCATTCGAATGGAGGATTCAAACCCTCTCAAAAAATGTTTTTGGCTAAACCGCAAGGACAAAGAAAAACCTAATGTGAGATTAAAAAAATGCGGCGGAAAAGGATTTGGGGGTGCTGAAGGTACGTCACTGGAGATCAGTTATCACACAAAGCGCTACATGGAAGTAATTTCAATGGAAAGTCTTGGCCCACTTTGGGCTGCTGAACTACTGATGATGATGAAAGCCCATACGAAAATGCCGTGGCACTGGTCCATTGGGCGGTTACATTGATTAAAGCGGTTTGTGAGATATTCTTTTTCTGTTGTAGTAATTGCTTCAGTACCGTAATTATGATCTTCCTTAATAGCCCTCGTCGATTAGGTCGTGTTTTGTTGCTTCGAAATATTATGGTTTTCTGGTTTACTCGTTGTTCTAAATCATTCGTCTTGAAAACATATTCGATGCATTAACATGATGACATTAATGCATCCTTTACATTTTTAAGATTAATTAAGAAGATAATAACAAGAAAATAACATGGTTTTTCTTATGGACGGGCTAATTTTTGGTACTTTTCTTTTAATCTACGTAATCTTGTTCTATCGCTCACCTGCTCTTATACTAAAATGGGTAAGCTCTATTTGTAAACCAAAATACATTATTCAGCAATGCACGATCTGTTTTTCTCAGGGTCATAACATTTCAGTATTATTAGTTTAATACAGTTTTTGTTCGCTTATAAGTAGACGTTTATCTAATAAAGTAATATGTTTGCATAATTTGGAAGAGTAACCATATTGCATACTATACGTTTTGATGTAACGTATAATATAGGGAATATCTATTAGCCATTCTTCACAAAAGTATGCGCAAACTTGTAAATATAGCTTTTTGAATACATTCGTAAATAAATAAACGTTGCTACAAGTTTTCAGCTTTAGTGAAAATGCCATGCAACATTCATTAATATAGATTTTATATTACAGCTTTTGTGATATTTTTTGGTAATTTTCTAATTTCAAGACTTAAAAAAGTGGTAAACGAACTGATGTAAATGACCTTATCGGAAGATTTCTAAACTTTCTAGTTCAGTTGTTTTTCTTTTACGGGATAATTTGGATTTTTTAAAAATAAAACCTTCAACATTTCTTGGCCAATAATAAAAAATTATGTCACAAATAATTTAAACCTATACGCAGATTTCAAAAGCGCTGTTTTTCTTCAATGCTGCTTTTCTTCAGCCTGTATCGGCTGACATAATCGGACTGAGAAATATATTTTTCTTCCAAACTATAAGGTTTGAAAATCTGCCATAATTTATATACATGAAATGTGTTTTCAATGAAAAATAATATCTTTTTTCATTAAGAATTTAGAAACAAGTTTGTACAATAACTTAAACCCGCGATAAAT
The DNA here is from genome assembly GCA_039881145.1 of Druceiella hillmani. NCBI lineage: Eukaryota > Metazoa > Arthropoda > Insecta > Lepidoptera > Hepialidae > Druceiella > Druceiella hillmani. The sequence goes on along the minus strand of JAYKKI010000054.1, from coordinate 11,005,308 downwards.
AAGCGTGAATCGGACATTCACACTTATTTATGTTTATAAACGTTTTCATAATTTTCGAAAAATAGCCACTCATAGGCAGACAGGTGCAGTAATTGGTTTTTATTATTTTCGAATTTAGGACTTATTACTTGGTATCGTCTACTTTTACTCGACCAAGTGAGCAAGATATGTGACAACAGTTTTTAGGTCACTAAATAAATTGTAAAATTTATTTAGTTTTATAAAAATCGTGGTTGTCTAATATGGTTATCAACTCGGAAATATTTTTCATATGTAACTAACCATAGTTGATAATTTAATTATTAGCTGACTACCGAATAACCAATACATTATCCTATTCTCACCGATCAGTATTTAGATATTTGTTTTGATTATTCCGCCTCATATCGTATCTCAAACATAATTCGATAATTCTCGGGAAGTTAGTTCTCTTAGGTATAATTTGTCTAATTTACCGATAAAAATACAAGTTTTGGAAATAGAAAGAAAGCCATTATTTAACCTTGGTTGTGGTATCGAAGTTGATGTAACAATTATATTTATTTTTGAAAGGTTACTAAATTTTTAGTAAAATAGGTAAATAATTATTTTTTATACAAAAATGAAACGGTCCGACGAAATTTACACATATTCATTAATTTTCATATGACGTTAAATAAACTATTTTATTAGATATGATTGAACTTATTAAACATTCTCCTTTGAAAGGAATAAGTATAACATTTGAAAAATTGCGTCCATAAGACAAATTAATAAAAACGGAGCAATAATTACCAGACTATGATACATGACATAATGATGTTTCGTAAATATCAAAATCACCAAAGTAGAGTATTTGTATATAAGAAGGAAGGATACAATTTGCACCGATTTTGAAACAGATTCATGAGTGGGAAAATTCTCGACTATACAACAAATTATTCATGTAAGAAAATTCCATAAAATCTTACATATAATTGATTATGAGTTCAATTTTTTGGTACTTGCATGGTCAATGCTTAGTTTATTCATAATTAAGTTTAAAATAGATCAAAAGTGGTTGTATGCTACTGAATCTGTCATTCAGTCATTATCGAATATTTATTTCATTGAAAAATTTTGCATGAAGATGTGAAGAAAGTGCATACATATCTAAAACGAAAGAAAGCGTGAAAAATTGAGAGTTGGATAAAATAAACAGAAGAAACTTATATTTTGTAAAAATTGTAACAACAATCTTTACACATTTCAGAAAATCTCATTTCAATTTCTAATTCTTGCACTCCTTGTATATATAAAAATATACAGTTTCGATGTAGATAGTTCTGGTTTCTTTTGAATAACTACTAAAGGTTTACTAAGTTTTATTAGTACTACTAAGTTTTATTTTGTTAGTAAAAAAATGTGTAATTTCTAAAATATTTATATATCTTATAGAACCAGAGAGATAACTTGATTATTACGTGAAATGTCTTCTGTAACATATAGCTTTTCAAATTAGTTGTAGATACGAAATAAAATGAGAATAATGAATAAAATACTTCTGAACGTAAGAAACATTCATACATACAATACATTTCGTGTTTAACGTAGAATGAAAATTGTTTAATAAATTGACATTGGCAATTATTTTGTAATATTTTTAACATCACTGCCTCAAATGCGATTCACTCATTATTTAGGTGGCTAATTAGTATGTAAATAATAAGAGAATCGCATTTGAGGCAATTATCTTTACAATAATACGTAATTTTGACTTGAAAAAAAAACACCGAGATTAAATATATTTGGCATTAATTTTGTAGAAATTCATTATTCACAATAAAACGAAAATACGTGATCTAGTATTATTTCTACTTTCTTTAAGTTCTTTACTACAAACTAGGTTTCGTTGTATTACAATATCTTCAGGTGGGCTATTAGCAAAAATATTTGCTGGTATGGTATGCTATATAAATAAAATTCTTGTAAAACAACAAGGCGATAATTGTTAGCAATTGCATGTATTTTGACGTCTATTTATCGCCGATAAATTTTATATGAAACGGCATGAGTATTTAAGATAAATCAAAAATGACTTAATAATCTTAAAATAATATATCCGGAATCACAACAGGAGAAGAAATGCGAAACGTTAGACGAAACCAAACAACAATACCTCTTAGTGAACGCCGAGATAATGAATAATAGCTTCCGAGGCAAATCTTCTATTATACAGCACCCGGCAGGATTCTGCTTCGAAAACAATCGGATTTTATTTGGTGGTTTCGTTAAGGCAAAAAGAGATCAGAAGTCGCATCACGTTCGGAACATTCGTCGAGGATAATGTAGCCTTGCCCTAGATTGCAACGCAATCAGAAGTTATGTTGGTTTTTGTTCCTGACCCCTGTGCGTCGCGCACTTTTGGCGTCAGTTTATTCATTGAGGCTGTGAGGTTTCAAGTTGCATGTAAAAGTTTGTTTTAAGTGATTTTTGTCATACACACGGTATTGTGATAGTATATAAATTGAATTTGAGGAAAATGAATAAAAAAACATAAATCACAACAAAATTAAAATATTACAGTACAGTACGCCTACGTTGAAAATGGTATTGTTAGAAGCCTTCAAACTAATGGTTGATTCGCTGAGATATTGAGATATAAATGTGTCATATGGGTATATACGTAAATGAGTATTAAAGTGAAGTTAAAACATGTAATATTCATATCTAAAGGAAGGTAGAGATCTAAGTATTTGTCGCAATTTTTATAAATTTCAGCTGGTTATCAACATGTCATTGCGTATTCATTTTATTTTCATTTGTTATATGATATATTAAATTTTAAATAATTGTCAATTAAAATGTTGATATTTTTTAAACTTTTCAAAGACATACCATTATATGGATTGCAGTTTCCTCACATAGATACGCTTTTATAATGAGTATAGATTCCAATTTTTTTGTAATTAAATATTTTTCTAATACATTTTTTTGCAATTCAAATATAACTTTCGCTTGTGCTATATATAGGAATACAACGCTAATAATAAATTATAATTTCAACTACTTAAAAAAAGCGTTAAATTTCGATTCTCTTAGGTCCGTACTTAAAAATAATAAGACAGATATATGATATAGTCGACTACATGCTTGTTACTTCTTCACAGAAATATTAAATAGAGATAGTACATTACATAGAATTATGTTGTCTTTTTCCTATACCTACTGAATTATGATTCCTATCATTCGATCAGTATTCATTAAGCATTGTAACAATACCATTTTAAAGATTATTATTACGAAATCTATATAGATTAATGTACTTCTTCAGGTGGGATATTAGCAATCTTTGTGAATAATGAATTTCTCCAAAATTAACGCCAAATATATTCAATATTAATTATATGCTAAAATAAAATAAGTCATCATATTTCCTCATGTATATATAAACTTTGAAAACGGCTATTTGAAAGCTTCCAAAATCATGTGATGTGAAAATGCCTCTCAGTTCCGTCACGCTACAATAGTTAATTGATTAGAGCTTATAAAGTTTTTAAGTAATTCTTCCCTTTGTTTTAAATATATAAACAAATAATGTTCCATGAATGAAAAACATTTTCAAGTCAGGTCGTTTTCATAATAAATAATTTTGAAGAAGGTTCATAACGAGAACCCCTTTTTGCTAGTTTGATTGACTTTTATATCTGATTTATGTACGGTTAACGTTTGTAGGGTACCATAGACACAAATCATTGAATGATATCTGAGTTCTTTTTTTTAAAGGATTGTCCTTATCGGTTTAAGGATAATAATTTGGGGAGTGGTACCATAAATGCATGCTTCTACCGTAAAGTATTTAGTAATGATTACATATTCCTTATTTAATACAAGAACTTGTGTTACAAACTTTTTCTAAGACTCTTGATAGGTTGGGTCAGGCGTATGATATCACAGGACGCGACCTGATGTTTGAGCGCGAAAATAAAAAACGCGCCTATAATTTGAGTTTAATTTTATTAATAAATAACCAACTTTATAATTTCTTTTTCTTTACTTTCTGTTAACAACAATGTATTTATAAAATAATATAAATTAAGTAAGGAAAATCATGAAAATATACATTGCTGTCTAATATTTTTTACGATTTAAAGTAATAAACAATGATAATACAAATATAACATTTCATAAGCATATCGTGGACAACAGAAAATAGCCATTATTTATTCGCTTATGGTGGACAGCATAAAATTTTGGTCCATTATCCGTGCCTCTGTATGATATTGTCAACGATAAGTACATTAATATATATAGATTTCGTAATAATAATCTTTAAAATGGTATTGTTACAATGCTTAATGAATACTGATCGAATGATAGGAATCATAATTCAGTAGGTATAGGAGAAAGACAACGTAATTCTATGTAATGTACTACCTCTATTTAATATTTCGGTGAAGAAGTAACAAGCATGTAGTCGACTATATCATATATCTGTCTTATTATTTTTAAGTACGGACCTAAGAGAATCGAAATTTAACGCTTTTTTCAAGTAGTCGAAATTACAATTTATTATTAGTGTAGTATTCCTATATATAGCACAAACGAAACTTATTTTTGAATTGCAATAAAACTAATTACAAAAATATTTAAATACAAAAAAATTGGAATCTATACTCATTATAAAAGCATATATATGTGAGGAAACTTCAATCCATATAATTGTATGTCTTTTAAAAGTTTAAAAAATATCAACATTTTAATTGACAATTATTTAAAATTTAATATATCATATAACAAATGAAAATAAAATGAATACGCAATGACATATTGATAACCAGCTGAAATTTATAAAAATTGCGACAAATACTTAGATCTCTACCTTCCTTTAGATATGAATATTACATGTTTTAACTTCACTTTAATACTCATTTACGTATATACCCATATGACACATTTATATCTCAATATCTAAGCGAATCAACCATTAGTTTGAAGACTTCTAACTATACCATTTTCAACGTAGGCGTGCTGTACTGTAATATTTTAATTTTGTTGTGATTTATGTTTTTTTACTCATTTTGCTCAAATTCAATTTACATACTTACTATCACGATACCGTGTGTATGACAAAAATGACTCAAAACAAACTTTTACATGCAACTTGAAACCTCACAGCCTCAATGAATAAACTGACGCCAAAAGTGCACGACGCACAGGGGTCAAGAACAAAAACCAACATAACTTCTGATTGCGTTGCAATCTAGGGCAAGGCTACATTATCCTCGACGAATGTTCCGAACGTGATGCGACTTCTGATCCCTTTTTGTCTTAACGAAATCACCAAATAAAATCCGATTGTTTTCGAAGCAGAATCCTGCCGGGTGCTGTATAATAGAAGATTTGCCTCGGAAGCTATTCTTCATTATCTCGGCGTTCACTAAGAGGTATTGTTGTTTGGTTTCGTCTAACGTTTCGCATTTCTTCTCCTGTTGTGATTCCGGATATATTACTTTAAGATTATTAAGTCATTTTTGATACATCTTAAATATTCAGGCTGTTTCTTATAATATTTATCGGCGATAAATAGACGTCAAAATACATGCAATTGCTAACAATTACCGCCTTGTTGTTTTACAAGAATTGTATTTGTACAGTATACCATACCAGCAAATATTTTTGCTAATAGCCCACCTGAAGATATTGTAATACAACGAAACCTAGGTTGTGGTAAAGAACTTAAAGAAAGTAGAAATAATACTAGATCACGTATTTTCGTTTATTTGTGAATAATGAATTTCTACAAAATTAACGCCAAATATATTAAATCTTGGTGTTTTTTTTCCAAGTCAAAATTACGTATCGTTGTAAAGATAATTACCTCAAATGCGATTCTCTTATTATTTACATACTAATTAGCCACCTAAATAATGAGTGAATTACATTTGAGGCGGTGATGTTAAAAATATTACAAAATAATTGCCAATGTCAATTTATTAAACAATTTTCATTCTACGTTAAACACGAAAAAAATAGTTATATGTTTCTTGTGTTCAGAAGTATTTTATTCATTATTTTCATTTTATTTCGTATCTACAACTAATTTAAAAAGCTATATGTTACAGAAGACATTTCACGTACTAATCAAGTAATCTCTCTGGTTCTATAAGATATATAAATATTTTAGAAATTACACATTTTTTTACTAACAAAATAAAACATAGTAGTACTAATAAAACTTTAGTAAACTTTTAGTAGTTATTCAAAAGAAACCAGAACTATCTACATCGAAACTATTTATTTTTATATATACAAGGAGTGCAAGAATTTGAAATGAGATTTTCTGAAATGTGTAAACGTAAATTGTTGTTACAATTTTTACAAAATATAGGTTTCTTCTGTTTATTTTATCCAATTCTCAATTTTTCACGCTTTCTTTCGTTTTAGATATGTATGCACTTTCTTCACATTTTTATGCAAAATTTTTCAATGAAATAAGTATTCGATAATGACTGAATGACAGATTCAGTAACATACAACCACTTTTGATCTATTGTAAACTGAATTATGAATAAACTAAGCATTGACCATGTAAGTACCAAAAATTGAACTCATAATCAATTATATGAACTCATAATCATTTTATGGAATTTTCTTATATCAATAATTTGTTGTATAGTCGACAATTTTCCCACTCTTACTGGATATTATGAATCTGTTTCAAAATCGGTGCAAATTTTATCCTTCCTTCTATATGTCATACAAATACTCTACTTTGGTGATTTTTATATTTACAAATCATCTGGCAATGCGTCTGGTAATTATTCAGAATCGTCTGGTAATTATTGCTCCGTTTTTATTAATTTGTCTTATGTACGCACTTGTTCAAATGATGTATTTATCCTTTTCAAAGGAGAATGTTTAATAAGTTCAATCATATCTAATAAAATAGTTTATTTAACGTCATATGAAAATAAATGTATATGTGCAAATTTCGTCGGACCGTTTCATTTTTGTATAAAAAATAATTATTAACCCATTTTACTAAAAATTTAGTAATCTTTTAAAAATAAATATAATTGTTACATCAACTTCTTTACCACAACCTAGGTTAAATAATGGCTTTCTTTCTATTTCCAAAACTTGTATTTTTATCGGTAAATTAGACAAATTATACCTAAGAGAACTAACTTCCCGAGAATTATCGAATTATGTTTGAGATACGATATGAGGCGGAATAATCAAAACAAATATCTAAATACTGATCGGTGAGAATAGGATAATGTATTGGTTATTCGGTAGTCAGCTAATAATTAAATTATCAACTATGGTTAGTTACATATGAAAAATATTTCCGAGTTGATAACCATATTAGACAACCACGACTTTTATAAAACTAAATAAATTTTACAATTTATTTAGTGATCTTAAAACTGTTGTCACATATCTTGCTCACTTGGTCGAGTAAAAATAGACGATATCAAGTAATAAGTCCTAAATTTTAAAATAATAAAAACCAAGTACTGCACCCGTCTATGAATTGCTATTTTTCGAAAATTATGAAAACGTTTATAAACATAAATAAGTGTGAATGTCCGATTCACGCTTATTTATCGCGCGTTTGAGTTATTGTACAAACTTGTTTCTAAATTCTTAATACAGATATACATTCTTGGTTGACATTGCTAAATGTTGCCTCGTATGGTAGTTTACACTCAGTAGAGTCGTTTAGGTTATATCTGAGAGCTATAATGTTTGCAACAACATCCTTTGCAATTCGGCCGTGTAACATTGCGTCGTAAGTATGAAAAGTTTTCTCTGTGAAGTAATGAAGAAATATGTGGTCAATTATTTTAAAATCGTAAGAGAAAGATTATTTTCAATTGTTGTGAAAACGAAGCGATATTTTCTTTTTTCTTCGGCGATGAAATAAAGTCACATATTGGACAGTGTTCAAATATTGCTGCGATTCATATTAATAATAAGAAATTAGTGTTAATTCTAAATCGTGTCAATATTGAAGAATTAACTTTTTTAAAATAGTGCATTACAAACTTATTGAAACATACCATCGCTCCTTTTTATTCATTTTTAAATGGTCCTCTTTAGTGACAATACGTTTTAAATTACGAGCAGTTTTTCTTTTCTCATTCATACTTTTAATTTTAAATGAAAATTATGAAGGAACATTAATATCTAATATATGTAAATAGTAAATAAAAAATAAGATACAAGGGGTATGGAGAATATTCAACCATACGAAATTTTCATTGAAATGAGGCAACATGTGAATCAAATTTAAAATATAACATAGTCACAATTTAATATCACAACAGTCAACTTTGTGTTTTGTCACAAATATAATTGAACGATATTGAAGCAATGGCATTAAATTTATTTGAATTATAACAGAAAAGAGTAAGTTTTAGAATCTAAGAAGTCAAGCAATGTAACCACATTAATACATTAAGGTGGCAACCATGTTTATCTATTGCATACGCGTAGTCTGCAACTTTCCATTGTATGAAAAGAAAACTATTTTTTTGTTTTATTCTTGACATTCTGAAATACTTTTTCTATTATAAGGAAACAAGGTACTATTTACGGCTCAAATAGAATGACCTGTGTTATCCGGTTCCAATTCACATTGTTCTTATTTAGCTGCCACAGGGCGCAAGTTTAAAATTCTTGGTGTTATAAGTAAAGGACGATGCAAATTTCCAAACTCAAAAATTTTGTTGCATTGTTAGTTTTGATAAGCACTATCAATTAAAAAACGTCAACGGGAAATAGATAGTGTCATTTAGAGATTATAAGCTTTTGAAAGAGCATTCGTACGTATATACGAACTTATGTACATACCCACTGACTCCTTTGCACTTTTTCACTAACATTCCTTTGAAAACATTCTTTTTACTTTATTTTGATCGACATTTTCCGGAATTCTAACGCAATACGCACAGTACGTCCATGTTCGTTATGACTTTTGTATACTAAAAGATTGAATGACTAAAAAGGAATGAAAAAGAAATTGTCCTGGAAGTCAATGGGCCCTAGAACCAGAGGAAGAAAAAAGAAGCAATGTATAAAGCTTATTAGTACATTATCTAATAATATCTTTAATCGCATTTAGATATTAACTTTGGAAGGAAGCCATACTAAATTGGCAATTAATGTTATAATATTGATTGTAATGAAAATTGCAGGTGTTGTTATGGTAATAAAATATTAAATATGAACCAAATACTCAAGTCACCTAGAATAATTACAGTTCGTAAATGTCAACATTTGTCAACACATCTATTAAGATTTAAATGTACACAAATGGAAATATTTCTAAATTTCTAATATTCATATTTGATGTAACGTGCTATTCTAACTTCAGTCCATATTTTTTTTCGTGCGCTCACCTAACGCTGCCTAAATGAACATACACTCTATTGCGTGCAAAAAAATATTTCAAATAAATTTGCTTGTTAATTAATCATAAAACTTGACTTAATAGATGTAAGTATCATATTATCAATTCAATATGGAAATTAAGAAGAAATCTGTAATAAAAGAGGACGGTTTCCGTGGAGAGCAAAGTCGGTCGACTAAAACTTCGATGAGTACAAAATACACATTCAATTCGCAAAAGTTCGTCTATTTATTTAAAAAGAGGTAAGAAAATGCAAATAGAGATAGGAAGTAGAAAACGGTTAGTGTGTAGTCGGAGCCTTACGAATCCATTAATATACCTGTGATGAACACGTTCGCTATTTTTGCCGCTGATTGCCGTGGCGAGTAGACGACGTCGAGCTCCATGCTTGCGCACTCCGCGAATTCATGAGAAATTGTCGATTTGCCTATGTAATATAGCAACGTGTTACTGTGAGTTCACGTGTACTGGTTAGCGAGAGTCGGTAAGCGCAATGGTATATTAACTGTCGATTCACCCGGTTATTTGGGGTTAGTTTGTCGTAGACGAACGGCGCAGTATCGACATACGTTCTGTATCGACGGCAAAATATTTTGTTTTTCAGAATAATTTTCTTCACATCTTCATTATTTCATTGGTGGTAAAGTGCAATTATAATTTCATAACACCAAAGAGTAAGAATGTAAGTAGAAATGAATGGTAAATTTGAGAAAAAAATATGATTGTGGGAATATCAATTGATTCTGTCATAATCGATTTCAAATAAAACAAGTTTGAAGTTATTTTTACGTTTTCGTTTTTCTGGGTAAACATTTTTCAACCAGAGTAATACGACAGTCATGTTAAAAAATCTTATTCTTCAAAACTATTATATTAGGGAGTGGGGAAGTGACGGAATTTATAGCACGTTACTTTGAAGCTTAACATGTCACAAACGAGGATAACAAATTTAAATAATCGGTCAATGGAATTTTAGTTTGAAAGATCTATCCAAATAAATCCCAAATTATTTATAAAAAATTATTCAATGGGTAGACAAATTTGAAAACTAAGACGAAAACAAAGACGGACGAACGGACATGATAAAACAATAAATTATCGTTTCCACGGTAACCTTACTATAATTCTGTAAATGAAATAAAAAAAATAAAATTTTAAAGCAAAAATAATCTATTACAGATTATTAAAACTTTATTGTAGTCAATAATTCTGATGGACACATTGAAGCGACGGATTTTTCAATACACATTTATCATATTTCACGTGACGATAATCAGTGAAAACAATACCACCGGCAACGTGCTGTCAATATTGTGAGGCGGCCCGATGTTCAGTCTGTTATTTTCGATCACGCATTGATGACCAAAAATAAAATAATTGACAATGGCTGACATACGTTTCCGGTGTCCCTAGCCACTACTCGGATGTTAACCGTTGCATATTTGATTAGATTTCGATATTTAAATATTTTTTAATTTATGGCTTTATGACGGAAGGCTTTGAGTTTCGTCTCTTTGGAAACAAATTCTTCATGTTACATTACATTATATTCAGGAGAATATGGGAAACGGGAATTTATAGCATCTCTAAATGTGGAATAGGCGGTTAATGTTTTGTATTCAAGTTTTTAATCTGCGATTTAAAATATTTATTTGGTAGATCAAATTGTGTACAGATTAAGATACAGGCAGAAAAAATTATGTCGTAAGTGTATATTTCAAGTTTGATATTAATCGATATTTCTTCTTTTGTAAATAAATATTAAAAATATTTACTTAGAAAGAAGGGAACATTCCTGATTATTGTTACAGAGAAAAAAGGGTTGTTATAAAGAAAATAACATATTGTGCGTCCAATCGAATCTGAGGTCATTAATCAACGAAAAATATTGACTATGTCATTAAAAATATTATTGACATGTTTTACACATAATAAAATTAAGTCCATGATTATAACTTAACAACCTAATACAATTCACTACCTACAATTATGATGTGTAAATTCTTATTGTGAAATTTATAAATCAATGCTTGAAGGAAAAACTTCTTATCCTTTTTAAACATATAGCCCGCACGAAGGAATGTAATATGACATAAACAAAGCTAAAATTTAAATATAAAGGGTTTTACAAAGGCGTTAAATTATATATTACAAATATATTAAAAGTTTCATTATTTACGTTCAACAATAAAACATTTATTGTTTACGTTCATACTGTCAATTTCAACAATCTGTAGTCAAACAGTCGCATAGTGTAGAGATTATCGCCAAAGAATTTCAAAATATCAGATTGACTGAATAAGTATTTAGCTGTGAATTCAAATGTTACCTTTTTAGTAGTCTCTGGAGCGTACGGTGAGGCGAGAAGCGTTCATTTTATATTTGGTGTAATCCATATCTGATTTGATATTTTAGTGATATTGTTTCATATATACCTCTTGCAAAAGGAAAATTGTCTAGCAGCAATCTGAGTTGACTTAGGTACTCTCACTAACTTATTAGGGTTTTCAACGAAGTGTACCGCTATTTACAGTTAATTAGGTATAATAAAAATACGTTCAGAATGAATTATTAACGAGTTAAATTTTACGTGTAAAATTGTCTTAACTAAATAAGATTTTACCTACATTAAATTCAGTTGCCTATAACACATCGGTTACTTATAATAATAAGTAGCTGTCATTGTATTAAATAATATCAATACAATGGCAGCTTTTTATTAATGTGAGATAATATTACCTCAAACATAGCATTAGGTAATATTATAAAGTTTCAGAAGTTTCTGAATTTGTGTCAACATGACTGATGTGAAACAGGTACATTTGTGTATACATCTCGTTTATATTTCCGTTTACCTTGATTAAAAATAGACAGTAAACGCGCTGAATTAATATATAGTAAGAGAGTAATTTGTAAGAAATTTAAAATGTCACTGATAATCCATTACATATCAACTTAGTAAATTGCAAATTTGTACTTAACCTTAAGAAATTAATAACTTTAATTAAGTGTAATTTGAAAATTAAATATTTAAATCTTTTAAATCTTTGAAGTAAACTAATCCGTTTAGTGCTAAAAGTAGAACTATGTATAAGTAGGTATTGACAAGTTTGGGTATTGGTAAGAATGAAATAAAAAATTCGATGTATTTATTTTTCTAATATTTAAATAAACACGTTACTTATGACTGAAAACAAGAAAAATTAAAAATATTTTGACAAATTTAAAAACCAAATTTTAAGTGAGTCGTTATTTTGAAAAATAGGTCATTAAATATTTTGTTCGTTTTGATATTTTGAATTTAGAAAGATATGTTAGTTTAGATAAGAAATTTATCATCAATTATATGTTATACAGGATTATCAACTCTACTGAAAATCTTTTAAAATCAAGCGTTTCGTGTATTAGGAGTTCACCCTCTATTTTCTAGGAATACCCAATAATAAAATAACCATGTCGGTTCGTCAGCTGCAGTATCACAGTTTCTATATTAATAGAAATATCCGTCTGTATTTTCTACATGGCCTTAAATTAAAAACTTAAGTTAATATTAGGCGATATATTAAAAAAAGATAAAATTAATGCATCTCCCCTATATGTGAATTGCGAATAAATTGTTTTATGTGCCACAAGCCTTAGAGAGTGGTTTAAATCTGTTTCGAAAAGGAACGAGGTTTTATTAATTTTTAAGTCAAGTTTGGAAATATTAACTTTCAAAGTGACATGGGACATCGATTCTTCCTTCTCTTTGTGTGTTTAAAAAATCTGAAAATAAATTCAGTAATAGTATTTTATGAGAACTTTTTATTAATAGTATTGTTCTAACTGGTATCAATATAATCAGTAAATATAAACAATTATGCGGTCCTATATTGTGCATTTTCTGGTTCTCACTTGGAATAATCTGAAAAGATTAATACGTAAAATGAAATAATTCAGAAAATATAATAAAAATATAATAATTCTGAAAAACATATGCAGAGTAAAAGGATTTGGGAATTAATAGACACATTTCTTTCAGTTTACCATGGAAGCTACATTCGTACTAAATACGCTTTTTCCTGAAAAGTGAAAAATCTATCGAATTTTGTTTTCCGGAAATAAATCCCTGATTTTTGTCTACTAGGGTCTATCAGCAAATAACTGCCTTATTGTTAATGTAATCCATACAAGTTTAACATTTTTTTTCTAATACACTCTGATTGCTTATTAGAGTTATACATTACTTTTTGCAGACTGGTATAAAGTCGTTAAGTAACAAAACTTTACTTAATTTCTTCTTGGAATCCATTAAATTGTATTATAATTTATACTCGTGTTTACTTACTACTGGGATATATATTATATATCACTTTGATGAAGTTACAAATCGATAAGTTAAGTTATAATTAGGTAACGCACCTTAAAAGAAATCACAGCGACTACTACTTCGAACTAAAATCTAAGATCAATTTGAACTTTCCGAAGCACTTTAGCCGGCACAACGAACGAAAGAAAGACCTTCTAGAAACCGTGATTAAATACTTAGAACTTGTATTTGGCTTCTGGAAGTTAGAAGAATTGAAAACTTTTTAACTTTTGTGATCGCGAAATTCTAATTCTACGTCTTCATTTATTACCATTTAAAATTTTGTAAACGCTTTCAAGGCGACTTTAAGAAAATGTTTAAAGTGAATGCGTAATGAGAAGAAATCTTTAGTATTAATTTAATGAGATTATTGAGTGCAACCGAGAATAACCTAATTGCTGTAACCGAGAATAACAAAAAGAAAAATTGAAGACATCTGAGATATTATTTATCGTCTAAATCACTTTCTGCACAAATTAACATTAATAACAATTCGTTTCCAAAATTTTAATTGTTTGTGCTTTTGTGACTATAACATCGAAGCATCTATCTCATTAAAAAATGTGAAGAGCACCTAGCTTTTGAGAATCTTCGTGATATTGTCATCTTTTATCTTAAATATCTCTATCAAAGAGTGATAAATTATAAATTGACTCTCTTTTCACATATCTTTTTACTGCATTGTAGAATCTAGATACATATAAAAACTAGGTCAATTCGGATAGATTGATTAAAAGTTGAAACATATTTATGTCATCCTTAACGAATTAAGGTAGGATCGCAGACTGCGTCTTCTACTTCATACATAATTTACAGTTACGTATTATATATATAGTTACGCATTACATGTTTTCCTTTTTGAAATGAGATGTATTGATCAATTTAAACAATTTGAATTTTGGAAGTTCTACGTATTTCTTTACAAATATGTACGTCCTTATCATCGTCAAGTGCTTACTTATTTTTTAAAAACTGTTTTGAAAGTATCTACTCAAATTCTCGATTGCGGCATTTAATGCAATAAACTCTGAATATAATTTTACTGCAATATAGGTGAACTCTGAATATAATATTTCTATCTTGTGATGTTTAAAATATATGAAAGGTGAGGATAAAAAAGACTTACTGGAGTGTAACTTTTTCAATAACGGTCTAGAATAGGAAGACCAATGAAACAGATCTTTATCGATAGAAATTATGTTAATGCGAGATCATCTATAATACGTTTCGAAATAAATAAGTTTAGTAACGAAAATATTGCAATTATTAACGTGTAAAAAATTAATTTTACATTAAAATGTTTATTCTTTTTTAATTAATCTAAAATTTTGTTAATGAAAATTAGCTGATTGAATGTTGAACTGGAAGTGATTAATGTTGCTTAGATACGGCAATAAAATTCTACTACTTCAAGTAAGTGATTCCAAATAACAAAGAAAAAAGTGTGTGATCTTGTGAAAAAAGTGAGGGCTTTTTGAGATGACAATAAAAAATTAATGTAATGACAATTATGTCAAAAATGATAATATTCTTTCGGTACCGTATTCCTAATAGACTAGCTTTTTTCCTATTTTTCCCCGGTATATCTTTTAATTAACCCTGAGGTGCTAAATTTTCTCTGTATAAATGTTAAAAAAACTTTAGAAAAAAATATAAATCATGTATTTTTGGATTATAATGTTAATTTTATTTGGATGTTGTAACCTCATTTCCTTTTAGTTTCTCATTTTTCTCTTAAATTTACCTGCAAAATTAAAATCCAATAAGTATTTTGTATATTACCTTTATTTTATGCATTATTTTTTATAAATCTGCTTAATTTTAAATTAACTTTTTTCCAATTATTGCACGGAACACTCCAAATATAATACATCTTTTTTCAGTCACATTACATTTACCAACTATCGACTTAATATTTAGTTTATTTTGGCATTATAACATTAAAAGAAAATGATGTCGATGAGAAATTTGAATCAATATGAGTATCAAGGATTTTTTGACAAATATAATACTTTTGGCTTCAACATAAATATAAGTTACTTGCATGATCGTGGATAAAATATTATAACCATTTTTTTGCAAATACTTCTTTCGAAGTTTTCTACTCTTAGTTAATTTAGTGCTCAAATTTTGGAGTATCACTTCGGAAGTTATGCAAAGATATCCAATTATCATCTCTAGTCAAAACATCAACCCTTTTCCTTCAGTGTTTGAAACGTCAATAAAATTTTTCCTAATGTTTTATTATGTTATTTTTATTCCATCTTCAGAGAATTTGGAATCTATCATGAACAATATTTCCTCAAAATCTTTTAACATTATATAAAACAACTTATTTAATGTAATTGACATTTCCAAGAAATAACGTGATTAATAATCCTTGTACACGTAATTTGATATTAGAGTTGCGTAGCTTTCATATTCACTTCGGAGACAATGCCCTCGAAAACTTAATTATGCAGTTCACCTCATATGTTTTGTCTTCAAGTAATCTGATTCGATACCATGCTATTGTTTGAGAAGTAGAATTATAGAGACATCAAGAGGCATGTCACATGTACGCGTATGTCGGGAAGGACAGGACATTATTATCGTGATTTGTGCACTTGTGGTGCCTGTATGGCCTACAGGTCCTTTAGATAGCCTTTAGTTAGTTAAATATGAATCATTTATAATTTTTCTTCACAATAAAATGTAGTATTGCTTGGTTTTGTTAATGGAAGAAAATAGTCGAGGAGGCCATTCCAGCTCGACTATTTTCTTAAGTGATTTAAAGTTTGTGAAAATATATCTATGTAAAACTTGGAAGAGTATTTTTGAATAATTGTTGCTTTTTTGTTTTCTATTTTACAATCAAGTTATTTTAATTTGTGAATCGTTATAAACTATGCTGAATGAATCCCTTAAATGAATTCTATACTTAAGGTGATATAGATAAGTTTATTTTGATACTGGGAATTTTAGAACGTTAATAATTTTTTAAAACTATTTAAATATTTAAAAAACATTTTCAAGATTATATGATTGCTTCTATTCGGAAATAGAAACTGAAATATTTTAAAAACTGTTTAAAATATTTGGAAATAGAATTTAAATAATCTTGAGCATATTGAAAGAAAACATCAATATAATCATAAACGTAAAATGTCCAAAGGGAGCTTTATTAAACTACCCACAACTTGGTGGAGTCAACATAATAATTCTTTGCCTTAATCTTTTAATCTCAAAGTTTTCAAAAAGGTTTTATTACTGACTTACAAATATAAACAAATCATCACACTATTCAGAGAAGTTTACTTGTGACTGGTAGACAGGTCCAACGTACAACAAACAAAAAAAATAAATTCATTCAAATTCGATTACCGCAGTTGATATACTCGTATATGTTCTATAACTCCAGACAAGTACACCAAAATGATATTTATATATGGTTTCGCGTTCACGAACAAGTATTCGGTACATTCTTTTCATGTAATATTTTGTCGTTAAACTTATATAATAGTGAAATAAAATTATTAAGTGAAAAAAAATAGTTGCGATTGAAACTCGTTACATACTCGTCCCATGCCTATAGATAGGTACGTGAATGCATTGATATAAATTTATGGCTTGACGTTGAGGAATATTCAATAGTCATATGTTTGTGTAAATGTCTTGTCGTTTAACTTATATAACATTGAATTAATATTATTGAAGTGCGATTTTGATTCGATTACCGCATAATATAAACTCATTCCATACCTGCAGATGGCTTATCACTTGATATAAATATACGGGTTGAAGTCAAGGAATATTCATCTTTTATATTTTTTTCTTGTAATGTTTTTTCGTCTAACTGATGTATTAGTAAAATAAAACAATTAAAGTGCGATTTCGATTCCAATTTTTCAGATCACATACAAGGTCCATACTTTTAGGGAGTAACATCATAATAAAGATAATGAGATTTGGTTTGAGGTTGAGTAATATTAATTCGCTGTGTTTTCTTCTTGTTCTATAATTTTTTATTTTGATTTACCTGATATGATAGTGAAATAAAATTATTGCCTCTGGTTTCCTCAGTATTGCAATGCAATCATAAATGTAGGTGTAGGTCATTTTATTTCTGAGAGGTTAGATGTATACAAATTTACTACTAGTCAAAGGATTTTATTTTTGGGATTATATTTTTTAGAAATTCTTGGATTATGTCTACTTAAATTTAAATTTTGTTGAGAGAATAACTACACACAAACCTAAAATTTAATATTTATAAATAAAATTAAATAAATCGTGGGACCGACTGGCTAATTAGGGTTAATTAACAAACTTTACGATTTAAGTGAAAGTTTTGCTTTCTCATTTACCTTACATAAATGTATAAATCATGATTAGTTAATTAAAACTTAATATGAATAGTATTTTCTGTGATATTCTATGCAAAAAATTGCAAATAAATATTTATTACATCCAGAAAAGCATATTTAAAATGTTATTTTTTAACATTTTGTACACCAGGAAATATTAAAATTATCTGAAACTTGCTGTTTAACATTAGAAACATGAAACATATAAAAAATTAAAAACAATATATAATTTTAAAATTATAATCCTTCTATTTTGAGATTTTAATATAATTGTATTATTTCAATATTTCTGTGTCTCTAAACGAAAAAAGCGGAGACCCTTGTAATGTCACTGACCCATCCACCGTTTGCCCGCTTATTCCAGCCGTTTTTCTATTGTAATAGATATTGAGATGTGATTCGTCTCAATATTTTTAATAAAAAAAAAAATAAAAAAAGGGTTTCAAAAAATTTGGAAAATACTTAATTTTTTCTTCCTTTCCATTTTTCAGAATAATAGGCCGAACAATCCATGATCAGGAACGTCATGAGGAAAAATATTTGTTTGAATAATTGTGTTAGATTTAATTTTTTAAATACTTTCAAGTTTTAATTACCTTGCTTGTAAATAAAAACTTCGGTTTTCTGACAACAATGGGAAAACTGTTGATCTATACTCATATTGATTTTATCAAATCAATAGTAAATTGCAAATAGCAATTTTGAAGATTTATTATTTTTTAATATCAAATTGCAAATAGCCAAATTGCAGTGTAATGAAGGATAAATTGTAATCTCTAATTTCCAATCGTCTAATTAGAACATTGCTAGAAATATGTTTTAAAAATTCGAAAAATAGAAAATATTCACTTTATTTGTGCAAAGTTTTACCCAGAATTCTTGGATTATATTCCTACTAGAATTGGTACACATTTAAGTTGCGATGATTGATGCGTATTTCCAAAAAAAAACTGATAGGTACGAATGTAGTAGTACGACGGTTATATCGTATAAAATTGGGTAAATATGAAAGTCGGAACATGTAAAGTTACGAATTATGTGCTTTATTAAATATATAATTTATTTAACATGCGTAAAAATAACGCGAAATTAATTTAAAATTCTTTCCGGTTAACTCCCAGGGACCCTAAATTCTTTCCGGTAATTCTTTCCGGTTAACTCCCAGGGACCCTTTTTTGGTATAGTTTTAATAACAATAATTTTCAAAATATGGTAGTGGGAGAATTAGGGCGCTGACTGAAATTAATTTTTTCCTCATATTTTCAGTGTATTTTTATTGTTTTTGAGATCCTACCTTTTTTCAAACGATGCCTCATATTAAACATGGCAATTAATGAAATATTTTGAATACTTAACCCTAGAACCGTACCTTGGGGACAAATTAAAAAAAATTGTTTAAATCGTTTATAACTTATTTTCTATATGACGGTTTATATCGCGGGTCCGTGTATCTACGTGGGACGGGGAGACGCGTGGATATTTCAGTCGGACAGTGGTTCAGCTGGCAAATGGACGTGGTACGCTCCTTGTTGGGGTACTCTGGTGATTTGGTAAAGGTTTGCATGACAACTTATTTAAATATTTTACACAGAAATTTGTTAAATAGTGTAGGTTTTTTTGGTCTCTTCAAAAGTTATTTGTTTTGTTACATGTTTTTTTAAATTTTCTTTTTGGCTACTAGTTTATTCTATTTTTTCAGATGCTTTCACGACGTATTTTACACGACAATGAAATTGAGAACATCCTTTTAGATGCGAAAGATGGAGAAGATCTTGTTCTATGCGAGGCGTTAGAAGTTGAACCGGATGAAATAATTAAGGATTTTCGCTTTGAAGAGGATTTAAGAGCAGTTCATATTCTAGATGCTTTAGAGGTAGGGTCACTTCAGGATTCGGATGAAGAACTTGAAGAATCTTCGCAGTTGTGTGCTAGTGCCTCACCGGTCACTCTTCCAGATGTGTTGCGCGGTAGAGGCAGAAAAACGTAAAAAAAATCTGAAAAATTTATGTGTATATTATCCTCATTCGGCTCGAACCCCACAGAGGAATATTGTATTCCATCCTCCATGTAACAAAGGCCCAGCTAAATTTATTACTATTGCATTTGAAAGTTTGCAATTATTTTTTACACATGAGTTTTGGGGAATTTAGTGTCTAACATGAATCAAGAGATTGATTTTGTTCCATCGAGCACGCGACCTTCGTTTGCTCGAGATACGATTAATATAACGGAATTGAAGCCTTTTTTGGATTATACTGCTTGGCTGGTGTGCTGAAAATAAATCAATTAAATGCAGGTATTACTTATTTTTGGTCGATTACGAGAAAGAAAATATTTGCATTTTTAACAAATTGTCACCGATTTGATGATCGTTCGACAATAGGTGAGAGAAGACAGGTAAATAAATTCGCTCTTATAAAAGAAATGTTTGTTCATCTAGTTGAGACTTCAAAGAACCTGTATTCCTCTTTCACCTGCACTACCATAGATGAACAGTCGATCGGAATTAGGGGGAGGTGTCCATTCCGTATGTACATCGCTTCAAAGCCAGATAAGCTGTTAATGTTTTGTGATGCTAAAACGTAATACATGATTAATAGTATAATATACACAGGAAAAGATTCCACTCCTAGAGGAATACCCATTGCTGAGTATTATGCGTTTGAGCTGTCAACTATTCATAATACTAACCGGAATATAACATACGATAATTGGTTTATCATACGATAATTGGTTCATGTCTACACCTGTCGGTCAAAAACTACTATGTTACAATGTCACTGCAGTTGGAACCCTAAAAAGAAAAGAAAACAGAAACACCTACTCATTTTACTGAAATAAAAGATCGCGACCTGAATACATCAATGTTTGCTTTTCATGATGAACTCATTTTGCTTTCATATGTTTCTCCAAAGTTTAATAAAGTAAAAAAGAAAAAGTCTCCATGCTTTCCACCATTTGTGACGTCAACAGCGTTTAGTGCAAAACTCGCTGCTGGGGCCTTTGTGGCTTTTATGGAATACTAAATATCATTGGGATCAATTCCATAATATTGTTACATTTATCAAATGCCCCTAATATACAAGATTTTATGAATAGATGCGCTTACCTGAAGACTCTCGCTTTTGATCTCATAAAACCCCACCTGGAAGAAATATTTGAATACTTAAATTTGCCAACGTCCCTACAAATAAGTTTGGAGATATACTAGGAAAAATACAACTAATGGATATATTAGAAAAAAAAAATTCAAATACAAAATCTGTAAGGTGTTCTATCTGCCCAAGTTCCAAAGACCGTAAATTACGCACACAATATGCCAAGTGCCAAACTTTTATTTGTAATGAGCACCAAAACAAAATATGCCCAAACTGTTTAATAGTTCCTAATTAATTTGCCTTAATTGTATTCAATGAGAGTGAAATAATTGTTAGAAAAGCCTATGTAAGCTGAATTTTAATAAAAGTTTATTATTTTTTGTAATCGTGTTTTTTCATTGGGGTACATAGTACCCCAAGTACTTTAATAAAATTTACGGTATATTAATTAAATGTTAATATGGATACAGTTATAGGGTTAACTTTCTTCTTTTAAAATTTATATGTAAATGTTTTTGATCGTTAACTATACGTCACTAAATTCTAAATTCCTATTTCAATCGATATATAAGAGAACGACCTTGGCCGATAGACAGACGGACAGTTAGTTATTTATCCTTCACAAGTAAACTTTTAGCACCGAGTAGATTAAGATCAGTAAAAGTGTCTGCCAACTTGTTCGCAAATCAGGATATTGTGACAATGGCAAATTCGAAATTCGCAAAAATGCACTGGGAAAATACGACAGAGAGATTTCGGTTTTTGTCCAACATAACAATAACGCGCGGATAACCAGTTCTTTTACTTATCCAGGATAAATTCTGTACATAGATCGTATACCTTTAATCATTTGATTAGTAATTATTTTCTCATTTTTAATCGGAAAGCACTCGTAAAGTAATAATAGCTCAAGATTATGCGTGATTTATGAACTTAACAGTAAAATGTGTTCAGTGTTTTTTACTAATATTTGTTGTTATGCTTTATTGTCTAATTTACTTATAAGCGCGAGACATGGAAAAAATACATATCGTTCCTTCATAGCAGCTGACTGTGTCTATGTGAGCGGCATGAACCTCAATGTGTATAAATAAAATTTTTGACCCTGTTTTGAAATGCTTGTTATAAAATGTGCCAAAATATATTAAAAAACAATTAAAATAACAGCTGTTGTGTACTTATTGCTTTTATTTCATTAGAGTATTATGAATAATATAACTAAACCCTATGTTTTAACAAATAATGTTAACAATTGTGAGATTAATATTGACATTTTCAAAACACAATTTCCGTTCTGGTATACAAATCTACAGTACAGTGACTGCTAAATATAAAATATTTATGATAAATATCTAGAACTGCAACATCATTTGTTTATCTATGGTAGTATCACTAAGAATATTGTCCCCAAAGCAAAAAATTATTGACTGTGAATTATGGAAATCTTTGTTTACAAGAGTGGTTCAGATTCCTTCTTTTTATATTTGCAATATAAATCTTTTCAGAACAACATTTTATCCTTACGCTTTTTGCAAATCTAGTGTATATATCGTGAAGATATAATTTGAATTGATTTAATTATGTATGTTGGGGAAAAGCGACAGTTTCGTTTTTATGAAAAATTCACTGCGAATTTAATTGCACATGAAATTTAACTTTTTAATCTATAAGAATTTATTACAAAGCAAAATGAAGTCAAAAAAGCAGACCAGCAAAAGTCCACATGGTATTACGGTCAGTTATTACAAGAATAAAAATGATACTCGTAAATGAAGAAAATGAAAAAAATCAGCTCTTAAATAGTTTTATTTAATTTGTCAATAAAAAAATGGGACGTCTTGTATCTTGTCATAAGAGATTAGTTCCGTAGGAGTACCATTTGCAAAAGAATATTTTTTACATTACCTTCCAAATGGTACTCCAACGATATTTTTTGAATCAAAAATTCTTTATATACAGGCGTAATGTTCTTATCGAAGAAATTTGCAGTACCGACAGGGTAATTGAAAAAACCAGGTAAAACTCGATAAAAAGGAAAGACAATAATTTTGGCAACAAAAGAGCGGATGTCCGTTAATTAATAGTTCAATTTTCAATTAAGTTAGGCAAGTTCAAACAATCGGTATACCTGATTTCTTGTGATCATTCCGAAAATGTTACGATTTACTTCAAAAGTTTTTGCATTGTTATTTTAATTTGTTATTTACAATTCTTTATACATTAAAAATAAAACAGATTTATGCGAGATAGACATATATATAACATATTTTTTTTTGTGTCATGGATAAAATTAATTTTTTTTGTCTTTTGCTCATTGTCACTAGCAGAAAGCTTCTTTATTTGACTCTAAAAAAAAGTTATTTAAAAAAAATTCGTTCCATTTCTATAACGCGAGGCCAATTTTCTCTATTCTTTTTCGGTCCATAAATCATTGTGAAGTTAATCATGTTCGATGTAAAATTATATATGGTTACAGAAGTTTTCAAAGTGGATTTTAATCATATGGAGAAGAATCGTCTAAAAAGTAAGATATTGAATACAGTTTTTAAGGTTGATCTATAAGTTTTTATTATGTGTATATCTACGCCATCGAATTTAATTGTTCCTTCAGAGTATTGAACTCAAATTCTAGGTGTTAGACCTTGGAAACTGTCAAAACAGAAATAATTCTCTTTCTAATTATTTTCATTTATAATAATCATAACTAAACAAGGAAATAAAATAAGAGCATGTAGTGCATGGTGAAGATATTCCTACCTCTTTGATAATTTTCCTTATATGGAAGTCGTAATTATAATTTATAATAAAATACTGATATTATATCCACTGCAATAAAATGAATTTTTATTATTTTCGTCCATCGAATTATCTTCGTTATAATACTCGTAGAGTTCTATTCAGGCAAAAAAGGAAGAGAAAAAACTTGTGAACTTTTCGAGTGCAGAGGCATGAAGAGTATTTCTGAACATATTCAGGAACATAACCAAAGATATTTCCTAATGCAAAGTCATATCTTTTAATTATCTCAGGGATGGTTTCAGATCAAATTTAAAAAAAATGGATTCTCTTAACGTGCCTTCCAAAGTATAAGTAATAGTTTGAGAATGTTACTGGGGGCCCGTTGCGCTACGCTTATCAGACTTGACTATTTCTACCAGTCTAAAATGGACTTGAAGTTATATTTTCTTTTACAATAAATGGCATTAATATTTTTTTTTAAATATGAAGTACATCTCTTTAGTGGAAAGATGTCAAGCTGAGTGTCCAATATAAATGTTTTTTTTATTTATTGCAAAAAATTAATTGCTTAAATACAAAATTTGTAATAAGGTTGATGATGAATCATATGTGATGTCGCCTTTAGGATACTAGTTAATCGGATCCCGATTTCCATTACTGGACTATTAGATAGATAGTGTAATAGTCAAATTGTAGAAATCAGGAATTAGAATAACTACAATTCAAAATGTGTACTTCATTCTTTACATTGGAATGTTTGCTAACTTTTTTTAGGTGATCTTTACTTTAAAATAGTACACTTTAAATAAATAAGGATACGAATTTATGAAACTCTCATTTTGTGGAATCCAAAATACAAAGTTCATACATTTGTGGCCAGCAAATCAATAACAGCAAAATCAAAATTCATATTAAAAATTACCTTTACGATTATCAAAGCAGCAAAATTAATTAAAGCCAACTCATATTAGGCGTGAGTGGTTTATATGAAACGTTTATAAATTAAACACGCTTTTATTAATGCTTCCACAACTCTTTGAAAACTCATAAAGAGCTTACAAAAGCACTCACGATGTCGCGCACTGTATTTACCTTATTTCATTTTCAGCATGAAATTATTCATCTCTACGATATTGTGTTCCAGTGGGCAATTATAACTCATTATTCCAGAGTAAAATTTGTTGAGATGCAATATTTTTAAATTTAACTCTGCGCTTGCGGTCTTCATAGGAATCTAAATATTTTGATAAAATGAAAATGATATTCGATTGGTTTTATTTCGAATATTGGAAAAAAAATTTAGGTAAATATCGTTCGGGTATATACCAATATGGTTTTAATTCTGATCGATAGGGGCATAACTTTTTTGTATTGAATAATATTTGATTGTGTAATAAAACGGATAATTTTGGCATAAATATGAGACTTGAAGGTGAGAAAAATTGTTATTAATATTGAGGCTGGCAAATTAATTTTTATTTTTCCTTAAGTAAGCAAAGTACTGATATTTTGAGTATACTTAGAAATAATTCTTCTTTCAGACCGAATAAGCATTTAATAGGAACATAATTTGTCCATACTAAATTATATATTAGCAATTAAAGATTGTCCACACTAGGTATAAAATTTAGACAATAAGTAGATTAAAAGAGCTGTGAGTATAAAAAACAATAACAAAAGTTGAAAAAAGAAAAAATACAAAAATAAATCTATAATAATTCTAAAAGGAACAACATGTTTAAAACCACAATCATAGGATATAGTCGACCAGATAGATCAATTAGCCACCTAGTGCATAAATTGGACTTAATTTCATCGGGAGTAAAAGCGAATAATATTGGTTTTCCAAATTAATAATAATTATTACTTAGTATGTAAATGTAATTCGACAGTCGTAATCCACGTTGTTATTTTAGGATGTAAATTTGTAAATAAGGTATGTAGTCCAAAATGAAAATAGAATTTATATTGCCTAGACTATCAGCATAGCACAATGAATGTGTGTTAATATCAATTGTCTAGATACGTGTTTACGGATAATTGTATTTCACACATAATTTTAGATTGGTTAATTTTAATTTGTACAGTACAAAATTAGTATAGAACTTATATTGCCTTGATAATCAGTATATCACAGTAAATGTATGTTAATATCAATTGTCTAGATACTTTCATACGAAAAATTGTATTTCAAATATATTTTTATATTAGTTAATTTTTATTTGTGTAGTACAAAATTAGAACAGAATTTATATTGCCGTGAGTGTCAATATAGCGTCAACGATAGTTTTAATGTGAATTCTCTTGATACGACCGTATAGATAATGGTTTTTTAATTTTTTTCAGATTTAACTGGTAACTTACGTAGTAAAAAATTAATAATATTTTTTATATAGACATAACTTTCAGTACAACGTAGAGAATGCATTTTAATGTCTATTTTCTGTTTGTGCTCGTACGGACTATTGCATTTGATATACATTTTAATTTATTTATTTTTAACTTGTCTGGTACCAAACTAAAATATAATCTTCATTGCCATGAGAATCAGCATAGCGTAGAGAATATTTTTAATCATTTCTTTTGATATTCCTCTGCAGATAATTGCTTTTTTATATGTTTTCAAGTTAGTTAACTTTACTAAAAACTCATGTAGTACAAAATAAAAAAATGGATTTATATTGTTTACGACTATCAGCATATAATATGTATTTTAATATAAATTGTCTAAATATATTCAAACGTACAATTCTATTTCATACGAAATTAGAATAAACCCGGGAGAGCTGGAAGTGACGTAGAGATCGGAGTAGTGTCGGAAGTCATTTTAAGTTTGCCAGTTCTTTTCGCGTCGTGTGTGGAAACAGTAGTACGCATAAAGCTTTGAAAACAGTTTAATTAAGTAGAATTCTCACGTTATGTCACACATTGTTACAATTGTCAAAATGTTTATGTTCATCAATCACGTTGTTGTAATTAGTTTTTATCAAAATTATTTATCTTTTTTTGTGTTTAAAGTCATGTTTGGGATATTTACTGCATTATCTAAATATATTATTTCTAAAAGGTGTTATTTGGTCGAGCGGCTCGATCTCTTTAACTACTGCACCAAAAAAAAATAAAAAAAATTCCCACTTAAAGCTTATGTTTTCTACTTTGGGCAAAAAATATAAAAAAATTGGAAAAAAATATTTTTGTTAATAAAAAAATTAATTTTTTTAACAATTGGCATGAGCGCCATCTGTGGGCGACACATAAAATATCTTAGCCAAATTGTATACTTGGAGCACGCTAGATGGCGATATATTGCGAAGACTTCGCACGGGTCAGCTAGTATCTATAAATTTAAAATTAAAATAATTTACTAGGTATAATTTGTATGGCCGTTTCTTCGTGATATTTAGGAAAGATTATTATAAATAAATAGGGAGAAATGGCCATGCCGTTATAATAGACACAAAAGCATTAGAGGTGATTTTTTGGACGGATCTCGTCATAAGAATAAAATCGAAGTATATGCTAATGATATATAAATACTTTAAAACACACTGGACATACATCAAGTATGTGCGAAGAATATTAATTAAGAAATTATTTAAAAAACATCATCTCGCATTTGAAAAAAAATATCTCTCATCGTTAAAAACTCGATAAAGGTCGTAGATATGTTAAGAAGTCAATATATTTTCAACTTCTATTGGCCATACAAATGTCAAAAAAATGGAGATACGATTTAATAATTCAAAGAAAACAAAATCCCACTTTAAAGAAAATGAAACACAAAGAAAAAAATTGATAGAGTAGAATTCATTCATTTCGAGAGTTCTTACGCACTTAGTTTCATATAAACTAGTGGTAGCGGAGTATGAACAATATTAAAGGAATCATTCGATTATGAATATACCTCGTTTATAATTACTAATATTACTGATTAGTAACGAATTGACACTAAATAATTAATGTGAGTAAACGGTCAATACAAGGGAATGGAAGATGACTACGCGGTTTATTTTATTGTTCCGTGCAAACGAGTAGATATCATTTTACGGCCTTGGTCAAATATTAAATTATTGACAAGACTGTGTTTCGATTAGATGAATAATAGGTTCTTGATTAAATTTCCGTACTTAGTAAACACTATTATTAATCTTTCTATTAAAAGATTCATTCAATTATTAGTTTTTTAATTGGTTATCGGAATACCTCCTTAGTAGGTTATCCGATTATGAAAATCGTACCGATTCGCCCATCACTAATATAAGAATTGAAGTGTATATAATGTTCCTATTAAACTATTTCCAACATTAATATTATTTTTAATCGCGTAAATATATAGCTTAGTGAATCTTTGAGAGGACACCTCTCAAAGATCCATTGTTTTCCTATAAACTTTCATTAACATCTTTTTTCATAATTTTAACTTTAGAAGTTTTTGGTGTTGATGACGGGGGACGAGAATTATCTACCAGAATAATCTTACTTAGATTTTCAAAAACGTAGTATACCAACGATTCCAAATTCGTAGTACTTTTTCTTTCAACTACAATGTGCACGGTACGATAAATAAAAAAAATCGAATACCTTAGGTTCCTTCTATAAAATAACTATACGATAATTTTAGTGTCAATTTTGAGGTAAATATGAGTTAGGATGCGTTATCACTCTTCCAAGATTTCAAAATTTCTATATCAAAAAGTTTCTGTTTGAAACGCATGTGATATATGGGAAGATTTATGGAAACGTGAATGATCATACAATGGTCCCGCTTTTTTTTCTTTTCAGTCATGGAACCCTGACAGAAAGTTATACTAATAATACAAGGACAATATTAACGAAAGATCGATATTATGCGATTCATCATATAGTGAAAATCAAATCATAGAGGAAGACATACGAAACATTTTAGTGTCAATTTTGAGGTAAATATGAGTTAGGATGCGTTATCACTCTTCCAAGATTTCAAAATTTATATGTCAAAAAGTTTCTGATTGAAACACATGTGACATATGTAAAGATTTATGGACACGTGAATGATCATACAATGGTTCCGCTTTTTTTTCTTTTTAGTCATGGAACTCTGACAGAAAGTTATATTAAGAATACGAGTACAATATTGACGAAATATCGGTATTATGCGATTCATGAGACGGAGAAAATCTAATTATAGAGGAAAACAACAGCGTTGGATGTGGCAAAAACCATTACGAAACATGGCCGACCAAAAATCGTTGGAATGCATTATTTGCCAATTATAGAAGCATGAAAACTGTAAATAATGACATTGTTTTGAAATGTGGACAAAATAAACAGAAAGAGACAAAAGAAGCAAGTGTTAGAATCAAAGGGAAACGAAATGGAACATCTAGCACTGGCTATCTTTCTACTATTATTGGGGATATCACTTCCAGTAATATCAAGAGAAAAGGAAAACATTAATTTTAAAAAAGAATTGGTTTTGTTTCTTTTATAACATAATTCATATAATTTTAGTTATTTTATTGAAAAACGATATCTATAACGATTTATTTAAAACTTAAAGAATCGTGTAATATTCAAATTTTTATTAACATAACCATGTGCATAATTTAGGAAAAATCTTTTTTTTGTAAGCTTTTGCAATCAAATCGCAGTTTTTATGCCATTTTTTATTAGTATCGTAGGAGTAATTTATATAACATGAAGGAGAATTGTAGAATAATACTATTATTATACTACATTAAGTAGTATACTTTATATTCAAGGCATAGGCCTTAGATATAAAGTTAAATACAGTCACTCTAAAACTTACATTTCGTATAACTTATTGTAGAAAAATAATAGTAATGCGGTATTAAATGGAAAAAAAATCTATTAAACAAAGTAGAAATGCCACATTAAATGTAAAAAAATCTATTAAATAAGGTAGAAATCGCTACAAAGATTCCTTTTTCCCTCGCGTATATAAATAAAATTTATAGACTTTAAGTTACGTTGAGGTTTTAATAAATATTTGTTAATTTTAACATATTTTTTCGCTGTGAAAACACATTATTAGCAAGTGATATTTTATATTGTGAATTTCTAAAGAAACTATTTTCCTTTTATTGCTCATATTTTTTTGACATTTCATATTTATAATTGTAATAAAACAGATTCTGAGAAATATTCCGTCTGAAATATATTTTCCTGCATAAGGGAGTTTTTGATGATAGGTCTTGTATCAAAATGAATCAAAATTTTCAATTTTGATCGTAAAGTAAAATTTTTGACAAAGAAAATTACAGCGAGATTTACCTACTTTTGAAAAAGTTCTGTTTGGCGAAAGCCTATAAGATTAGGGAGAAAAAATATTTGGATCTCTTTTAAAATATAACCGTTTTAAACATTGTTTTTAGTTTTAAACCAAGAAAGATACATTTGAATTTCAAATATTTATGCGGTTTCTTTTTTTTTTTTGTCTTTGGCAAATATATATACATATTTATTAATATAATTTGAAGTTTTGTGGCATGCGGCTTGTAAAGATGTATTCAGAAAATTCTTAGATTTTTAAATTACATACAGGAAATCAATGGATAATTAGTATACTGCGTTGATAATTTTTGAAATAATGTGTTCAGAATAAAATATATCTATATTTAAACTGACGAGGTGGCAGACGTTTAATTAAGAGAATTTTTCAAAGAAATAATAAATAAAAGGTAATATAGAAATGAACGTAAAACAAATATAAATTACAGAAAATATTAATAGTCTAATAATCAATCTGATCTTCCGTTTTTGAGAAATGTTAATGTTGCTACTTACTTTTAATATTGTTAACCCACCAATTTTTATAGACATTTTTTTAATTGATAATCTCATAACATTTTCAAAAATATTGCAGAAATTATTAAAGAAATCATTAGTGAAAATTTTTGAATATATTACTCAGTCGAATTTACAAAATTTAAATACCTTATTAATATTTTACTCATTATTTAGACACAAATTCTCTATTTTTTTAAATGAAAAAATCTGCCTCATCGAAGTGTAATGATAGATTATTTTAATCTTTTAGGACTATTCTCATTTTTCAGATCTTTACATGTGATAAGTTATGCACACTATTGATTTCCGTGTAGTCCAGTCAATACGAAGTTTTGATCGTATCGATAATACCTCCCTGTTTGATATTTTGCACAGTAGTAGATATCTTATATCGATAGACATTGTCGAATATTGAATATATTTATTTATATGTATTATTATTTTATATAATCACTTTTGGCATTAATTTTGTAGAAATTGATTAACACTTAATTTATATTCACCATTAAGTGAAACTATGGTAGTAATATTTTATCTACTTTATTTAAATTATTAACCCCGACCCAGGTTTCGTTGTAAGATAATATCTTCAAGTGGGCAATTTTAAGAAATCTCTTCAAATTGTCCACTTGAAGATATTGTCATACAACGAAAACTAGGACGTGATTAATAATTTAAATATAGTAGATATAATATTACATCACCTAGTTTTATTTATTTGTTAATAAAAGTTATGTTACATTGTCGAATAATTGAATGCCTTTTGTTTATGGAAGTTAAATAAAAAAACAACATACCTTAATACA
This sequence comes from Druceiella hillmani, assembly GCA_039881145.1. Classification (NCBI taxonomy): domain Eukaryota; kingdom Metazoa; phylum Arthropoda; class Insecta; order Lepidoptera; family Hepialidae; genus Druceiella; species Druceiella hillmani. The sequence continues at coordinate 10,973,803 of JAYKKI010000054.1, read as the reverse complement.
CAAACTTCTCAATAAAGCTTACCGGAAAATCCCTACATTTAAAATTTAGTTATTGTTTATTATCGATGACTAATGCCTACAGAAATCAAAAACAATTTCAAATGACCTGGGAATAAGAGTATTAGACTATAATTTCCGTGGCGAATTATTTTTCGCCAGATGCTTTTGTTAAATTCATTATGACAGTCCAATTAAAAACCAATCTTGGGCCTTTGCCATAATTCTCTTCAGAAAAATACCTTATTAATAGTTTATACTTTATTCTTACTCATAAGCAAACGTCTATAATAGTTTTAAAATAAAAATGTTCAGTAAGTTCCTTTGGCAAGAAAGTTATTTAACGCTACAAGAAACTAAAAGGAGGTTATATTATAGACGGGTTAATTTGGAAGATGAAACTAAGAGAGTACATTATAGTTAACAAATTAATAATTAGCGTTTTCAAATTTTAATTTTTGTTTATCTCGTTTGCACGTCTGATAAGTGATTACGTTTTACAACTTTTTTACGTAAATATGACTTTTTAATATTTTTTTATTAATATATCATAAATCAGTGATTTTCATATTACCATATATAGGTCATTTATTTTGTAATCAACTTAAGGTAATTAAATAATATATAATATTTTTAATTACGCCATCAATTTTATTCTTTCATTTTGACCTAATAATAGCTAATTCTTTTCAGCAGGGCTTTTAAAAAATAATATTTAGAACGAAGTTTTTTTTAGGTTCAAATTTGTTAGTTTCATTATATCATTCATATTATCGTTTGTTGTTTTATACGTTCAATATTTCGATGAATCCATATTTTATTAGGTGATGCTGCTTTTAATTTTTAATTCACGTAATCTTGACAAAAAATTAGAATAGAATACTTGTTTTACGTTGAGTTTACTGAGTACAACAAATAAAAAATAATTCATCCTCTCAGCTCTGATGTTTAATAAATTATTTACCTTCTATTAAAGGCTACTAGGTCGTTAAAATTTACATTATCTGGGGCCTCTCCAAAACAACTAGATAATCTGCGAAGCGAAACAATTGTTCACGCTTTATCGGTCTTGCCTAAGTAATGTGCTTACTCATTAATTATCTAAATCATGTTAAAAGTTTTACCCAAGTTGCCAGTTACATTTATATTTTTTGCTAGATTCGATGAGTATAGAACGAAGAACTCATTCTGTTTTTTACAGGAAATTATCCTCTTTTTAATCACAAAACAAAATTTGACTCCTCGTAGTATATTTGGAAAGTGAGCTATTATTACTAAATGAAAATGAAAGTTTTTTTTGGTTTCCACGTAGTCGATTTTTTCTGCATATCTATCCAATTCAGAAAGTCAATCATACTGCAATGAAATCGTGTCCTAACTTGTTATTTCTAAAATAGTTAAGTTAGGAATTTCCCTGTAGTTCTGCTGGTACGCTCTGCACTTCGCTCCACTATTGTCGCGACTCGGTTGCTTAGTGGCGGCGGCGTGAAGTTGCTAGATATCCTATTAAATTCTTTTCTCAAAGGAGTATTTATTGGATTTTTTCAAATTAGTAGTATTAAAGACATATCTTATTATTAAGAAAAACAATCAGTTTGAGGATTTATTTGAAGGGAAACTCCCTTCAAATAAATCAATGATATAAAATTGTATGCAGTAGGATTTTATATTTGATTTTCAATAGATAGAATAAACAATTAAATGAAACTACATGATGTAGTATTATTTCTACTTTCTTTAATTTCTTTACCACGACCTAGGTTTCGTTGTATTACAACATCTTCAGGTGGGATATTAGCAAAGATTAGAATCTTTGCTAATATCTCACTTGAAGATGTTGTAATACAACGAAACCTAAGTCGTGGTAAAGAAATTAAAGAAAGTAGAAATAATACTACATCACGTAGTTTCGTTTAATTGTGAATAATGAATTTCCACAAAATTAACGCCAAATATATTCAATATTCAATAGATAGAATAGTAATACAAAGATCTTGCATAAAAAACTGAATGTAAATTAACAATTAATTTTATTTTTTCCAAAAAATATTACCAAAATATGAAGTTTACTTTGCAACTGAAGACATAAAATGGAAATATTTCAGGATTAACTTCATATATTTCAGGTTTAACCCTGAAATAAAAAAAAATTGTAGTTGATATCTACATATATTATGTATTTAGCAAGCTAATTGCTTTAACTTTTTACTCGCGTTCCACACACATACACACACACACACACACATATATATATATATATATATATATATATATATATAAACGAAGTGAGTGACACTTCATTCAGCATGAAGTTTGCATATGAGCTGTGCTAGCTGTCACTTGGATATGTCGCCACGCCACGATAGAAAAATAGGTTATTTTCTTAGAAACGATCAATTAATTATAATATGATATAGTATAATATTTTAATACTTAATTAATACGAACTAGTGAAGCAATAGCTTTAAATGTTGTTTCTCTTTTCAGGTGAGTTTGTGATTAATTAACGTTATAAATTGTTTTGTAAAAGTGTAAACATTTATGTAATAAACCTCTTTTCAGAGCAACTCAATGCTATAGTTTTACTGTTCACCATATTATCCAAGGATAAGAATTAGAAACACATTATAAAACAACATTTAAAGCTATTGCTTCACTAGTTCGTATTAATTAAGTATTAAAATATTATACTATATCATATTATAATTCATTGATCGTTTCTAAGAACATAACCTATTTTTCTTTCGTGGCGTGGCGACATGTCCAAGTGACAGCTAGCACAGCTCATATGCAAACTTCATGCTGAATGAAGTGTCACTCACTTCGTTTACATCTCCCCCCCCCCCCTCCATAGGTAATTATCAAAATTTTAACGTATTACTACCACTGGAACGAGTTTTGTTATGTGGAAAAGGTTTGACTGTACCTTTTTGTGTCCCGTGTTTACTTTGTAAATTGAATTAGATATTTTCTCTATAATTTGATATGGACCAATTTTCAATTCGTCTAGTTTTTTTCGGTTTAACCGATTTCCGTTTTCAACATATACTAAATCTCCTACTTCAAATTCATAATTTTTTCTGTTTTTATCAAATCTTTTTTTATTATAATTATGTGATTTTATACTATTTTCTAAGGCAATCTTCCGGTCTCGTATTAATTGTTGATTCTGTAATTTATTTTGTTTCAGTTCGTTTGGTAGAATGTCCATACTTTTTCCCTGCAGTAAATATTTTGGGGAGAATCCTGTCACATTATGTTCGGTTTCGTTATATTTGTTTGTGCATTCGTGAGCAATGGTAGTACAAGCGATCTTATCTCTTTTTTCATTAATTTTACAACGAATTTTATTGACCAATGTTTGGTTTAATCTTTCGTTCAATCCATTAGAAAATGGTGCATTTACTGCAGTGAACACTATAGGTATACCTTCCTTTTCTAAAAAATACTTAAATTCTTTTGAATTTATACCCGGATATTGGTCTGACAGAATCAAGTCTATTTTATAATCTTGTGTTACTCTTTGGACTAGTTTTATAAAGTCGTTTGCATTCTGAGTTTTGGATGTCAAAATGTAGACGTAACGAGTGAAGTGATCTACTAGAAGATGTAAATTCGTTTTTGTTGAACGTGCACCACCAAATCCACCTATGGTATCTATAGACACTATTTCGAACGGATGTGTGGCTGGTCCTAAGTGCGACATTAGTACAAACTTGTATGCTCCTCCTGATTTATTTTTTATACAAACGTCACAGTTTTCGCATATTTTTTTATGTTGTCTAATAAATGTTTAGCTTGATAAAAGGGTTTTATTTTTTTTCTACTTGTTGTTTTCCTATGTGGCAATAGTAGTGATGAACTTGTTTTATGTTTACTAAAGTCTTCAGTTAGTATAATCTTTTCATGTTTTCCAATCTTTTTATAATATATATTATTTTTATAAATAAGTTTATTTATATTCTCTTTTATATCTTCGTTTTTATTTTGATCTTGTTGTATATCTTCTATTTTAGTAAAATTAACTACTTTTAAATTACTTTCTTCATTTTCATCTGGTTCTAACACTGGGTTTCTGCTTAAGGTATCTGCCTCTATATTACATTTTCCCGGAGAATATATAATTTTAAAATTGAATTGCGACAAATAAAACGTAAGATCTCCCAGTTCTTCATCCGTTCTGGCTTTTATATTCGTTTTTTCTAAGGGTTTGTGATCTGAAAAAACCGTGAATGTTTTTCCTAGAAGCCAATGTTGCCAGTATTTAACCGCCTCTTTTATACCCAGACACTCAAGATATATAGCTTTTCTCTGTTTTTGGGAATTGTTTAATTTTTTGGAAAAATATGCGCAAGGTTTTTCATCACCATTGGGTTGAATTTGTTTTAAGATTGCAGCTATGCCTTGTATGCTAGCATCTGTATAAATTTTGATTGGTAAGTCTGTATCAAAGATTGCTAGGATTGGTTTTGAGCAAAGTAGTTTTTTTATAGTATCAAATGATTCTTGACATTTATCGGACCAGACAAATTTTTCTCATTTTCTTAATAAATTATGTAATGGATCCAGCGTTATTGACATATTTGGTACATATTTTCCATAGAAATTTATTTTTCCCAAAAATTGACGAACGTTTTTTTGTGTTTTTGGAATCGGAAATTCTTTTTTGTGTTATGGATGGGGGGGGGGGGAGATGTAAACGAAGTGAGTGATACTTCATTCAGCATGAAGTTTGCATATGAGCTGTGCTAGCTGTCACTTGGACATGTCGCCACGCCACGATAGAAAAATAGGTTATGTTCTTAGAAACGATCAATGAATTATAATATGACATAGTATAATACTTTAATACTTAATTAATACGAACTAGTGAAGCAATAGCTTTAAATGTTGTTTCTCTTTTCAGGTGAGTTTGTGATTAATTAATGTTATAAATTGTTTTGTAAAAGTGTAAACATTTGTTTATGTAATAAACCTCTTTTCAGAGCAACTCAATGCTATAGTTTTACTGTTCACCATATTATCCAAGGATAAGAATTAGAAACACTATATATATATATATATATATATATATATATATATATATATATAATAGAATAAAATGTTCTTTCATCTATTTGTTTTACGAGTTATCAAAAGTGGTGACGAAATTTTATTCATTGATAATTAAATTAATGACATCGATCGATAAGAGCGTGTATATAAATATGTAATAAAATATCACATAAACCTGTCAGCCTACTGCTTCCTAATGCAGGTTAGAGACTTTTTGTGTTTCATGTCATTTTTTTATTAATCTCAATCTATATTTTTTTCAATAGAATGCGAAGCTGAGAAATATATTTTTAATATCTTTTAAATTGTGTAACTTTTTCAACTTAAGGCTATAAAAATATATTTTCTCTGTTCAATATATACATACATAAATAATTGACTTTCGAAATTAATACAGCAAAAGGAAACAATTTTTTTCCGATGATTAATCAACAGGAAAAACTGTAGATTTAAATCTATTAATAGTACAATTCAATTAATAATCGATTTCAGAATTTTTTTTTATATTTCACGATAATTTTTACAATAGTTTATGAAAAAAATATAGACTAGTCGCAGTACAAGTTAACAAATTTGTTGCTTAAATTCGTTATATTAATGGGCAAGGCCTTGCGTAAGTAGTGAATTGGCGGCCAACGATTGCTGTCTTTTGTGGAAAAAGTTCAGTGTTGGGTTTTTCACCATACCACCCCACATGTCGAGACGCGCACGCCGTCAAATAAATTTTGCTCTCTTTGGTGGCGCGTATTCAGTCGTATGTTCTAGTTAGTTGCTTATATGGTGCAAAATTGGCTAGTTATATAGTAAAAATGGACTGCTTATATAGTATTATATTGCCCAATGGCCATATAAAACATTTTAAAAAAAAAACAACTTAAAAAAATGTAGATTCCAAAAGTAAAAAAAAACCAACTCCAAATATGTACTACTTAATCGAAATAAATATTATTAAGAATTAATTAAAATTAATATTTTGAAGTCAGCGACAACAGTGTCGACCAATTAAAACAAATTTTTAATGTTACCTAATTTATGATTTAAATTTAAAACTTGAACTTCTATTGTATACTTTAACTTCTAATGTCTAATGTAAACAATACTAAATATTTTCCTAAAAGGCGTATTAAAATTTAAAATTTTATATATAAGACTTTCGTTTTAGATAATTTTCAGAATCAAGCCTTCGTAATAATATATAATATTTACATCAATGCTCTCGATCCGCATTATATGTTTCCATACGTAACCTAATATACCCAATCAGTTATTGTTATTTCCAAGGGAATTGGTAATAATCACTCACAAAGAAATGGCATAGCAGTGGAAAATCCCTGTCCCTTCAAAAGATTACATCAGCAAAATACAAAATGGACATTTCCCCCTTTCAAAATCGACAATAGACTGCGAACGAAGCACTGGCTGGCTGTAATTGAGTCGATCCTTGTGTTCAGTAATATGTTATTTTGATACTGAAATCTCGCTTTGATCATATGGATGAAAGGTAATGTGGCATATTCTTTTTATGTGCAGTGTACAAGTTAACTGAAATGGAATATTTGTTAGACACATATATTGGAAATTGATAAATCTATAGAAATATCTGCGAGAAATGTGTTCTACTGGTCGATAAACCAATATTTTATGAGATTACATAAGAATTTTTAATCAGAGAGGTTTTTTTAAAGATATTAAAGGTTATTATATAAATAAGTTTATTCATATGTTTATTGATTTCTTTGCAAATTGCAATTAAACATAATAATTATTAAAATCTTTACATTAATGTTTAGAATATTTCTATAATATTGGTTTCGAATTGGGAAATAAATTTTAAAAATATTCTAGTAAATGAATTAGCATCTTTAAAAATACATTTTAATCATAGGGAGAAAATTCCAAACTTAATAATATAAATAAATTAGATAGAATTTAAAAAAAATAAAATTTAAAGTATGCTTCAAACCAACATAGAAGATAGAGATAATTATTAATAACCATAAACCAAAGAGAAACCTTTTACTAGGTACAAATATCAATATTACTACACAATATTTAATCTAAGTTCCGTTGTTTACGTATGTGAACAAATTATGTTGTTTTTTATTGTGTAAGTAAACAAATTTTACATTTTATATTAATGATTATTATTTAGAAATCATTGTAAAAACATGATAATTACAACCATTTTCCAAATCAGTCTTTGTAGTATATTAACAAATATAATTTAGCGACTGGTTTGCTAAGGAAACAAATGTTTAAATTTATACATTTGAGCACTTTTCTTCTCTTTTTCACACGTCAAAGGTACAATTTTAGTTATTTAAACCGAATTAGGTACGAGTGCTTTGCGGCGACATAAAACATTCATTAATTGATCACGTTGTAATTAACAACGAAGCTTTCGTAACTCTTTATTAGTCCACAAGGAGCTTACAAAGGTACAAGATCGGACTCGTGCATAGTATCATTTTTGATATCTAGCATGAATTTACTCATCTTTACGTTATTCACAGATGTTAATAGATTTTAATGAAGAGAAATATTCATCGAGGAATGTTACTGTTCAGTCTTGTTTGAGTGAATAGTAACTGAATAATATCTGACAATATGTGTGTGTAAAAAAAATCAGATAATATGATAAAATATTGCATATCATTTTGAATCTTAATAAATGGGATGACCGATTAAAAATAAGTAAACATTTTAAAGATTCTAATAACATTTTGAAAGAGCTTTCTAATGCCATTCCGCTTGACGGAATGTTAGAAAACAAAAGCAAAATCTTTTAAATTTTCCATACATGGAAAGGTACACTAAAGAAATATTTTACTATTTTATTACATGTTTATTGATATCGTCATATTAGGCATTCATGGTCATGTTTTTACAATTACTTGACAAATTTTATGCGCACCCATCTAAAACTATGGAAACGGAGAAACGACAGATAAATGGATTGACACGATGAATCCATAAGAGTCCCATTTTGTCATTTACCTGCAAAACCCTAAAAATAGAAAGTACTTTATATCCTGTAGATGAAGGTCCAAATATGGTTTTAAAAATCTTGAGTATCTTTCAGAAATAATAATTTATGTTTTTCTAAATATTACTAAAATATACTATTATACTAAAATTACTTTTCCTGAGATAGGTTAAAAATTTGTTTTTAATTCTATTTAGACGACACACGTGGATTAACATAATTTTATCGTTATGACGAATTCTAAATATCTATATCAAACGATTTCTGAGAATATTATTACAGTGATTTTTTACAATACATAAAAATAATTCACATAAATATCTATAACAAGTCGTATTAAAATTCTTATGATTTGCCGTTTCAATTGATGTCTTACACGAAGAATGAAATTAAAAACAATTTTAATAAATTTGTCATCCCTAAAATTTTCAAAGGTAATTTTTGAGTGTTAATAATTGAAATGTTTGGGGTTATCATTGCGTTCAATTTCAGGTTTCTACGTCCAATAGTTGTAGAGAAAAACGTCTGTGACAGGACAGATAAACAAATGCATAGATATATGAGTAATTTTCTTTTTTCTTCTTTTGGAGTACGGAATTCCAAGAGAAGTAATTATCAAAGTGACCTTGTACTTACATTAAGATTTTTAAGTTTGTACATGCAAATCCTTTGTATAAAGACAAGTTGATCTCATACCTAATTTGGCAGATCCATATAGTTTCCAAAAATATATATTATAGTTATCATGTTCAAGTGTTCAAACATTCTTATTATAATTATTTTAAGCATATTCCAAGTAAAAAATGGGAAAAATTTAATCAAACAACTTCAAATAATATTATGTTTTATTAAATATAAAAAAGTATTTACTTTGGTGAAAATTAGGACCTAAGTTGACTATGTTGTGCAGTATTTATGATGCAATGATTATTAAAAAAGCAAGTAAGTCATAAAATTTTAAACAAAATGTATTAAAAAATAGTGAAGGCTCAGGTTATAGATTTCAAATATATTCTCTCAACAATTACAATTTAAGAATCGACTATTACTACACATATAGAAAATATGGAAACAAAATTCTTAGCCGTTGAGCCACGTCTGTACAAGCACGAGATACATATAATTGCGGATCTTTCTTGGATAATATCACGATTTTTTGTTGATAAAAGATTTCTTCGTCGTTTATTTATATTTAGAAAAAATGTATTATATTTATGTTATCATTTGTGCATAACATTTTAAATGTGTTTTGAAAAATCATAAAAATTACAAAAATTAAATTAAAACATCAGACTTCTAGCATATTAAAGTTAAAAATTTGTATTATTTTATAAAAAATTGTTGCTGTGAAATAATTTTGCAGTAGTTTATTTGTTAGATTTTATAGAGATGTTTTAATTGAAAAAATGGTTTAATATTACAATATTGAATCTTGAAAATGTAGTGTAATACCATTGGCGGTTTGTATGACGGTTTTCGATAATTAATTAAAATAATTGTGTTAAATTTTGTTTTTCATGGTTAATAAATTTTTATCGTTTATTTCTTAACCTTCAAGCGGGGGCGTGATCATTTGTAAAGGCAGCGGTCGCGCGTAACCTAAAAGACCTATGGGATATTTTAGTAATTTAAAAGAATAATTAATCAATAATGGTTTTTTTTTGTGTACAGATGAATTATTTTTTTCGAAAAAAAAAAAACTTAAACTCGAAAAAAAAAACGAAATTATGAATTCAAATAAATAAAATTTTCTTCGGATTGGAAAGTAATTTGGCAAAATAAAATCTTCTTATACCTCAAAATAACTTTATAGAGCATAATATCAAAATAAGAAAATCAGTCTGCTACATGAGATCAAATAATTAAAATCATAGTTTTCATCATCAACTTAGGTCTAGTTATCTTCAGAATCAGTCTCTTCGGCAAGATAACATTCATTGCAAATAAATGTAGTATGTGTCTTGCAAATATTCTTCGGGCATGATGTGGATTGTGTTTTCTATTGCTTCCTTTTTTTTACGGGCCTATAACTACTGTTTGGTTCATGGCCAGCATCGTCAGTACTCATATTCAAATTATCTTTTATGTTTCTTTTGAGTTTTCTTAGATGGTTCACCATCATAGCTCTCCTTTGAACATACCCTTTTGTTAGTTCAAGGCCCGATTCACGTAAACACTTTCGCCTTTTCTGATAACCACTTTGTTTTCCTTCAATTATACCATGGAATTAATTCCAGTAATCTCCAGAAGACGAAAGAAGAGTGTCAACGGCCATCTATTATTTTCCTTGACGTTGAATACATCTTCACTTTTATCTATACTTCATTAATACCGCATTTCGTTTGATTGTAAAAAGTTTTCATGCTTGGCTTACGCTTTTCGGTCGTACTTTCATAAATTTTAGCAGCAGAATGAAGTGATGATATCAATACAGGTTTGTTTTTTTTGGACATGTAAATTCAAATTGACTTGAGCATTTAGGCATGTTTTATCTGTAAAACAAAGCAGTATTTCTTTCTTGTTTTTTTCATTTAGTATCCACAACAGAAATCGTATGATTTTCAGTTAAGTTATTCTACAAAGGAACACTGGAGTACCAATTGTAGATTGTTAGGTTTCGTTCTGTATTAGGAATTGTTGCAATTAAACTTTTCATGACGTCTACTGCAGTATTACAAAATTGTCATGGATCTGGCTGCTCTCTGATTCTGGCTGCTTGAGGGCGTAAAGTTCAATATTGAGGACATAAAATATAGCAGCATCTAAAAGCGGATATAATTTTATGCCATATTTATCGGGTTTCGATTTCATGTATTGGCTGAAGGGACATTTTCCACGAAAACCTGCTATCATCTCATCAAAAACCACGTCTTGTTCCACAGAATAAGATGAGAGGCAGTTTTGTGTAAACGTTTCCAAAATATTCCTTATTGGTGCAGCTTTATCCATAGTACCTTGAAATGCTCGTGTGGTTGAATCATCAAACTGCAACGAATTGAGTAAAAATTTTGTTATTTAAGTGACATCGTAGTTGGAAATATTATATAGTTACGCCTGTGTCATCAGTTCCATATATATCCTCAAAATTCATGTATGATATCCGCAAGGTGGCTGCTATATCTAATAAACCGAATAATGCACGAATTTCCGTCTGTCATACGGTGTCACCTTTTATATATAAACTTATTAGTGTATCTGACAATTTTTTCAGTAATATCCCCAGTAATTAATAAATTCCAGGCTTGCACAAATGTTGTCACCCACACACTGTTTCTACGAGTACCCGAAACTTCGGTGAGAATATTTTAAATTTGGCGTCTTTCTTTGTTATGGTCAGATTTTTGACAATTTGTTACCTTATCACTCCCCATTAAACATGTGCTTATACCTAAAAGAGGCAAATGAAATCCAAGCTGCTTGATTCTTCAGGATATTGAGTTTCCTCTGGAATAGGAAGGTGATCAGAATCTTCTGGACCTTTTTCACTGAGCTCTGATTACCTCTTTTCATCTTCTTGTTGTAATTGCGCAAGTATTGCACTATGAGACATTTTATACAAAAAAAAAACACTATTTCAGGCTAAACTCGATAACATTTGCTGATATTTAAAAACATAAAATCTTTTGTTGAGCGTCGCGCTTAATCTTTTTGACGACAGGCGCGTAAACTTTTTGACGTCTGCGCCTCGACTAAAACAAAAGCGATCTATGCGCTCCAAAGGGCGCGGGCGGCAGAGGTAATTTGTTTATTTCATGTAAAGTGAAACAATGATAGGCTACTAGGGATGGGAACAATACTATAGCAGAAACAAATCAAAAACAAAAAAGCATAGGACAAATAGTAACGATATTAGAAACGAAAATATATCGAGCGCTGTCGTTTCGCGCCGCGCGACCGCTTGTTAAATATTTAAATTTTATCAAGAAGATGCGATATAGAATTTAAAAATTTTCTCTTAATTTTATATTCAAATAAGAAATTGAAAGGAAATCTATTATTTTATTTCAGTTCATTCTGGCACTAAAGTGAATATATTTATTTACAATAACAGCTAATCAGAATTTTGGCAATCCGGGCTTCTGTTAAACAATAATGTTTATTAAATGCCGAAATACACGTACAATAAGCGCTTAAAATTCTAGACGCCATTATTAACATCAAAGTTTCCGTAATTTTTAGAAGCCCACAAAGAGCTTACGAACCACTTACTACAGTAGTGGCGTGCAGTATTTATCAAATTTTATTTTTAGCGTGAAATTAATCATCTACGATGTTAGGTTGCGGGCAGATAATTATTACGGTATAATCAAGATTAATGTTTTAAGATTATTGTTAATTTAAGGCAGCATAAACCAAAACAATTGTTTTCGTCTTATGTTGCCTTATAAACAATATTTGTTTAAATAATATTAGTGAGAATATAAATTATTTACAAATTATTTGAACCGCAATATTGCGACAATTTTTACATAATATTATTTGTCTGTTATAAACGCGCTGTTTCAGGAGAAGCAATGTAGCCTAGCTATTAAAATATTTTGTCATTTTTGATTCGTCCTTTGAAATCTTAGAATAACATGAATTTTTATGTTCTTTTTAAATTCATTATCGTAACACATCTAGATATATAATTTAAAATAATTTTTTTTTCAATGTAATAAAAGCGACGATTTACGAAGATTATTTTAAAATAATAAAAAACCATATGAAAAAGAATTGGCCTGGCATAGATGTAGTATGCTAATAAAACAGAAATTAATTTTCATCTTTGAAAATTATGTTCAGTGACGAATTTTTGGTAAATATTGTTTCAAAACAAAGATAATGACAATTAGCTAGTTATGTCAGATACGATAGTGATACAAAATGATTTTGCAACCTGACATTAAACATGCAGGAATTAAAAAAAATTAAAACGTAGGTACTGCCGGGTTAAAATATTCTTTTGAAATTAAGAAGTCTTTATTGGCATAGTAGTTTAATTTAATAATGTGATTTAGCGAACAGCAAAATATTTACTGCAGACTGGTATCCGACCATTCATGTTGGAGAAAAACTGAGAAAAACGTCCTGTTAAGAATACTATTCTTCATCACGATTATGCTACAGAAAATACCGTCAGATACAGAAATTTGAAAAATTCATAAGAACCTTAGAAAATGTTAACCAATTTTTAGGAATGAGCATAATCTTTGAGGTATTTATTTCATAAATACAAATACGTGTGCAACTTAATGTATAAATTGTCAATGTTAATTTTCTATACTTGATAGTTACTTTTTGATTTCCTCGAGGTATATATTATATCGAACAAAATCAAGGGATTAAGGAAATTTGGAGACTAGAAAAAAATTATGAAAATAAATATTATATTGCCAATAATATATCATATGGTGACAATAACATTTTTTTTAATACTTCTCACACCTTTATTATTTCCGGTTTGATTTATGAATGGGAAATGCATAACATTTACATTTATTTTCTTTGGACTCATATTAATGAAATGAGGTAAAACTATATACTGGCTGACAGATTTAACTCTTAAATCTGAATGTCACAAGAGCAAAAACTAAACTTTCAAAAAAATATACTTTATATAAATTTTTGGTACGAGTAACAATTCGTAACTACGATTTAGTCATTAATAAATATTACAATATATTAACGTAAACTTTTACATAAACATATCACCTTATTTTTTACGTTTTACTTCGTACATATTCAAGGTTGCGTGGATGCTATTTTCCATCACGGTACGCTGATTTGTAGATGTATGAAAACGATTAGTTGTCTCATGCGATGATGGCTATATTTGAATGGACGCAAATTTGGACATCACGCAGATAAACACATGTAAAGTCAGTGCATTGCAAAGTATTGTCATCAGCAATAAAAATCATTAACCAATGAAATTATCAACAATAACAATCAATTTCTTGTCTAACAAATACTTGAGGCAGTTTAATTTCGTCGCCATCAATTACGTCTGCATTTTCCGTTCAGTTAATAGGAGTTTACCTAATTATAGGCTAGTTAAAGATTATATTTTTAACTGAGATCTACTTATATGCGGTGGTTGATAGGCACATTTTGAAATAGTACATTCTCTTTTTAAATACTTTTCGAAGGCTATGTTCGATATTTTTTTATTAAATAACGCGTTTTAAATTGAACAGAACTTCTTTTATAAAAAAAAAATAGGATATCAAGCTATGTTATCTATTTATTTGATACCTAATAAATGATAAAATAAAAGCTAGTACAATAAATAACGTACTTTGGTTTCATAGCAATGACCTTTCATGTAATATAATCAATTTTGAAGTGTACCCAAAAATCTTTAGTAAAAATCATCAAAAGTCAATAGAAAAATACGACCAATTTTTTTTTACATATCCAATAAAATTTGACCCAATGGAATAATTCTGCAACAGTTGAATCGTGCCTACTGTGAGGTTGAAACGTTATAACTTAGTTGATTTTATTTTCTTATTTGTATTTTTTTTCATTCTTTTATCTTATTGCTTTAACAAAACTATTCATTATATACGAAATTTCAAGGAAACATAATAAACTATGAGGTAGGCATCGCAAACAGTTTTTATAGCTTATATTTTGATCAAATCGGATTATTACGGGCCATACTTTATTTCCATTTTTAAAGTCCTGTCCAAATATATCCTACTTAGTAAAATGTGTGAAATAAGTTATCCCAACTTTATATACATAACAAATAGGTTGATATATTTATCCTGAATATTTCTTTCTGTTTACACTGCATATCGGTTTTCGGGCTATTAAAAACTTATATCTATTGTCTGAGATCTAAAATTTCATAGCGGAAAACTGAGTGATGACGAAATTAAAAGTCTGCGACACACGGACAGAGGTGTAGATACAGTAAAATTATAAGGATTAACGTCAGCCTAAAACAGTTAGAAGGCAGAATGAAAGCCAAACGTTTCGAACGGATCGTGATTTTTTTCCTTGCAGAGCTGAATGATAAAGACGATGAATATTTTCAAGTATAACATAAATGTCAACTTTGATAAATAAATCCTTATAGATTAATAATATTTTTGAAGCCAAATTTTGTACTGGTTATCGGAATTATAGCTTGTCTATTATTCCAATGCTTAATTGCAAGGAACAAAAAATGATTTCCTGTCCAGTCGTGGCTATAAGTCAAACAAGCTGTCAAACCTTATCGAACGAGTCATTATCCACTTGCGTGAGTAAATATCATAGCATGCTTTTAAAATAGTGGCGTGTATATATATATATATATATATATATATATATATATATATATATATATATATATATATATATATATAATTAACAAAAATTATTTATCTCGAAGTTTGTGTACTCTAAGTGACAATAACGTGTTGGTAATTTTTTTTACTTAATTGGCATTCTTTATGACAACTGACTATGTAAATATAAATGCGAATTTATTCTGAAAAATAAAAAAAAAACTGAAATAAGAAAGACTTGCGTGAATTTTCAAATATGATGTTTGACAGCACTTTATTTATGGTAAAAGCACTTTTGAAATTGATTATTTTTACTTAAATCATCACTAGCGAGATTTTTTTTTATTAATTTCATTATTTTTTGAAAAGTTTTTTCATCCACAGGAAGAGCGAAATTATTGTCAAACTAAGCGCCATATTTTGTTCAAAATACAACTTGGGGCTAAACAAACCAACTAATAAAATAAACGTAAACAGGAAACGGTTAGTACAATAACTAAGTTAGGGAATTAAACTCGATGACAAAAAGCTATTACAGCTTTATTTACAAAAACGAAGTCGGATTATTTACACAAAAAGTTATTTTCGCCAAATTTTCTTTACTCTGGCTAACAGCACAAATCGTTATACATAGTGTATGCGTGCGTGCATGTTTGTAGATTTCATCTAAAATTGCACGAATTGCTTCCAGTTTGGTCTATGTATTCGAACTCCATAGCATACAGTACATTTCAGACTTCTCTTGAATACCATAAATTAAATATGTTTAAATATTCTAAAACATGCTATGTGTATATGTCCGATATTTAGGGCAAACTACGTGTGACTACTTGTTACACTGCGCATCATCACTTTTAAATGGTTTAAAAATCTAAAAGCTCGTTCTATTCTATTTGCCGTCCCTCGGCATAAGATATTATTTTCCGCGAATATCACAAGTAGTTAGTAAAAATAAATACACAGTTTAATTTGAAATTATGCTAATATTTTTTTGAATTAAAAGCAAGTGAAAACATTAAAGCCACTAAAGATTGTAATGAAATAACTGTATCAAAAGAAGATTAAAAACGAAAATAATTCTCTTTACAAATTGTAGGGTGTAATTTAAAATCACCATTAAAGTATATTAGTAAGTTTTAAGACTAATTAACTTTATCTTATTTAACTTTAATGATTACTACTTTGGTGAATCTCGTAAAGTGTCGAATTATTCAGTAGTTTAAATGCCTTTTTCGTTTCGAAAGACGATGAACAGAGTTTCAGCCATTAAATATTTAAAAGCTTCAATTTGTTTTTACGAACCGCTGTTTCTCATTACTTTTGTAGTTATATAAAACCAAACGCTCGACAGATAGTTCACAAACAGCTTTGTTTGTATTTGAAGAAGGCACTAGAATATTTTAATATCCAACATATAATTACTTGGAAATAAGAACTGCAGTTAAACAAATGGAAAGAGAAGTTCATTAAGTTTGTCATTTAAAATTAAGGCGTATTTATAGGCAATATAAATTTAAAGGTACATTTATAAAAAAATAGTAACTATGGTATAAAAGTTGTTGACCTTTGTGGCTGAATACAATTAAGTTCATAAATAATTCTTATTCAAATTTATTATTTTAGTGCCTAAAATCTAACTGGTTATGGGCCAAGAATGGAAGTTTTTCGTTTTGAAAAATTAAGTAAAGAGCAAATATAACGAAGTTAAAAATTTTCGTGGTATGTGCTGTAACGAACTTGGCCTCATTTTAATTTGCAAATCACAAATTCGATGAAGATTGAAAAGATTGACGCTAGAATTTATAAACAGTGGATATTTCAAGTCAAATGTGTTTTGAGAGCAAAAGTTTTGAATATATACTCTTAAATCCATAGAAAATTAATCACGAGTACAATGAATCAAGGATGACAGAGCGGCTATGTTCATTTTGAAGTCGTCAATGAATCTCAACCAGATTTCTCCGGTAAAAAATTACGATAATGCGAAAGATGTGATGAGTAAATTAAAAGCTATATAAGAACACAAATCCGAATTCAATAAAATGGCTGTGCATGTAAAATTCCACCAGTATACATATTGTTCAAGTGACACAATGTCGCCGCAAGTTTCAAAAGGTCTGGAGAAACAGTTCAGAAAATGCAGAAAAAATTGAGTAATACGTCAGTGATTACTAAAATATTAAGCTCGTTGCTCCCCACATACCGTTGTCTACTCCAAGCAAGGTTATCACTTGATAACACTTTATTAACTTTCACTTCTAATCGACGAAGGAACGATCTTCATGATACAATAACAATAAAACCGCATTAATAACCACTGAAAACATCTGAAACAAATTACCGCACACCACAGTAGAAAGCCAAATAGTACTTACAAAATCGATCAAAGTAACTCAAAATATCACTTTGAAAGGTAATATTAAAAAGTTTAATGAAGTATGATTCTTAGGAATAAATAATTTTATCCAAGTTTGTGACTACATCAAAACGTAAGAAAATATTTTGATATTAAATTAAAATATTTATTGTTTTGAAATGTATGTAATATTTTATAAAAAAATGCCAAATATATGTGAAATATGCGCAATAAGTATTCTGTAACAGTGTTTTTTTTAAACTTATATATATGTGAATACGTATTGTAAAAAGTGTAGCTTTTTTTAATAACCATTAATATTAATGTTATTAAACCATAATTTTAAGCCTTATTTAAACCATGAATTCAGGCATCATTCTATAGAAAAATTCATCTTGGCCTGTGTAAAGCACTACAAGTGAATCCTATAAATCTTAATTTTATTGGCGAGAAAAGGAAGGAGATTTACAGTTTATTGAGAAATAAGTATAAGTTAATAAAATGAGTACTAGATTTGGGAAGTTCCGAGCGGTAAGGACATTTTTACAGACACTAACATTATTTTGAATCATGAAGAAATTGAAACCATTTGTATACTCGTGGATAAAAACATTATAACAATTTTCTTACCAATACTTTATTTGAACTTCACTCGTCTAGATTCTTTTAAAATATTAAAATATTTTTGGTGATGAAATTAGTTTAACATGAGGCAACGTCGTGAATTTGTTTTCATTATTTTCGCATATTTAACAATTAAAGTAAGTAAGAAGGCTTACATAATGATTTAAATAAATTATAAAGACAAGATTTGGCTAGAATAGTTTTTTTTTATTTTAAGATTTTATATGGGTTTTTCTTTACAAGTTTTGTAGTGAATGGAATTATGGTCATACTCACCTCACAGATATACTGGTCAACACAACTTTTTCCCGAAAATCCAAATATACTTTTATGGTGTCTCCCGTATATAAGTATTAACAAAAAAATTATAAAAAAATGTAATATGTAGATGTATCTGAATACAGGACAAAGTATATATTTTGCGTAATTTATGACGCTATATCGAAAAAAAATATTTTAACTGGCCTTAACAATAGAAAGAAGATTGCTGCTTGTAAGTAACCTCACATCTATGTATTTTAAACCCGATATTGATGTTTAATATTGTTACGATACGTACGCAGTTGACAGCGTGCTATAATCATTCTTTTTTTTTTCTTAACGGGTTGTGGCTATTTGTGAAAAGTTGTTATGCTGATTTTCATACTTTTTGGTTTTGAAGAAGTGTACTTAATATATATAGCTTACAATATGAAGCAAAAATTTACCAGATATATGTTTATTTATTTATGGATTTCAATTTTCAATCGTCTACGCCGTTACTAAATAAAATTAACAATTTGTATTTTGGTTTCAACATTTCTGAGGGTATAAATTAACTTTGGAGCCCGAGTTCCTTTTGTTTAAAATGTGTACGATATTTAAGGTGATCTTTTAAACGTACCCAACCATAAATTCCCTCTTTTAAATTTGAAATTTGGACGAAACAAAACGAAGACAAAAAGCCATGTGATTAACTGTTATTTCTCTTCAATGAAACTACAGGGATATTCTAATAAAACAAAAGGTAAAATTTTATATCCTGATATGGAATCTGTAACTAAACTGCTTTTTCGTAATGAAGAAAATCCACCACTGCAAGGCTAAAGATGCACCGGATAACGTAAGTTATATCGAATCAGCATCTCTTACACAAACCACCCCTCCATCACAAGATTTCGTTGTAAATGGAAATGGACCACGTTTGATAAGTAAAAGTGAACTCAATAACTTGGAGACATAAATTTGTCTAAAATTCAAGTTAGTTTCTTAGGTTCTATTCTTCAGTAATGGAATTTACTCCATCCAAGTACAAACATTTCAGTGCATCGACAAGACGATGGTGAATTTGACTTCTAAATATTTCAGTGATGTACAGGGTCTTATGAATAAATTAGGCTATGACTATGCACCATATCAATCGAGATTATTTATTGATTTCTCAAAATTAAATTTAAAAAGAGTTTTATTGCATAATAGAAGTTATCTTTCGTGTGTACCTTTAGCACATGGTATCTAATTAACAAAGTTTATGCTAATATTTAAAACGTGCTCGAGAAAGAGACAACAGAGCTAGAAGTCATCACTTTAGTAAACAGAATGACCAATCAGGAGTAATTTTATTCCTAAACAAAAACTTATTAGTAGAACCCAACAATTTCATTTTACTACTTTTACACATCAAATTATGTTTCATGGAAAACTTCGTGAAAGCCATGGATAGAACTGGAGAAGGTTTTCTTTTTTTAAGAACTTTATTTCCTCGATTAAAGAAAGTTTGTAGAACCAGATATAAATAATTATTTTATTTCCAAATTAAAAGCTGAAGAAAAAAATGCACGGTATTCCTTTGTAGCAGTGGCAACATTTTTTTTAGAATCTACAAAGTCAGCAAACTATAGGGAGATGGTTTTTAAAGTAGTTGGGGGTTACAAAGTGTTAGGATTTAATGTCTTTGAAGACTCATTTCCTTGCTTTCTATCTAGGCGTCTTTTTCCGAAAACGTAGGTGCTGTAAGCGACAAGCACGGGGAGAGATGCTATCAAGGCATCATGTTGATGGAAAAAAGATATTAAGAAAAATGGTCAGGATTTCGTTGACAGTGTAGTTTCATTGTAGATTTCGTTGAGAATGCTCGTTGAGATTATCGTTTATAAAATTTAAAGATACAAGCAAAACGAGCAACAAAGTCTTGACGACCATCTTTAAAAATTAATTTTCTTATTGAATATATTTGGCCTTAATTTTGTAGAAATTAATTATTCACAATTAAATGAAACTAAGTGATGTAGTATTATTTCTACTTTCTTCAATTTCTTTACGACGACCTAGGTTTGGTTGTATTACGACATCTTCAGGTGGGCTATTAGCAAAGATCTTTACTAATATCCCACCGGAAGATGTTGGAATACAACGAAACCTAGGTCGTGGTAAAGAAATTAAAGAAAGTAGAAATAATACTACATCACGCAGTTTCATTTAATTGTTATTAATTTTCTTGTAATCTCAGTTATTATTGTACTTCTATATAAACATATTTTCCTAAGAAATTTAATGTTTAATTTTTTTTTCAAACACATATTATTTTATTAAATTCATAGCTTTACTCAGTGGTTTCAACTTTGAATGTAAGTCCCGAAATCGACTTCTATACGGTTTTAAAGTTAGTAATTCATTTCATTTGCCTTTGCTTAGATCAATGATGATATACGGTTAGGTATGAACAATAAATAAATCCTCATGCTTCTTGATTTCAGTATTACGTTCAACTCCGTTGACTTCGATATTTTTCTAGCTCGATTGAAATATTTTAACATATTCTAATATATACTTGAGTGATTTAGCCTGTATACATGTGTATCACGTATGTTTACGTATGTATCAAGTACTTTTTCCAGGTGAGATAATCTGGTGAGCTGCAAGGAGGAGTTCTTGCTCTTCTCTTTTTCTCACTATTTATTGATGACCACATGAAGCATATCTATAGCAATTATCAACTCTATGGATTTGATGGAAAAAACATACTAAGAAAAAAGAAAAAACTTTTGCCAAGAAAATTTTCTTTTATGATGAAGTGTTATGTAGATATATTTCCTATAAAATATTTATTGAGAAACGTCAAATGAAGTGCGCAATATAAATGTATGATTTATTTATTGAATGTAGTTCATACCAAATATATAGAATTTTCCGTACGGTTGATGATGAGCAATATTACGACGAAGCTTTCATAACTTTTTGGAAGCCATGAAAGCTTCGTTCTTCTTTCGTACATTCTATGTTGCACGCAATATTTAACTCCGAGCATGAAATTATTCATCCCTGGTCAAAAATGATATCAATCGAAGAACGACCATTTGTATTATGATCGCATTCGTGTTGCTTTGGAAGTTTTTCCAAAGGAAGGAAGGAAGAACAGAATTTGAACTTTTTAAAAATAAATAAAATTTAGTAGAACTCTGTAGGTAGCCAAAATTTATAAAAATTAGAAAAAAGAGGAAAATAAACTAATATTATCTCTGGTTTTTACAATAGACACAAAATTTTTGAATTTGTACTTACAGGATATAGACGACAGGAAAGTTTATATGTTTGCTTTAGCTACAAAAAACATAAATTTTAAACACATTTTTGCTTTAAGAAAATAAGAGTTTAAAATTCAATAGGAACAATCAGTTTTTTTTAATGCACACTTAATATGAATGAATTGAAGGATTGATAGAAGGACGAATGTCATTATACACATAAAAAAATTGCGTTATTACGGTAAGTCGTCGATTGTATTATATTTAGTCTGATTTTTTCCTCTGACAGCCACTGATTGTGCATCACAAATGGATATAATTGCTTTAGTAACCGTTTACCAAAAAATAAGAACGGCGGTTTGCTTACAATTTTGTTTTGTGTAGTTCTTCTGAAGCAATTTTGTTGACATTTGATTTTTATTCTTTTATATTATACTTTACAAATCATGATTTTTGTGACATTCAAAACCATAAAAACTCATATTTTGCATTTATATATCAGCAATTTTGCAGTCGAATTTTGTTACGCCCAATATTC
This sequence comes from Druceiella hillmani, assembly GCA_039881145.1. Lineage (NCBI taxonomy): Eukaryota > Metazoa > Arthropoda > Insecta > Lepidoptera > Hepialidae > Druceiella > Druceiella hillmani. The sequence continues at coordinate 10,951,482 of JAYKKI010000054.1, read as the reverse complement.
ACGGAAACGATTTGAAAAATGTTTTTACAATTAATTTCCAGAAAAAGTCCAGGAAAATTTTCATAAATCGACTGAGATTTTCTGATACTAGTTTTCATAAAATAAAGTTATATATTCGTAAAAGCAAGGCGAATTTTTAGTATATTATGTGCAATATTAGAAATCATCCTAATTGTTAAGTTCTTATATTGTGTAGGATTTAAAATAATCTAACACATCCAAAACGACTTGCCTTGTATTTGAGACTTATACCTTTGAAAATCATTTAAAAGAACTATGTACATTTGTGGTTCTAATGGTTATTCCGGTATAAATCGCCGGAAGACATGATTTTAGTTAATGACTGTTAATGTCAAATAATCAGATATTTTCTCCTTCCTAAATATTAGTGATATCAGATTATTCTTAAGTATTTAAACAAACACATGCACCGCCCTAAGTATTATATAACCGAATCAATAAATGTAGCGAAAACCATGTTGGGAGTCATTGCCTAGAAATTTTGATTTTAACACACATGAATATTATCTAGCCGCATCTCGTAAGGACAAAGAAGTAACCGAAATGTTTATAAATGTCATACTGAGCTATTAATATAAATGCATAATGCATTTATATTAATAACTCAGTATGACTACAAAGAGAATATGGTTTAATTGTAACGTCTGTTGTGTTATACCTGGGTTGGAAGCACCTCTGCCATTTCACTTTTCCAGTTTTATCGTTTGATTGCGTAACAAGATACATTTCGAACATTTATGTTTATTGCCATATAGAAAATAGAAAATGCCGGAGTTATAATAACACCTTGAATTATTACTGTAAAATAATTGGTAGAAAGACAACTTCGGACAATATTTATGTTTAATATCAGTTGTGGGGACGATTTTGCATACCTGAATTCTTTATCTACACTTGTTGATATTAAAATAAAATACTATTTTCAGAAACTAAACGGAGGGGAAAGGGAGGCGGGAAGTGGAAAGTTATTTAAATTAATATTATTTATACATTAGGTTAAAATCAATTATCATATAGGGGTATCAGAAAAAAATATTTAATTTTTCATTACGCTTCGTACAACTTTCATCTGGTTCTAATGAATATATCATAGCTAATTTGGATTATAAAATAATAATTCAGTTAATTGACAATTTATCATATAAAAGAATTTTTTGTCGCTTGTCCTACAACGATGTTTTCTATATTTATTTTATACAAACGATAACTCAGGGGTTCGTCTGGATGGAATTATTATATGAAAATGTTGCGTTTTCAGGTTTTATTTTATATCCTTGTATTAGATACAAATCATTAGTTTTGTTTAAATCCAGCCTAACCTGAGTTGCGCTCTATTCTACCCTTCCTCTGTCCAACCCCACGGGTCCCTGTATACTACGTCGTTGCCAACTATCATTTATCCGCTGTTTAATTTTATAAATAACCTTCTCATCATTATAACCTTTCAACTCTTTGAGATATCACGATGAAATAATTAAGTTGATTCCAGGATTACTATCTATAACTCGGGTAAAGTTCATATAATAGCTTTAGTAATTTTTTATTTAAATTCATTCGGATAGTGAAAGAGAGTGGAAGAAAATTATTATTATTATTACATTATTTTTAGTAATTTAACATGCAAACGGAAAAAAGTATTTACGAGTTAAAAATTCAAAAATCACCGATAGACGTACCTGTACGTATCGCTTTGGCTTGTTTTTTTTAACAATGATTTACACAACAACTATTATAGGTAACGACTGTTATAGGTACTCGTAAGTCTGTTTCTAAGTATACTTGAGATTTTGTGTCATTATATAATCCACCGTCTTGATACTTGTTGCGATTTATAAAAAGTGTACTTCAGTTATAGGGATATATTTGATAAAATCTATGTTAGTATCTGACAATTTTGGTAACACTTCATGCACTACTTCATGGAGATCAACACCAATTCAAATAATAAATAAAATAGCATGCTATTAATCTTTTTATTCACTTGGTTAACAGAATTCGTAAAAACATTTTATTCACCATACTGATGGCTTTTTTACGCTAGGAATACAAACCCAACAGTAATATAAGTACAGTATTCACTCGTTACATAATAGATACATGTTTTTATATCCTCTATACTTTAGTTGCTATTCGTTACTATAGTTTCAGCAGTCTTTAGTCTTTCAGCAGTCCTTATTACATTTTTTAGATATTCCGAATTTATATTTACACTAATGTATATCTCTCTATTCAACCGTATCAACAATAAATTGGTAATAAAAAATCAGCAATTTACTGCTATTTTGTTTTCTTTTTTGTTTTATTTTGCTTTTCTTGCGGATATCCTTTTCAGAAACCAAACTCTAGTCTTTCTTGCTGACATATTTTAGTGAAACCTAAATTTTCTTCGCTTAGTCGATTCCACACATCTTTTGTCTGATATTCTTCCAATTTATTTTTGTATGAAAAACTTGTGCAGATTCCATTTCTTTTATCTTTACGACGTCGTGCAGTTGCTCTTCTTTTTGAAGAGCTACTGCACGACGGTCAGGAACCGTTGACAATTCTGTAACTATCGCTTCAAACTTGTCAATAAATTGATTAACAGCAGTTGTAGTTTGAAGTTTGTTACTCGAATCGTTGAAAAGTAGTAATTAGAAGTTTGGAGCCATAAGCCGTAATTTGAATTTCAGGGTCAAAAGTAGCACTTTGAGATTAAAATTTTCGAAAAGCTGAATTTGTCAGTTAAAGATTTCGGTTGTGATAATGTATGACGACTTTTCGGAATATTGGTCATATACCAAGAAATAAAATTTAAATCACTAGAGACATTCCTATTAAATAGCTGAATTCTTGTACAGCGAAGGCTTAAGTTAGCACCAATATCAATTCGAGAAATTTAATTAAATCATACAGCTCTTATTAAACTTGTCTATTCAGCGGTCCGTAATTATAACTTACCATGATTTTTATTGTTCACCCCGCAGACATCTTTTTTTACTGAATCGGTGAGGTAATTTTAACATTTCGGTCAATTAAGATGCAAGAGAAAGAAGTCCATGTCTTTTTAAAGACGTTAGCCTATTTTTCAAATATTTAACGTGTCCTGGCAACACTTCTTCACATTAAGGTCGGAAAATGTTGTGAAAATAACCCATAACTGTATTAATGGACATGTTTTACTAGTTTTATTAACACCATTTAATATAGTTCTTGGTACCTGATAACGACCTACGGCGTGCTCTGCCTGGCGTGCACCCATTTCTTTATTGAGCACATTATTTACGGTTTTATGCATACTGACAAGACCCAGGTGTCCTTCTTTTTCTCTGTCCCCTCATCCCTTTTAATATCTGGCATTTTTGTTTTTCCTATATTTAAATAAAATTACTCTAAAATGAATGTGAACAGTGGTCGATACTGCAGCACAATTTTGTTAATGGTACTATAGGAACGGAATAAAATATGATGTTTGATCACAGAAAAAAATGTGTGTTGATGGATGAATTAAAATATATAATGTAATAGTTATATAAATAGTCAATAGATACCAGGTATAACTTTTTCGAATCCATTTTCTGAACTCCAATAATCACCCTTAGTAATATGCTTTCATATCATACATTCACCATGCTCAACACAAATCATCGCACAGACAGTAAATTTGCTGCGACAGGTCGCCGTTGCGTGACACATATCATCGTGAAATCGTATTACTTAAACGGCGATAATGATCTTAGCGTTATTAATTATAGAATGCTGGCATGAATTAGCAACTGGCCTTTCCGGGATACCATCCGTAACTAAAGGACTTTCCCCAACGGGGCTATAAAATATAATGACGAAATAATATAAAGAGAGAATATTTGTAAAAAAAATCAAAAAAGAGCATAAAGTATATCGAAAATCTGTAAGGATATGGTTAATAAAAATCTCAAAGGTAGAGATGATTAATTTCTTAATACGTTTCTCGGTTATAATAATTGTACCTAATATAGAAATGAATTAGATTGAATCGGTAGAAGAAAAAAAAAACCAAAATCGTAGCTCCTAAACGATAATAAACGAATAAATTTTTTCATACGTTTGAGAAGAAACACACCAAAAATTGTCATAATATCTGTTGAAGTCCAATTATTGTGTTTTTTAATTTTATACTATAGTATGAATTTTGGAAGATTTTAACCTTTGTGTATTATATCTTTAATTTGATAACAAATTTAATTAAATTAGTTGTCGCCCCGTGGTTGAAATTCAACAGTAATTATTTAAATTTTTGAATTTGAACGTTATTGAGGTTCTAACGTACGTCTAATTTATCAAAGAGTATAGTTCTATAATCATTGCCATATAATTTTTTTGAATTGTATTCTATTGCGCCAATTGAAAACTTGTACAAATATGTCATTAGCTTATGTTTGCCTTAATTCTCAGCAATAATTATGAAATTTGATATTAGTGACACAGATATCTAGTACACAAAATATAAAATAGACGCTGTTTTGCCTTGACATACACTCCACGGACTATTGAAAAAGGAACATTTGAAATCACACAAATTCACAGCTCGAAATTCATTCAATTATTACGTATACATAAATTTTAGCTTCTTATACTTCTCCTTATAAATTTTAACTATGTCAAATATTACACTCCTCCATGTGCACAATACTTTTAAAATGCGGTACAAAATTGTCTCTTCACGTATTTATAGATAAATAATTAATTTAGCAACGATTCTACTATTTCAACATGTTAAGTCGCCTTGTTCAATATGTAGAAAATACTTTCCCATTTGCATATTTCATTATTCTTGATTTAACAAGGCAAGAATTTTAAATGAAATATATCTATATGTCACAATACATGTAAATATATATTATGTACATCACTATCACTGTTATTGCACGTCACTTTGTTGTCCAATATTTTGCCGAAACTGGCATATAGAAAATCTGTTAAATACGAATAGAACTCATAGTACTAGCGTTTAGTAGATAACCTAAACGTATTTATTCATATTGCCTAAATTTTTTTTTCAGGATTAAAAATAGGTAAATATTCCAAAAACTATGAAATTTTGAATCATCACTAGCTTTACGATTAACTTGAAATAAACTTTTTCTAAAGTTTTTTTTGAATTTTTACTTTAGCAATTTTATGGAAGAAAGGGAAACTAATTTTTTGGGGAAATTTTCAAACATTTAGTATATAATATCTATAACTATTTTACACTATTTTCGAAAACAATTTGAAAACTTTTAACTGGCCTTTTTATTGATATCTCAAACGATACAGGAAATCAAAAAAATAATACAAAATTAACTCTATTTAATTTTTTGGAGAATATACTATTGAGATTGTATTTTATGCTTTATCATATAATGTTTCCGAAAAAAAATTTGTGGGTATTTTAAACCATGTGGGAAGCAAATAAAAATAAATATGTGCTATTTTTATAAAGTATACACGTATGCGCGAACACTTTCATTTGCTGTCCATTCTATTCGCTGGATATTAGTTTTTTCATGCTTTTGGCATTCAATAAAAATCATTATTACACTAACATGTTTGTTATGAAATTTTCTAATATTTAATGTAATAATGTACCTTTATAATGACTAATGCTGGGCATTAAACTAAGTAGTTAACACAAATTTTAAACCATTATTTTCCTTAGTTCTACATTAGGTCATTTCTATATATATATATATAACAGCAATTTTTAAGCAGATCATCCTAGATTACCTCGCTTTGGGAACGCGACGTAAATATTGCGTAATAAATAATCTCACTAAGCCAAGTTTCCGCCTTGCGTTTAAAATTGGTCGCGGGCCATCAATTTTAATTACAACCTTTCCCTGGAAGATTTATAGCCATATCTTGAAGGACTGATTCCTTTTTTTAACGTTTGCTCAGGATTTAATGAAATTACTACATTTCATCTATAATATTGATATGTATGTAATATTTATAACATTAATATGTATATAGACAAGAATTTTTATTGCTCGCATATAATTTCTTTGTCGTAAATAATATTGCTCGCTTTTGTTATTATTACAATGAGACACAAAAAGTAATTTTAAGTAACAGTATTGTGTGTATTATTAGTATCTTGGTGGTAATACATTTCGTGATTTTTTTATTATATTTCAAGACGGCGCATTTTTTTGTCAAATATTGAGGAATTACTTTCGTTTGTAAGTGCAATAAAATCGTAAAGCTGATTTGTCGCTTATATAGTTTCATTATTTGTATGTTTTGTTACTTTTATTTTAAACAGGAATTAAGATACTCAAATTTTTATTATTGAATACGAAGGTAATATTGACAAATAATTGCATTTTATTAATTGAAGAATCAAAATGTATATTTTATAAACATTTTGCAATAATTTATGCAATGGAATTTTTTAAATTCTTAGGCCGCTAAAGACGCCATCGTGATATTTTTATCTTAGGTTAAATTTTGCAAAAAGAAAAATACGAAAACATCATAACAGTAACTCTATCGTTTGTACATCTTTGTATTTCGTGCCCATCTTTTTAATAATTTTATTTATCTTCTGCTCTTTCTAGTGTGGAGAAAATAATAACGGGAGTAGTAAAGCAAAGCAATAAATTTGGTGTTACAATAATAAAAAAGAAGGTTGGTCTCAAGAAATTATTATAAGAATTTTCAAACTTTATAAAATTTAATTTCAAACTACTTTAAAAACCATAAATATTCTCAAGTACGGTTATGGTAATTAAAAGGAAAACAAAATTGATCAATTAATACATTTATTAGTTAATTAATACGTTTATTTTTTATAGTTTCTTCTTTTTGGTGATAAAATTTAATATTAAGTTTATTATTTGCCATGTTTAATTAGTACTACGTATATATTTAAATGGCGCGCTTTTTATTAGGTACAAAAGGCTTAGATACACTCGCTGGTGTGACTGTTACACCTTCAACAATTTGTATGACATATTTTTTTGTATATTCTATAGCTTTATTTAACAAAATAAAAGTCTTGAAGATTCTACACCCCAATGTAGCTGTAATTCTTATCGCTTTGATTTGGCAGAAGTATTGATAAAGAAGTGGACAAAAATATATTTTTTAATAATCCCCGTATTCCTGAATCTCGGAGATAGAAATATTTCTTTAATTCATAAATCTGGGGCTAAGATTGGAAAAGGGAACGAATAGCTATCATTTTATCTCAAGAGCTATAGATTCTTAAATATAATGAAAGATATATCATTTATCTCATAGCATCATTTTATTACTGTACTTTTACAGTGAGAAATAAGAACGTAGTTATTCTTCACAAAGAAATTCAGTGAAAAAAAACGGAATGTATTTGAAGCATATTAAAGGAAAAAAAGTTATAATCTTTATTCACTAAAATGGCAACCATTACAGATTTTTAGGCAAGGTTGAGAATTATTGTACTGTTGATAAACAATTTCTATTTAGATTAATACACAGAGTTACATATTTCAATAATAGATAGTTTTTTTTCACAATCTGCTCTATACTTGTTTACAGGTACTACAAAGAGCGTATCCATTATTCGTACAGGTCTGAAGATCAAACTTAATATATTTGAAGCGTGTTGTTGTAAAAAAATGTACTCCTTTTTGTTATTAAAATCGCAAATTTAGCAGTGATTATTTTCAGAAGTGCTTGACGATTTGCTTCTAGTCCTTAACATGGTTCGTAGTTTGAGGCACAGAAACAACTGTATTATTAATGGACATGTATCTGAATTACAAACATCTGAATTATTTGTGTCTACTTTGGTACATATATCTGAATTATTGGTGTCAATAGTTTTCGTCATATTCTGTTTACAATTGGACGTGTGTAGAGAATTTTCATTATTAAATTTTCAGTTAATACAATTGATGATATACAATTATTTCTAGTTTAGGCCTTTTTTTATTATTAGGAACACATCACTCAAGTAACACGTTTGCTTGGAATGAGCCCTTGGTACGGGTGTTCTATATGATTTGTTATGATTATCTGTTGGAAATCATAGAACTATTATGTTAAGACTTATTGCCCCTTGGTTAAGGAAGAATTTTATATTTTCTCCCAAAATATACGCTTTGGCAAACCTATGACACACTAAAGGTGTATTATTTTACTTACCTGGAAAGATGTTACAAGATGATAAGAATAAAAAAAGAGAAAATAGACGATAATAGACGTTGACTTAATTATATTAGAATGATTTGGTACAATGAATAAAACGTAAAATATTTTTGATTGATTTTTTTTACTGATGTTATCATGAATTATTGTGTTAAAGCAAATGTAGGAGATGGTGTATTAATAAAATGTTTAACTATAACTTCCGCTTCTTTCAATATTTCGAAGCATCAGTGCTCATGTATTTGAGTTATCAGATCGAATTTATTGTAAGGAAGAATAGATATGAATATTAACCTTATGTTAAAGCTTCTCTCGTTCATTGCCCTTTTTTTCAAAGTCATCGACGAATTTGTAAAATCCATCGTATTTATTGGTTTTACGTTAAGACATGATGCGAGATGTTGTAGTTGATTTTTTATATTTTAGACGCATTTATCATATCCTTGTTTAACAAAAATCATTATTATGAGACATAAGGTAGAACTATCATTGTCACAAAGGGGCAAGAAGCGGGGCTCATTAAAAATGATTCGTTTATGAAAATGGATTTATTTGAATGTTCTAGCGTAACATTTAGCCTAATTTATTTTTGAAGTAAATTTTGATTTTATCGTAGTATAGTTCTACGTTCATTTAACATAGGGTTGAATAAACGATCGTGGATTATATGCAAAATATTATGTCATACAAATCATAAAATATTTTTCAAAGAATTCAATTTTGCAAATTGTTTTTTTTTAGAGGCAGTGATCGAGAGTGATTAGAAAGCGATTCATACATGTAGTATCGGTAATAAATAACGTAATGTTGTTTTAGATTACAATTAATTGGTAATAAATGGTGAAGTCTTGTAAATGTGTGGTTTTATGATTCTTAATCGGAAAAAAGAAAAAGCCTCTCGCATATCCATTCGTTTGTCATAGTAATTTTTCTCAGGAACCGTTTGCATAATTATCGTAGTGATAACGCACATTAACTCACAAAAATTTTTATAATTATCTTGTAAAATTAAACATTTTATTTCATAGAAATTTTAGTAAAATAAAGTAATATTTATTAAAATTCTTATATCGCGTGGGACATTAATTAGAAGAGCAAATTAGAGTAATTCCAAAACTAGTTTATAATGTTAGATACTTTTATAGATACTGTTGAAAATGTTGACCAAAATAAATTCTCTCTGGATACGAAAATCTTTAAAACAGTTGAAGTATAAATTATGAAAAAGCAGCATTTCTAGAAGTTAGCCTAAAATTTCCTCGTACACTTTAATGCTGTTTCTAGATCTGATAGTTCTGGACGAGTTCACGATATCTTTAAAACATATAGTTAACAATGTATTTGCTCGGTGAAAAATAATATAAATATTAGTAAATAGATAAATAGAAATACCATGGTTATATCTAAAGCATGTACCGAACCTTCCTCGTGCAAATTGTACTTGCATGTAACTATTTTTATTACAGTTAGATACTGTTATGCATTTTTGGAATGCATTATGGATACATAAACTAATAACAACAATTAATAAACTGGGTAAGATACGATTTGAAAAATATTTATAATATATTATTACAAATGATACACTTACGTTAAATTGCGAAACTTAATATCTGTCTTTGTAGTTGGAAACTGGTAACAAATAATAACAACAAAATTAATAACGAGTCCAGTATTTTTAAGCTCTTTGCACCTGACCAAAATAGAACTTGATTTTATAATTTTTACAGCCCATAATCGGTTAATTTGTAATCAATATAGTATTGGACATATCATTTCTAAATAATACTTTTGTGAGCTGTGCTTGTGTGAATATACAAGTATGTAAGTTTTTTAGTGAATGTATGGAGTTAAAACAATAAAATGAGTGAAAGCAGTTCTAAATCGTTAGTAAAAGTGAAATAATAGTTAAAAAGTAACTAGTTTTATTTACAAAAATTTTAAAAATACCAGATTTTTACGAAACCAATTCGATGTTTGTTTATCAGTCTGCTATTTTTTTCTTTCTTAGAGATCTTTGGGTGTAAACAGGTAACATTTTGTTTTTTCGTTATTTGGTTCATCATAGAATATATCAGGGTAGTCCGCAATTACCCAAAAATGGATATAAGTAAAAAATAATAAGGTATATTAGGATAAATATCGACCAAAAGTGTTTTAAGAATATTGCAAATATGCCACATGAAAATTAACGATGAATCAAAAATATGAAACTTACTGAAATTGCACAAAAATTACCCAAATAACATTGCAAGTCAATAGCGAAAAAATATGTTGTGAAATGAGCGTAATAAATTCTAAATAAAAACACCAACAATTTGCAAGAGGTACCTGTGCATTAGTGTTCCGTACATTATGAAAAACATATCTGTTAAAGATATTTTTTTATTCTAATTAAAAAAAAATATTGCTTTCTCTTTCAACCTCACAAAATTTTCTCTTTGCCTAACTATTGGTATCATAGTTATATTTTCTGACGTTTGATTAATTAATAACACTGTTAATTGGTTTACATCTAAGGCGTAAAATTTCAAACAGTTAGTCTCTTGGTTCCGAAAGAGAACATTTTTAAATTCTTCTTGACACCAACTCCTAATATTTTTACAAAGCTGATACTTGTTACGTACAAAAAAAACATTTTGAAATTTTATGTTATGTAAAATAAAATTAAAAGCAGATTGTGAAATAACACTATATGAAGGTGTTCTCTAACCAGGATATGGTTGGACGAATTATGGGAATACATTATCTATTTTTGAGGTTCTTTGAAAATCAAAAAATTTAAAATACATACATAGGTTATCCTCATTTTGCAAATTAATTTATTTTCAAGTTATATTCGTTCTCTATTATATTCTACCCTATGTTCAACAATCCTAGGTACATTTATGAGAAAAGACTGAAACGGAGACCCATCTCGTGAATATTTGAAAATTCAGAACTTACAATTTTAGATCCTCTTGCAGACTCAGATTTAATCATTTATGGTAACTGAGTTAACCTTATTTCTTATTTTTACTTAATCAAAATGAATACAGTTTGAGATAAACTGACTTTCTTATTTTCATAAATAACTGGCAATTTATTTATGTAGCTATTATAATCTCAGTAAACAACTATGTGAAACATCTGTCCGTGTGCGTCCGATATTTATATGAAATATATATTTTTTAGAAATTTGACCTTAGAAATGTAAATTTTTCTGTAGCTACTGCTCTAAATTTATTGATTAGTTTGTCTAACGAGCAAACAAACAGGAACTATTACTACATGTGAAAGAATATAACTAAAATTTATTTTATTATTAATTATTTATTTTATTGGTACAATCAATCTGAAATATTATAATAAACAGGATTTATTATCATAAATTAGAATGATAAATTTAACAAATAAATAAGTACACAAATAAATAAAAATATGTTGATAATAAATTTCCTATTACATAAATTCAGAATAAAATACTTTATAAATTGTAGTATGAAGACTATAGCTCATATGAAAAATAGATACCATATGAATATTTCAAGCTTTTCTTTGATAAAGTCACAAATATTCGACTCGCATAATTCAAACAATGCAGCGATAACAAAGACCCAAAGTTAAAGTAAACGGAAACCAAGCAACTCGTTTCACAGTGAAAAACGGCTTGCGAGATAAGTTTTGCATTATGCAGTTGCCGCCATGTAAATAGTTCGGATTTCATTTCTCGGTTTCACTCGATGCAAGGGATCGAGAGTCTTGTCACGTTCCGGACATTCGTTGAGCCTGCCTCCCTCTAGATTGAAACACAATCAGAACTTAAGCTTGTTCGCAAATTCATCGCGTATATCGTGCACTTGCGGTAAAAGCGTGCTATTTTGTTACGACTGAATGATTTAGCTGACTCGTCGAAATTTTCTGTCTATACTTTTTGATCGGTTCATATTAAAATTATATTCGGTATTTCTTGCGCAAGTATGTAAATGTATTTATGTTTGCTGAAAAGGTACAAAATCGATTATTTTATGATAAAATACAAATCCGAAATCCAATATTTATAATTTCAATTACGTATGTTCCCTAATTTCACAAAAAGTAATAAATTAATTTAACTTAAATCACCATAATTAACTGTTTTATGACAACTTTTTCAGTTGTCTTAATATTATATACGTATAAGAACTTCCGCGGAAATTTTCAAAGCTATTATTTCGGTTTAGAAATGTTTATCCCCAGCAAATATTATTTTTATAATGGGCATACCTTTATAAAATATTTCGAAAAATAAGTTTTTTCTGATTATGTAGAAAGAAAACAATTTTTAATAGTAAGTATTAACAGTTAAAAAAAGCTAGAAAATACGCTTTACCTAATGAGATAAGTCAAATAAGTCGAAACTTGATGGGTTTATCGTTAGCAACTGAGAAGTTCTCATGAGTACCTAATACTTTCAATTGATTCTTCCGTTTACAATACTTAACCAAAGCACATATTATAACAAGAGATATGAGAACAAAATTTCAATATTTATTAAAATTTTATGACCAGTCCTTCTTCCGTCATCTTATCTGATCAGTGATAAATCTGCGAACTTTGAAATCATTACAATTAGCAGTGGTGGAGAACAGACTTGATAAATTTGTTTTCACATATAATTATGTAGAAGTGAATATAATAGAAGTTGTGTTGAAAAGTAAAATTTAAAGAATTCCTTCTTTAATCTTGGTGTTTTATCAAATTATTTTTATTACAACATCATCTATAAAAGCAGGTGGTGATACTCTTTTCATTGATGTTTGTTTAATACTTTTTCTCTAGCTTATATATGATTGTGCAAAATGAATGCAACCATCCTTTCTCCATAAGAGTAAATTCTATCACCATGCAAAAGGGATATTAAAAAAAGTTTAGCAAGTTCTTTATTTTAAAATGTACCGTCAAAATGTTTTCGGATTTTTTAACAATATCGGACTACGGGGTTGGGTGTAATTCCTTTTAACTGGGAAGGAAATTATTTTAGATCACGTATGTTTCTAAAGTTACTGATTAATGCTAACGATCCGCGTGTTTTTGATTCGGTGGTACTTTATGTGCTTAGCTATATATGAAACGCTGAAGTTTTATTTTATTTACCTAAAGCTTATAAGAAAACGCCGTAGTGATGGCCCGTTAGGCGGATACATTAATTAAAGCGGTTTACGAAATGTTTTTTTCTGTTGTAATAATTGTTTCAAGTTTGTAATTATGGATTTCTTTACCAGTCCTCCTCGATTAGTTTGTGTTTCGTTACTTTGAAATATCATGGTTTTCAATTTTATGTTTTATTGTTTATATTTGAAAACCATTCGTCTTCAATGTATTTTCGATCCTATATATTAAATCTGTTCTCTTTTCATTAAGATATAATGAAATGATAACAACATGAAAGCTTTTAAATAAAAATGGGTTAGCTGAATTGATAAACTTTAATACATTGTTTAGCGATGCAAAATGTGTCTCTCAGGGTCGTAACATTTTATATTGTTCGTTTATGTATGCGTAGATGTTTGTCTAATACAATGATAAGTTCAAATAATTCGGGCGAGCAAACATATTGTATAGGGTATATATAGTATGGAGAATATTTATTAGCCCTGCTTCATTGTAGTAAGACCGCAACTTGTGAATTTAGCTTCTTGAATAAATTCATAAATATATAAATGTCGCTACAGATTTTGATTTTTATAGCTTTATATTGCAAGTGCCATGCGACCTTCATTAATATACATTTTATATTACTGCGTTTGTGATTTTGGTAACTGAACTTATGTAAATGACCTTATCGGAATGTTTTTAAACCTAGTAGCTCAGTTGTGTTTCCGTTGTAGGGTTGTTTTGAATTTTTTAAAATAAAACCTTCAAAATTTCTTCGATGATAATGAAAAATTCTGCCAAATTACCAACCGATGGTAAACCACATAATGATGATGTGTACATATAAAAATCACAAAGGTAGGGTACTTATAAGACACAAAGAAGATTGGATAAGTTTGTACCAATTTTGAAATAAATACGCAATATCGAATAAGAGTGAGAAAGCTGTCGGCTATTATTCAGCTACGAAAAATACATCACATGTTATATATAATTGATTATAATGAGTACAATATGGCACTTACATGGTCAATGCTTATTTTATTCATAACGAAATTTACAATAAAAAAGTGGTTTTATGTTACTGAATCATTCAGTCATTAGCGAATATTTATTTCATTGAAAAAGTTTTTTTATCAAAACTTATAGAAAGGACATACATATCAAAAACAAATGTGCAATATAAATAATTAAGGGAAAGCGTGAAAAAATGAGTGTTGGAAAGTGGCAGAAAGGAATATTTTGTAAAAATTGTAACAAAAATATACATTTGAATATTTCAGAAACTCATTCCAATTATTACTTTCTGCATTCCTCGTATTATAAATAAAAATATTTTTTTTCGATATATTTTTTTCGTATTATACAAAATTCTAGATTTTATTTTGTTAGTAAAAAAATCTGTAATTTCTAAAGTCGAAAAGATTTTCACACAAATATAGAGCTAACTTAATTAGTACACTTAAAATGTCTTCTGTTACACATACGTTTATATTTATTTGTGGATACACAATAAAATGAAAATAATGAGTAAAATGCTGAATATATTTGGCGTTAATTTTGTAGAAATTCATTATTCACAATTAAATGAAACTACGTGATGTAGTATTATTTCTACTTTCTTTAATTTATTTACCACGACCTAGGTTTCGTTGTATTACAACATCTTCAGGTGGAATTTTAGATCTTTGCTAATATCCCACCTGAAGATGTAATATAACGAAACCTAGGTCGTGGTAAATAAATTAAAGAAAGTAGAAATAATACTACATCACGTAGTTTCATTTAATTGTGAGTAAAATACTTTTAAATATAAGAAACGTAAAGCTATTTTTACTTGTTTTATGTAGAATGAAAATTATTTAATAAATTGACATTAGTAAATAGTATATAAAATAAAAACTGTACGTAAATAATAAGTGAATTGCAATCGCTTATGAGGGACTGGGAAAAAAAACACCATATTGTATGTAATTTGTCTCAACTTGGCTTATGTTACTAATATAGTTTCACATGGGGTATAACTTGGCTGAAGTGGAGAATCTGTTCTATTGCAGTGCGGTATATTATGTAAATAAAATCTTTGTAAAATAACAATGCGACAATTACAATTATTGGCATTTGTTTTGACCCCCATTTATCGGCGATCAATTTGATGAGAAATAACAAGAGTATTGAAGATATATAGAAAATGAATCAATAATATTAAATTAATATATCCGGAATCAAAACAGGAGAAGAAATTTTACGAAACGTTAAACTGAAACCAAACAATAATACATCTTAGTATGCGCCGAGATAATGAATAATGGCTTCCGAGGCAAATCCTTCGTTTTGCAGTACCCGGCAGGATCCTGCTTCGAAAATAAACAGATTTTATTTCGTGGTTTCGTTAAGGCAAAGTTGGATCAGGAGTCGCATCACGTGCGGAACATTCGTCGAGGATAATATGGCCTTGCTGTAGATTGAAACACAATCAGGAGTTATGTTGAATTTCGTTCTTGGCTCCTGTGCGTCGCGCACTTGTGGCGTCTGCTTGTTAGTCGTGGCCATGAGATTTCAAATACACGTAAAATTTTGTCTTAAGTAATTTTTTTATTTTACATACAGTTTTGAGCTAAGTAAATGTGTAAATTGAATTTGAGGAAAATGAATTAAAGAACAAAATGAACCTTAAAAAGAATAAAATAATACATCGTAGCCCACATATAAGCTAATGATTGATTCGATTAGATATTGTGATATAAATATATCAATGAGTATTATACATAAAAGGGTATTAAAATGAACTTAACTCGTGTAATATTTATATGTAAAGGAAGACAAAGAGCGATTCGTAATTTGTTGAAATTACAGCTGGAACTTAAAATATTATAATGAATTTATGTTCATTTGTCACATGATATATTAAATTTTAAATTGTTGTCAAATAAAAGGTTGATTTTTTAAAAATTTTTAATAACATGGCATTATAGGGATTGTATTTTCCTCACTTAGACATGCTCAATAATGAGTATGGATTCAAGTTTTAGCAAATTTATAAGTTGTGTTTGCAGTACACTAGTAATACATTGCAAATTTTGCTATTCGCAGTAAAAGTTATAAATTGCGATTCACATAGGTTCGTGCTTAAACACTGATAAGTAACTTTAACAGCTGTTGCAGAGAATTTTTCACAGAGATATATGAGAGGGTCGATTACATGCTTGTTATTTCTTTGAAAACTGTGATTCACCTAAATATTAAGTAAAGATGGTACTTTAGATCGAATCATTTTCTTTTTAGTTTATTCTTACTGGCTTACGATGATAGGAATCATGCGATCAGTAGTTACTTAGACTTCTACAAATGTCAATTCCGAGATTATTATTGCGAAGTTTATATAAATTAATGCCCTTTTCATGTATAATATATCATAGGGGCATCGAATAATGTAGATAAAGAATGGCAATTGTCTATTGTCCACGATTTGCTTATGAATTATAATACATGTATTATTATTTTTTATTATTTTTATTCTATTAATAACTTGACATTTTTATTAGTTTATAAAAAAAGTTTGTAGTTAACACAAATTAAAGAAAAAAATGATAAAGTTGGTTATTTATTAATAATATTAAACCCTTAATATAAGTACATCCTCGATATTAGCGCTTAAACGTTAGATCGCGTCATGTGACATCATACCATTGACACAACCTAATACAAACCTTAGAATAAGTTTGCAGTATAAATTCTTGTTTTAAATAAAGAATATATAATCCTTATTAAATAGTTTACGGTAGAAGGGTGCATTTATGGTATAAGTACCAAATTACTGCCTTTAAACCAGTATTGCAAATCCTTTTATAAAGAAACATTCAAATACAATTCAGTGTGACAGATGTGCCAAGTTAGTAGTATTTTTACTAAATGAAAACAAATACATGATATCAAATCGTTATTATCAATGTTATGCTAAGCAGTTTTTCAGATAGGGAAATTCAGTTATGGGATCTAGGCGGAACCATTCAGTTACAACCAGAATGTTGTTATAACCGATGTCGTTAGAACCAATTTCTACTGTGTAATGAAATGAATATCTATGTTTGGTTCCCAAATCTAATTGTATGTAACAGTATAAATGAAATCCAAGCTTCAACAAAGAATACTACAAGCTTAGCGGGAACAGTTTTAGCATTGCTTTTCTTAACTAATTCTTGTATAATTCCAATGCAAATATCAATATTGATGAATTATTTTATGGTCAATTGATAGTTATTAATCCAAATAAAAAAAATAAAAAGTAAATATTTATCTGAAACGCTTAATCCTTGATCTCACTACAGCTAATTTAGGTGAATATGGTGAGGTTATACATATCATTTCTTATATAGGGACAAGACCTACAGACATATAATATATATATATATATATATATATATATATATATATATATATATATATATATATATATATACATATATAAGTCTTCAAGGGATATATAATTTAAAAGACAAACGAACTTCAATTTTACGAAACATTTTCATTTTTCAGCTTTGCTCATCGAATCAGACTTGCCATCCATGCTGGCAGAAATATGAGAGCTTAGCAGAAGATTACACTCTGCCGTCAACGTCATCGTCAGCAAGATCTCTGCCATTTATATCTACAGCCTTGCCAACCCAAGGATAAATTGTTGATCTACTTGTTATTTCTCATTTACCTCCTGAAGACTTACCTAACCAGTAAGGTCGCCTGTTCAAGAATTTACAATTTCTCAATTTTTAGATGATTTGTTAATAAAATATCATAATAGTATTGATGAATAATAAATTGTAAGAAGTATAAACCTTTTCGGTTATTTTACCATCCTGCAGTGATGATTTTTAAGACCACGACTCTTCACCTTGTTTTATCGATTAGAATGCCAAT
Source organism: Druceiella hillmani (assembly GCA_039881145.1). Lineage (NCBI taxonomy): Eukaryota > Metazoa > Arthropoda > Insecta > Lepidoptera > Hepialidae > Druceiella > Druceiella hillmani. The sequence continues at coordinate 10,933,299 of JAYKKI010000054.1, read as the reverse complement.
AAGTATCAGATTTACTAATATTTATTACTACTAGTGCTAGTATTATAGAGAATCCATATAATAAAGGAGGAAGATAGTTTAATATGAATAAATGTAATTTAAAATATTGAACACTCTATTTCCAGTCTTATTCCTAATGTAGTATCCTTATATATTTAGCTGAATAATATTTATAATAGGTAGGTATTTCAAAATCTTAAAACATTTGTTTCCAGGGATAAATCATAAGTTTTTTATGGAAAAAAAAAATAAACATGGCAAAGCTTGTGATGCAAAGCAAACTATATCTTTATTTGGTAAACTTTTGGCTTAAAAGTGAATTTACTATTAAATTCTTACAAATAATGTCTATTTTACGATAAAATATTCATCTTGTGGCCTAAATTTCTATGAAGAGATGGGGCAAGACCAATATTTTGTCAACAAGCGGAATTCGAATTCGGGTTTTCGTGTCTTATGGAGTGTAGGCTGTAGGTTAAACAGCACTCACTTTCTCCTTGACGCACGCATACACGCACGCACGTATACACACACACACACACACACACACACACACACACATATATATATATATATATATATATATATATATATATATATATATATATATAGATCGACTAATAAAAAATAATATTTGGTTCTCATTTTTGCAAATGTATTTCTCAATATTTGACTTTATGAATACGATTGTTTTCGTAAAATCGAAATTTCATACAAGTTCTTATTTGTATCACACAACTACTAACAAATGGCAATATGGCGATGCTCCGACTCCCAGTTTACGCTTGGCTAGATTTTGTTAACGAAAATCTCTCGCAATAAATACTCACATTAATCCACGTTTCCACCCACTTGAGCTCTCACACGGTCGCGAGTCGTCAGTTTAAATTTTAACCCTTTTCAGTAGTAATTAGAATCAATGAAGCTAACATTTACGAGATTCAAAGGAAGATTAATCAAATTTATTAACGTTAAATGAAATTGAAATAAAGAATAACATCATCTTAACTGGTAAGTTAAATTTTTATGCAATATTATAAATCTTTGGCTGCAAATTATTTGAAATGATATATAACATTATTTCAAATCATTTGCAGCCAAATAAGTCAGTAATAAAAACCATATAGTTAGTAAACTGCAAGAGGTACAAAATATCTTTAAACGAAATGATCTTGCTAACACATGAGGGTAGAATAAAATAGTTCATTAGTTATGCTGCACTGCTAATAAAAGCGCAAATATCAAGAAACCTAGAGAAATGTCATCAGCGTAAAGGTCAAGAAAAATGTTAAATATTTTTAAATTAAATATTATATTACAATAAGAATAAAGTCACCACTAGATTATCATTTTTATTTTTAATCAGAGTCGACGTAAGGTGTTAGGCTTTTCAAATCTAGAATGGTAATTTTCAAGAGTTTTTTGGCTGGACGTGAATGTGCAATAAATGATGTTTACTCCATATATCAGGATACTGGTTTCAGTAAAGTAATGGTTTGACTATTGGGTTGGAATTTTATTTACAGTGAGAATTTCTTGAGAGTCTTGTGATATTTTTATATAACAGAACTAAAATTCTACTATTTTCGAAAAGTAATTTAAGTGTAAGTAGTTTAAGTTATAAGCATAAAAAGAAATTGATGCCGATTGAAAGCAAAAAAAAGTTTTATTGTTAGGGTTTCATTTAAGGCATAAATTATTGAAAATTACATAATATCAAAAATTAGATGAGGAAGAGAACCCATTCAAAGAAGGAAGAACGCAAACTGATAATAGAATAGAAGTTACTACAATACAATATAGCCTTTCTTTTTCAAAATATTTTTACTTTTTTTTAAGATTCGGTAGACACACTAGAATTCTTCTGGTTACGCTATACCTGTCTATATGTCATAGTCTTTACACTCAAAGAATATAGGAACTATAATGCTAAAATGGCACAGTTACAAACAATTATATTTCCAATAAAGTTACGAAATAAAAAAAAATCCACTTCATATAAATTTTGGGTAATTTTTTTTGGTATCGTTGAATCGGTCTTTCAAAAGATATTGGGCGTATGTTATGACAATTTTTTTCGATACAGAGTTACGTTTACGAAATATTAAGCTTCAAAATTGTTACTTACTCTGCCAGTGAAATGACTATTTTGGAACATCTATATTGGAATTAAAACTAAAATTATTACAATTAACATACTCTACTAGTTTATGCATAATAGTAGGTCAAATTACGACTTGCAGTTGGTAAAATTGAGAAAATTTCACGGAAACTCCAAAAATAACTTAAATTAATTACAAAAATAAATTTGAATTTTAATGCACACATACCTACTTACTATCTTTGCAAGCCAATAAAATTACTAGCCGATAAAATTACGTATTTACGTAATGAGAAACTGTATGTTTCTATATTTAATAAAAATATTATGTATATTTATGGTATATGTTTATATGCGCCTGAGTGTGTACCGTACCTTTGTACACCATGCGATTTATGCATATACCTAATAAATCTTTTAAATTTAAAATAAATGTATTGGAGGTAAATATGCCACATTAGAATAGATTAGTTGAAATGCATAAGGCACGTACGTTAGAAGTTTACTATTTAGCTTGTACATTGACATCACATTTATATTTTATAATTTTTTTATAGTTTTAATACATACTATGTAAATTTTTCAGTTCTTTTTTTTTGCAATAAAAATATGTTGCTCTATACTAAACAATTGCTTTCGAAACTCTGAAATTGTGAGATATAATTCTTCAAACAATTCTTCTTTTTCAATGAATTCTTAAAATATCTTCAATCTTTATAAAATAAGATAAAGGGAACGGATAGCAAATACTCTAAATTTAAAATTATCTTTGTAAATCAGAAAAGTTACCCACAATTTGATTGCAAACGATGAGTCGCGCTCTGGAAACTGCGTTCATACAAATGAAAATTGTTTGTCAGAAAAAAATAATAAATCTATCTGTATCCGCGCATTAGAACACACATAAACAGAAATTCATTTAGCATTAACCTCACGTTTGCATCTTGTTTGTGAAATATATTATGTTTCGCTAAATGTACTAGATAGAGCATCTGCCTGCAATATCCTCGTATAATAATACAATAAGTTCATGTAACGCGGACGTGCATCCATATTGTAGACAGCGCGCTCTGAGCTCGACACAGCACATACGTTACTACTTACGCCAGAAGACTGGAGAAAAACTGATAAATAGACCGCAGTATGTTTTGTCTGAAGAGTTGTTGGTTTGAACGCCCACAGATTCGTTACAGATTCGCCGGATGAATTTCCTGAATGTGGGTACTGGAGTTTGATAAAATATTTATTTTTGGTTGGAGATTGAGTGCGGAAGGATGTAGAAAGGGTTGAGTGATGGTAGGGGGAGGTGGTTTAAAATAATTTACTTGATGTGGTTTGCAGATTTATTCTTAATTATCGGTACGAAGGAGGCTTTGCGTTTGCAAGGATTTAGAACTGATGTTAATACTTGATAATAATTTACATGATTTTTTTATTTTTTCAGGTACGGTACCCTAATAGTCAAGTACCAGTTAAGTGAGGCCGAATTTTTGATCTGAACATTCCGCACCACGTAAAACGTATGATATTTTCATTTATTTGCTTTGAAGCGTTGGTACCAACATGAGTAATAATGCGAAAGGCCGCTATGGTTCAGAATTTGACTGACCTAGAAATAAATATATATCAATGCAATATTACATTGCATTTTAAGCCAAGGTGCATGTCCATCATACTAAGTTAACTATGTGACCCTGCTCCACATTTCATCAATGTAAGTTCACACGGTAGCTGACTAGAATATATTTACTTCTTTCAAAACATGAGCATATTTTTCTATTGCTTATTTCAATAAGGTCTATACATTGGTAACTTTTGTAGACAAAAATGTTTGGTAAAAATGGAATTCAGTCTTTGTAAGTAGGAATTTATGATGTCATTTTATACGGTGTACTCAGTTGAGATTTGATGAATGACTTTATTTAGCTATCTGGGATTGCCAGCTAATATTTTTATTAGTGGATCTAAGTTTTTATTTGTTTCGTAGTATCATTCAGAAATAGTCGTCGTATATTTTTACCTAATTTTTGAACCAACCAATGTTTGATCTTTGGACTAGTTCATTCTAGTGAGAATTTATTAACGTGCACATGATTTGAGTATATTGTTAATCTCAACAAGTACTAGTAATACAGAAATATATGTACATACACATTTACACACACACACATATATATATATATATATATATATATATGAATATATATACATATATATATATGTATATATATATATATATATATATATATATATATATATATATATATATATATATATTCCAGTTTGATTTCTCTTCAGAGTACGCTTTTAAGTCGATAGTATCCCTTGGTAGCCAAGTTATTTAAGCATACGCTCAATTTATTCCTTTTAATTTAATATATTTAATTACTTCAGTTTTTTTGTAATTTCTACACAATTTTATCTAAACATTATATAATTCATCAAACGTTATGCAAACAGATACTGAAAGATTATTATTTTAGTTTGAATATTTATATTTCTGAATATAGTTACCAAATAACTAATTATATCTGCATAATTTGAAAAAAAAATTTTGGTTAAATTTATTAAATTAAAAAAAAATGATTTGAAGAAAAATCCTCGTTAAAGACCATCAAATATAATGAAGATACGTATATAGTTTTCACATATCGTAGGATATACCTAGTGAATGATAAAATATACGTAAGCGATTAAAAGAACTCGCCTGAATCTTTTACATTTCTTCTAATATCCATATAAAAATTACACACGTATGGATAGCATATAAAAATGGCTGTCATACCTTGCTTGACATAACAACTAGGCTGAAATATGAGCTGAGCGAGAATAAACTTATTCAAAGTTATTGAAAGAAAAACAACAGTAACAAAATGGGACTGCATCCTGCTTCTCGGAAGCTATGTTATAATAATGCAAAAAAAACATCAGAACACGAGAATCGTTCTTATGAACATTTTTTTTAGACAATTTTATATAACAAAAACTTATCGAGTTTTACATAAAAAAAACTTATCGAACACGAGCAGAACTCGCACTATGAGGATAACTATCGTATTTTAATGGTTGAAAAATAAAAGAAATATATCGGTTCAAAGAATTTAGTAAATCCTCCTCCATATTTTGTTTTGGGAATAAATATTTTAATATATATAAAGGTTAGTTATTAAACAAAAAAGCTTTCATCGCAGTGTTAGCTACATTAAAAGCTTTCCACATTTTTCCCAATTGGAAATCCTTTTTTATATGTATAATGACGGGACGCCGTAAAGAGGATGCATATGAAGGATGAAATTGGTCATTATTTTTAGCTTTCGAATTAAAATTATTTATTTGTCACAGGGTAGCGGAGATCAAAGTAACAGATTCGTAATTCTATATTTTTGAATAGATTGTATAGTACCCCTTTTAAACTTTACATATATTAATAAATTTTCTGAACAATGACTGGACTGAATAAATAAAAACTCTATAATTGTAACTGTCTTGATATTGGATTGGACAGAGTAGAGAATATTTCTAAAATATTAAAATAAAATATATGATTAAAAATAAAAACTTTTCAAGTGGGGATCTGTTTCGAACATTCCATATACTGTTTGATGTAAATTTTATATAAGCCATCACTGAAGTATAATTTGAAGTACAATAATTACATGACAACAAATACAAATAATTAATAATATACTTAAAACGGAAGTACACATTGCCGTAAATATTTCAAAGGTTGGTATTTATAATCATTATTATACAAAACTTTATATGGTACTCAGTATACATATAAGTACTTAAAAATAATAAAGAATACAAAGTTTTTCTATTAAAATTTTAGTAATATCAATGTTTCACAACTTTAATGTTTTGCATGCTGTGTTCTTCACGGGCGTATCAAAATAGAACATATTCCAAAATTTTAAAAGCTAAGATAGTCGTCATAGTTTTCTTGTAATTTTCTAGTCAGATTCGCCAATCTCGTATTTGATGATTTTTGACTCAGTAGTTTTGGAAATGTCTTTTAATAACATAATTAATAATTATAAAAACTTTTTTATTATATTCCTGGGTCCAGAATATTTAGTAGTTACGGAAATATCTTTTGATAATATAAATTAAAATTACAAAAACAGTTTTTTGAATTCCTCTGTTCAGAGGGCTTGTTTCGGACAAATCCTCTGAACGAAGCTTCCAGCTTCGACGTCACATAGTTTCTGCAAAATTCTATGCTGACATATAATTATAAATGTTGACTGCTTTGTCTTTCACAGGCGTAAAACATAGCGTTTATTTAAAATCACGTTATGTACAATGATCCACATAGTTTTCTTATAAATTTAGTGAGTTTAAACTTAGTTTTTTCATTATAAGTTCAATATTGTAATTAACAGTTAAATACAAATATTGACGCTGTGTTTTTATCAAGTTTCTGGGATCAATACATAATTTGAAAAATTATTTAAAGAAATATAAGTCAAGGTGGTTAAATGATTAACTGCTGCAGAAGTATTTGAAGTGTTTAATTGAGGTTATAAACTCAAAACAAAAACAAAGTAAACCTGAGTATAAAATTGTCTAATGAAAAGAAAAGAACTTTCTTTATGAATACCACAGAAAATTAAAATGCTAAGACCGACAAAGTAGTGCAAGTACATGTGCATGATTTTTCAAGTGCTTTACAAAATTTATTCACATCTTGTTTAGTTTTATAAAATAATTTCCAAAACTGGCAAATATCGTTACATTTTTTAACAACTTAGTAAATTTATACTATATAGACGATTTAAACCGATAAAACTTAATTATTACACTAAAACTCATTTTGTTCAAACAAATAAAAGTAATTCCATTTTTAAACGAGAAACTAACTTCTTACTGATAAAATAATTTCTTGGAAGAAGGAGATTCTGAGAAGATAATACTGTAGACTATAGGTCTTTATTATTTAAGAACTTATATCAATGAAAACCATTAAGGTAAAATCTAACCCTATCACTAGTGTTGAGTGGAAAAAGAATTGCCATTGCCTTCTAGAATTTCGGTGTTTTTGAAACACGTTTTTTGAACTGCGTAATATTGAAGGTTTTTAAATATTTGATACTACATGTTTATTTTAATTTGTGTTTTGCGATTGTAGGATATTTTACATATGCTATTCGCAATTCAGTTTTATTGATACAGTTGTTGATACAGTTTACTAGCTATAAAAATAAAGGAATTTAAATCACTTGTACTTTTTTCTTACATAAATCCCTATCTGAATCAACTTTAAATTCTAATCTAATAAGCTCTAAAAACGGTTTTTCAGTCATCTGAGCAACTTAACACAAGATTCAATACTATCGTACGATTTTCAATTTCAAACCTTCCCGCAAACTCGCTTCATTTTATTCAAATCGTAAGGTCGCAAACAAATTACGACTTCGTCCCATAAAACTTAATGAAATCACCAAATGATCTAAAGAAAGAAAACAACCTCAGTTTTCCACAGCCCGTTTCGAAAAGTTAGATGAAGCAATTGTCACCATTCCATCAATTGAAATTTGTCTTACGTGCTATGTGTGTGTGCTCCAGATTTTCTTATTATAGACCATTTGGTGATCCGTAAAAGGGTAACATTTTTCAAAATATTGTTAGATATCGTCAATAATATCGTACAACTGCCAGGCATATTTGCGAAATAGATAATTAGCAAAATTGACAAGAGAAATGGAAAGTACTTTATTTTTGAATCAATATTCATATTCTATGCAGCCGAATTCTATGGTAGGATACGAATAACATCATATTTTTATTTTTTCACAAAATTGTAAAAAATAAATTTTTGTTGAGCAATGTCACAGTTTTACAACTTTTCATACATGTGTTACTCAGTTATGCAGCGATGTTTCTATGAGATTTGGAGTAAATTCATTCTTTTAGTATAAACAAATTGATTTTATTTATTAGTTTAAAGCATAGTTAGTAATTCACAAATTGTATGACTATTTATAACCGGTTAAAATTTACAATTTTCTGAATAGACCTATAAAAAGAAAGTAATTAAGAAAATGTACACTTCCCTTAAATATGAAAACTAAAAATTTGGTTATCTCCTTTCGTAAATTAAATAAATGTAATTAACGAAATTTTAACCAGATGAAACACTATGCAGAGTAAGGTATTAATTATATAAGTTTTGGCTATTTTGTTTGGTTTCATATGTTCTCGGTCGTTCTTGTTGAAACTCGTACTTTACACTCGATCGAATAGTTCGTGTTACATTTGAGAACTCTAATGTTCACAGCAACGTAATCTGCTATTCAGGCGGATAAGATTTAATTGAAAATGAGAACATTTTTTTTACAAAATCCTGGAAAAATATGTGGTTATTAATTTTTTAATCGCAATGAAAAGACTCTTTCTAACCACCGCTAAAAGTTTTAAATTAAAACGCTTGTATTGAGGATACATTCAGTAAATTGGTGCTGTCTTCATCAAGAAATATTAAAGAATTTTTATGATTGCTTGTTTGCATTTCATTGACAATATTTTCGGCATATTGTTCAGAAATTACAGAGGTACTTAAACGCAAATAGGCAGCCTCATGTGAAAGGTTTCTGTTATTCGAATAGGTATTGTTTTTAAACGAAATAAATTTTATTTCATCAATTGTTAAAAAATTTCGAGCTTGCGGTGGTGTAAATTTGTCATTTTATGAACCAGGTTGTTTGGCATGCAAACAAATAAGTCTAGATAACACTAAATAGCCCTAAAATAATCACCCAATAACCAAATTTAACGTTTACTATTCCAGAACTCATTATTATTTCATTAATATAATTATTAATATAATACTTTTTAATTCAAAGTAATTATAATACTATAAGCACTTTGAACCATACAAATGGCTTACGATAGTGATGGGATTATGCTTTAGTTTTTCTTTAGTTGTTGACTGACTAATGCGGTTACCAAGTGGACTTGCCAAATCGTAGAAGTTGCGCCAGCGTAATATTGGCTGTAAATTTTAATTGTTCCACTCTATACAGTTACGCGGTTATGAAATTACTTGTCAATTCAATATTACCGATGATATAATAGTAATTTGTGAGAAGCTGTGTGGTTACCGATAATTCTAACTTTGATTAATGCATTCATAGTTATTAATAAAATTATACTTCGTAGGTCTATGATACTTTATGATATGAGTTATCTGCTTTCAACAGCCTAGTGTTTTTGATATTTTTTTTAGAAGAAATTTAGACTTAAACGACAATAGGTTCTAATTAATATAACAATAAAGCATAAATATTCGCTTCTATAAATGTTAACAAAACCTGATTTGTGTAATCTTGGCGAAGGTACGCTAGGCTCCGCCTTGGTCCGCCGTTTGTTTGAAGCGATATCATCTTGTGACTTGTGAATCGTCGTCTTGAATGATTCATATTTTTTGCATGATAAGTTAAGGTATCCATTTGCTTAAAAGATTAGTTAAATTCTTATTAATTTCAGGAAGAAATTTGATATTAAACTCTACCAACAGTTATGAAATACTTTTACAATTGAACCAAATTTTTTAAGGAAAATATATGTTAATAATTAACGGAGAATGAGAATCGAGTAGTTTGGCAAATTTTCCACCTTACGAAACTTTCATAAAAATATGACTATATGTAAATACAACAAGAAAAATGTTATACACAATTAATTACTAAATTAACCAAAATTGTGTCACAAATATGATTGAACAGTTCAGCATCAAGGATACTACATGTATCCGTGTTGTAACAAATAAGATTAAATATTTGGAATTTGAGCTACCACGCAATGTAACTATACTAATGACATTAATGTGGAAATCATGTTTCTATACTATATGCAAGCAATAGAAAGATGTCTGCAATTATCTAGTGCATAAAAAAATTACTTTACCTTCGAAAATACTTTTTCGATTATATCCAAAAACCATAGGTACTTTTTAAGACCCAATTTACGTGGTTACAATACAATTTATTTTTATTTACCTTCCATAGGGCATAGTTTCAAAATTTTAGTGGCAAAATTACGTAATAGATTTTCGAGCTCGAAATCTGTTACGCTCGAAATCTGTAAGCTGTTTCTATGAGCATTATCGGTTAATGTCCACGGACAGTTAGAAGTTTTTTGTAGAGATAAAAAGCCTTTGAAAAAACACTTACATATATGCATACCGACCTACGTACATATCTACTGTTTCCATTGCGCTTTTTCACTAAAATACCATAGAAAACATTATCCTTATCTTATTTTCATCGACTCTCTTCTCGATGCTAACGCAATACTTTCTGGCTCCAACTGTTTCATGGCTTTATATACGGAAAGTTTAATTGACAACGAAGGAATGAAAAAGATATTGCACTGAAAGTCAATGAGAAATAGACTCAGAGGAAGAACAAAGGAGCGATGTATAAATTATTAGCATGTGTAGTCGAGCGATGTATGACTTATCAGTATATCGTGAATCGCATTTATAAATTAATTCTGGAAGGAAGTCCTCATAATTTATGGTTAGGGTTTTAACATTAGTTTTAATAAATACCATTAAATACTAAGATTAATAATAAACATATAAGATTAAATACTTCATTCAAATCAAAGGTTAAGTCAGCTAGTATAATTAATAACAATTCGGAAAGTCGGCATTGGTCAGTACATCTATCCTGAAGGAGAAAGGTTTCTGTGGAGAACAACTTTGGTTGACTAAAAATCCAATGAGTAGAATGACAATGAATTTTATTTGAGAAATTCTCTCTACATAATATACATCTATCTAACAAAATCCTAACTATTGGGCTAAACTAAATCAATCTTTTGCTCCAATGTCACTTATATGGTGAGATCCACTAAATTTTTTAAAAATATTTTTTTGAAATTTCTATATGGAACATCTATTTATAAACTTTTATGCGATAGGTAGAAAATTCGGAAAAAACGGGCGAAGGGTTATGAAAAAATGATAAAAAGTCCTTGTTTCCCATGATAACTCTGAAACTGTAATTCTATAAATTAAAGAAAAGAAAAATTGTTAACTGCTACATCAAAAACTATTATATTATAGTTTGTTCATAGTTTATTACAGTCGATAATTCTAACGGATACATTGAAACTTCAAATAACATTTTAATATTTATTTTATTCTCCAAAAAAATTAACGTCCAGTATTTATACAAATACTTTCCGTACTACATGACTCATTAATAACCAAAAGTAAGATTTTATTTTAGGGATGAAAAATAAGTAAAGGACTCAATAATACATTTAATTCTAGTCGCATTAATAGTTTCCTCGTATTCTGAGGAAGCTCTTCTTATCTGATCAAAGCTACGTCACTTTCAATTCACATTCACCACTCTTTACCTGAGAATAAACGATGAAAAAAAATTCCACCGGCAATGTGCCTTTTCGCAATTAAAAAAGTATTGGCTTTATTGAAAGAAACCAGTTCTTCAGCCTATTATTTACGCCCGTAAAATTATCACTAAAAACATATAATTACAAAAATAATTTGACAATGGCAATATGCGTTTCCGTTGCTCCGAGCCAGTATTCGAATATTAGCTGTCAAATACTTGACAGATTTTGATATTTAACTGTTTTTTTTGTTTATGGGTATATGACATACACTTCTATTGAGTTTCATCTATTCAAAATCACATTGTTACGCATTTATAACGTTTTCAGAAATGCCTAGTAAGAGTGAAATTAGTTCAATACTTAAATTTTGACTATTTAATTTAAGAAAAGTTTAAACAAAATGGTTTTCCGCTTAGTAGTGAAAAATTCAGGACAGGATTTTGTGATAATTTTTTTTTTTATGAGATCTACAGAACTTGTCCTGAGTTATTGGTGAATTTTTAAATATTTATTTAGAATGAATTGACTCGCTGACTAGTATTACATATGGTTGATAGTATTTTTTAATATTTTATTGTATTCTTACTTTTTAGGGTTATGTTCCAAATTAATTAAAATGGAAAAAAATAGAACCCTTATTGGATCACTTTACTGTCTGTCCATCCGTCTGTCAAAGCCCAGTTTCTTAGAATCGACTTGAGTTAACAAGTTAAAATTAATATTTTATACTAAGGAACGAATACTGCGCAGGTGAAGAGAAAAATAATTTCGTTGCTGTAAAAATTCAAGCAAGGAATATATTTTAAAGTGCCTTTTAAAGTGTGTTTTTTTGTTATTTATGAATAAGATGTCAGATTAGCGTGAATATTATATCAAAAACTCAAGTTTCATCTTCAAATAATATTACCATTACTAGAATTCACATTAATCGGTATAACCGTTTTATGAATTAAAAAATCCATCCTTTTTTATTATACAGTAAAAAATATAATTTATCTTAAATATTCCCATGTCAAATTTACTCACATAAAAATATTATTCTAACGTAAAATAAAATAAATAATTATATTATAAATTTAAATTTAAAAAAAAAATTATCGAAAGATTTAACAAGTAATAAATATTAAAATAAGCAATCTCATGTTGATTTTCTTCAATGTAACTTAAGTTTTTATTGAGATAAGCTTATGTTATTTTTATTTTCATGTTAACTTAGAAATTAAAGTATTAAGAATCCAGAGGAAAAATAATCTTCGAATTATACTCAAGAACATATTTATTTTCAATGCTGGATACGATACCTAAATGCGATGTTAAAATAAAATTTGATAATTACCTATAAGTGCAGAATCTTCCTGGGATAGGAAATTTCCATACGCAATGGGACGTGGGATATGATGTAATTAAAAAAAAGGACCATGTTGGGTCGGAAAATATACTATTAATCAGAAATGTGGTAGTGTTTCCTAACGTTGAATAATATAACGGTTTTCTTGGCGTTCTTTCTCACTTAAGCAATCATCATTAGATTGAAATAGCATACATATCCATAGACAAGGAAAAGCATTAAAGTCTCTGACATATTTGAATCGTGGTTTTAGTTGATGTGAATTATCGACGGTGCTCGAAATGGATTAAAATTTGGGACCGACTTTAATTCCCTGACTAACATTTTTATCCACCAGCAAGGTCTTGATATTTGAGAGTACAAGAGTAGAACAGTAGTCTTTTACAATAGTTTATAGATCAACATGAGATCTATTTCAAGAGACCACTTAGACATGGATTTGAATTTATTTCATTATCTTGGTGGTTAATAAAGTATTTCTTGGACTATATTGCTCGCCAAGATAATTGAAGGGAAATTAATAATCGTAGTGCCGAATAAATATTTTACAATTTAATCGTGGGACGATGGGAAATATAAAAGACATGTGAAGAATAACAAGTAAACAACAAATAAGTATTATCTCTACCATGCGGGATACTACCTAGTGAGTCAATTAATTCTAAGTACTTATTAAAATTTCACCAATTCTTCACATAGAGTAGAAATTATTTACTATGGGCTGTTCATAATTAAAGCATCCCAATTTCATAATCCACTTGTAAAATCTTCACGACCAAGTGAACATTTGTAAAATATGAACTTTACCAAGATAAATCGTCAAAATTAAAATATTAAATTTATTTTCTTTCTAATGGTAATGTCATGTTTAACTGATCAATGTAAAATCAGAATAATTGTAATAAAAGTAATCTCTGGTAGTAGAAAAAAATTAATAAATAAATTCGTCGAACGGTGACACGTACACCGGTGAAAGATAAAATCGGAATCTTAATTGTTACTAGATATTTCACGCCAATTTGAACACCAAAAGCCTTTTTATCATCATAATGTTATTTTGCGTTTTTATTTACCGATATTATTTCTAATTGGCGCAATTTGAATGTTCAATTTTTATTGAGTACCAGTTTCAAAAAGGGGTTGTAATAGGAGGAATAATAAAATTCGGCTAAATAAAAAGAAAATTGAAATTTTAAGGTATTTCATAACTTGACTGCGAAATTATGATGTAATTCCCAATTTTATACCAAAAAATTAATTCAGTAGGCGTGTGTATAATCGAGTACTCTACCTCAATTATGTTTATTTTATATTATGTACATTTCTTTTAAAACTATGTCGTTGAGCGATTATATTTCGTATTGAATTAATCTGCGAATTATAATTAACGTACGTAATTAATGTAAATTATAGTCGGAGTGCATTTGAATAAGTAATATTTCCTCTGAAAACAAACTATAAAATATATACAAAAAAACTGAAAGCCAATTTGTTTCTAAGATATATGCGCAAGCTACCAAACATGTTTATAGAAAGGATATCATTACGGGTCATAATAAAGACTTAATCATAAGCGTAATGAATAATAAAATATAATAGGTGAAAGCAATTCCTTCATCCTCCACATACTTGAAAAGCAGGAAGAAGCAACAAAATTCGAAATAAAGTTACTGAAAGTAGAAACGACAGTAAACAAAAAAAGAAATACACTTAACTAGAGAGAAGCGGCAAGTATCTTAAAAATAATAATATGAAATATAAACGGCCTCCTTTATACATGAGCTGCAAGAATTTCTGAAGAACAAAAATGTAGATATAAGTCTGGTATCTAAAGCCCATTTGACTAAGAATTCAACAATAAAAATAAGAGTTTTTTTGTTACCGTACTTCATATCCTGAAAAAATAATTAGCGGCGGCTCAGTCATATTAATGAAAAATTACATACAATACCATCATGAGATCGAATATAGCAACTGACAATCCCAAATTATTACAAAAAATATCCGAGTTAAAAATAAAAACTAAAACTAATGGTAGACACCATTTACTGCCCACCTAGAAGTTCCTTCTCTTAGAAGTTAGATTATATGGAATTCTTCCACCTAGGAGTTAGATTACTATGAAATCTTTAAAATGTTAGGCGACGACTTCTTAATTGGGAATGATTTCAATGCGGAGTGCATGTCTCGCATTATGAATAATAACAAAAAGCAAAGGCAAGAAACTGTATTTGGCAGGGAAAAATATAAATTTAAATTCTCAACTGGTTTGCTAATTCCTATTTAAAATATTTTGAGGAAGTACTGTTAAAGAGGTGTGAGAGTGTGTTCCCATATGTTTCTGACAAGAATGTAAAGTACGTAAATCCAAATATGTAAAGCATTTAATAAAATATTTATGTCATAAAACCATAAAAAACAGTCCAATATTCAAACTCCGTCAAGTATGTAAGGGCTAACAAATGAGTACTGCACGAGGGTACTGGAAACGAATTCAGCAATTGTCAAATTTAGTTTTTTCATATTTTATTATTGGTTGATATTTTATTTTTGAGTTAGTCCCTAACTGCTAAGGATTATTTTTGAGTTAGTCCCTAACTATTTTATTTTTGAGTTAGTCCCTAACTGCTTCCTCTTGACAACTCTTTTTTTTGAGTTAACGGAATTATCCTGACGTGAAATATGATAAATGCGTATTCAGGGTTATATTCCTTCGATTAGATATAGAGAGCTTCTTGAGGTTGGGGTAAAAGTATTTAAATGATAAGAGATAAATTTATAATCGAGTTTGATGGACTTAAAATTACAATTCCCAATATAAAATTTAATTTCTGGGTTTTCAATGAGTGGTATTGTCCAGAAAGCTTTTTGTTTAAAAATCAGGTATTATTATCTGTAAAAAAATTTAAATAATCTATAATACCACACTTTTTAATTTACAGTTCTATTAGTTTTTTTTGTAACTTAGGGGATTAATTGCGTGGTCTTTAACTAAAAATATTCTTTATTAAATTGCACGACAATAGAATAAGAATTGTCATTCCATTGAATATTCTCAAATAAAATGAAGAGCAGATTTCTAAAATTAACATCAATAATTTTTAAAGTCATTTGGAATCAAAATTTCATTAAACTTAATTGGATTTTTCCTTAATGATACTTCATTAGGATATGAAACATTTGCATGTCGTAGAATATATAAACAAAGAGATGATTAAAGTTAATTTTTAACGTCATTTATTTTAATCGAATATTTTACTATGATTGATTTAAAGACAAAGTAAAAGTAAATATGTCGTAAAAGAAGTTAATTCTGTCTGCATAATTTTTACTCTGAGTAAAATTGTATTGGCTATGAATTGAAAAAATTTGCTTCATCGGATTCTACTTAGAAATTCCTAATATATTTAAGAAGCCCATTTTTACGTTAAACGCTCATACGCGATATCCTGGAATAAGTGTCAGACAAAGAAAGATGGTATTCCTTGACTGAAAAATAGTTAAATGTCGTAAAAGTAAAATTTAAAAGATTACTTTTCTTAGAAAATTGAAAATAATATTCACAATTATTTATTGTCTTTTTCGTACACACAATACCTGCGCGCATTGTTCAGCGCCGTCCGGAATACCCCGCGAACAGCTGCGAATACATAGCCACTGCGAGGAAACACCGCACTAGAGGCAAGAATTGGGTGTGTTAAAAAGAGTTATGTGTAATATTTTTATTTGCACTCAATTAGAGAAGGGCTTATTTACGTTTCATTTCAACGACAATATATTACTATATAGCCAACGAATAGCGCCTTTCTTTATCTGACATCTATTCTCGAACACCGTGTATAATTATATAAGATAATAACAAAATGTGAGGGGAAGGGAATAAAAATATTAACCTTTGACATGCACGCAATTATTCAAGCTATGGGATGAACATTTTAAAAGATTTTTACTGCTCGTCCGTTATTAGGGTGATATCCAAAGCTGTTAAACACTAACCAACTTAAGGAGTAGAGTATTATCCGTCGTTTTTCTAAGATCGATATTTAGCGGTAAAACATATTAACATGGGGTGTAATAAAAAAAACGGGGACAACGTGAGAATAGAGTGTAATGTACCACACAGAAATAAAATTTAAAAGAGCATATTTTTTGAATAGATGAGTCACTTCATGATACAATTTAGGTTAAAAAATTGCTAGAATTACTCTTATAAAATATTGATATATCGTATAATTGTATTGATAATATATTACGTCACGTTATGAAATACTCAGAACAAAAAGGGTTTTGAAGTGAAACCACGATAATGAAATAAAGATATAGAAGCCATAAGAAATTAAATGGTTTATCATTCAATCACTCATACGATAAATCAACTCTACAATCGTGAAATTGAATGTTTAAATGCCAGGAACGTATATTTTATAGAATTGAAGATATGTGAGTTAAATAACATGATTTTCCGTATCTACAAAAGAAAAGAAAAAAATTGAAATCATCACAAAGCATACCTTTACCTTGGATTTGATTTTATTAAGAAATTACTTAGCTTAGCTACTGATATTTAATAAACGTGTAACGATTTATAAGTAAGTATAATGGTTTAATAAATAATAGAATAATAATTGACGTAAATCTTTAAAACATAACGCTAATGAATCAATTGATTTTATTTTGAATAATTTGTTTAAAAAATTAAAATAATATATATATACATATATACATATATATATATATATATATATATATATATATATATATATATATAAAATAAAAGTCAACTGCATAAAAAATTATGCGTGTACTTATTTTATGCGTTTTAGAAATTATACCCCTTTGGCTTAATACAAGAATTACATCATTTAGCATGTAAATAATTAATGGAAACAAAATAATAAAAGGATTAGATCGTTATTATAAATATGGTGAAATATAAATCGAATTAGGTAATCATAAATCATTAAAAAATTAAAATACACTTTCTCATGCGGAGTAGGAAAACATTTGATCTTTTTTATCTAAAATTACAATCATTATCATTTAGTAATTAAATAATAAAAATAAATCAACATGCTGAAAATTTATTGTGATTTATTAATTATTAAGTATTTAATACATTAAAAAGTAATAATTTATCTTTTATGACGCAAATAAATACATACCGAAACTTAACCTCACTTAGAAAAACACGCTTAAAATATGTTTTAAAAAGCTTATATTTCTGTTACAAATATTCACAATAAATAAATGTTTTTTATTATATGAATCACTAGTAAATTTTAGTTACTAAAGTATTATTTAAAAGTACAGAAATAACTCAGATTTGTATGAAAACAAAACACCTGTTTTATAATTACAATTACCACAATATCTGTCATAAATTTAGTGTCAGTCAAGTGACGCATGTAAATATATGTTTAGTGAGCAACTTCATCCTGTCAATTTTTGTTGCCTCATAAACGCGCATATTGAAATTTCACTTTCATCATTTTTTCATAACGCGTCCAAAGAAGTATAACTTCAATAATTATATTCTATTCTTATTATGTACGAACAATATACGACAATATTAAACGGTCATTAATTGAATACCTTTTAATTAATCAATGAAGCTTTCATAACACTCTAAAGGCAAGAAGGAGTTTACGAAAACGTTAACGATGTAAGTCGTTCACAGTATTTATCATATTTGATATCTAGCATGAACTTAATCATCCCTACGTTATGCACGGGTAATTATTACATTTTAGTAAAGCCAAATGTTTATCAAGGAATGCTTTTCTCTTTTGTCTGGTTAAATAATATCAGCCAAAAGGCAAGTTATTATTGCAATGGAGATGAAAGGGATGGCAGAAAGTTACTACAATATTATCAAAATGGAACTTGGGATATTTTTTTTACTGTGAAATTTAGACAATAAATTTAGAAATAATTTGTAAAATTTTTAGATGTAAGAAATAAACTGAATCCATCCTGCGTCATACTCATCATATATCATTTGTTCTTATATAAGATTAGTTTAGCTCTAATGGTAATGCATATGCTAAGGTTTTTTTACCAAGATACTATAAACGTCTCTTTAGATTTATGTCTGTTATGAAAATTATTCATTTAAATACAAAATGTCCCAGAAATTGTTCGTCTATTTTTTCTGATCTTTTCAGGCTTTATACATTTTGCCTCATTTTTCATTTGATATACTCAAGATATTTTTATTATTTTACATAGGTGAAGAATAACCTAAAATTGAAATGCAACGTCATTTTTTTATCTCAAAACGGGCTCTGGGTTTTAGGTGTGTGCATTTATTTTTCATTTGTTCCAAACCTATGGAAGCAATGCTATAAAGTTTAGAAATAAGTGATCACTTAGCATGCAATTTTTCTTATTTACAAATATAAAAAAGCGATCATTAACAAAATAAGAAAACATCTGTCAACAACAGTGTACATGCACCTGCATAAAACATGTTAAGGTGTCGTTTTTCGGAAAAGTTCCACGTCCTTTCTTTTCCTCTTCCTTATGTTCTTCCTTTTCCTTGTTTTTCCACAGAATCTTTTGAAAACACACAAATATAGACTTGTTGTCCTACTTTCACCTCCAATTGATGTGTATTGGTGGTACTCACTCCAACCGGTATATTGTGTGAGAATAATTAGAAAGTATTTCCAAAATATAATTTCATTGGTCATCAGAATTAAAACAGCTCTGTTTTTTTCTTTTATATTGTCTTTCTTAGGCGTTACCGTTATTTTATACTATTGAAGGTGATAAAAGTGGATACGAAGCATTGAACAGAGCGGGGAGCAGGGAGAGATTACCTCGATAATTCTTTCATATGTCACGTTTATAAACAATACGTAGAGTTAATCGATGAATTTAGTTTAAATCTTCTAGTTGGATTATAAACTCCGTTTTTCCAAAAAATAAACAAAAATTCGGGAGAAATTGGTCAAAATAATTGCAATATCTCCATATATTGAAGTAGTAATTCCGTAAAATGAATAGCATAGTAATCTGTAATACGATCGATGTATTTTTTAAGATTAAATTAATAATTAATAAAAAAATTATGTCGTGCTTAACTTATCGTAATGGAGTAATACATTAAATAAATAAATAATTTAATTAAAAACATTTAAAATATAAATTTTATACTTTGCCAATGAAAAAAATTTTTTAAATTATTTCATGATTTTCGCTCGATTTGTATTATTGTAGAAAATTAATATGGACAGAAGGGTGAAGTTTTGGCTACTTAACTCTTCTCATTTTTTTTTATTGTGTTGTTGTCAAATAAATATTTTAGGGAAAGTAAAATGACTTTGACAGATCTAACAAATCTTTATATATCAATTTAGATTTGTTAGATCTGTCAATGTCACCTGCTCATGCTAGTGGTTTTTACCAATAGTTGGTAACGGCAACTCATCCGCCGTTCTTGTGCTCGCTGCTGGATAACAAGGCTCTGGCAATAGGACAATGGTGTTATAATCATACGCTCAACCGCGCAACCAGTTTAGAAAATACATCAGCGACCTTGTGCCTTAAACTATCTATAATGAACGAATGAAGAAAGGTATTTTGACTGATAGGTTCACGAAGGCCGAATAGAAACTATTGTTATATAGAGACTGACTAGGAAACAATTTTTTGAAATAATATAATAAATATTTTTTTGATGATAGGATTAAAAAGACTGGCGATTTCACATATATTTAGTTATATCGTTACTTCTTCGGAGTCGTGGAATGTAAGTTTTTCTTCGAATTAATAAAATTCAAGAAAGCTTAGATGCAAGCACTAAAGCTAGTTTGTTGTGTAAGCTACTTGCTTTCTGTTTACTAAGCAAAGCAAGACAAATATAAGGACGGAGATAAGCTGACGTACGATGTCAGCTTGTTTTTACGCGATTCACATCTTTTTAAATAAAAAGGTTATCGAACCATGTCTGTATTTCCATAATATTATGATAACCCGTAATCGGTGGGGAAATTTGGTATGAAAAATTTATATGCTTTCTGAATTTTTTAAGTGGACATTCTTCTAATTATCTCGTTGCAACATACGTATTTTAGAAGATATATAATTATGTCATCTTATTTTTATTGTAGTAGGTAAAACAAAATGCTTTTCTCCAAATTTATTTGCGCTCAGTGTTTAATTAATATTCAGTTACCAGCATTAGAAAAATAAGGAACAAAATACATCGAAAGACAAATATTCTGCTTTCATATAATAGATACATTATATAACTAATACTTAGTAAGTTATTCTAAAAGCTTAACTACTACGTATAATAATGTCAACAAAATAAACATTACGATAGTTTGATTTTTTCGGCGTAATCCTGTGCTAGTGCTATCTTATACTATTATTAGTTTAAATAATATTAACTAGGATACAAATGATTTATGAATAATTTGAACCCCAATATTGTGAGAATTTTACCACAGTATTATATCCCTGGCTGCTTATAAAGCGATATACGAAACGCGGATTTTGATATAAGAATATTTTCTTCTACAATAAAAGAGACCTTTTTGGCAAATGTGTAATTAAGGAAAAGAGTACAGGTATTAGCATATTTGTTTTTTTTTCCTTTAATTATTTAAAATTTTATTAAAATTATATGTTTAATATGACAGCTATGACAATTTATCAAGATTATTTTGAAATGATGATAAAATTTAATGTATAACTTTGATTTTGTTATTGAAAATTTTATTAAATGACTAACGTTAAGAAAAATTAAATTTAAAAACAAAGTTCACATTTTCTTCATAAATGTTGCATTAGTTGTGTCAACTGCGAGGTTGATATGAGAAGCTCTCGGAAGCAGCCATTAGGCAAACCATTAATTTTAAATGTAGTAGCACTCTCTGGTCAAATATTCACTCCTATAGGCACTAGTCTTGTAATTTTGGTGAACCATATTTTTTAGAGAATGACGGAATTATTACTGTAGACTTACATGTACTAAAACGTCCTCACAATGTAATTATTCTTCTTAATGATGAAGCAACAGAAGATTCCTTTAAACTAGGAAATGTTTAATTAAAATCTTCAACATAGATTTCGTCATTTGTCGCACAATTTCTATTTCGTATAGTGTGATTTTTATTTATTTCCAAAATCTAAACGTTAATTTCTAGATATTTATTTTATTGACACAAATACGCCTCTAAACATATTTAAAGACTCTTTCTGTTACCCTTATAATACAAGTAAAGGTAAATTTTTGACATTATTTGAGGTGGAAGAAAATTGAAATATGAAGTTTATTATTTCATTTTATACTATAAAAACAATTTTCATTCAAAGCGAGTTATGAAAATAAACACTTTAGTTTCGAATAACATGACTCTGAAATATTTTGATATAATGAAAAAAAAACAAATTATTTCTATATCTTATAGTTTTGGAGAGCAATATTAATTAACACATGAACTTTTTGTGTCTTCAACACGATCAGCGGATTCGAGGTTCGATTGAACTACAATTGTTTAAATTACAAAAGATATGCTGATGTTAGGATGTGTTTAAAATATTTATCACAACATTATACTCTCTGACCAAGATTGGAAGATTAAAAATGGTTTTAATAGCCCTTTATATCATTACAGTAAAGGTAATGAAATCAGATGATAAGTGTATATACAGGGTGAAAGATTTAACTTCTAAAACTAAACATGAAAAGAGTAAAACCTAATCTAAAAATAAAAATGTACTTAAAATATATATTTAGTTACTGAGTTATATACGCAACAATATGTTGTTGTATTATAAACATATCCTTAGTTTAAGTCTTCAGTTATCGAGTAAGCAAAAATTTACTAATATCCATTCAATCCGTTTGGGTACAAGAAACAGTATTAATTAGGCTATAGTCATCATCTAGTTTCACATCATAATGACATAAACTTTTATATTATTATGTAATCGTTTGTTGGTAGTACGTATTCAGTGTTACATGGAAATGGTTTTTAACCTTCTTCGAAAGTCACTTCAAAGTTATTTTGAAAGACCAAAAAATAATTCGGCTGCCACAATAAATTTTAGAGCAAACGGTTAAAGTTATTTACGAAATAAATCAGCAAGTTTTTAGTACCTTTCATTTAACTTTAATGGCTACTCTTTTAGTGAAGCGATTTGAAGTGGATACCGAATTATTCAGGAGTTTAAATTTCTTATTCATTCTTGAGTAGCTCTAGAATTTCAGTCATTAAAAATTTAAAAACTTCGGCTCGTTTTCAGAAACCACCGATTCTTAATGCTTTTATAACGATATAAAAGTAAATAATTAATCGGCAAAGAGTTCAAAACAGCTTTTGCTTGTTTTTAAAGAGAATATAAAAATATGTAAAAGTCTAAAAGATTATAAATTTAAAAAAAGCTAGATTCTAGTAAAAGGAAAAAAAATTCAGTAAATTTGAAATTTAAAATTAAATCGTCTTTCTTTTATCTGCAAAGAAAGAAAATAGGTTTGGCCTAATAACTAAAATTCTGCTATTAGATTCCATTTTTAACAGATGCTGTTAGAGATAATAGCAAAGTCAAGAACTGATTGAACAATTTAACACAAAGAGGTATTAATATCGGAGGACTGGTAGGGAAAATTTTAAAAATGAGAGAACAAATTATTGTTTTCTTTTCAAATTATCAATTTATTTCTGTTTTGGCATACAGAAAAATTCAAAGAAATAATTTAATTTTTTTAAATTAAATTAACCTTAGCATTATCCGAAAACAGAAGTTAGTTTTTTTGACATCTATGTATTTCAAGACTTATACTATATATAATATTCTTATTGGGTTTATGGTAACATGGACATGTATCATTCACAAATATTAGGTCGACGTATAATTAATGATAGTTGTGAATTTAATAATTGAGTAATTATTCGTAAATTCCCTTACACGCCTGGTTGCAATTAAGTAAAAAATACACGTTACTAACTTTTAAAAATATTAAAAGAAACATAAATTAAAAGAAAATATTTGCCGCGCGTGATACATACAATAAACGCCCAAGAATCCTGGACTCTTTTATTATTATCAAAGCTGTTGCAACATTCAGAATCTCGCAGTGTTAACAAAATAATTCACTACGTTATTCGTGCGCAGTAATTGCCATATTTGATTTTCAGCGTGAAAGTAATCATTTCCATATTACGTTGCCTGCCGAAAATTATTACACGTAATCAAGATTAATGTTTGTTGAGAAGCAATTTTCTCGATTTGTGCCCAGTCTGTTGTTGCCTTACAAATATTTTATTTTTATATTGTCTGGGATGTAAATGGTTGATGAGGAATTTGAATTATAATCTTGAGAGGATTTGACCAGAAGGTTATTTTTCTAGATACTTTGGGTGATGCTTTAGTTTTCGCGAAAAAAGCTCTAGGTAGAAGATTTCATTGAATTCAAGAGAATTAATAGATAAATATTTAACCTTTTTGTTTGATTTTTGAAACATTTAAAATTATTACAACCTGCTCGTTTAAATTCAATTTTCTCTTTAAATTATATAAAAAATATTGAAATATTTATTCCAATAAATGTTAATAATAACAAATATTTATGGCTAATGGCTAAAATACACAATTAATATTTATGACGAGTAAATTATTGAAATAAATATTCACGGTGAATTAATAATATATACGTTGAATTTATGATAAGTGAATCACTGAAACAAATATTTACGTACTGAAAAACAAGATATCTGTCTAGATATAGTAGAGGCTGTCTAGTACAGTCATTTATTTTTGTTTCCTTTTTTTGCGAGGGCTGTTATATTTGATAAATTTTTACCGGTAATAAAAATATATCAAATATAAACAATTCATTTGATGGACAATTCAATTGTTTGTCCAAAAGAGTGTAAATATTTTAGTAAAAATAAAATCTTAAAAAAAATAAAATCTTAATACAAAAATATAAAAACTTATTATCAACAAGGCGAATGAATTTTATGAAAATAAGCAAAATATGAATATCGTTCATCTTGTTAGTATGTTACAACATAAACCTAAATGAAGAAATTAAGAATTCCCTGAATTTAATGTACTTTTGAATATAGGTCTCTATGGGCAGTACTTATCAAGAGAAATATGTCATTCTTTCAAACCACAGTAAATATATAGAATATACTTTCCCAGACATGATTCTTGCCTGACAGGGTATGATTTTATTATGTTAGTATTTTGTCAAAAACTTTTGCAAATTTTCTTTTAGTTATGATATTAAATAAATAGAGATAGATTCTTTTAACTGAGCCTTCATAACGAATAATATTGTAATATATTTATTTATGTAATGAATTTCGAAAAAGTGGGGGTGGGGGATATATTTTTTAGCATATTATTCTATATTATGAAGATACTTTCGAGACTCTAATAAGAAGCCCTTTTAAACGATATCACTTAGTAGAAATGGAAAAAAAATTGAATAATTATAGAAAACATTTTTTTTCTCCATCTAAAAATTCAAGATAAATATTTTCAAGTTTTAACTATTGAAATATATGTGGAATAATATATTTCATTATCATTTCAAACTTCAAGAGCCTGCGTCAAGTGGTTTCGGAGAAAAACTGCTGTGACCGATAGAGGGAGAGAGATGTGACTGATCTTATGAGGGCTCTGTTTTTCTTGTGAGGTACGGAACTCTGAAAATTGATGGTTAGAACGAATATATAAAAAACTTTATTTTGGATTGTAGTAGTAATAACATTTTACTTTTATATTTTATAATTATTTTCTCTTTCATCGTATTTATACATATTACTTTGTACGTATCCACTTATATATGATTACTGTTTCTAATCTCATGAAATTACCGCAAGCTTATTTCCAGATATGTGACAACCTTTGATCGTTTTGACGGTGATGCCATATTTGGATGGAAGCAAGTTTCAAAATACACAGATAAGCAAAGGTAACGTCAGCGTATTGCAAAGTGTTGTACATTAGTCAAACATATGGTTCTGGTAAAGCAATCGATACAGTTAACCTTTGATCTGACAAGTAATTGACACTGAGATGAACCCAGTAATTGCGTCAGTATTTTGCGCTCAATTAGCAGATATTCGTCGTTTAGTCGATTGGTGAAGTTTACCTTTTAATTGAGCTTCGAATATACGACAAGGTTAATCAGAAATTGTGCACCCTATGTTTTATTTATATTTAAATCCCATTTTATGTTTGTCTAATGGAATATCGAATTTGAGATCACAGAATATTACAAAACGAAATCTCCCTTGGCATCTTTCTATATATACGGGTGATATCAATTTATCAAAGTAATTAAAGAAAGAATATTGTTCCAGTTTTCACTAATGAATAGTTTGAGTATGATTTATGAAAAAAAAAATTATGAATAACAGATATGATTTGGATATCTTGTATAAATTAGTCGTCCTATTATAATAAAATATCTAAAAAACGAATTGTTGGAGACGTTTTTTGGTGTAGATTGCGCGAACTGTTAGAGATAAGTGAAAGTATTTTTAAAGAATTCAATAAAATATTCGAGTCAGTATATATGTCTCTAATAAGGTTAACTCACACTACGCTGTAATAAAAATAAGCCTTAAATTAGTAAGTACTGAAATGCTACGATCGGGTACTTTCCTAGAAAATATCAAGTTATCGTGAAATTCAATGCATTCGCCATTTTACGACTTTCATTTAGAGGAAAATTGCCATGCACTTCGAACCATTTAGGTTAATAGTTTAGATTTTACAAAAGTTTATTAAGCAAGCGTATTAAAATCGCATCGTTGCCAGATGTATTCTTATGGATGATTTCATCATCCTAATGTTTCATTTTAAATGACTCTAGTTTGATATTAAAATCTTTTTCCCAATGTTTCTGGTCGAGAGTTTACCGTCGTTCATTATATTTCTCCGACTGATTGAATCGCACCTATATTTAATAGGAAACGTTTATTTGTTTCTGTTATAGCAAAAATAAGGAATAATTATTGTTATTTGGAGTTTAATTGTTGTTATTTTGGAACACGTTATTTGTTTGTTATTACTTAGCATTTCTGTCTTTTTGTTTTGTAATAAATATTTTATTCATTAAACAAAATTATTTTTAGAATCCCTTGAATGAACTCTTGATGACGGTATATCCAGATGATTTTGTATGTATACGTGTACATGTGTATAGTCACACACACACCCACACCCTCACACACACATGTATATATATATATATATAAATATATATGTATACATATATATATATATATATATATATATATATGTATATATATATATATATATATGTATGTACATATATAGTGTGTGTGTGCATGGGCGCGTGTGCGCATATGCACGTGTGCGCACGCGCATGTGTGTGTGTGTTTTTGTGGTACAAATTTAAGTATTACAGGCCGCATTTTGAGTTTGTTGTAACGTAGTATAATTTATATTTTTGACATAATATGTACATTTTATTTATATTTTATTATTTATTGATATAAGCTGAGTTGCTTTTTGTATTAAGGGTATTAATATACTCACAAAATTATCGAATCCTAAATACAAAAAACATTCTTTGCGCAATTTTGCTCATAAAGTTCGCTGAATGAAATGAAAGTAATTACATTTTACTTGTAGAAAGCTCCGCTTAAAAGGGTTTAAAAATAAGGCATGTTTACACGACCAATTCCAGATTTCAATGAGATCTTCTTTAATATTTTCGCTCACTCTGTCTTCATCTCCCACACGAAAGGATTTGTACGGCTGCGTATCATCAGCGTAAAAATAAGTTTTAACGTGTTCTAAATTGCTCGAAATATTTGACGTGTACAGGGTGAAAAGTAGCGGCCCGAAGATTTACCCTTGCCGTGCACCTTTAGAAATGAAATGAACTTTCGAGGTAAGGGTTTGATTACCATCGAATACTTTGACATACTGACACCGTCGCTTAAAATAGTTTTTAAACCATTCACACGCGCATTCCGATAAGCCGTAATATTGTAATTTAGCCATCAAAATTGGCAAACTTAAAGGCATGTGAATAATCAAAAGCATGTGAATAATCTAAAAAAACGACAGCAGTAGTCTCCCCTTTATCAGCTGAGGATAGGATATCATTAGTAACAGATAGAAGTGCTGTGGATGTACTGTGGTAACCACGGAAACCTGATCAGGCAAGGGGGAGTACTTTGATGGATTTTAAAAATGTTTTAAGCTGATTACAAACAATTTTTTCAATTATTTTAGACATTGCCGGTGGAATGCTTATGGGATGAAGATCCCTGAACGCTACTTCTCTTGGCTATTGGGATAACAACTGCATTTTACCATATCTCCGGATAGGATATATTGTTTGCAAGCCTCGCCATAGATGTTTGCTATTTCCATGATTCACGTTCATATAAAAAGTAAAATATGCTTTGCTTTCCCGTCTCAAAGTGATGATAACTAGATTTCTTAGAAATTTATAATAATCTAAATGTGTATTTTTCTTTGATTTAGTAGCTTTAGAACGAGTACGATCACGCAGACGCATCATGAGCCGAATCATGTTTTCCACGGCTTGGATGGATTCGCCTTGTTCACACCCTAACTAGTGAATAGGCGTCAAAAATCGACAAACGGCTAGTGTTCAAATTATTAACAATTTTGACGATATCGTCGCCCACTGCAACATGGTCTCACCGAACTTTTGATACCGCTGAAACAAACAACTCCATATCTATTTTATTAAGACAACGGGAACAAAATTTACGATCAGGTATTTGAGGTTTTATAATATTGAATATACCGACCAAGAGAGCGTGGTCACTTAAATCTTAATTATGAGGAACGAGTATATTATGTTTAATATCACACTGCAACACGTTAAATCAAATAAAGTTTCCGAGCGTTTGCGACAATAATATACGAACATTGACCTCGACCCCTCTTTTCTTGTCTGACCGTATGTCTAAAAAATCTGAAAACATTCTATATTTGCATTCAAATAGAATTTTTACATAAAATTATTCTGGCTAATTAACATCAACATGTTTAAGAAATATAAATATACCGAAAGTCATTTTTTGCGTTTTCCAAACTCACTTGGTCCGTTTTCGTCACCAGTTAATATGCGTGATTAATTAAATAAGTAACTTTAAAATATATGAGCGGGACAAAATTATATGGGTACTATATTAAATAAATTGGTGGGTACTATACTATACAAAATTATATGGGTACTATATCATATATTAAAATAAATTAGAGCAAAACTTCATTATCACTAAATATGTTAATTTCTAAAAAGTGAAAAATTAAGAAATTTAATTTTATATTCCGGTAATATGTATTGTTATTTCTCTGCACTAGGAACTATTAACAAATGACTGCTTTACTTTTAATGTAACCAATAGACTACATAAAAGTTTATACAAATATCTACTAAGTGTAATGGATTTTGATTCATGTTTGATGATTACTTCTTTATAGTTTTGTATTGATATAGAAGCATATAAAATCATTAAGTAATGGCACTTTACCTAATTTCTTTTTGAAATCCATTTAAAATTACTATAATTCGACCTTGTGTTTAATTGTTCTGTTTTAAGTTCCTAATATCGCTTTCACAAACAATAAGGTAAACTGTAAGTAGGTAAAATAAACACATCACAATGTAACTGCCTTGAACTAAAACTTAAGATCAATTTAAACTTTCAGTTTAGCAGGTAAAACGACTCAAAGAAGTTTCTCCTTGAGACGGTGATTGAAGATTAAGAACTTTCTACAGCTTCTGAAAGTTAAGAGAGTTGGATGCTATTCACCTGTCACTTATTGTTATTTCAAATTCTATAAAAATTATCAAGACAAATTGAGTAAAATAATTAAAACATGGATGTGGTAAACGAAATAATTTCAATTATCAATAATTATAACGGTATGAGAATAATGAAATAGTAAAGAATAATAAAGAAAAACCTTTACAAATTATAGATAGTGAATCTTTCTGGACAAATTAATCCATGTTCATAAATTTCCGTGGTTGTTGACTTTACCAAACGTTTATATTTCAAACTTATTTGTTTGTGCTTTTGTGACCATAATATGCAACTGTCTTCAATAGAAACGTGACGAATACTTGTTTATAAGAATTTATTTTTGTTATCATAAGTTTTTATCTTCAAAACCTTCATGATATAACAGTAAATTATAGGTAATGTATCTTTTATTTATCCTCTCACTACTATGTAGGACTCGAGATATAGTCAGTGACTTCTGATGGATTAAATTAATTTTATACATATAAATTTCCAAAGTGTGGTTTTTTCTGTTTCGAGAAAATTGTACCAAAGCACAAAGTAAAGTTTGTCGTTCTGTTTTTTTTTAATGCCACAAAAAAAACTATTTTGTCTAATGACATATGATTATTGTCATTTAATTTATTCCTTCTTTCTAAAATAACACATTTTTTATTTTTCCAGCACAATTGTTTTAATTGACCGAAACGCAGTGATTTTTGAACATTTTTTTTGGTGAAATTTCAAAAAATTTACATATTAGGTATAGATCTTATATTTTTGGACTTTTGTAAATAGATTCCATTTGATATCCTACACGTTAATCTGGAAACATTTGTGTCAGTTTTCTATTTAACTGCCAGAATTCACTCCTAAAATAAAAATGTAACTCTTTCTACGTAGACTTGTATAGGGGTCATTACTTCCACCACTATGGAAAACACTAAAAATATATTTTCTTATTATTCAAATATCAATACATTGAATAATAAGAAAATATATATTTAGTGTTTTCCATAGTGGTGGAATGATATTAAAAATATTGCACAACACAAGGTAATGGATTTATATTTCGCAAGTGTGAGTTCCATTGTCATTATAAACCGTAAGCTTAACATTTCTTAAAATACGTTTTTTAAGTTTTTTTTTAATGATTCAAGTTCCTAAGTAATAACTTCAAGCACGTATTTTTACTATTTTATGATAATATTCACTATTCTCTGTTAAAAACAGTCGGATCGGTTTTCTAAATTATTACTATTGATACGAGTTTTATTGGCAACAAGACGTAAAAGGTTTTATTGCCGTTTTTATGAGCTGATGAGTTTCTATAATGGCAGAAGTATTCTCTCATACTAGATTTATTAAGATCTTTTAGAAAAAACCACTTTTATTGACTCTTCAAAATTATAGCCGCTTACCTAAAAATGCAGAAAGCGTTTTTTTGCCGCCTCTTCACATCGACAGATCTAACTTTTTACCGATAATACATATTAGCGTTTCCCTATAAAATTCTCAAATTAAAGGAGCATTTTCGGCAAATTCTTTTGATTTTGCTTTTGTTTCTTTTTTAGAGAATTGGATGCCTATTTGTTCCTGATAGGTTTCCATTTAATTTTGAAATGGTTTAGAATGGAAATAGAGTTTAGAATGATTTTAAAATAACGCAATAGTAAATTAATAACGCAATAGTAATAGTAATATAAAATCAACTTAGAAATTGCTGAACAGAACTATTCTTAATTCATACAACATTCATAATAATATTCCACTTAATGGACTTAACATAATGAATTTTTTTGACTTAATCTTCAAAACCTAAAAATTTTAGCACAATTTTATTGCTGAATTTTAATTGATTTATTTGCTTGTGTAACATAAAAAAAATCTAAATAAGCTTAAGAATGATTCGGATTCAATTACCCCAGATTACACACAAGTTTGATATCTATAGATGTGTACCTCAAAATAATTATATTTACGTATGGTTTGACATTAAGAAATTTTCATTTACAATATCACTTTTTCTTGTAATGCCTTACGGGTTAATTGATATAATAGGGAAATAAAATGATCACTTATCATTTCCTTTATATTGCGATGTATATAAGTTTAACAAAACTCGAAAGGGTTTTGATCAAGAAGTGAAGTGTCCTATTTTTCAGAAAATTTATTTAACTTATACCTATTTTAATAAAAAACTATTAAATCAAAGTGAATTTTATGAAAGATCAACGAAAAAAAGTTAAATTAAGAAACCCTCTATTTTCCATAAGAATTCCGTTTTCCTACGTGTACATACGTAGGAAAACGAAATCCGAGAAACGATATATGACTGTTGGTAAAATTTTAATACACACAGTTATCTATCTATATTTATTACTTCCGGGAAAATATTTGAATGTATAATCAGAAAATATTGTGCAAAGTTTAACCTATTCGATAATATTGAAAATATTTGAAATCTGTTGCTTAGCTTTCAAAACTTTATGACATAAAAAAACTGAAATTATTTTAATTAAGAGATTTTAACATAATCGTAGAATTTTTTAAATCTGTATCTCAAAAGAAAAAGAAGGAAACTTTTATGAATTTAATCATGCGTTAGTCCGTTTGGGTTAGTCAGAAAAATTTAGAAACAGAAACTTAAAATTGGCAGAAGATAAAGCATATTAATCTGCATATTTTTTAATATTGAATGCATTTCATATATTCATTAGTTCAATGTATCTCATTTGTTAATTTAAATGCAGATTTTAGAGAGCATATAAAATATTCGATGTTTTTAATTTTTGGTATTGCTTGAGATACTAATTAAAAAAAACCTATGGAAATTCTAACATAATTTTGTCAAAATTTTAAATGAAATTGTTTGCCAGATATCGGGGAAAATGTCTACAAAAATACATTACCAAAAGTAAAGAAAAAGCTCAAGTCGAACTTGAAGGTTTTTTAAGTTTACCGGAAAAACGATGATATTAAATTTTGCAATTTCTGAAATTTTTGCGATGTTTTTATGGCCAGGCACTGTATTTACACGCCGACAAAATTCAATTATTAATTCAAAATGACAAATTAATTAAACATAAGGATGATTTTTTGTTATTTTTGTTTTAATAGTTATTTAAATAAGCAAGGCTAAAAAATATTTGAGTGTCATTTGATTTTGAGACTCCTTCCCATGCCTCTATTTACGATTAGTTTAGTAAATCAAATACAGATCTACTTATCTCGGTAATGATATTAAAAATATTTATTCTAAGAGGAAAGTGAATGCAGATAATATAGAAATAGAATGACAGAAGATAATATAGAAATAGAACGAATTAATATAAGCATTGGTATGAGTTAAGTAAAAAGAGAAAATTTTTTTTGATGCCATTCAAGCGAAATTTAAAAAAAACTGGAGACAAGTGTCGCAATAATTTTGCCAGAGGTCATTCAAATACTAGGCTAGAGATTGTAATTGTCTGGAAAGATTTATGTTGTTATGAGTGGTTATAAATTCAAAAGTGAACTTCCACGTTTCAAATGCTTATTTCAATCTCTGTGAAATATTACATATAAATACTCTGTGTCAAGAAAATGGATATAAAACATATATTATCTTGAAATTACATTTATTGTAAATATATAATTTATTATGTGTGTAAATATATAATTTATTATATTATATTTTTGCACGTGTAAAACAATTGTTAATTTTGTCTTTCTAGACAAATGCGATGGTTCTCCATCACCGCAGTTTTGTGGTAGATTCCTAGAAACAACATGTTTCTTGCTTAATATTAATTTTAAGTCTTTCAGAAATGTAGTTGGAAATTAGTTTTTACTCTGTTTTAGCATAGTATATTATTATTATTGTGATATAAAATTTTAAAAAATATATTGGGATCTTAACAACAAACCTTATAAAATGATAAATATTACAAGAAAATTCCGCGTTAATTACTTTCATTATTAACTATAGAGCTTTGCGCGTGTTAATATCCTTAATACGAAGGTAGACTTTAATTTCGTATGATTTCGGACAAAAATGAGAATTCACAGGAAGGCGAACGAATCGATACGGAATTCTAAAAACATTCAAATTGTACCACAGTTACTTACTGTACACATGTGCACTGGTATTAGCAGTAATTAGATTACCATTGGTAAAAAGTACTCCCAGCTTGTTCATAAAAGCAATTTTATGATAATAGCAATTTATGTATATATTATAGTAATAAATATATACACCGGGAAAATGCAAAAAAGGAAATTAATTTTTCGACTAAAACTACGAAGCGCGTACGACCAGCTCTTTTACTAAGCATGAGTATAATTTCAGTGTCGAATTATATTACTGATCATGACATTTTCTTTAATCATGGTGTTCAGGAATTATTTTCTTCTTTTCAAACAAAAACATTTTTAAAGTAAAAATGGCTGAAAGGTTTGAATGATTTGGAAAATTTTGGGCCCTTTTTCATTTTAATTTTCACTAATAAATGAGAAAAAAAAAGAAAAGAAATTTGTCAATTCATCATTACAAGAAACTGTCTATCTTAGGTGGAAAGAAGCTAAAGATATATTGACGGAATTTTTGAACCCTGTTTATAAATTGTTTATAACAAATGTTCTACAGTATGTTAACACAATCTTAAACGAAAGTTTTTTATTAAAAGCTTATTCACTTAATTGTCGTTTACCAATGAGTGTACACTGAATATTTTCACATTTCAGTAATTAATGTTTAGGATATGTTTTTATTCATTGCGTTAATTTACATATATCTTAAAAATAGTAAAAAAAACACTACAATAAATTTAAATTAACTTATTGGATTAAAATTCTGTTGTATATTAATTGTTAATCGTAAAGTACGATAAAATAATTTGGATATAATTTGTTTCTCTATGGTAATATTATTGAGGATACAATCTATAAAAATGCAAAAAGTTATTAGCCATGAATAAATATTTTTATAATACAGTGTATAAGCCCTACAGCTACATTTAGGACGTGTTTCTGTCTAAACAGGCGGTCTAATCCGAATTGAGGAGAAACTCCAAAAAAATACTATATTTCTACACTTTTATAACGTTGTACTCCAAGTAATATTTTGAAGTTTGTGGGTAATCTAGTTATTAAGGGGGGGGGCGTCCTATCTTTTTGACAATTTAATATAAATCAATTAAATTTACATTTTATTTTACATTTATTATAAATTGTTATGCATAGATATATTGTCCCTAAAATAGCTAATACATCGGCTTTTACAGAGAAACGTCAAATGGAATTGCCAATTTACTTATAGAATTTACACATTAAAAGTATTTCATAGAAAAAATAAAGGATTTGTAATAAGATTAAATATATATAGATGCTTTTTTAATAGTTAATTTAACTCTGATTATTAAACTATTAGAGAGATTGCACCCAAATTAGTACGACTATAAGACTATTAAAGAGAAAATTAGTACATTATCCGTCATATGATGTTAGATGTTTGCCAAATTTCTGTATAATAGTTTTAATTTATAATACATATATATATATATATATATATATATATATATATATACATACATATATATACAAATACAAAATCAAAGAACGATACGAATATGCTTGTATAACTATTATTTTTATACCAACTTTTACTCGAATCGAAGGTACTAATTTCATATACGAGTATGTGTGCGGCAATTTTAACTGACTGAACAAAATTTATATTAAAATTAACGGTTACCAATATCAAAGCACCAAAATTAATTAAAGCGAACTTATATTGGACCTGAATGAATAATACCAAACCTTCAAAATAAACATGCTTTTAGCTTTCTCAACTCTTTGGAAGCTTACAAAGTGCTTATGAAAGCCCTCATGTTATTGCTCGCAGTATTTACAATATTTGATTCTTAGCATGAAATTAATCATATCACGATGTTGCGTTGCCAGCATACTATCTTTACATTGTATTTGAATCTATTTGGCGTGAAGAGATTTTTATTTAATTTAAGCTTGCATGTGTACTTTTTTAACTTTGTATACAATGTGAAATTAAAAATCTATTTTCGATTAGTTTTTATATTCTAAATTGACAAAATATGTAAATTTAGCAGAACTAGTAGTTTAATTTAACAGTGAATGTAGAATAAACATTAAGAAAAGTTTCCATTGTCCATGTTTTTTTGACAAGTTTCAAAGCTATGGTCATAAAATAGATTCGGCACGATGGTTGATATTTATTGGACGAATTGAACGAAAATGAAACATTAATGGTAAGCAATTATTACTACTTTACTAAATAAATAAAAAACTTATTGCTCTTTGGAAATTGGAGTTAGCATACAGGGTGTGAATGTGTAAGATTGGTGGAAGGAAGAATGACATTATATACATATAGGATTGTATAAATAAGATAAGTCGTTAATCGTTTTTTGTTTAATTTGATTATTTTTTTGATACCCGTTAATGGTACTTTAAATTTGTTACATTTAAAATCTCGTTAATA
The DNA here is from genome assembly GCA_039881145.1 of Druceiella hillmani. Classification (NCBI taxonomy): domain Eukaryota; kingdom Metazoa; phylum Arthropoda; class Insecta; order Lepidoptera; family Hepialidae; genus Druceiella; species Druceiella hillmani. The sequence goes on along the minus strand of JAYKKI010000054.1, from coordinate 10,897,210 downwards.
TAAATATTTAGAGTTGCAATGGCCTTTCCAATATACACCACTTTCTAGAAAACAAGAACGATGCCTATGTTTCCTACTAATTATGGTAAATTATATTATGTGCGGGACTTTTTCTTTCGTATCACATATGGTCTACGCTCTAAGACCGTGATAACTTATGAATATGACGTGCTTTTCAATCTAATTTCCAGGTTCTACATTTAAATTTCTAATCAACTTTTCCGGAAACAAAACCTATAATTGAGAAAAATGACCGCGGGAAAAATGAACTTACTTCCAATCGGGAATGTGTTGTGTTCGAACCTATAATTCGAAATATGTGTTGTATTAGAAATTTTCCAATAATAACGCAAATTGCGTTTTGGATTACAATTACATAATATACCAAATGATACTTTATAAGTATTTGATGCTTGTATTTTTAGAAAACCATTTTCTCCGATGAAGGAATCCGCACATTTATAATTTTGATAGTATTCACCATTTAAATTGTCAGAAGATATCATATCAGTTTGCAATTGTTAACGTCGTGTAATTAGATATTTTCTCTTTTATAAATAGCCGAGTTTGCAATAATTAACTTGGTGTAAATCATCTTTACAAAATCGAACAGAATTGCGCAAGCACATCTACTAGGTTGAGTCTTATACCAAATGTATACAAACAGTAAAGACAATGTTAAAAGCTTCTATAAATTTAAAGCAAAAAAGAATTAACTTTCACTAATCACTTATTAAAAAGCGCACTGAAGACTACAAAATAGTAAACATACGAGTGATTATTTGACGTTTCTGAGCATCAATCAATTTGCAAAATACTTCTATTGGTAGATTTTTGGAGTCAATGCAAAGTAAAATATAGCAAAAATTTATCTATGTGAGTTTTAATGTATGTAGGTGAGAAGGAAAAGCATCAACTCGACACCGGCTCCAAAAGTATCTTGTAATAGCAGTGTTTCGCACATTTTTTATATTCGGAAACGATATTATACAAAAGTTCAAACTCAGTATCGTATTTTAAATATTTTATTCTTTTCAGTGCTCTCCTAATTCGGTCGTCATTTGAAGTTGAACTTAGAAAGAATTCAAAAATATATCATTTATTAAAATAGAAACACACTTTTACTGCGTTTAATGGACCTAAATACATAAATGTCTGCATATAAGTATATACATGTATACTTAGGGAGGTTTCAATCAAATTTTCTAGTTAGTGCTTCAAGCCTCATGTACTTGGGTATACTTGCTTATTTACCTATCCGCCAACCAATATTTAATTATTTTATATATTTTTATACCCATACTTATTACTTATCTATTTGCCTACTAATTATATAAAATGTTATGGCTGTGGTGTGTTGGATTGATTAAAAGGTATGCGGATTTTGAGCACGTGGTGCATAGCGGGGATCCGGATTCAATTACCGGCTGATCATCTAGCGGGGACGGGATTGGTTTTCTGATCGGCTGAAAGAGATTACTCTCATAGAAACAAGTCTTTTATATGTATCAATTGTGTACATTACAGTACGTAAATAAATACATAAATGTGAAAATAAAAATAGTATCTCAATTGCATTACGCTTTTTAAAGTACCTGAAAATACTTATCTACTTACTGAAAATACTTATATACTTATCTAAATATGATTACTTCTTGTTAAGGTTAAAATAAGTGAAAAGAATTCAAACTTAACGAGTTTACACCTATCAGTTAAGAATTGCTGTCAGTAAATTTCGGCTCCATCATTGTACCCTGGTTTTGCTAAAACGCAGATTGATTTCCCCTTTAGTTGTGTCAAAACTATAGAGACTTCATGATTAGGCTTTCCTGATCTGAAATCTATAATACCGCATCGGCGCTGGTGATTATTCGAAGAATATGGGACATATATTCCATTTGCACAGTTCATTTCTAACAAAATTTTTAAGATACTACACTAGGAATATGCTCTTTTAAATAATAATGGAATCCTCTAAATTAAATGGTTAAGGTCGGAGACACGATGTAACAGTAAAAAAAACATTGCCTTTTTGCCTCTGTTATACGCAATTACTTATCTATTTAATTTATGAAATCTTAAAGTCACGCAAGTCCAAACAAGATGAAATTACTCCTCGTCACTGAAGATTTTCTGTCACCATCTTTTGGTTCCATTATAGTGCTCTAATTTTGATAAAGAGTAAATTTATGTCAACCTTATTAGTATCTTATTAGATTATAATTACATCTGTGTCATACAAATTTTATCACAGCAACTGTCCTTTTCCTTGTTGAGAATAGTACGTTGTACCTTCAATTTTAGGTCCTTATTAAATTACAATAATATTTTACTGAGTGCCTATTTTCCCAAATAAAATAAATAATAAATATATTTGGCGTTAATTTTGTAGAAATTCATTATTCACAATGAAATGAAACTACGTGATGTAGTATTATTTCTACTTTCCTTAAGTTCTTTACCACGACCTAGGTTTAGTTGTATTATAACATCTTCAGGTGGCCTTTGCTAATAGCTCACCTGAAGATGTAATACAACGAAACCTAGATCATGGTAAAGAAGTTAAAGAAAGTAGAAATACTACATTAGGTAGTTTCATTTAATTGTGAAAAGAAATAATCTTCCAAACTGGTTGATACATGCCGGATACAAGAGTAGGGTAGATAGTATATGCAACAAAACACGGACCAATCCAAAACCTATTAATCTTTTGATTTAGGTTAAAAACCAATTTCCTTAACATATATGATTATAATGTTGTTACATCAAATAAATGCAAATTATAAACGATAAAATGTCTTTATGTATAAGAATAGACAGAATAAGATATGAAAGATTTTGCCTCCAAATAGGATCACGTAAATGAATTCCGGTAATTAATTATACGACATATTGTTGATCTTTTTATCTTGATTAACTGAAATTCTTAAACACGCTTCATTTAAAAGAATAAATGCTTCCTTATGTAAGGATACAATAACATCCTGAAAATTACATTTTCGTACCGTATTTGCTCGTTACATATATGAGTCATTGTATTTAGATGCGGTGGACTTTATTCCCTCTTTATTTTATTTTTAACAGCTTTTTTGTTATTTTCTTACTTGGTACAAATTTTTAAAAAACTAAAATAGAATTAAAAAGAGACAAATTTTATTTTATATGGTATTAAAAACAAAACATTCACATAAGTGTACGATGAGATCAAGATATATTCGACTGCTCTTAATTGAAAAATCTATATTTTAATATTTGAAAAATGCAGGGTATGAATTACTGATCAACATAAAATATAAAAATAGAATGAAAAGTAAGATTGTATAAATACGATAAATATAAAACTGGATTCGTTTGTAGATATAATTAAAAAATACAGTTTTGAAAGAATTTCAACAAACTTTTCAGACGCTAGGATTAATGAGATTGTTGAACAGAAAACGCATAAACCTGATATATGTTATTAGTCTGTATAGTTTCTTAGTTTGCTGTGAGTTTGGAGAGAAAAGTTGTAAAAGCTGCGGTGAATTTAAAGGTGTTTAAGCAGAAAACACAAAGACAACTTGAGAAAATTTAAAGGTGAATGAACTGAAAGGCCTCGAGATAATATTGGAGGTTATTAAAAATAGTAACAGTATGAACAAAAAACCTACAGCGTTGTTAAAATATGTGCGAGAATATAAGATCACAAAATAATACAAAGAGATAATGTTAGTACCGAAAATTCAAAGAATATTCTAAAGTAAACATGTGGTTAATGAAAATGTTAGAACTAGTGTTGATTAGTTTCCTAATGTTCTTTTCACTTATATTAGTACATAAAAATAAGATATCTATATAAATAAGATATATATCTAGTACATAGAAATAAAATTGGTTGTTTAGAGTAGAAAAACTTTTTTCTTATATATAAGCAAGAACACTTCAATCATTTTTCATTGCACCTCGTGAACTTATATTATTTAAATTTTGTTAACTGCAATAAGAAGCTTGGAAAATGAAAAAAAATATTTATTTTGCAACCAATATTGTAAATCATTCATCTAATATATAATATGACTTATACTGAGAACAAAGACAAAGCGGGCACGTAGACATTGTGAATGATTTTGCCCCCGATTCAGAGGTTAAAATTGATTGAGTCATCTTGTGCATTATATATCAAAAACTAGCCAAAGACTAAATAATATTTTTATCAGACATTGATTATAATTTGGATATTCACCAAAATAAAATTGTTTTTCTTAATTCAGCAAAATGAGAATTTTAATGAAAATATGTGTAAATTTTACATGACATGTAAATACGCGTTACTTTGGAGTACAACATTTCCACAATTAAATGAAACTATGTGATGTAGTATTATTTCTACTTTCTTTAAGTTCTTTACCACGACCTAGGTTTCGTTGTATTTGCAACCTCATATATTATCATAACCTCATACAAAATATTAGAAATAATACATCATGTAGTTTCATTTAATTATGAATAATGAATTACTACAAAATTGACGCCAAATATATTCAATACAACATTTCCCAAAGACGGACATAAAATAAATACAACTGTTAAATGCGTGTAGAATTCGCAACTACGAGGGTTCTGTAGATTCTCGATTATACATTAGCGATTAAAATAACGTAAAATTATTGCTTGTAATATAATTTACAAACGCAAAAACATCGTAAACATTAGAAGCTATTAAATTTTCCATATTCGCTGCAGTTTTCCAATTACCTGTAGGTAAACTTTTCTAATGCTATATTTTTAATTATTTATTTAGCAGTTTCAATAAAGGGTGAGGGAAATTTTCATATGGGTTTTCAAACGATATCTCTGGAAATATACACACTTCTGGAAAAAATTTGGAACCCTTTGAACTTGCCCCTTCAATTGATATCGTGCACGATAGACGGAACGAAAGAAAGAATTGGGTACTTTTTCTCTCTTGAAAATTTACATGTCATTATTTTTGAGTGTTAAATATTGAGACATATTGGGTTAATTTTTTTACCATTACGCTTTTTGTCGGATATATGCAGGTTTGTATGTTTATTTTTTATAAATTTTAAGTCAATAGCTCAAATAGTTTTGGATTAAAGTTTTGTCGATATTTTTAGCAATACACACAAAAATATTTATGAAATCTAAAAAGCTTTGGAATCATTTTGTGAATATTGCCATTGATAAACTAAGTTAAAAAAAATATTAATTATGCATTAAGCATTGAATATATTTGGCGTTAAGTTTGTAAAAATTCTTTATGACTTAATTTCGCATATTAAACATCTTAAGGAGGATAGTTTTATTTTTTCCAGACCGTATGTACTAGTTTGATTTTATGCGAATATTTTTGTTTAAATTTTCAAAATTAAAAATAATTTTTTTTACTTGGCAATGAATAACGTCGTTAAAAAATTGTTTTAGAAAAGTTCGCAAAAAAAGAAATTAAGGAAAATAATGTAGGGCTTCCACCTAAGGAAGAAATTGAAATATTTTATGTAAGAAATATAAGAAATTTCGCGCAGCATGTTAAAATTAGTAAAAAAATTAGGTATTTTTTTAAATACCCACTCGTCTGTAATTCTATCTGAGTAACCAATAAAAATGATTAAAGAGGTTCACTAAAAATTCAACGTTTTCTGCACCAATTTTTATCAATTTAATTGATACTTTTTTATGAAGAAATTTATTGACGTTTTTCAATTGCGCCAAGCATATTATAAAGTATAATTATTCAATTTCTGTCTGTGTTTGTCTGCATTGTTTTTTATTCTTAAAATCGTTTTCTAGTAACATTAAGATATAACAAGGCAAAAAAGTTTGTCTAACTTTTTTATTAGAATTCCGTTTGAATTCATTGTTACAACTTACAAATGATAATGGTGATAGTTCTAATAATAGCATGAAATATGAAAATAATCTCATTTTGTTCGTTTATGTTCCCTCTTTCTGTTACAGTTATAAAATATTGGATCATACTGGGATTATGTGGTACATAAAAATGAAGTGTTTGACGCGCACTAGATAACGGGCACATGGACACTGTGAACGCTTTTATATACCAACTTTTCCATTCGCGAAATATTATTTTTATACGTTTTGGTAATCACTATCACACTAATGTATACTAATTGATCATATAAATTACCCTAACAATATGAGGTATCCACTTCTCATAACCTATTGATATTCCATTAATACACCTTTAATATAACCATTTATACACCTTTAATATTACTAGGAATTAATTTAAATAGTTAATTATGAATTTAGAGACATACATTTTATCTCATGAAAAAGGGTCGATATGAGACTTAGTGATGAGGTTTTTTCTAACATTCTAAAAATTTCTTTCGTAACACTAAGCAATGTAATCAAATACGTTGCTTTGTATACCGCCTAAAATAATATGTAAACCATACAATAATATGATCGTTTTTTTTTCAGTAATTTCTCTTAATAGCATGCAACGATGGTTCTTGTCGAATGCATGTTCTTATATCTATCTAATTTTATTATACTTATAATAGATAGATTTTTATTAATATATAAAATATTTATGTTTTGTCATTTACAGCGGTAGCTTGTATCTGTGTCTCGAAATATTTGGAGCTGCGGAATTTCTAAAATAATGTCTTGATATATGCGTTAAATCAATATGAATTGAAGCTAAAATGAAGTAAAGCTAAAAAAATTACCTTATTACATTTCATGTAAGTTTAATTTATTACTGACAATAATTTCGTATGCATTAAGTAAAATTGGAGCATCAGTACTTGAATACAACGTAGTCTTTCACGGTCTACAGTATTTATACCATGTAGCGCTGAGATATAAACATGTCACTAAAAGCGAATCTTGTTAATACTGTTAAAATGATACGATTTGGAAAACTGGGTAACAGTTGTGGTTCATAATGAAATGTTAATTTCCTTTTCCGTTTATACATACACTACCGGTATAAGATTTATGTGGATAAAATGATAATTCGGAAAATATAAAATCTTGGCGTATTATTTAGTCAAATTTGATAACCAAAAAAGCTTTATGGAAGTACATTTTCTTTTTGATTCGCTCACAGGTAAGCCAGGTAACATAAGGATTATGAGAAAACTTTTTACTTGTATATGTAGCAGAGATCAGTTCCAAGCAGGATTTTTAAAAATACAGCAAAGGATTGAACGTCAACTTTCAGTAATAAATTTCAAAATTTATTCATATTTAGTACAAAATAATGTCACTGCTTTTTACTGTTCTTTAGTTAAAGTCGTGTCAAAAAAATTTTACGTAGGGTTTCGTAGCTCAAAAAGAAAAACGAAACTCATAGGAGATCTCCCGCCTGTCTGTCTATTCGTCGGTAACCGGCGTATTTCTCCGAAATTGTTTGGCATAGAGAATTGTTATAATAATAAAACACTTGTACGTATATTAACACTAAATAAAATACTCCAAAATATTTACATAGAAATTTTTAGTGGGGGAAGGGAAGAAGTAATAGAAAAATAAATTGACAATTTCCTGTAGAGTGTGGTCTGGTTTGAAGTTGTTATGGGGGTAATAAAAATATTTATTAGTTATATTTTATGTGCTATATCTTCCGAGACTTGTTGAAAAATTTGCAATATGTAAATATTGTTCGAGACTACTGAACTTGAAAATATAAAGAAATTTTAAAAGTCGAGTCAAAGGTTGTGGGAAAACTATAGCGATGTTTATAGAGATCAAATTTTTTTAAATGTATATGAAATCTTTTAGCCTGGGAGGAAAAAGGCACAACGTATTTTCCTCCTGAAATATTAATTTATGTGAACAGTTTAATGGAAATGCCAAATAACTTTGAAGGTTTTCATGTGTCGAAATGTGTACGAAACTTTCAGAGCGGGAGTTTTACTTGAAATGGATAGTTTTTTAATTAATCAGTTGAGAAAATGGTGCAAGGGTACTACCAACATCCCTAATTTTCTTTTCTTTGCAAAATATACCGGAATTAGATTAGTTCAGTTTTATTTTTCAAAACAAAGTCTCTTATATTTTGTACTTACAAAAATACGGCGAAGTACATGCTAGTACATGCCAGTTAAGTGCTTATTAAAACGCGCCGTTAAACACCTGTTGAACACTTAATAGTATCGTATTTATTCTAAAAATATACTCTCTTATGTAAAATAGCCCGTATAATTTAAAAGTATCGTGTTCAATAAGCATAACTTTCAATATATTTCTATGATTTTTTTAAAATTTATTTTAGAAATTACAATAAAGGGAGAAAGTGTAAATTGTTTTGAAAACCACCAAGTCAAAAAATTGTTTAAACAACTTTAATTTTGTTTGCGAGTAGTTTAATCGAAATGATAAATATTCTTAAAGGTTTATAAGTATCTAAATGCATACGAAACTCTCGGAGTGCGAGTTTTACTCGAAATGGTTTGTTTTAGAATTATTGAAAATGATGCAAGGGAGCTACCAACATACCTGATTTTCTTTTCTTTTTCAAGAAATACCAGAGTTAGATTACGTCAATTTTGTTTTAAAAAAAAATTCTTTATATTCTGTACTTACAAAAATAAAGAAAATTAAAATAAAATAGGTGCTAGCATATGGTAGTTAAAAGTTGTTAAATAGCTATTGAATACATATAGTATTTATTCCACAAAATAATTTATATTGTGTAAAATGGCCGGTATCATTTAAAATGGTCGTGTTAATTAAGCGTTAATTTCAAGATTTTTTCATGTATTTTTTAAATTTATTTTAAAAATTACAATAAGGTGACAAACCGTTAATTGTTTTGAAAGCCATCTAGTCAAAAAATTGTCTAACCAACTTTAACTTCGTTTTAGCAATACGGTTCACGATACGATATTTTTTACCTCTTTTACACGTATGGAAAGTGTATTGAAAATTGTTTTGCTGTATATTATTTTTAAAATTAAATATCAATATTTTAAAATTGCATTAATAAAGACTGTACAAAATTTTAAAGACCCATATTTGAATCAAGGATAAATAGTGCATTTATTAATTATAAAATTATTATGTTACAAGTGATATTGGTTTATCTTTTGATAGCTAAAGCATTTTATCACAATGTTTAATATTTTATATAGTTATATAAACGAGTATATCGTTTTTGTCTATTTTTGATTTTACCCATCTTTATGGTATCATCATATTATGGTTGATACGTGGACAGATTCTATAAAAAACTTACACAAATATTATTATATTTATTCCAATTTTACTTAAAAAAACGCGGCTGGAATGCGTAAGCTTTTATTTCGCAGCGCGCTCGAAACATGTGCTTTTCATTATAAGGGTAGAAGTTTTCACACGTAAATCTCGACCGTGTCAACAAGAACAACAAGAAACAGCCACCTCGATTTGTGATGCCATTTATGTTTACCCAATACACTTTATATTTCGAGGACAGTAGTAATCTTATATGGATTAATATTGTGAGTTACTGAAAATAAAACTGTCGATATAAACATGTTATATTAATTATTGTGAGATATCTGCATATCATTCAATACTTTTGTCCACGACTGACCAGAATGTGTACAGACAGTACTACAAAACTTTGCCTTACAAATTTACATTCTCCGACCTAAACACGAAAACATGACGAACGTTTACGAGGTCAGAGAGTTTACTAGCAACAAAGGTATTTTTAATTTTAGTTTGTGTGCTTTATAGCTTCAGATTAGTTTTTTTGTATATTTCTTTTAAATTTTTCCTCGCTTTAGTATTCAAAATGGAATGGTGCATTGGATTGACTACAAAACAAACGGCTTTAATGATACGGTGCACCGAGGGAACTCGGGTTCGATTCCCGGACTTCGTTGGGTGGGCTGGTCTGGTGTTCTGGTTGGCTGTATCAGATTGGTCTCGCAGCAGTTAGTCCGCCATATGTATCAACTTTATATATTAAAGTACATGATAAATTAATAAATAAACGAATATTGCCAGAGTACATTTAAATAATATTATGTGCGTACCGTTCAAATAAGATTATGACATATAAAAAAATGCATAAAGTAATAAAATTTTTTTCAATTCTGAACAAAATGTTTTTTTTAATTGCATTTCTAATAATTTATCAAATATGTGAAATAGTCATATCCATACTTTGGACTTTTTCCAATATAGTCGCAAACATTTGACTCGTGTGATATAAACAATGAAACCGTAACAAAGACGCGGTGTTAAAACGAACGAAAACAATAAAGCTAATCGTTCCGACAAGACGAACGCAGGGAATAACCGCTTGCGAGATAAACTTTGCATTGTGCAGCTGCCACCATGTAAGTAGTACGGATTTCATTCCTCGGTTTCACTCAACGCGAGTGTTCAAGAGTCTTGTCGAGTCGAAACATTCGTTGGAAGTAATACCGTCTCACTCTAGGTTGAAACACAATCAGAAGTTAAGCTTGCTCACAAATTCATCGCGTGCATCGTGCACTTGTTGTAACAATATTCTGTGGGCTAGGAATGAGGGGTTTAGTTGACTTGTTTGAAGTTTTGTGTTCAACCTTTTGGACCATTTCACAAAAAAACGTTTTTCCCCATTTCTCGTATTAATTATGCATTGATGTAAATATATTAGTATATTTTCATAAAAAATAAAATATATGTTTGATGTCTAGCATTATAATCATTGACTGTAATACAGTTTTATAATATATGCAAAATACGTCAAGATAACGCAACTGTGAAACATTTTCATACAATTTAACTCCAATATGTAATGTTTCTAATTTATATAATAAAGATTCTCAATACAACTTTTGTATGTTTGCTTATATCACAAAAATAATTAAATTGAGATAAATTAAACATATTCATTTTGCTAATAAAGTACTTCATGACATTTTGCTTCTCTCTTAATATTATTAATAAGCATGTAAGGATTTAGATATACTAGTTTACAAGTTTATTTAGGTGCCCCATTAAAAATTATATTAATAAAAAGTAAGTTTTTATTAAATATTTAGACCAATTATTTGTTTTTAATTATAATAAAAACTCAAACAGAAAACAATTTTAAATAGTAGGTATCTATAAACATAAGTTAGACGAGTCTAAACTCGATTATACTGTTAGAAGGAGTTTCCACGACTACTTCTTTCCTCCATAAACCGATTCTTCCGGTTATAATACGTAACCAAAGAGCTCATTGAGAAATGTAACCTGAAAACAAATTCAAAATTTATATGGTCAGCTCCCTTTCCTATTATCACATGTACCCAAAGATAATTGTGCAGAGTTTCAAATAGTTGCAACAATTAGTTGCTGGTGAAGACAGAGTTTACAGATTTATTTAAAGAAATAGTTATACGCAATCGAAGCTAATAATAGCGTATTAAATAGTAAAATTTAAAGAATTCTTGCTTTAATATTGGTGTTTTTTATTTTTTTTGTTTAATAAACTTATGGAAAAATATTATATTTATGAAGCTCGATAAACTTATAAGCACGACCGGTACTCGTGTATTTGGAAATTTTAGAGAGGTGACATTTGTGAGAAAATAATTTTAAATTTTAGGGAAATTTCTCTTGCTAAATAGATAACATAATGGAGAAGGTTATTAAATTATAATATTGTTTTTCGGAATTATTTATGTCGTAACCTGTGTACAAAGCGAGAGTTATCTTGGAAGCTGTTTTATTAATATTCTTGCGTAATCTAAGTATCATTATAAGTCTGTCAAGTAATATAAACATGTATATGCGTATTTCTGGTATTTATGATATTTTCATTAGATATTTATTTATCTCACAGATGACTACATGAAACGAATGTAAGCATCTGGTCTCCGCACGAAGTAACTTCCCTTCTCAAGCAAAAGAAAATATTAAAGAAGTCAATTTTTATTAAAAAACGCAATTTTACAATCCTTCGGGAATTTATAATTGCATCCAATTATGTAGTTTGATACTTGTATTATAAAAAATTCAAACAATTCGGGCAAACAACAAGATAGTATACGGTATGCTTTGACCTACCGTACAATATAGAGAAGGTTTACTACTCATACTTCACAGCATTAAGTCCGCTATTTGTGAATTTAGCTTTCTAAGTTCATAGTAGTTTTGTAAATGAATAAATAACTATGCACTTTTAGTGTAATTCTTTGCTAGCAACATGCAACATTTTTTTAAATGAATTTTTTATTATTCCATTTTTTAGTAACTTTAAAATTTTGGATTTAAAAATTTGGTAACCAACTTATGTAATGCAAATGATTTTGTGGTTTTATATGTAAATATTTTAAAACATATTCGTTTCAGTTTTCTTCTTTTTGTTGGGTTCTTTCGGATTTTTAAAAACAAAGTCTTCAAAAGTTCACAGACTTATAATATTATTTTCACATACTCCTAATATTATCTCCACGGGATCATAAATAATTATATCACAAATAATTAAAACCTCCGATTTGCCTTCCCGGTATTTGCATATGAACTGGGAAACATATAAGTTATTGTAGATTTAAATAATGGGTGGCAATATTTTGCAACATCAAAAGCTTCTTTCTTATTAACCACGTGGTTTCAAATCTACAATAATAATAATTCATGTACATTAAAAGCATATACATTCTTCATGAAAATAATGTGGCTTTCCATTATTAATTTGGATGCACATTTGAACAGAAATTCACGTTTGATTGTTTTTCTTTCCAAATTTACACATAAGTTTCGAAAATTATTCTTGAGCAATACACACTTGAAAACAGTCTTGGGCAATAATTGGTTTCGATTATTTTCGAATTTAGGACTTATTATTTGTTAACAACTACTTTTACTTAATACTGAATTAAAGTTGAATAAAATATGTGACAACAAAGAAATAAGTACGACAAATGAAACAATGAATTTAAATCATGATATTGGACGACGATGGCGGCCCGCTCTTTACCAGATATGCTGTGTCTGTTTCAACATCGTGTCGCGGAGTTGTGCAAATGCACACTTTAAGCAAGCAACGCCTGGCAACGTTCCGTACTTTGCGTTATTACATGGTGCAGTTATTACCTTACTCTATATTCTGAATTGTTATTGTTTTTAGAGTGAAAAGCCGTTCTGTTGCCCAATAACTTGAGGAAATTGCAGTGGGAACTAAAAATGTATCAAATGCAGGCGTCTTCTATCATAAGTAATGTTATTTTAAGATATTTTGTTTCCAAGATATCATAATCACAGATAATTTAATCATGTCGTGTGGAACATTGTTAATATGATGACGTTTTCATATTTAGTGATAAGTTTACATTGTGAAAAATAAAAAATAAATTATTTCTTACACAATATTTTTTGATATTTTGTTTTACTAACGACATATTATTGAATACTTATACTTATACAATTATTTGTATTTCTTACATAAATAAAGTAGAAAGTGAAGTGGATACGGGTTTGATACATTATGCAACTAAAAAAGAAAGAGTAAAAATACTATTTCCTGCATCTAATATTAGGTATCATTAATATAATTGATTTTTTATTCTATTTTACATAAAGGAAACAAAACAAACTATCTGATATATTCTATGAATTCAAAATAAGCTTGAGTTCTAACATTTCCACAAACAACAAAGAAAAATAAATAAATTTATAAAATATCCAATTAATACAACAACACATAAATGTGACAATCTTAACTTAAGTAAGCGAAACAATATTTTTTTTAGAATAAGACTTACAATTAATATGAAAAACACTTGGTTTTAACTTATCAATTGAATAAAACTGCAGTTATGGATTACAAGTTATCTCTGTAAGGCACTCTATTTAACTAAGTTGGGCAAACAACGAATAAAATAAAATCATAATAACATTACTCATCCATCTGTCGTACATGAGTTTAAAGGAGCCTGTTCTTTACATCTAATAGAAACTGGTGACGTGGACTTACAAGGATGTCAAGTGTCAACATCCCTTTATTATTTGAATCACACAACCGCCGTAGCAGTGCTCTGGCACCGGCGTTTGTTCGTGCATTATCGACATAGTTACCAGTTAGTTTGGGAGTTTGAATCTTTATCTGACTCAGTAAAGATGGACAGACCCCCTTATCACATGTTTAGAGTTTATTTGCTTTGTTTTTCTTCGCAAAAGAGATTTCTTTGCACTTCGAGTAACTTAAATGCAGTTTATTTTCATCACAGTAAACATGAAGTCTATCGATATCAGGTGGAATATTCAAACAGTCATGGGTGTCTTTCACAAGAGTAAATAGTTTTAGATCGTCTGCATATATTAGAAAATTACTATTTCTAAAACAGATACTTATATGGTTAATACGTATTATAAATAAGAAAGAGATTAACATAGATCCCTGTAGTACACCAGAAGTCAACTGGATGAATGGTGGTAAAAACCCATATACTTAAATCGCTTGCTGCCTATTAGCTATTGCTGTTAAATATGAAATAAACCATCTAAGCAGATTGCCCTTGATACCGTTAAATGCCAGTTTTTGCATCAATTTTAAATGATCGACCTTGTCAAATGCTTTCTTGAAATTCGTATATTTCACGTCAACCTGCTGTCCGGAATCCAATGGATCGAACAAGTGCTAAGAGTATAATAGTAGTAGTAGATCTACCACGAACAAAGCCGTGTTGTTCTGACATAATGTACATATGGTGTATCGGATATACACACCCATGTACTAATCGCTCTAAAACTTTAGGAATTACAGATAAAATGTATATGGGTCTATAGTTAACCTCTAGAGCGCCCAGGGCCAAACAGCGCATTTTGGCGGAATTTCTGTCACAGGTGACATTTGCAAAAAGTAAACCGCGAAAATTTAATTATCAAATCATTGTGGAAATTATTTCAATGGAAACTACCTACAACCATATATTTTTGGAAAGATTATGAAATTTCCTAAATGACAAAATATTTTTATTATAAATATATAAAGAAGTATCAAAAAAAGTTATCAAACTTGGAGAAGACAAATTTTTCGCTCGATTTTCAAGTATTTTACAATATGTCGTGAACTATGGCATATACAAAAATAATTCTTTTTGCAAAAAATACCCAAGTAAATTTTTAAAAGATATGTCACAAGTCATATTAATCTAAATTATTACAAATAGTCGAAAAAAAATCATAAACATTGCGAAAAAGAGCGACTTATCTGAATTGATGTACCATTCCTCGAGCGGGAAAAAAAACCGCTACAGAAAAATTACGTACTTTTTTTTTACAATTTACTTTATTGAATTTGGTATAAAATGCTAAATAAATTGGTGTAATTTTTGTGAAAATAAAATGATAAATTATTCAAGGAAAAGCATAAAAATATTTGTTTCGTCAAATGTTGCGTTATCAGTCCCTAACGGGTGTAATATTATTTTTCACTCGAATTGGATACTTCAAATTATGCAGACATAATTTTCGAAATATATATAAAAAGATAAAAAAAATTTTACATTCATCTGATAAGTGTAAGTATTCTAAAAACAATCATAAACTGTGATCTTTCATGGCGCAAATTTATGCGAGTCACGTTGGGAGAAAATATTTTTTTCTGAAGGAAATTCGTACGAAGTTGTATCTTTTTTTTATCTACTTACAAGAATATTTTAAAACATACTATAATTTATTTTTTTCCCCTAAAGAAAAGCTTTATTTGTAGACGAAATAATGACAAAAACAAAAAACGAGCAATAAAATTCAAATCAATTTCAAAACAGGTTTATTCATAAATTATCAATAAATATGACAGTTATTATTTATAATTATAAATATATACAACACAAACAACAAATTTTATGTACAAATACCATAGTCATTTTGTAATAAGTAGTAAAAAAAATTATAAACATAGCTCCGAAACGGCTTAGTAAAAACATTACTTTGTTTACATTAGCGATCGATCGAAGCGTTCGGCCACGTGATCGGGTCAAGCCCAACAAATGTTCGAAAGACTAGGGCGACAGCACCGTTAACAAATTTTGGGATGTTTTATTTACAGTAAGTAGTGTCGAATTATAATATTGGTGTTGAGAATATTGTTTGTAATATTTCTTTTATAATACAGTTTGGAAAGAAATGTTTGAATACTTTTTGTTTCATAGCAGAGTCGAAATATAGCACTGGTATTATAAATAATGGTACTTAATTTTTATTCATAATTAAATGAAACTACGTGATGTAGTATTATTTCTACTTTATTTTTGGTTTTCTTACCACGACCTAGGTTCGGTTGTATTACAACATCTGCAGGTGGGATATTTGTAAAGATATTACATGAATAATGTTGATATATTTATTTTATAATATAGTTTGCAATTAACAAAATTATTTTAATATTAGTTTGCATAGTGGGAAATGTATTGCAATCTAATTTATACATACAATAAAATTGTAACAGAGTAAATTCTGTACATGGAAAATATTTAAAAAAAGTGATTGATTTAACGTAGAGAAATATAATAGAAACCAGAAAAACTGCTTTTAGAATTTTTATGTTTGTTAATTTGTTTATCAATCACGCAAAATCTACTAGACGGATTTTGCTGAAATTTAATTTTTTTTTATAATAAATGTATAAAGAGATATCAAAAAGAAGTATCAAATTTAGAGAAGTCAAATTTTTCGCACGATTTTCAATTATTTTACAATATATCATGAAATATGACATATGAAAAACTAATATTTTTGCAAGAAAAACTCAAATGAATTTTCAGAAAAAATGTCAAAAATTATATCAATCTAAATTATATACAAATAGTCGAAAAAAAATCATAAAAATTGTGAAAAAAAACGACGTATTTGAAATAACATGCCATTCCCCAAGCAGGGAAAAAACACTACAGAGAAACTAAGTACTTTTTTTACAACTTAATTTATTGAATTTGATATAAAATTCTAAAGAAATAAGTGTAATTTTTGTGAAAATAAAATGATAAATTATTCAAGAAAAAGTATAGAAGTTTTTTATTTCGTCAAAGGTTGCGTTAACAGTTCCTAAAAACAGGTGTAGTATTATTTTTTTTGTCACTCGAATCGAATATTTCAAATTATGCAGACATAATTTATATAAAAAGATAAAAAAATTTATACATTCATCTAATAAGTGTAAGTATTCTAAAAATAATTAAAAAACGGTGCTCTTGCATGGCGCGATTTTATGCGAGTAATGCTGAAAGAAAATTTTTTTTTTGAAGGAAATTCGTGCGTGACGTTTTATTTTTTTATCTACTTACAAGAATAACTTATTATATACTAAAATTTGTTGTTTTGTCTTAAAGAAAAGCTTTATTTCTAAGTGAAATAATGGTTATAATAAAAAAGAGCGATATTGGAGAATAATCGCCACAGAGTAAAAGAAAGAAAAAATTCGAACCAATTTCAAAACAAGTTTATTCATAAACTGACAATAAATAAAACAGTTATTATTTATAATTATAAATACATACAATTCAAACAACAAAATATTATGTACACATACCATAGTCAATTTGTAATAAGTAATAAATGAAAAATTATAAACATAGCTCCGAAACGGCTTTGTAAAAACACCACTTTGTTTACATAAGCGATCGACCGAAGCGTTCGGGCCAAGGTCAAACACGTGTTCGAAAGACTAGGGCGACAATGTCGTTGGTTACAAATTTTGGAATGTTTTATTTACAATAAGTAATGTCGAATTATAATATTGGTGTTAAGAATATTGTTTATAATATTTCAGTTTGGAAAGAAATGTTTGAATACTTTTTGCTTTATAGCCGAGTCGAATTATAGCGCTGGTATTATGAATAATGTTACTTACTTTTTGTTCAGAACTAAATGTAATTATGTGATGTAGTATTATTTCTACTTTATTTTTGAATTTTTGACCACGGATATTTATTTTATAATATAGTTTGTAATTAACAAAATTATTGTAATATCAGTTTACACAGTGGAAAATGTATTCCAATTTAATTTATACATATAATAAAATTGCAACAGTGTAAATTCTGTACATCAAAAATATTTTAAAAAGAGTGATTTATTTAACATAGGGAGTTATAATAGAAACCAGAAAAACTCTTTTTAGAATCACACAAAATCTATTAGATGAATTTTGATGATATTTGATAAGGTAATTTTATACTCTCTACTAACATATCAGCGAAAAAAATGAAAAAAAGAAAATTCCTAATAACTTTTGTTATTTTCAACGCAAACAAGCAGACACAGCTAGTTTATAATAAAATAAGCAAAAACAAAAAATAACGATATGCAAAATATGCGTAATTAAAATAAATAACTACACTTGTTGACAAATGGCTGGCTGTTTGATGAGTACGCACACATAATGAGTACACAAATATGAGTACACGTGCATACACGCACGTATACTCATATTTACGTTAATATATAAAATTAGTAACAAAATGCAAGTTCTCTGTGTTACATCTTAATTATTAGTCAGCCCAGCCAGGATTATGGCCTTACAAACAGTATTATACAAACAAATAGTATTTATAAATATTAGAAAAAATTAAGTATTACATATGAATAACAAAGTATTCTCACAATTGGAAAAATAATAATAAAACTACAAACTTTTACAAATAGGTTTCAAGGTTTTTGTACACAACAATATAATTCCATAAAAGTGGCACATTTTGCGTCTTCTTACATTTGAAATAAATAAAATATGTTCATATCATCATCAATTATGTATTTGCTTACATACTAACCTGGAACTATTCATAAATTGGGAAACAAGTTAGTAGATTCTGGGGACTATAGGTGGACTAGCGTCACCTTCGGCACTTATTTACATTTTAAGACAAACCTGACCTGGGAACATAAACGGCGATGACAAAACATAACGGAATTTATGGATAGAACCTGAACCGAAATGCGTCTTAATATTTGGAAGCGGACTCATCTATCTATTCAGTCTGCATCCTGCTATAAATGAACGTAAACGCAGCATTTTTTTCAGTCTGACTATAACGTCCAAGGCCTCAGCAATCAGCAATATGAACGCTGATCGCTGAGGCTGAGGCCACCATAGTCCGAGTCCGACTGTCACTAGATTGCCTTAGCGGGAAGTCGCATTCCGAAGAGGTCGAATGCTAGCAAGCCGGTACGAGGTGCCAGAGGTGAACGATCTGAAAAAAAGAAACAATTATGGCCAAGCATCTAAATAAGAGATCTTATATATCAAAGCGCCCACGAAATTTTTAAATTCAATTGTTTACCAATAAAAACGTATCGGAAAAGAACCACGCGACACATGGTCCCTATAATTGCAGAGTGAGACGGCTACAGCCGAACCGAACGAAACAGCTGTCTCTGTCTGTCACAAATTCGTTGGAAATCACGTAATTATTGTTTACATTGACAAAATAATTCCCTGCATTCGATTTTTAAAATTTTTTTGTATGCAAACTATAAACAAAATATAGTATGTTATATACCAAATTTTAGCTAATGAAATTTTGTATAAGAATACTTATTAAAAATATATCCCATTTTTATCAAATTATGCCATTTTCCAAGTTAGAAAATTGCCCGCAAAGAAACTTTGTACGTATATAAAAACAAAACATTTTTAAAAATTTTTTTTATAAATGAAACTTGTTACACATTGTTGTGAAAATATTGACCAAATATCTGTACTTCTTACGACAGACAATAACATCATATGTATTACAAAACAAAAAATATAAAACCATTATTGAAAACGTGATTACACGCCCGTATTGTACAAGTTATATGCAAATTATCACCACGAATATCTTCCAATTTTTTGTTAGAAACATACCTTTTTATTATTTTATCACAAAAGATATAATATACTGATTCTAAAAAAAAAATATTTCCTGCTACGAATATGCAATAATGCAAATATAATTTAGATATAACTTGAACACCACCATTTTGTCTCGCCGCGTAGGCATACGACACTTTCAAATTATGCAAATGAAATGAATTTTTCAATATTCAAAAAAACAAAGTAAATTATCACAATTTAGAATTATTACACTTTATTTTGGTATATAATAAAGGATATTTTACAAAAACTTACTGCGTTATTTCATCGATTTCCAACGGAGCACTCCGACTAACATGTCACTTTTTTCACGGGTAATGTCCGACTAATTTTGTTTATTTTTTTCTAACAACTCGTTTACGCATGGCATGCTAATATGAAACTTTATATACATCACAATATGAAAGAAACGTTTCAAGGCGTCTTTCATTCATAAATATTGTTGTTTGATCATTTGAAATTTGACACCAAAAGTTGTTGCCATTTTGGTCGGTGCCGGGCGCTCGTGCGTATTGATTTGGGTCGGCTCCGGGCGCTCGGGCAATCAACGAGTATCTAAACAACTATGTTTTGTCTAGATCTACTTTTATGCGCAATTCTCCAACATGTAGGAAAAGTACATATTTATTAAACAAGAGAGTTAAATAGTCACACATGGTATCTGCGGTATATTTGAGGAAGGCTGTTTTAATTCTATTTGGTCCTGGACCTTTGGGCAAGCCTAATGACGTAAGTATTTTTAAAACTTTTGCTGCCTCAAACAATATGGAAGATAACCTGATGTCATTTAAATTACTAGTAGGCATGTTTTCTGTATTTTTGATCCATTTATCTATGTTTGGATCACTGGGCTCAAAAGTTGACTGAAAGTAGTCTGAGAATATTTGGTAAATTCCTTTCGGGTTATTACTGGAATTTACGCCGGATGACATTGTTGATATATAGACATTTGTTTATTGTGATGAAGAGCCAAAATACGAGAATACTTTAAGGTTTTTCTTTATAATTTTCTCTGCACTTGCAACATATGACCGACAACATTGCTTAGACAAACGCTTCAATCGACAACAGTATATTCCATTGAGAGTTCCTTAATTCGTTATCCCAATCTATTTTACTGATCTCTTTATTTATTACCTCCTAGTGAGCCTTGTAAAGCATTATTTCAGTAATACACATAATGGTAAAAGTGAAAGCGGGAAGGTTACGATCTTCATTTAAAATTGAGTTAGCTGCAGTAAGCATAAGGAACTAGGTCCAAGATTTTGTTTTTATAATTTTGTATATAACAATATTGTTTAACTTATAAAAGATAACGTACTAAGAGTAATATGCGTTATTCGACATGTACATGTGTCTAACGGGATGCAGTATCCTTCTTGACGTTGCCAGGTAATTGAAGGTATATTGGGGTCATCCATATAACATTGTTCTATATAAATTTTATGTAAATTATTAAAATAGATTTAGTATTTATTAATATGTAGATCTGGTGGGAGATAGGCTGCATTGAGAATAAGTTTCTGCTTACCCAAGGATAAATGTTATTTCATCTATCTCAATGCTTTCACAGTTCGCACGTTGCAATCCTACATATCCAGACTGTGAGATTATCACCACTCTCTAACTCGTATGAGCATCTCCATCTCTGTAATAAACTGTATACTCACTGTCAATAAATTCTAAATCGGAAATACTTTGTAACAGCCACGTTTACACAATCCCGATTTTATCATAATTGTTTGCAAATATATTTAGATATAATTCATTCTATTTATTTCTAATCCCACTACAATTTTGATAATAAATCAACAATTTATTATTTGTCATTGCTAGAACTTAGTCTTAGGTACACAGAAACATAATTCATAATTTACATAATATTGTGGATTATTACTGTTTAGAAGGAAAGTTTGGTGCACGGGCAACAGGTAATGCCAGTAAAAAGACCTTTCATATAAAAATATAAATAAAAGTTATTATAATGTCAAGAAAAAATTGAGATATGCGGGAAAATAATACGAAATATTGACATTTATAAATATAAATATAAATAAATATGGAAATAGAAATAGCCATATCATAAAAATGTTAGTTCAACGTGTGATTCTTTAACATACTTGTATATTTACAAATTGATATCGATGGTGAAATTGAGTATTGTATATCCATATCTCATTAAGAAAAACCAAAGTGGTCTCTCTTCTAAATCATCGGTACACTGGTAGTTTAAACAAAAACTTTTATCCAAATGACGAGAGAGAATAGTCCGAAGGCGAATGGTGTTATATTTCGACAAGCAGACATACGAAGTTAATGTAATTTATATATTAATATGTCAAACCTCATCATTGTTATATCTCATATTTTCAAATACGGATCTTTTTGATCTAAGCAAGAAATAATTTGCTTTAGAATGACAATTTACAAATTGTTGGCTTAGCAAGTTATAAAAATGTTGGTTTCCTGAGGGTTACTTTTCCTCAGTCAAAATATACATTGTCAAAGGAATAAGGGATAGTGGCAAATTGCATGGTAATGAAATAGTAAGTAATTTAAGGTTTATAAAACAAAGGCGGAGTTTTAAAGTCTGAGTAAGTACATAGATCCATAGAGTAATAACATACAGTACGAATTTCATTAAAAGAAAACTGTTTGATTTGAAATTATTTAACTCAATAAAAAAATCCTTTCTTGAAAGCAATCAGCAAAAAGCTTGAAAAATGGAGATTCCTGTAATCTGACAAATGAACAAAAAAACGAGCAATGATTACTAGACCGTGGTAAATGATATATAAAGATAATATCTACATATAAAAATCTCGAAGATGGAATACTTACATAAGACTTGGAAAAAGGAAAAAGTTTCACAAATGTACCAATTAGGAAGGGGACAAAAATATCCATTAATTATTATAAATTATATTATTTCTGCAGAAAAGCAAGAGTGACATGGTTAATTCTTTCAGTCATAATGAAAATTTTAGTAAAAAAGAAAGGATGGTTTATTTTATGAAATCATCCTATAATTAAATAATGTTTAGGTCATGGAAAAAGTTAAAATAAATATTTAAAAGAAGTGCGTACATTTAAAAAACGAAAAGAAATAGGGTATAGAATGTTATAAACCATAAAGGAGTTTGAAAAAATGTGAGATTGTTAAAAAGTGAGGAAGTTAATATTTTATCAAAATCTACAGAAAACTTTACAATATGTATATATTAATAAATCTCATTTCTATTTATAATATCTGTGTTTCCTGTATTCTAAATAAAAATAAAGAGTTTTAGTATAGCTTTGTTTCTTTTTGTGTCACTACCAAATTGGATTTGTTTGTTCTAGAAAAGAAAAAGATTTTCTTAAAAACATAAAGTTAAGTCAATGAATACATTTAAATCCTCTTCTGCAGCATATCTTTTTTTCATTTAAAATTATGAATAAATACCAGAAACGTACAGTTACATTTTAAATGTAACTTAATATATTATAAAAGTCTGAAAGCAACCAATATTTAGAGTGATACATAATTTTGCATTGACAAAAAAATATCATCGTCATCTGTAATTTCCATTAACTAGGTCTATGTTACGAATACAATATAATTTAAGGGATACTAGAATGAAGCGAAGAATTTAACCTATTTTTATTCTATTAAATCAAACTCCTTGCGAAATAACAATTTTAAAAATATCAAGAGTTCCATGTATTATGACGTCCCTTTATTGCCAAACATTTTAGTGCAAATAGTGTGAATATATAAGATATGTAGATCTTTCTTAAGAATGTTAGACGAATATAGCCAGACTAAAATAAAAGGAGAGATGTGAAACGTTGGTCTGTAAGAAAACAACAATTCCTTACGCACTAAGCAGTGCATATCGAGATTATCAATAATGGTTTCCAAGCCAAATTCTCCATTATGTAGTTCCCGGAAGGCATCTGCTTGGTAAACAATCGGATTTTATTTGGTGGTTTCGTTAAGGCAAAGAGGGATCAGGAGTTGCATCAGGTCTGTAACATTCGTCGAACGTAATGTGGCTTTGCTCTAGATTGAAACACAAACTGGAGTTATGTTGGCTTTCGTTCTTGATTCCTGCGCGTGATGCACTTATGGCGTTTGCTGTTGTAGTCGTGGCCGTGAGGTTTCAAGTCGTTTGTGCAATTTTGTAAGTTTTATTTATTACAGATTTAAATTGTATTCGAGGAGAAGTTACTGAAAAATATATACTTGTATGTATATAGACACACACACAATTTTGGATTGACAAAAAACATCATCTGTATGTTTTTCCACGTATTTCTCAGAAACTACTAATCAGATTACAATTATTATATTTTTAACGGCTTGAGTATCTTTAACTTAGATAATAGTGAAAATTTTGTAAAAATCGGTTTTTACTTAAAAATATAAAATAAAACATCGGTTTCATTTTTATTAAATCCCTACTTACTTGTATGTTATAAATACTTTTGTCTATTTATATATTAACAATCTCTACAAACACTGTCTACCTAGTTTAGGCAAATAAAGCAGCAGAGTGGAAGTTAGAAGTTAATGCAGTGTGTGCTTGTGTACCACATTGGTGGTAGTACTGTCTGGTGCTATAATAATGGTAGAAGCAATCCTCTTCTAAGTCAATGCCTACCACATTTTATAACTGGCCTTAAGATATACTATTCGACATTGCGAAACAGATTTTGAGGGAAAATTGTATTCGTTTCAATATTAGCGGCATAAAAACCAACCCCCCCCCCTATCCGGGTATAGCCAGTGAACACAGCGGCACGTAAAAATTTACAATATCGTAGACAATTAAGTAATATAGCCATCCGTTTTAATCCCTTAGGGGATGAATCTCGAAAAATGCTTAATGTTTGTTTCATTATTTGTATTAAAAGCATTAATACAAATTTTTTAATAAAAATTACCATAACAATGTTCCCCATACAGATTTAGCCATCCCATTCTATATTTTTAGCAGCTGAATCTCGAATAATGCTTAATACTTGTTTCATTATATGTATTGAAAAGCATGAATATAATTTTTAAGTAAAAATTACCATAAAAATTGTTTTTCCTGTACAAATATAGCCACTCCTTTTCACCCCTTAGGGCCTGAATATCGAAAAGGGCTAAATACATTTTATTTTATTAGTCTTGAAAAGCATTAACACAAATTTTAAGTAAAAATTACCATAATATTTTTTTCCCATACAAATTTAGCCACCCATTTTAAAAATGCTTAATACTTGTTTCATTATTTGTATTGAAACGCATTAATATAAATTTTTAAATAAAAATTACCATTAAAACTTTTCCTATGCAAATTTAGCAACCAGTTTTATACCCCCTTGGGGCTTGAATATTATAAAATTAAATACTTGTTACATTATTTGTGTTGAAATGTTCTTTACTGTATATATTTAGTCTCCCCTATTCAACCATTAGGGGTTGAATATAAGAAAATGCTTAAATACTTATTAAGAACTTTTATGTAAAAATTACGTGAAATTTTTTTCCTATTTAGCCACCTCTTTTCACCCCGTTACAGTTCGAATGTCGTAAAGTCCTTAAGTACTTTCTTGTTGATTTGTAAAGAAAATCATTAATAACTAAAAAAGGAAAAGCATAATTTGATTTAAAAATTAACATAACAATTCCATTGCCATAAAAATTTATCCACCTCTTTTCATCCCCTTAGGGGTTGAAATTTGGAAAAGATGTTTTTAAATTATTTGTATTGAAAAGTATTAATGTAAATTTTTAAGAATTTCGCCATCGTTTTTCACTCCCTTAAGGGTTGAATTTCGGAAAATTCTAAAGTATATCTTATAACATTTGTATTGAAGATTTTGTGCTAAATTTCAAGTAAAAATTACCATAAAAATATTTTTTCCCATACAAACTTAGCCACCCCTTTTCACCTCATTAGAAGTTGTATCTCATAAAATTCTGAAATACGAGTAATATTATATTTATTAAATAGCAAGGACACCCAGTTTTAAGTAAAAATTATGATAAACATATTTTTTCCCATATGGATTTAATCACCCCTTTTCACTCTCTTAGAGGTTGTATCTCGGAAAATCCTAAAACATTGGTAACATTATTTTTGTTAAAGAGGATAAATACCCAGTTTTAAGTAAAAATTACCATAAAAATATTTTTTCCTATACAAACTTATTTAAACCTTTTCACCCCCTTGAATTGATAAATTTCGAAAAATCCTTTCTTAAACGATGCCACCTTTATAAAATCAACACTCTGTTTAAATTTCAAATTTTTGGACTTCGATATGTCAATCGGGACATTGCCTTTAATACACACACACACAGACACACACAAACATATATATATATATATATATATATATACATATATATATTTATATTTATATATATATATATATATATATATATATATATATATATATATATGTGTGTGTGTGTGTGTGTAATATGGCTTTTCAGAACGCTTACGACCCAGTGTTTATTCCATTGGATATTACTTCGTGAATAGGTACAAGATGACTTTCAAATGTTTCCATACGAGCATTGCCTACATCGCTGCACGCAAAAGAATATTAAAGTGAAGTTAATATAAATGTATTTAAGCACAGTATATTAATTATTATATAAAAACAAGAAAAAGCGCAAAATGTTACCAAATTTTTTAAAAATTTTACCTTAAAAATAAGGTAATATTATGATAATTAATCCATGTTCGTTAGTCAAGTGACATACTGAGTTTAAATTGTTATCAATTATAGTGTAACCTCAGTTACCTTAATTGGGCAAGTTCATTTAGAGGATAGATACAAATTTTGGCACATTTAAAATATTACAAATTTTTTTTTCACTATGTAGTTATACTGCACTAATAATGAATTGCAATTTCAACTATTTGAACGGATAGAAATTTCTATTATGCATTATCCGATGTGATTATGAATATTAATAGAGGTATAACCGTTATTTGTACCTTGCATTTTAAACAATACTAGACAGTAATATTCATTTATATAATTTTCCTTATTCAAGTTTATCATAGCACTATTACGTAAGGGGGATCTTGCACCGTAATTTTTTTAAATTAGCTTGCAATATAGATTTATACATATTTATAATTGAAATAAATATTTATAAAATAAGACAAGTTATTAATTGCGTATTAACTAATGAAATAAACCACAACATAAACGTTTCCAAAATTCGGGCTAAAATATCAGATTAGCTGATATACTACTATTGGTCCATCCTATCAAAAAAGTATAATAAAATATTGTATATAAAAAAATTTACGAAACAACTTCTTTTATTAAATAATTGTTATATATTTTACAGCAGAAGTGTGAATTTACAGTAATTTTCTATATTGAATTGTCCTTCCACAAATTTGATCCTTTTAAAAAGACATCTATAATCGATGTCGTATCTAATTCACACACACACACACGTTTTAACCGCGTTAAATAATTAAAATATCAAAAATAAAAATGGATTGATGACGCGAGATAGAATTCTCTATATACAGCTTCTCATACATTTTAAGCATTACTTCTAAATATGTTTTGTTTGTAGAATATTCATTTATAATATATTTAATACAATAGGTAATATAACAATCTTTCCATTTGTAAAATTCTTTTTGCCTTTTAATTTTCCAGTTTTATCTCACATTACACAGAAAATTATTTCGAAAACTGGATAAACCAAAAATATGTAGACAATCTTAGATATGAGTTTCAAAACGTAAAAGGCAGTAATTCGGGGGAAGTATTGTAAATACAAAAGGTTAAACATGTTGTTACTTCATGTGCTTCAGAAAGTCAGTAGCTAATAAACCGTAAAATACCAAAATACAATCTAATTTCTTGGGTAACTTTTTCATTTATGTAATCGAATAAATCGAATTTCGTAAGAAAAAATACGTAGTCTTTTCTGTACTAACTTTCCGCCGGTTTGTTGAATCCGCTTTATTAAAGCCCGTCTCTATTTTAATCGAGTAAATCACGAAAACATAAAAAATAATATTTTAATTTGTAGATTCCTGTTAAACAACTTTTATCGCGTGACATATATGTGTTTCAAAAAATAAACAAATAATACGTTATATTAGTTAAAAATCAAAACATAACCTAACACACGGCGTAATTTTTATCATTACCGTGCTTAAAAAATGTCGTTTTCTAAGAAGAAATGTGTTACCATTTCTGTGTTATCCCCATTTTCTAGATTCTCTTCTGTAGAATCTGTTTTTATATTAAAACAGTAAATATAGGAAGCACAAAAATTAATATTTAACAATTAGGTTCCGTCACAGCAAACTGGTTGTCATTTTAACATCACGTGTTTTTTCATATTAACAATGTCATATTCATATGATCAGTATTTAACAATGAAGGTCGACTAAAAAAATTGAATAAAACTTTTAAACGAAAAAGTGGTATCGTTTTCTAATAACATCCAATAATCCGTGCTAAGTCGAAAGATATAAATGATTGCTAAATTTCACTTCCCATGGGTTTCAAAAATATCTAGCAGTAGCAGTAATTTGCAAATTTATTTATATCGGGAAACGATATTGTACCGCAAGAATTCCAACTACTTTAAAATGCGCGTCCTTTTCGATAGTTACTTCAAGTCAATTCATTTACTTTCTTAACGTGTTTGTTATTACACATGCATGCCTACTATTATCATAGTTACAACATGCGATTATTTACATCTATATTTACTAAGTTGCTTTCTCTATCTTAGTTACTTCAAGCCTTTATAAATGTCTACATATATTTATCTGCCTATATACTTTGTTACTGTTTTGCTTAGTTCAAGTGAAAATGATCCAAACTCAATAAGTTTCTTCCTCATCACTGAAGAGTCGTTAACACCACATTTTAGCTTCATCAATGTACCTTTATTTTGATAAAGGGCATATTTATGTCATTCTTAATGCTGTCAAAACTTTAGAGACTTTGTTTCTAGATTATCATTAGACTTATATCTTCCAACACGATCACGGCACTCGTACTGTTCATTGTTGAAGTAACTGTGATGTAACTTTAATTTCCACGTTTAAATTCTAAACCAATATTTTTTCGTTACAACACTATAGAATACCTTCCAAACAAAGAAGAAATATTATCCAAAATAAGTTTATAAAAAAATTTCGGAAAAGTGTATTAAAAAGACCAATTCCGTGATACATAATGTTTTTATTTACTTTTTCCGTTTGAACAATGAATTCATGATTAATCTATCACCGTATTGCAACTTGCACTGTTATTTTCAGTAAGCTTCAATTTTTATGTCCTTCGTTGTCATATTCAGAGAATAACAGGTATCCATAATGAATGCAAAGAAAAACAACAGTTTAGTTTGGTAGTGTACGATAGAGAAATGCAGTAGGCCCAATATTGTTTAGTGTTAGTTTGCAGGAGGAATTCAAATTTGCGTGTTATGGACTGTAGGCTATAGGATATAGAGAACTTAAGTTAAATTTGGCATGACAGGGGCTGATAAAATAAATTGAAATAACATAGGACAATCATTATAAAATGTATTTTTTTTTAAATTACCACACCGATAAATAAGAACTGAATATTGGTTTTCGCAATAACCAAAAAAAATATTTATTCTTGATTTTTATAATTTATACTTTAGTTTTATTTTGATAATTATAACAGTTTTCGTAAAATATAAATTTCATCCAAGTTTAACATATGTGTCACAATCACTAATTAATGGCAATCAGGCGCTGATACCTCGATGCCTGAGTCCGGTTTACGCTTAGCTAGTTTTTGTTAACGAAAATCTCTCGCAATAAATATCCGCATTAATCCACATTTCCGCCCATTTGGGCTCTGATATGGTTACGCATCGCCAGTTTAAGTTTGAACCCCTTTCCGTAATACTGATTTATTTAATATTCTTTTAACGCTAAATAAAATTGAAGCATGAAATGACATGTTTCTCTTGATGAAGTTAATTAATTAGGAATATTTAGTCTTAATTAAAAATTTCCTGGTGCTATATGGAAAAGTAAACTCCTGTCGATAGTATATTGCTAATAGAAGAAATACAATAATTCTAATGATTACCATACATATATACATATTCTGTAATCAATAAAGTATTGGTTTATGGGTTTAGAATCTAAGAAACGATTAGATGTAATCGAAATGGTTTTTAATTTAAATGTAATATTGAAATAAAAATCATGTAGTGTTTACCACCTTATCTGTTGCACTGCTGTTACGTTCGTTGTCGCTCATTTTCCACACATACAATTTTTCGAAGTCGTGTGCGTTCATGACAAGTTTATTTTGTTTCCTTAATTGGTTTGAAATTTAAATTTATTATCAATATTTATATAGACAATTTATTTAGTTAAATTTACTATCAGGTTGCATGAATTTAATTGTTACGTATTTTATTGTTTATACATATAATATACAGTGGAACTGGAATTTCTCTAGATTTAAGCTATTTACAAAACAAATTAATGGTATCTAACAAAATATAAAAATATTTCTTTTGGTATTTTTTCGTTCGATCGTGAGCCTTTTCATTTGCTCGTGTTTCACTCAAGAACAGCTAAAATGATCCCTATGAAGTTTTTACTCGTGGATTCATTTGGGTTTGAGGTAATATATAGGCTATAATTTATTAAAACCCATATATTTAAAATATAATATGTGATTTTGACGTTTCAACAAAAAGTGTACTTACTTAAAAAATTTACTTTTATAATTACAATTACGGATGGCGTCACGTCGTAATTGGAAATAATTTCTAAGATAAAATTGGTAAAACCATTTGTATTAACGAACACACGTAAACATAATTCATTTGACAGTATCCTTACGTTTGTATCTTCTCTATGCAATATATTATGTTTTGTTTAATATATGTACTAGCCAGCGTATTTTCCTGCAATATCTGCGTAATTTCCTCGTATAATAATGCAATAAGTTCTGGCAGCACGGACGCGCATCCATATTGTAGATAGCGCATTTTGAGAACGACACCGGCAACATTACTGGAGAAAAATTGATAAATAGGCCGCTGTACGTTTTGTCTGAAGAGTTGTTTATTTGAACGCCCACGGTGTCGTTACAGACTTACCGGGTGAATTACCTGAATGTGAGTGCTAGAGTTTGATCAATTATTTATTTTTGGTTAGGGTTTGAGTGCTGAAGAATGTGGAATGGGTTGAGTGATAAAGGGGTGGATATTGTATCGAATGATTTACTTCCACATTTTGCAAGTAAATACTTATTTACCGGTACGAAAAAGAGTTTACTTTTGGATGGATGTAAAATCTGTGTTAACACTTGATAAAACTTCTAAATTGTACCTCAGCCGTGTAATATGATTTATATAATAGAAATTAAATGTTGGTTTTCTTTCTTTAAAAACGCTTTCAGAAACGCTTACATAAACTAAATTTAAGAACATTCGAAATTTATTTTTCTGTTTGATTTTATTACAATATTTCCAAAATATTGCAAGTTTATACGAACTGATTTTAGTGACAGCATGTTTAGAATATAAAATATTATAAAAATTTTATTTTGGTGTTTGGGTTAAATGGACAAAAAAAATTTTGAATTTTAAACATGCCAATTCCAAAATTATGGCGTGTTTGGTAGTCATTTTATATTCATTGATACTAATTAGATTCTGATTGAACTAGTAGTCATTTTATATTCATTGATAGTTGAAAATCCGATCAGTTTCTATGAACTGGTTTTAGTAACAGTATGTTTAGAATATGAAATATTATAAAAAATTCCTTTTGGTCTTTGAGTTAAATCGAGAAAACAAATTTTGAATTTTAAACATGCCAATTTCAAAATTATTGTGCGTTTCGTATTTATAAATAGTAGTCATTTTATATTCATTGATAACCAAAAATTTATTTATACCTATTAATCTATTTATGCCCTGAAAACTTACAATAACCAGTAAAACTCGGGTCACGATACATTTCCATGCACATTTAGGAATATACAACTATTTAACAGTATTTCTACTAAATTTATTCAAAAGTTATTAATGCATTTTTAACCATTTGTTTTCACAAGTGTAAAAATTTAGTGAATTCCTTAAAAAAATAATAGAATGTCTTACGGTCATTGCTACTCTCTTACAAAAAGCTTTAAGAAAGCTTCTAGAGAAACCGTTTGTTTTTTTCCTAATAATTTTGATTTTAATATCGTCGGGTATGTTCGTTGGTGTTCAGACGTAAACATTTTCAACAATACCTCCAGAAATATTTTATATAAAATTCTAAAAGGAAAAACACTCAAGGGACCCAAGAAATTAAAAAAGAAAAGAAATTCATTTACGGGTTCTAAAATTTCCATGTAATTATTTTTGGGATATGTGCAAGTTAAACCTTAAAATGACTTTCGAAGAAAAGAGTTGTGCAGTCACCACAGTTTTCTTCTAGACTCGAGTAATAAGTAAGTAAGCACGTCA
Organism: Druceiella hillmani; assembly: GCA_039881145.1. Lineage (NCBI taxonomy): Eukaryota > Metazoa > Arthropoda > Insecta > Lepidoptera > Hepialidae > Druceiella > Druceiella hillmani. The sequence goes on along the minus strand of JAYKKI010000054.1, from coordinate 10,864,929 downwards.
GTGATGTTATGATATTTATTTATTTTATTTTGAGGTATAGAATAATTAAAGTAGTCAAGAACCAGTTCAGTGGGGTCGAAATTATGACCCGAAAATTCCACAACATATTTTTTGTCAAAATATTCAAGATGAAGAAGTAAGACCAACAAAGTGAATTCGCTTTACATTTAAATACGGGGTATAAAATTTGCCTAAATAAAAACTAGATTCGTAAACTTGTTTCTAAAATTCACAAACATCGTTAAATTTTCCTATAATTTTGCATATTAATACAATATCGAAAATCGAATTTAAAATGTTAATAAATTTAAATCCCTTTTGATAAAGAGGGAAATTCATTTCTTGCCAAGAAAATAATTCATTAAGAATCCACTGTTAACGTTATAAAGAAGCTCTTAAGCTTCAAACCCAAAGCTCTCACATCCTAATTCACTTTAAATTCTAACGTTATTTTCATCCTCATTCCTTAATAATACCCTAACGAAGCTTATTCTTCGATACACGTTACCATGCTTTGTAAGAGAGAATCTCCATGATGATCAAACCACATCACAAATAAAACAATTATTGACACTATCGGGAGGCGATAGGATGTAAAGCTGGATGTGTATTTAAATTTTAGTTCTGTCTCTAACAAGCGATCACAAAATTACATAACTAAATTTATTAACGACCGATAACCGTTTTCGGTGGCTTCGGCCCGCAGTTGGATTTCAGGCATTGTCCACTTGATCGAGTTTCGGTGTTAAACTTTCTTTTTTAGAATTATGTAAAACTATTTCTATGTTTTGTTCATGTATTACTGTATCTCAAATTTGTCTTTAAATTGCTCGCATAATGTCAGTATATGCAGAACTGGTACATACTTTAAAGGTATATATGAAGCCATTATAACCCATAAGTTGTTTATCCGGTAACCTGATTCATATACGTTTGCATAATTTTGGAAAATTTACATCTTTCCTTTACTTTATCGTGAATAAAAGTACTTTTTATTTTAATTATTCTCATTTTGAATCGGGTTTGTTAAGATTTTTTATTTTTTTAAATATTATTAAAGGTTTTTAATATGATGTTATTAAAGGTTTTGACAATTAAAATATTTTCTTTAGTCAATTTATTTTTGCCTTTTTCTACTAATTTTAAATTAAATTTTAGAAAATGTTTGATACACGAATTGCTAATTACACTATTAAAAAATATGGGATTGGTAAAGATGTTATTGAAAAGAAATGTTCCAAGAAGTTAATAATATTTTTTCCTACTTACATTTATGATAACATTTTTCATCTAATGATTTTGGATATCTAAATACTAGGCAATATTCTTTAGAAAGGAAAATCGTGTCATATCGCATTATTCGTAATTAAAAATATCAGAATTTAAAAAGTAACAGTTGGCGTTTCATTATAAAAAGAAAAAACGTGATATTATATTTCTTATTAAATTCGGTAATAAGACCAATAATCACAGACATAGATATTTGAAAACAATCCCACACATTGTGGAAATTAAAAAAATTAAGTGAAATGTTGTACAAAGATTATAATAATATGGTTTTTTTTCCAATTTCGTAAATAACATAAATTAGGCTATAAAATATTAAAGAATGCATTGAATTTATTTCGAATAAACACGTTAGACTAAAGCTTTTTGACAACTGACAAATTACATTGAATATAAGAAGGAAGAATCAATGAAAAATAAAACAATTGTTTCCAATATACTAGTCAAATTTAACAGCACACCGATTTTTCCCCATTATCTCTTATAAATCTGCTGTTATAAATATATTTCATTAACGCTATGCCTTATAAAATGTCTTTAAAGAAACCAAACTTTAGGTACTATTTTAATATTTAGGTGCTTTGTGTTTTTATGAATATTTAAGAAGTAAAGCATGAATTTTGTCAAATCTAGGAAAGCCACTGAAAGTTCACTTTCAAAATACATTGAAATTACGTACGTTTACCCATTTTGAACTAATTTTTGAGAAAACCCACGTAAATCTACTTTAACTTATATTCTGATCTGATACGCTCACCGTTTTTAAATTGTCTAAACACAAAATACAACACTATCAGTGCGATTCTTAATTTCAAATCAAATTAACTTTATTCTATTTGAAACACCATACCGCATACAAATTGTGGCTGTCCCCATAAAACGGAATGAAACTGCCAACATAACCTCACAAAAAGTGTGATTTCAATTTTCTACAGCCCCTTTCGACAAGTTAAATTAAACAATTGTCAACAACCGTCGTTTGTTCAACCGTAAACAGTGGTTCGTTATTAAAACAAACGTCTAATAAAACAAAATCATAAAATGAAGCCGCTGGTGCTATACAAGATAATAGCGAATTGAACTCTAATTCAGACTTGTCATTATAAATACTATTTTGTGAGCTCTAATTTCTTTCTTCTCATAGCATTTCGTTCTCCGCAAAAGCTTAATAGAAAAAAGAATAATATTTTTAACAATATCACTCCATATCATTGGTAATATTGTTTAACTGCAAGATTGCAACTACTAATTTAATATAACCATGTAACTATAAATTTGTAAAATTGACAGACGAGATCAAAAAACGGTTTTTTAATAGAATGTCACATTTGATGCTCTATGATAGAATATAAATAACAATCTCTTTTTTTCTTGCAAGTGATTTAAAAAAATTTTATTTTAAAAAAAGATAAGATATAAATAACAATTTTTTTAATTCTTGAGTGCTATTTAAAAATAAATATTTTATTTTCATAAAATCAACATTATGTTACCTTCGTAACGTAGTCACGCGGTGAATGTTTCAATAAGGTTAGGATTAGTTGTGTTCTTTGTAAAATAATATTTTTTTCCAAATTAAATTATTTTGTAAGCCTAATTGAGATAGACCAGTATTCCACGAACTGAGCAATTTCTCTCCCTTAATTAATACTCACAGTTTTATTCTTTAAATTAAATAAAATACTATACACTATAAGAAAATGTAATAATTAAAAAATGTACTCGTACATCGGAAACTATTAAAATCAAACCTTAAATGACGTAGAAACTCTTACAAAAAATTTGTGTGGCTGCAGACAAAATGGATTTCTGTTCCTGCGGGAATTCAAATACTTAGTTTTTACTGTTTTTAATACTTAGTTTTGCTATTAGGATACCTTCAGTATACATAACTCGTAAAGTGGAAACTCGTAGTCATAGCAGAGGTTGAAGGATGCATTGTATCGCAGTTTACACTCCGTATAACCGGTTTTTGGTTATATCTAAGAGCTTTAATGTTTGTAACATTACCTTCTGCCATTTGGTAGCACAGTATTGAGCAGTAATATGGAAAGTTTTTAATATGGAAAGTGAACTCATCACAAAATGTGTAGCACTGTATGATTGATATTTTACTATCATAAACGAAAAAGGTTATTTCTAACTTTCAAAATAATTGTATAATATTTACTAACTAAATAAATTTGCTTGTTTTTAGAGGTTGTTTCATCACTGAGTAAATAAAATCAAACTCATTTAAAATCTGACCCTTCTAGAGAAGTTTTTATACGAGGTCAATTTGGTAGCGAATTCTAAGTTTAATAGAAAATTTTGTGCGACGTTGTTGCGGTTTTGATTAGTGCAATCATCTAAGGATAATACGAAAGTTTCAGATCCCTCTCGAAAAGATCCTATTTTAATAATAAATTATTAAGAATGATGCAAAAGTGGACGCTTTCACATCAGTCGCCGTTTCGTTGAATTAAGAGCACATGACTTCTCGGTTCGTCAACCTATGAATGTTAAAATTATGTACAATTATTTTTATTTCAAAATATATAACTCTGCTGTGGATTTTTCAGATTCATCAAAGTTCCAACACTTATAAACTAGTAGTAATTATATATAGCCGTTTCAACAACTAACTCTTAATGTGAAACTGTTTCTTTTCTTAAATCTTATTTTATTCTAATATACTTAATGTAATGGTCACCAGAAAAATTACCAGCTTTGTAATTGAAAAACAAGTGGCATTCATCGTTTTTCAATACATATAATTCAATATTTTTCATGTCAAAAATGTCCCTGAAAAATTCCTGTTATGTTGTTTAAAATATAGTTATATCTATAAAGATTATAACATTGAGTTTTATTACTTGTAATGACTTGTGGCTAAACTTTTGTCTAGATTCTCTGCAATCATGGGAAGGTAATTTTAAGGGTGATTGTAAAACAAAGCGATGCTATCTTTTTTCATCGGTTATATATTTAGAGATTCATTTCGATATTACTCTAAAATTTATGCGATTTTTTTTTATAATAGTTAGTTTGTCCTATTTCGGTCCGATATCTAACTACTTCTTCAAACCTAATTTATTGAGAAACCAATTTATCCCTTATCTTTTTGTCGTTACTTTTTAAGAGATATTCTTCAGTTACAACACGATTTCATTTATCAGCAATTTTTTTTCTCTGTTTTTCTATTTAACTGCAACCAAATTCAGAACTAACTTCTTCTTATTCTATCAGTTATTTCACTTCAAAAGTTAGTGGAAAATATTTTCTATGTCTTCTTTGATAAACAAATGACATTAGAAAATTTAATTTTTTTTACAAAACGTTGACATACAAGCGGAAATAAATTTTTCCCACCTTAGAGTATTTGGCCTTGTTTTGCATTAACTACTCATCTTATTCCCTCGCCATGTATTCTACTTGCTTTATTTTTAAACTTTTTCTTTCATCGGTATTGCTTTTACTCTTCTTTTTCTGCTCTGTCGGTCTTTTATTCCTTCAATTTCAAACGATATGTAAAAATTTTTACAGTTACCAAAATTTATTTTCGTAATACAGTCTCTGTTTTCGACAAATTTCTATCTATGATATACATTTATAATATTTTATGTTGTGTTTAATTAGTTTTTATAATATTTTTAATATTCTTATCTCAGTAAAGTTAGACTTGAAAACAATAAGCCTTTCTCCTAATATAAATCTATTTAAATTTAATTGCAAACTGAATCACACGTTTGCACAAAAGAAAAAAAAATTATTAGCATACCCTTGATGAAGGTACACTATGGTCTACCATGGTTTGCAAACCTGGGTAGCTAAGTTGTGATAAGATTTTGCATCAAATTATATGGAGCTTCATCCCAGAATAAGCTTTATTAGCGCGGCAAGGTATGAAATTGTGGATAGACTATGTGAATATGAAGATATGAAATTAACTTCATTCGTTTCCAACGCGTTTTGCATTTAGGAGCTCCTTTATTTACTTTTATTCGACGTGACGACACCTTGAAGTGGATCGTATTTAATGTGATAAAGTGAAATGTAAACTTTAAGATACACTTAGCTATCTTTTTCTGAATTGTAATGAACAAAAAAAATCATGTATCTCATCAAATAAAGTTGAAATATATCTAATTCTGAGAAAAACTTGTTAAGGAAGATATTTATTACTGGATATATTAGTAATCAATGTAGAATAAAAAAATTAGAACCAATCCAATAAAAATGACAGGGTCATAAAATATTAATATTATTTTTCACCGTACAAATACACAAATTTATTTTCTGATATATCTTATATAAATGTAATATTTGTGCACTTTAATATACAATATAGTTTTTACAGTTGGTTTAACTTATTAGAAACTATATTGCTATCAACTTATTATCAACCAAACTACCTGTCCTAATTTGATTATTGTGAATATTTTGCAGATATTGATATATTAAAAAATAACAGTTTAACTTGTAGAGAATAAGAATGCATCACTGTAACAAAAATTATCACTTTAACGTTTAATATTGCCTTACCGAAATCTGGTATCAAAAAGTATCCTTTTCATACCACCGGTTTGAAAAATTTGTTAAACGATACCCTAATGACACGTTCAATAAAGGTAGCATTACAAGCGAGTAACATTGGCTGTAAAATGTAGACTGATAGACAAATGAATATGGCGGACAATAAGAGATCCTAATAAGGATAGAGGACTCTAAAAAACGCAGCGTTAAAATATCATGCTTATTTTTTAATATTACATTACATTTAGCTTTCAACGCATACATGGAAATGGATTATAAATTTTGTTCGTATTTTAATTGTTCGGCATAATAATTTTAATTCCAAGTTTAATTCATTCGGAAATAGGATATCAAAACACTGGGATTATAAAAGAACATGTAAATAATATAATGTAATCATATTTTGTATTGACAATACAATTACATACAAGTTTACTGATTTAAATAACTAATCTAATACATTTCCATACCCACAATCACAGTATGTATATTCTTTAAATGAATTATTCTTGAGTCATAATATGAAGTAATATTTTAATTTTCTGTTTAAATTACGAACATATACTTCAAAAATGTTTTAATTAACAAAATTATAAACCTTCGACGAAAATTAAGAAAAACTTCCGTCATTGTAATTTTTTTCCATCGTACCCATTATTAATCCCATCTGAACGCCGATCGGACCAAATAATAATTTTTAATCAAATTATGCTAATTGAAAACAATATCGACAAATTAATATCCGGAATAAAATTAAAACGATAGAAAGGCGTTTGAAATCAAATTTAGCGTGAAATTTCTGTAAACAATTAAGATTTGGTTTTTAATTATATTTTCCCTTCCTGGGTTCGTATTATCTCTTCAAATTTAATTGCCCATTTCTTTTTATTCCCTGGTAAATATGGGGTACTTTTGTCTCAAATATTCTAGTTTTAAGTCGAATAATCACACTGCGTTAATACTAATGAAATTTTTCAGCACATCTATTAAGATTTGAACAATATAAAGAATATTGTCATGAATTTTTGCAAATGTAATGCATATAGTTGTAAACGGTTTAATATATTTAATACTCATATTTTAGGTAATATACTATCCTAACTTCACCCCTTTTTTCTCGTACGCTTACCTAATGCTGTCTAAATCAACGTATACTATATTGAGCATAAAAATATAAAACTGATGAGTTTGTATGTTCGTCACCTTATTACACGAAATCTATTAATCTATCTGCGGAGGTCAAGTTTTGGTCGACTAATTTATTATTTTAAATTAAAGAAAAGTCCAAGCCTCGCGAATCCACATATATATATATATATATATATATATATATATATGTGTGTGTGTGTGTGTGTGTGTGTGTGTGTGTGTGTGTATGGGTGTGTGTGTGTGTACATATACGAATCCGTGATGAACATGCCCGTCCTTTCCGCCACTGATTTTTGTGGCGAGTAGTTGCGCTGGTCCATACTTGTGCACTTCGCGAATTTGTGAGAACTTGTCGATTCGTCTGTTAATATCGCAACGTGTTGCTATACATTCACGAATATTAGTTAGCGGTAGTTGGGAATGTGCGATGTTATATCGAGTGTTTTTTCAACCAGTTAATTGGGGTCAGTTGGTCTGAGACGGAGAGCGAAGTATCGACTTATGTTCCGTATCGACGCGTAAACAGTGTTGGCATTAATCAATTAATTAATTTGATTAATTTTAATCAGAAATACATTAACCATAATTAGAATAATCATGATTAAAAAAGTTATCTTAATCATGATTATTGTCATCAATCATTTATCATTAATCATTAATGGATTAACTTGATTATAAATTAATACATCTATATTATTAATCCTACGTAAAAGAAATGATGGAAAATAATGACACAGATTTTTTAAAATATTTTTATTACTTATTCAAAGAACAAAAAATTTATTTCTTTAGAATTCAAATGCACTGAATTTTAATTTTGGAAAATATTTTCAATCAACTAACCTCCGATCTTTACATTTATGATCTCTAATATTCAAGTTACATTTCATAACTGCTCTTTTTTTTCAAATAAGTCGTCAGATAATTTATGTGACCTAGGTTTATTTAACATAGTAGCAAAAGAAAACATTCTTTTTACCGAGCCAGAGGACAGCATTGGTGTATTGCAGTTAATAAAAACTTTGCCTATAACAGTATAACTTTGTAGAAGCTCTCGTTCTTGGCTTCCCTTGGCAAAAAAAAATTAAATAATAAATTCCGCTCACTTTTTAGCATCAACTGATTCCGCTTCACTGCCAGAGTTGGAATTGAAATAAAAACTCGTCTTCTTGGTGGTGTGTGTTATTGGCTGCATTGTTAAAAGCTCTATGATTTCTGATATGTCCTTTATGATTGATGTAAAAATGTTTATACACTTCTTCTGATCAGCGGCAGTTAGATATACTTGCCACTTTTTTTTAAATCTTGGGTAACACAGAGCTGCAACGGCTGCATGTTTACAAGTTTCACTCGATAGAGTTTAAAACTCTTCAAACCTTTTCTCTACGCTTTGTAGATATTTTGCAGCAAGTGGTTCATAGAATGTTAGATTTGGAGTCGTCGAGATCTTCTGTAATTTTTTTAGTGCATGCAGACAAGGTTTATTACCAAATTTTATTATTCCGTAAAATGAGTCATCGCCCTGCAATTTGTCCAAAGTGGTTGCAACTAGAGCAGCTCATTGGTATCCAGTATTATTCAATATATTGAAATTCAGAGTCTCGTAATGGATTTCTTATACCAAGTGCTCTGGCTAGTTGAGAGTGACTAGTTTTGATATTCAATATATTTTTCAAAGCGTCATAGTAACTATTCCGTCTAGTTATATCAGATAGTGTCGTTGTCACGACGTATGTCCGAGAATGTTACGTGTTTGAAGCTGATTTTAGGCGAGCAGCAGCACTCCGTAAATCGTTACGTTTTTCCATTATTGTGGAATGCATTTTTGCAAGACATGTCAATTGGTCAGTCAACAAGGCTTGGACGTCCTTACTAGCGATCAGATATAAAGCGTGCGCATTACACCTGTAGTCAAATGGTAGCAAACTGTTTTGTGAATGGTCGTATACTATATTTTCTTCTAACAGAAGATCATTATATTCGTTTTCCTGTCTTGTGCTGAACTCTCCTTCAGTCACTTCAAGTTATTCTTCACATAACTCGTTCTCGCTGCTACTTGGATTTGAAGATTCATTATCTTCAACATATTTGATTAAGGATGTCGTATTTACTCCGAATATCTTGCTTGAATGCTTTCACAATTTGACTCATTTTCAGTAACAGAGCATACTATTTTAATGGGGTCTATACAGCAAAGATCTTTGCTAATAGCCCACCTGAAGATGTTGTAATACAACGAAACCTAGGCAGTGGTAAAGAACTTAAAGAAAGTGGAAATAATACTACATCACGTAGTTTCATTTAATTGTGAATAATTAATTTCTACAAAATTAACGTCAAAAATATTCAATAAGCTGTTGGTGTTGGTCTTCTAATAAATTAAATAATTAAATAAGTAGTTAATCGTTAATCAAAAAAACAAATTAACGATTAATGATTATGATTAATAATTATCTTATTCATTTCAAATTTGATTATGATTAACTAAACTTAATCAATTTTTGTATTATGATTTTTAATCATTAATTTTTAATCGTTAATCTGCTTTTAAGGAAAGTTTTCTTTGTAACTTCATTATTTTATCTCGGTGGTATGTAAAGTTATGCTCTTGTAAAACCAAAAAGTATAAACTTAAGTATGAACGAATTGTAAATTTCAGAAAAATATAATGATATATTTATCAATCGATTTGACACAATGGATTTCATGTCAAAAAGATTAGAAATTATTTTTCCGTTTTCTATACACAAGCTAATCTTTTAATCCAAATATATAACAAAAAAATGAGGTTAAAAAAGATGTTTATTTTAATTATTAAATGGAATTTTAATAGATCTATTCATCAAAATGTCCACTGATGAGTTAAGCGAGACCAATATTTTTCTCCAATTGTAACTGTACGACCAAACATATTAATTTTTTAAAAATATTTTTAGTAGACTTTCATATGGAATATTTATTTGTTAAGTTGTATGTCATGGGTACTAAATTTGGAAAATTGAGATGGGACTAAAAATAGGAGGATGGACATAATAAAATTATAAAAGTTCCCTATCCAAAATTACAACGTAAATTGTAATATAATAAATTAAAAAAAAAGTTTACTTTAGTCTATAACTCTTATTAATAAACATTTCGAATATAATTATAATATTTATCTCACTTTTAGTTGAAAATATATATTCGATTTTTATATAAATACTTTCCGCCCTTCCACTATCCGCAAACGCATTAAATACCAGAGAGAACCAGATTTTTCCTGAAAATGTCGCGATAAAATCATAACAAGTGTTTTGTATTAATGTGTATTAATAATGAATCTCTCGAAAAACTGTGTTTGCTTTGGTATTAGGTTTACCGCGTTTCTTATTAGCTTTAATGCGCCTAATAGATATGTGTGCAATGCGTCTTTTATTGGAAGTCCAGCAGAACTGTGGCACATTAAGCCTCGATTGCAGTACGGTTTCGTGCTCAATAACATCATAGTCTTTTGTAGCACGCTCCACTGACATACGCGCATTAATGCTCCACGTTGACAACACGACGATATTAGGTGATTGCAATACACCGTAGTCGTCAAGCGTTGACAAGTGGCCATTGTTTTGTACATTGTCGCCGTTTTCTGTATTGCCTTACGATTTTTATTTATGTTCTGAGGGAGATAGTTCCATTGCCTTACTTTTATTTATTAACGTTCCTCAAGGTCTTAACAATGATCATAAATTAACATCCCAGCTAAACTCGTTTTTATGCTACACCAATTTATAACAGTATACAAAGCTAGTTCCCCTCAAGTACTCGCATGCACCTACACTAGTCTGATGATGTTACAAGTAAATCAAATATCGCATAACAAATGCGGACTGACACTCTCTATCCGTTGTAAGATCAACCATAAATAACGCATCATTTGTCTCGTGGTTATTAGATATAGAAATCAGATGGTATTTTATAACACAAGAGGGTTCAACCTGTTATCGCTATACGTTTGTACGTCAAAAAAGTATCGGCAGTATCGAAAAGTAATTAGATATTTAGCCTATTAAATACGATATTCCACTGATAACCAAAAATAAAACTTCACGTAATGCGTTTTCGGTGTCCTAACCAGTACTGGGGTGGTAGTTGTTACATCCTTGACTGATTTTCGGTATTTAACAATTTTATAGTTTATGGTTATATTACATAAAGCTTTCATTGAGGTTCTACTCTTTAGAGTCACATTCTTCATGCCATACTACATTACTTTCAAGAGCGTATTGGAAATGGGAATTAATAGCCTCTAAATATTGAATATGCCGTTAATGTTTTGTTTGCAAGTCGGTAATTGCCAATATAGGATACTTATTTGGTAGCCTCGATTGTGAGATATCGACCATGTTATAAAATATATTATTAATTTAACAAGATAATTAAGTTTACGTTACCAAAACTGAGGTGGGAAATTCTTATTAATAAATATTTCGTAACAAAATATGAAGTGATTTTTTATTTTCTGTTCAAATGATAAAAATATATATTTCAGAATTAAATAACTAGATTTCAAACCATCAGGTCGAAAATCTGTATATTTAATTCTGACCAGATTTCAAATTGCCAACAATTTTTAAAATTGTTTGGTGTCGTCCTTCTATAATTGTTGTTTTGTAAACCTAAACTGGATTACTTAATCTTTATTTAATAAAACTATGCTAATTAAAAATAATATAGTTAAATTAATATGCGGATTAAGATTAAGACAAGGGCTTTCCCTTGTTTGAAGTTTGATTTAGCATAAAATTTCTAATCAGAGTTTAATCCTAATGAAGATTAAAAATACAAATAGCCGAAATCTTTTCATATTTTTAATCTTCATTAGGTTCGTTTACAGAATTTTTGTCATACATGTATGTAGGTACTTATATATATATATATATGTGTGTGTGTATATACATAAAGCCATATTCCGCCCTACTGTTTACAATTACTCTAACGAGTTCAAGCATAGTCCTACCACTCTCGGTGATGATCGGCGTGAGGAACATCCCTAAACAGTAGTAACTGAAGATAATATTAATGCTATGATGTTCTAAATGAAGAACGGTCGGAGAGTAACCTATCAGAAGATTCGGACCGATTTACGAATTCATATGAGTCAAACACTGAAATTTATGCACGAACATTTAGGCATTAAGAAGCGTTGTGTTAGGTTGTGCACATGTTACTGTTGGGTTAATTGGTATCCCAAATTTAAAAAAAAATAAATGGAGGTCATTCAAATACTAAATTGATACGTTTGTTGTGAATGAAAAAAGCTATATATACTATTATAGATTCAAAACTAAGAGAAAGTCTACGCAACGAGTGTTTACCTTTTGAAGAGTGGCCTACCAAACTAAAGAAACGACTAAGTGATTGAAAAAGATGAAATAGCTTCGTTTCTCGGACGGACAAGTCATAACCAGAAAGTGTAGACAACGATTGTTCTGGCACGGCTGAATGTCTACACCCAAGGTAGTCAGTTGTGTGTAGAAATTATGGGTCATCCGTCATAGAGCTTCGAGTACGTAGCCAATTTTTTTGATTTATTCCTAACAATAAAGGGCAAAGTGTGAGTAATACGATTTCCGGATGCCGATGAAGCAAAGATTACCTTCGAAAATGTCATGAAACAGATATTCAAGGGACTGCATTTCTCAGTGGATGCATCAATTAAACAATGCACAGAGTGCAACGGAGCTTACTTTGAAAAAGAAAAAATAAATTACAAATTTCTTAATTGGTTTAATTTTTAATAATATAAATAGTTTCAATACTCAGGTAATTACGTCCACAAAATAGCACACTTTCCCAGAACTATACAAGCGTTATTAATATCAGGATTTTTTTGCCTCAATGGCTTTACTTCTTTAAAGGAAAACAACGAATGTGCACTGAAAAATAATTTCCTAAAAATATTATATCATTTAAAACATTGACACCGAATTAAAAGACGGCATAATATTCAAAGTATGTAATAAAGTTGCATTAGTCTCAAAATTCAATGAACATTTTAGGTTTTATATTTAATTAATATTTCCTTTATCATATAAGATATTAAAGTTTCTGACATATTTAAATTGGAGTTTCAGTTGGCATGAATTATTGACGGTGCTTAAAATGCACGATGGGATCGATATTAACTCCCGGCTCCTAACTTTCATCGACCAGCAGGTCTTGGATCTTTGAGAGTAGAAGAGTAGAAATAATCTCTTACTTATAATAATTGATCGATAGAACTATTTTAAGAGACCACTTAGACATGGATTTGAATTTATATCATTATCACGGCGGTAAAGAAAATACTTCTTGGACTAATTTAATCGCCATGACCATTGAAAAGAAATTAATAGACGTAGTGCTGACTAATTAACTTACAATTGAATCCTGGAAATATGACAAGTATAGAAGAAATATAACAAATAATAATTAAATAGCAAATAAATATTAATTCTACCATGAGGGATATTACTTAGGTAACCAATTCGAAGCAAATATTATAAGTTTCACCAGTGCATCACAAAAATTACTAACTATTGACTGTTCGTAAATATATCAATCTAATTTTATAATCCACTTCCAAAATTTTCATGACTAACTGGAGATCGGTTAAGCAAGGACTTTATCAAAATGAGTTGTAAAAATTCAAAGATTAAATATATTTCCTTTCTATGATAAGGTCATGTTCAGCTGAGCGGCTTAAAACCAGAATAATTGAGAGAAAAATTATTCGTCTCCACTTGGCAATAGAATTTTAAATGTGTCTAACGGTTTTATGAACGCTAGTAAAGAAAAAAACTGGAATCTAATTTTTATTAAATATTTCACGCTAAATTGAATACTAAACGACTTTTTTATCATCTTAATGATTTTTTACATTTTAATTTACCCATACTGTTTCTAATTTGCATAAATTGAATAAAGAATTGATTTCAGTGCAGTTTGGTTTCAAAAAGGGATTGTTATATGAGAAATAATAAAATTCGGCTAAATAAAAAAAAATAAATTTTAAGGTTTTTCATATTTTGAATATGAAATTAGAATACAAATTCAGGTTTTGTAGCTGGAATTAACTCAGTACGCGTGTATATAATCAAGATAAGGGAAGCTTCTTGATGAAGGGGTGAAATTATTTAAATTATTAGAGATAAATTTATAATTAATTTTTTGACTTAAAATTATCATTCCTAATATAATATTTAATTTCAGGGTTTTTTATAGGTCGTGTTGTATGAAAAGTTTTTTGTTTAATAATCTGGAATTTATGTCTAAGCTAAGTATGAAATAAATATTAAAATTGTATTTGAAGTTTCCATCTATCGGTCTTTTGAATTCTTTTACTAACGCAGGGAAAAATGTCGCATGAGTAAAGACGATGTCACTTGATCCCTTTTTATACAAAGTTAATGTAACAGAATTCAGTACCTACAGTGCGATCAAACTTACGTCACATACCCCGAAGAACTGAGAAAACGTGTTTGCTAATAGATTACACAAAATCATCAGTGTACCATAGATGCCATCGGTATGATACAAATTTTAATAGAGAAATATAAAGCTTATAAAAAGGATCTAAATTTTTCATTTATAGATCTACAAAATGTATTTTACAGGGTGCCAAGGGATCTTATAAGGGAAGCAATGTGCGTCCAACGTATTCCAGAGTAATATGCCCTTATCCTTCAAGATATGTACAACGACATAAAATTCAAAATGGTAATTCCTATTGGTACTTGTGCAAAATTCGTGGTAAATATGGAAGTTTACCAAGGCTCAACGCTCAGCTTGCTGCCGTTCGACATATTCATGAATGTGCATGAATATGTTGAACAGCAGCAAGCTGATGATATAGTACTAATAGCAGAGACACTGGAATAAATACAAAATGACTTAAAAAGGTAGTGCTCCGCATTCGAGCGTAAAGAACTTCGAGTGAGGAGAACCAAAACCAAATTTATGCACTGTAAGCTATCTGGACCGACTGGTGCTGTACAGCCACCGAGCATCGATAACATCCCTTTGCAATCAGTCAGCAATTTTAAATACCTGTGCTCAGTAATAATAGCAGATGCATTCTTCAAGATTAAAATAAAAACCGGATAAATGTCAGCTGGTTGAAGTGGAGATCTCTTACAGGAGTTATGTGCGATGCAAGAATGTCCATAGATATCAAAGGCACATATACAAAAAATGAAATAAGGTCAGCTCTACTCTACTGATTGGAATGCTCACCCTTGAGGAAATCTGATGAGCGGAAACTTTACGTTACTGAGCTAAGGATACTCGTATGGCCGAAGGAGTAACCATGAAAGATAAAATTAGAAATGAACATATGCCTGAAACGTTTAAAGTGTCAACGATTTAAGATAAAGTTGCGGAAAACTACCTGTGCGTTAAGTCCTCAATACATCAAGAGAGGTATTGAGGACTTAGAACAATCTAAAAAAGGTCGTGGTAGGCCACCAAGCACCTGGACGGGAACAGCAAAAAGATACATGAAGATGATTGGATTACACCTGGACATGACTAAATTACACCAAGAATGGCAGATTAAGATAAGAAGGATCGACCCCAAAAGACACTGTGTTGCAGAAAATTTAGAGCTGGTGAACTTTTATATTTCTTCAAAAGGTTGTAAAAAGGTCATATCTTCATTCAGAACTAGGCATGGATGCTCACTTAAGTTATGAAGATTTGTTACGCCACAGTTTTGGGAAATATATAATGACCCTGCTCTTTTTTGTTCTCGAATGCCTTCGTACATGTTAAACATATTATTCCATCAGTACGCGCATCCGCATAAGTTTATGTTTTAGCAAATTGGCCTTACTTGGAATTTAAATAAACTTTTCTTGAGTACGAGTAGAGTGGCTTAAATTCTTGCTGACAATGTTAAAGTTTCACTGACGTTGCACGAACTTTCAGTGAATTATTTATAACCAGTTTTATTGTACGCATAAAACATCTTTTTCCAAAGTATGGGCTCTCGTTAGATACTTTTACTTTTTTGGGTCCATTATCTCTAACTATCATATGATTCATTTGCCATATATTTATAATATCTTCTAGGTGCGTATGATGACTGCTGTGTGCTGCCCAGTAAGATGTTTCGTTTGTAAAATACTGAATTGAACAGAAAGTTCTTCATCGAGCCACTGAGCAGTGAAGCTTAAAAACCTAATTAAATTGTTCACACAAGTCCATATGTCAGTGGTTATAGATGGCACTTTAGTTTTAAATGGTTTGATTTAATAATCTATTTTAAATTTTCATAAAAATGTGGCAAAATGATTACACTCACGTATTTTATTGCGGACATGTAGTATTTTGGCCTCCATAAATCTGTCAGTCTATCCAGTGTCCTCTTATGGATATATAATGATTAACGGAGGAGATCATATGAGCTATAGCATAGTGAATTTTGAATGGTTTTGAGTCATTGACATCCATTTCTCCATAAATACATCCTCTAGGATTTCCTATATATTTGATATTGGTTTTTGTTGATGACTTAGGGAACGGGATGATTTCTAAGATCACTTTATTGGAATTTATTTGATTTAAATGGTTTGTAAAAGCTGATATTGCAGCCTTTTGCAATATTTATCATGCGAGAAATAATCTATCTGAATTTTAAAGTATTAAATATATATTTTGGCAATAATTATATTACAGACCTACACTAAAAACGTATAACCTCATAGGTATTTATGATTTTTGAAACGTTATTATTATTTAATAATTTTATTAAAATTTCTGAAAATAAAAATATTTTTAGTGTATTTTTGAAGTTTTCAAATTATTTCATAAATATAAATAAAACATTCTGTTATAATGCTATCATAATGCCCCCTACATAGCGTGATCAATAACCTAGGCATAAAATAACAAGGGCCTTTTGGTGTTCCAGTCAAATGAGCTCTATGCAAAACATCACTACTTTTTTATGTAACTATATGAAAGCTATACCCTATATTTGCTTATAATCGATGAGCGCGAGCTAATGTTTCTACTTGCCAAGCAAATCGCGGGCCTGTTTTAACCTCTTTCCATAAGCAAAGGCGTCAAAAATAACCGAATCATTTTTGCTTCTATACATTTTAAAACGAATATTCGGCAGACCTTATATTCGGCCTATCTCTATTTTGTACAAAAACTATTTAAAATAATATCTAACCTACATCTTTTCATCCTTCAACACTTCTTATCGTCTTCCAAATTATCGCGTTCAAGTGTTCTAGTTTTCTGATTATTAATTATTTCCGCATATTTCAAATTACAACTTAAAAGATAAATTTAATAACTTTAACAAAAATAAATTTTAAGTCTACATTTTTAAAAATCTAGATTTAAGTACACAAAGTTATGCAGTATATATGAGTCGATTAGTATAAAATAACAAAATAGCTATGGATTGTTATAAAAACCATCTTTTTAAAAATTAAACGTAATTAAACCGAAAATAGTTAACAGGAAATATGGACTCAAAATACTCAAACGTTGAGACATAACTATGGAAGTTTCTAGGAAACATTATTATTGCAGTTTTTTCTTTGTTAACGTTATGATCTTTCACTGACATCATACCTGTTTCGAGGTTTTTCTTATAGTTATTAAGAAAATATGTATTGGTTTTATCTTTTCGTATGTGAACAATATCTTAAACATGCTTGGAAAAATTATTAAAATTTTACGTTAAAAAATCAGACTTATAGCGAATTAAACTTTTGTTTCGTTTTAAGTTTTTGTTCAATAAAAATAGTTTAATATGACATTTCAAGAATCTTGAAAGTTTGAAATTAAATATTAATAGAAGTATATATATCTGTTTTCAGTAATCATTTAGTCTTTTCATTATTTTTTTTAAGTATTTAAATATTAATCAAGAGGATGCAATTGGAAAGTCTTTATCAATATTCTATCGAAAGAAGAAGTGTACAAATTATGGATTAAATTACAAGTATTTTGCCATAAATACTGATTATATTTCAGTTCGATGTTACCAACAATATATTCATATACTTCCGCTTTTATATGTTGCTGAACGACAAATACAAAGACTTGGTTTGCTTTAATTTAATTCCTAGTAAAAACTAAAGTTTCTTTTATGGACAGATCGTCCACTTTATAACACGCGAACGTACTAACATATTCTGACGGGTTCATCAAGGCCAAGTAGAAACTATTGTGATGCAGAGACTGACTGCGAAATACTTTTTTGAAGTTATACAACGAACAATTTTTGATGATAGGATCAAAATAACTGGCGATTTCACATATATTTAGTTATTTCCTTGCTCCTTTGCAGTATTTCTTATTTGCAGAAAATTTAACGGGGAAAATAGCGACGCTATATAAAATGCAAGAACGTTTATGTGCCGGCGCGAAAGTTAGTTTATTTTGCAAGCTACTCGCTTTCTGTTTACTAAGCAAAGCAAGACAAAGATAAGGACAGAGACGAGTTGAGATAAGATTTCAGCTTATTTTTAAGCGATTTACATATTTTTTAAATAAACATGTTATTCTCAACTCGAACCGTGTTTATTTTATAATTCCATAATATTATGCTAATCTGTAACGGGTGGAAATTTGGATTATAAAATTAATACACTTTCTGTGTTTTTAAGTGGACATTTTTCTGAGTATCCCGTTGCAAGATATAATAATGTACTTTATTTTTATGGTAGTAGGCAAAAGACAATACATTTTCTATAAATTTATTACGCTCAGTAATGACTTCGTATTTATTTGCCAGTATTAGAAAACTAAAGAAAAAAATAGAACGATAGACAAATATTGTACGTTTATATAATAGACTATAAGTGCTAATACTTAAAAGTATATTATAAAATGCTTACGTATAATATTAATAATAAAATTAACATTGCGATAGTTTGGAATGAATTAATTTAATGATTAGTGATAAGTAATCTTAGTCGGCTTTGGCGTGTTGCGTTAATCACAGGCTTCCAGCCTTTTGCGTCGCACGACGGAGTCTCGGGTTCGATTCCCGGCCGCTGATCGTCAAGGACATAGGTCATTATAAAGACCTCATGACTGGTCGAGCGGGTCTGGCGGGTTGGGGTAATTAATTATTTAGCATTAAAAAATGTGACATTTGCTCCGATATGTGTGTTTTAATTTCTTAATAATTATATTGATTCTCACCTAATATAATTGTATTTAATCTGGTAAACTTGACTTTAAGTAATAAATACCCCTTTTTGTTTTTTCAGTGATTATAAAATTGGAACTTACACTTCAACTGACGTGTATAAAAGTCAATAGCGAAAAAAGACCAACTGAACAACTATACAGGCGATTGATTTGTAAATAAATCGCAAATGATAATATTTTATCATATTAATTATATTTGTTCACAAAGACAATTTCTAGTTTGTAATAGATTTCAGACACATCTATGGGATAATTAATATATTTGCAAAGACAATTTCTTAAAAAAGTGACTCTTCATGCAAAAATACATTTTAAATGTTGCGAAAACCATCTTTTTAAACATCAGGATTTCCATATGTCAAATATTTGACTTCAAATGATTTTTAATAAAAAAAAATATTTGGTTCATTATAAAAAATTTTATTTTGAACTAATAATATAATGAATGATTATTCTAATTGCACTCGTATTTTCATTCTTATTAATTTGTAATTGAAAGCCCCGATTTGTTGTGGGTATTTGCGAGGCTCCATTTAAACAGCAAAATTAATTTAATATCCACGTATATGCACATAATACGATCAAGAATTCAAGATGCCAGTGTTAACATCGAAGCTTCTGTAACAATTAAAAGCCCAAAAAGTTTCAGCAAAAGTACTTCTGACGTTAGTAGCGCGCAATATTTATTAATTTTCAGCGTGAAATAAATCATATACCATATTACATTCAGGCAGACAATTATTACATTTTAATCAAGATTAATGTTTGTTGAAAATTGCTTTTTTCGGTTTATGCCTCTGCTGGTCAGGTCGTACTATTATTACTTCGGATAATATTATCAAGGATACAAATGATTTACCAATAATTTGTTATGAGAATTTTACCACAGTATTATCTCCCTGGCTACTTATAAAACGATGTAGGAAGCACGGATTTACGTGCAAGAATATTTTCTTCAATGAAAGGAAGTAATTTTTTTGGTAAATAGTTCATTTAAGGAAAAGAGAATGGGTATTAAAATATTTTGTTTCTTCTTTCGTTATTTATGGTTTTTCGAATAATACAAATTTTAACGTGGTGTTTAAATTTACCTCTTCTTTAAATTAAATGCCCAGTAAAAAATTTATCAAAATAATAAAAAATTTTATCAAAACAGTAAAAGTTATAAATTTAATTTTGTGATTGAAAATTGTATTTAAAGATTACTCTAACATAAATTCAATTTAAAAACTAAGATCACACTTCCTTCATAAAATTTTTGTTAACTACGATGTTTATACGAGAAGCTCTCGGAAGCTGCCATTAAGCTTTAAGGGATTAAAAAGTTGTGTTATAATTTAAATAAGCAATTTGAAAGATAGCAGTACTATTTGGTCAACTCTTCTTTTTGAACCATCAATGTCATGATTTTGGTGAATCATATTATTTATCGAATGACGTGTCCTCAAAACATAACTATTCTTCACAACCATGATGCTACAAAAATACTTTTGGACAAGGAAATGATTAATTTATATCTTCAACATATATTTTGCATTCGCCGCACAATTTTTATTTCGCATTCTGTGATTTTTTACTTTTTCCAAAAATTAAATATTTACTTCGAGGTATTTATCTTATGAGCACAAATATTTAGAAATTGTCCCCGTTACCTTTAAAATAGTAAATGTAAATTTTCGACATTATTTGAGGTGTATTTTAAATGCAACATCCTCGAAATGTGAAGTTAATGATTCCACTTGAGACTATTAATACAATTTGTATGCCAAGTAAGTTATGAAAAATAAACACTTTAATTTTAAAAAATATAACTTATTGACATATTTTGATATATTGAAAAAAAATTATTTATATATCTAATAGGTTTTTAGATCAATATGTTGCTCAACACGGGAACTTTTTGTGTTTTCAACATGATCAGTGTATCCAAGGTTCTAATGAACTGTAATTGTTGGAATTGTAATAGATATTATATTGTTGGGGTGTGTTTAAAATATTTCTCCCATCATTATGGCTCTCTGGCTTAGATTAAAAAATTGAAAACAGTTTTCATTATCCTTTATATAATTACAGTAAAGATAATGAAATCAAATTATAACTCTTTATGCTGGGTAAATAGATTTAATTTTTAAAACTAAATATTACAATAGTAAGTGCAAAACCAAAAATAAAAATGTACTTAAGATAAGTTTAATAAAAATAAAAATATACTTAAGATAAGTTTTGTTATTGAATATGTGAATAATATTATTAACATCATTTTTTGTTATTGAATATATATATATATATATATATATTTACTAAGATATATTAAATCAGTTTGGGTACGAATAACAGTTAGTAATTAGTCATGATCAAATTGTATATTATAGTGACTTATGCATGTTTATATGTTTATGTAATCTTTTGTTTGTAGTACGTATTTAGTGTTATATGGAAATATTTCTTAACCTTCTTCAAAAGTCATTTGAAACTTACTTTGAGGGACAAAAAATAATATTCGGTAGCCTCATAAAGAATTTTAGAGCAAGGATTAAACTTATTTTTCAAATATACCAGTAATTTTTTAGTAAATTTCATTTATATTTAATGGCTTCTCTTTTAGTGAAGCAATTTGAAGTGGCTACCGAATTATTCAGGAGTTTAAATGTCTTTTACATTCTTGAGTGGCTTTAGAGTTTCAGCCATTGAAAATTTTAAAACTTCAGCTTGTTTTCAGAAACCGCTGTTCATAATGCTTTTACAATTATATAAAAGTAAATAATTAGTCAGTAAGTAGATCGAAAACAACTTTTGCCTGTATATAAAAAGGATGCAAATATATATAGATATCCAAAAATTTATAGATGGGAAATAAAAGCTCTAGTTAATTGAACTGAAAAATAATTTTAAAAAGCTTGCCAGTAACAATAAAGGCTCTTTATTTTATCTGCAACCATAGCGTTATATCTCAAACTCTGCTATTTGATTACCCTGTCAACAGACGTTAATAGAGAGAATAGCAAAGTAGAAAACTAATGGTTGAAATTTAATAGTTTGTTATTTAGAGGTTCTGCAAAAGTTTACGTAAAATTATTTAAAACTATAAAATGGCTATCATAATATTATTTATGCTTCGTTTTATATCTTGACTTTATTATTATACAGGGGGCTATTAACATTATGAGAGCCTGTTTGGAAAAATAAAAAAGTAACAAATTATATCTTTGCTTTCTTTTGAAATTGTCAATTTTTTTCTGTTTCTGCATGTATAAAAATTCAAAAAAGTAATTTAAGTTAGTTGAATTAAATTAACATTATCCAAAAACAACAGTTAATTTTTTTTCAGTTATAAATTTAAAGAATTTTATTCTATAACATATTCTTCTAGGCTTAAACGCAATTTGTCCATAAACATGAAATATTGACGATATTAAAGTGATGTATAATTATCGATAATTTACCTTACACTACTGATTGTATTCAAGTATATAAGACACGTTATTAAATTTAAAAATAATAAGAAACGTTATTTATTTGCCATGTGTGGTACATAAAATGAATTACCAAGAAAAGTGCTTATACTAAAAGTGTTTATTATAAACACTTTTATTAACATCCAAGCTTTCCCAACTTTTAGAATCTCGTAAAGAGCTAAGAGAAGAGAAAGCATTCATATTATTCGTGCATATTTGATTTTCAACAAACCTTTGATCGTTTTAACGGTGATGCCATATTTTGATGGAAGCGAGTTTCAAAATACACAGATATTGCAAAGTGTTGTACTCGAGTTGAACATATGGTTCTAGTAGTGCATTCGATACAGTTAACCTTTCATTTGACAAGTAATTGACAGTTGAACCAAGTAATTGAGTCAGAATTATGGGCTCGATTAGCAGATGTTCTATTCTATTAGTGAACTTCTATTAGTGAACTTTATCTATTCTATTAGTGAACTTTACTTTATATGTGCATATTTATATCGTGGGGTATTAAAACATATTTTAAACCATGTCCATATTTACACTAAAGTTTACTAATACGAAATCGGATTATTTAAAAACATGGAGAAACAAGTTTTTTAATCATGAAAAAAATCCAAATTGAATACTTTAATTAATGTATTTTGTTTTGGGATTGAGGTTTTTTTACATATAACTATATTAATATTCAAAAAAGACAAATTTGGTTAAAAATTTAGACCAAAGCTTTCATTGAAATTCTCATAATAATTAATAGGAATGTCTGAAAGCAAACATATTAAATACATATATTTTTTAATGAATTTTCATTATTTTCGTGCGTAATTAAATAAGGTTAAGCAAGATCTAAACTATAACATTCTATTACAGGCTATTAAACACTTTCACTTTATTTACCAAAAAAATTTAGTTCAAGAAATGATTTGCTCAGAATCCATATAATGCATGGTAGGATTAGTCTTCTTTAAGGTAACACTATTACCAAAATAAAAATAATATCCAAAGAAGGCCCGTACCAATTTGATTTAAATCGTCAATTGGTCAAATAATTTTAAGAAGTTAATTCTCACATTTCTTTAAAAATGCTATTTTCACGTAACCCTTAGAACCAGCAAAATTAAACAAAGTTTAGATTGTTTCATTTTACTCAATACACTAATAAACAAAATAATTTATTAAACTCAGACTCGACGAGTTAGTCGAGGAAAGCCACATAAAACTCGAAAGGATCGAAATAAACATTCATTTTCAAAACCTAGAATCCATGTCTTGACATTCTATTTGTGAATTAAAGGTATGTGTTTAATTAATTACGAGACGTGGACTACATTTTCAAAAAAGCAACTGGTATATACGGATTCGTGTTTTCTATTTTTTTAATTATTTATCTTTTTTGTAGGATATTTTTAATGACGACATTTAATTTTTATGATTTAATTGTTAAATGGCTTGTGTCTCTATCGCATGTGTACAAATTATGAAAAAATTGTATGGTTTCATGGAATTGGAAGTAAATATGTAATAAAAAACTATAGATTTTTTAAATGGTTAAATCTGTAGGCTTCTTAACCTCGAGTGTTTTTTCCCATACAAAACTAGATATACGCCGCACGGGATTATATTTTGTTTTGTTTGCCAGAGCCGCATCTACATTTTGTAATAAGTAGCTATACTATCTAAATTAATAAATATAGAATCCTTTTAATATACACCCAAAATAATTGTAATATTCCCAAAGCTTAAGATTTTCTTCAACGATTATGAAATGAAAAAAGTACTTAGAGACGTCCACTTGTAAGCACACTAAACCTCAATTATGTGTCCATTCGAGATATTAACTTACTAAGGCGTTCTTTTGCTTCACCGTTTACGTAATACCCACTTCCCTGCATATTTCCGTGCGACCGACTGATTGAACTCTAGCTATATTTAATATGGTACGTTTATTGTTTCAGTTACAATAATAATAAAGAATGAATAATAATATTTGAGGTTTAATTTTTATCCCTATATGAAAAATGTTGACAGGGAAAAGATCAACATGTTATTTCTCTACCAATATTTATCATTTCTCTCTTTTTGTTTTCTAATAAATATTACATTTATTAAATAAATTATCTTTAGAATCCCCTGAATGAACTCTTGATGATGATATATCCAAATGATTTTGTGTGTATACGTGTACATATTTGTGTGTGTATATATATATATATATATATATATATATATATATATATATATATATGTACATATATATATATATATATATATATGTATATGTATATATATATATATATATATATATATATATACGTGTGTGTGTGTGCATGGGCGCGTGTACACGTGTGCACATGTGCGCGTATGCGCATGGTACACTCGCGCGCTTTTAGTATGTTTTCTGTAGTACAAATTTAAGTATTGGCGCCATTTTAAGTTTTTTGTAGCGTCATATAATTTATATTTCTTGACATAAATAAACTGCATATATTAATATGCATTTTATTTATGCTTTTGTATTGAGGGTATTGATAGATACACAAAATTATCAAATCCTGAATACATAAAACACTCTTCTTTACGCAATCTTGTAACAATTGCTACTTATAAAGTTTTCTGAATAAAATTATAGTTTTAAAAAAAATTTAAATTTCATTTTACTTGTAAATGTTCAGAGGTCTTACATTAAAGGATTTTGTCGTCTTCATACAATCGGTGTGAATAGTAAAGTAAACAAATAATAGTCGAAATTTATTATAGTCTGTCAGATTATATTATCAATGAAATACAAGCTTGAATCAATGAAAACTATTTATTTATTGAAGAGCACATACAATACTTACAAGGCTTTTCGCTATGACACCCAACAGAGAGAGAGAGCTATATGAGTAAGACGAGTTAAGACGTATATTACATGTCCGCTTATTTCATTGTCTATTTCTCAAAACCCCCTGTCAATGTAATACACCTAACAGCAAAAAATTTAAAAAGACATACATTAATTATTATTATTAAAATCAATAGGTAAACAACTTAAAACACTGCTCATTCACTAAAAGTGAAAGTTACACAGTATTATTTAACCTTAATTCTACACATGTTTACAAATTTTAACAACGTGTAATTTTTTTGAGGTTTTGTAAACATATCTCCTACCTGGACACAAGTACAAACATATTTTACGCATATTTTTTGCTTTTCAATCGTTCCCTACTAAAATATATTTTATACCTACGTGTTTTAATATTTTCACGGCGTTTGTATCAGCAATCTTTATGGCAGACTGATTATCGCAAAACATAGTTATTGGAGATACATTTCTCACATTAAAATCACATAATAAGTTACATAACCAGCATGTTCTTTTCAATTGCTGATGCATATTCCGCCTGTGTTGATGAAACACTGACTGTACTTTTTTTCTTTGAATACCATGAGATAAGACAATTTGGGTATATGATATAATACCCAGTGGTGGATTTCCTTCCTTTCCAGAATCACAAAAAGAATCACAAAAAATTATTCATAAATGAATTTACATTCTTAAGTGTGCTTGATGTATCGCAGACCTCTATTTAAAACTGCTAATTACATATTACTGGCACTATCTTGATATCTACTTAATATTGATACTGGGACATGCATATGATACATGAAATACCCAATTATCTGTCAACAAAAATATTCTTTATTACCTTTGTTACCTTCATATTTATTATTTTCTAGTCCATTGGTATTGCAATTCTAATCCATGGGAGTTCTAATAGGTTTACAGTCATACACACTAAAATTTTTTAACACATTTTCCAGATATTTATTTGACTTATTTCTCTGATGTTATTTTCTTAGTACTATTTTATATTTATTCCCATAAAATCAGTTATCGAGCCCAAATCTTTCATTTCAAATTTCTTATATAGCACATTCTTCAGTTTAGATATGTGTTTTTTTCATTCATAACAAACAGTAAAACATCATCTACATACATTAGAATATACACTTTGTTATTACCTTCACATTCAGAATATGAGCATGTATCACTTTTAGACCTTTTGAAGCCTTTCCCCAATATTACAGAATTTAATTTTTCGTTTCAGTGTTTTGGGGACTTCTTAAGCTTTATAGGCTTTATTAAGTTTTAAAACATTTTGGCCATTATCATAGGCACCATCTGGCCAATAAATGCAACCTAATTTTCCTTAATTTCATCATGTGGAAACGCTCCTGTGATATTCATTTGATAAATAGGTGAGTGAGGTGTGGTTTGCTATCGCTAAGAACAATCTGAAAGTTGCTAACTTTGCCAATGGTGCATAAATTTGATTCTGACTTAAAAATAATTTTGTTCAAAGCCCCTAGCAACCAATCTTGCCTTATATTGAATAAAGCCATCGGTCTGTTCTACTTTACATACCTATTTGCTATTAATTTTATTTTTATTACCTAATGGATTAGAAACAATCCATGTATTATTGTCCCTCAGTGTCTGTAGTTCTCTCTGTTTAGCCTCATTCCACTTAAAAGCATTTGGACTCCTCATGGCTTCATCATATGTTTTAGGTTCACAGTTCTCTACCAACATATTATTACAGTTACAGAACACTGTCTGCTTTCTGACACGCTTGTATCGTAAACTTTTTCGGTCTTCGATTTGACATAGTTCACTTTTGCTGGGTATGAACCCAGTGGGTATGAAGCAGATTGCCCTGGAACTCTCTTTCCATAATCCAGATAGAGTCTTAGGCAGGATCATTTTGTTTAATATTGGCTCATGAAGGAGCACCCAAACCATCCTTGGTACTCTGATCTTGTACTTGGATTCCATCATCACTTTCAAGATTCACCTCACTTGGTACAGTTGCTGCCCACAGTCGA
Organism: Druceiella hillmani; assembly: GCA_039881145.1. Lineage (NCBI taxonomy): Eukaryota > Metazoa > Arthropoda > Insecta > Lepidoptera > Hepialidae > Druceiella > Druceiella hillmani. The sequence continues at coordinate 10,837,450 of JAYKKI010000054.1, read as the reverse complement.
ATTGTTAAATCTTTGGCATACAACATTGTTCTGGCCACTTCTCGTAAAATTCTCATCTCTCAATCTGATCTGACTTTTACATCAGAACAAAATGGCAGAACCGAATGTCCTGCCATTTTGTTCTGATGTAAAAGTCACTGACGTTTGATGAACTATACCTTTACATAACTCTATAATTTCATAACTAATAATTTCCCTAGCGTTATCACTTCGAAAGATTTTAATTTCGGTCACGTTGGTAAACTAGCCCACTGAGTTTTGTTGACCTTAATACCGGTTTTGTGCAATACATCTTCGACGTAGACCATGTTTTGATGCGCCGACTTTGCGTGCCATTCATGCAAGTCTAAGCAATTGTCGTCAGCAACACTGGTTATGCCAGCATTCAAATGGCTAAAATCCAAATAATAAATGCTTTTCATCGTTCAGAAACATCCATCAATTTGTTTTCTTTGTAAAACTTGCATATATTTTCGCAGGTCACAAAATATAATATTTTCTCGTAGCAAAATTTATAAAAAACAGGTTTGTTTTCAACTCGGGAACATAGAGTACATTGTCTGTAGTTGTGTCAATCCATTCGCTACACTTCCAAACTTTGAGCGCCACCTGGTCGCACCCTTTGACACTAATCTGTGTTTCGTTCCCTACTATTTCCGTTTCTACCTATTTTTGACTTCGTAGTATGAAGTATATAGTTCGTACTCACAACACATGTACTCACTAGCACCTGTGTCCACCTATCATTTTGTTTTGTGAAAATGTTCCTCTAACGCATTATTGACCACGAAAGCATTATTTTCTTTGCTTTTCTTATAACGACACTAATTGTTTATATGTACTGACTTATCAGTGTCATTATATCGGGATTGACTTAGATAATGTCGAAGTTTGTTACTCTTAAACACTTTGCTGTTTTATTATTTACCTTTTTAGCTACAAATACAGCAGATGATTGTAAACTCACGTCCCTTTCTTTAATCCTTTCTTCCTCTGTCAATAATCTACGAAGTAAATTGCCATAAGTTTGTTTTTCGTCAGGAGCAGACTTCCATACTGTGACGAAATATTTGTACTCTTCCGGCAAAGAGATCAGGATTTCAGTAATTACAAATTTATCAGATATATTTTTTCTCAGCTATGGGAACGTTCTAGAAGATTCCATAATCGAAGATATATAAAGGCGCGGCAATCTCTCACTGATTCAGTTGTAACCTAGATGCTGCACTATTAACACATATAAAATATGGACGACATTAAGACGCATGTGGGACACTGTCTACTCTACAATTACCAGTCTGTTGACTCTGCTGTCGAAGCTATGTGTAAAATATGCCCATACGTAACTCTTGAAGTAATGTCTAAAGCTATTGCAAAACTATTTTTCTAGCAATTTTGCAGCGGCGATTATTACCCAAGTAAACAAACACGCTCTGATCGCCCGATGGAATTAGATAGCGACAGGTTAAAATTATTAATTGAAGAATATAGCCGATTAACGACACAACGGCTAGCAATTGAGCTCGGATGCTACCACGGAGCTATAGAGAACCATATATACTGTTTGGGAAAAAGCTTGAAATACGGTGCGTAAATACGGGTATCACATGTACTTAGTCCAGACCAGCCGTAGCATTAGCCCGGTCTTCATACAGCTAAACACATCCTCCTTAAAGTTTTGGAATTGGTTGGGCACAGATTCCCCACCCGCCATATTCCCCAGATCTTGCACGCACTGATTATTGTTTATTTAGTTCGCTCAGCAACGCCTTGCGCAAAAAAAAACTTTGGCGATGAAGACCACCTACGACAGTTCATAGGCCAATATTTTCATTCCAAACTACCTGCATTTTACGCAGAAGCTATCCACTCCCTGGCAATGCGTTGAAGATATGTAGTACAAAATGACTGTCATTATTATGTCGACGATTAATTAATTTTAAATTGGAAAGATAATAAAAGTTATAACATCAATACCGCTCATTACTTATAAGTCAACTCAATAGTATTTTAAGAGATTACGAACTCTCCACTTTCACTTGTAGCGTATATCATAAAAAATAAAAATAGTGAGAACTAAGGAGGAAAAATTAATAAATTCTTGAATATATATATATATATATATATATATATGTATATACATATATATTTTATTTATTTCAAGTATCAACAAAAATCCTTCGAAAATAAAGTAAGCAATTACCTTTGTGGCATTAAAAACCTACACGGTAATTTCAAAAATTATTTGCTGGGTGGCATTGTTTTAAAATTTTGAACTTGTCTTGTAATTTCGAAATTGAAATATTACAGCTTATGGTAAAAGTAAATAATATAACTGGGTTTGAGTAGGAATTAGTAAATTTGGGTATTTCTATGAGCCAAATATAAAAAACTCGATGTATTTATTGTATCAATATCGAAGTTAACACGTTATTTATGGTTGAAACGAAGAAAAGCGCAGGACATTTTGTAAAATGCTACTCTGAAAAATAGCTAACAAAATGTTTTGTTTGTTTGAGATTTTTTTACTTGGAAAATATATCAAATTTTATAAGACAACAATCTTTAGTTATATGGCATAGAACATCATCAAATACAGTCAAAATATTTTATATTCTTATATTTCGTATATCTGAAGTACAATATCTATTTTTAGGATTCCTTAATCAAAAAAGAACATTATAACTTCGTCATTTTTTTCGGCCCTCATTCAGTGCTTCACACTTTCTAAACTTCTAGATAATAACTATTTTATAAAATGAAAATTTGACTTAATAAACGAAAAAATATTTAACAAAATTAAGGGAAAGTGTCGTATAGAATTGTTACGAAACAGAATGGAATTTTCATTTACCATTTTTAATTGTTAACACCCATTTGCAAAATAATAAACATTAAAATGATACGAGACCATTGACTCCATCCTTTCTTGTCTGACCGTTTTTTTGGAAAATCTCGAAAAATGGTATATTAGCATTTAAATAAAATATTTATATAAAAATTATTCTAGCTAATTGGTTTCAATATGTTGAAGAAATTACCGAACGTAATTTTTTGCGTTTCTCGCGCCCACTTGGCTTCTTTTCATGACTAATTAACACACGTAATTAATTAAATAAGTAACTTTGAAATATATGGGCAGAACAAAACTATATGTGTTCATATGTTGAAATAAATCAGACCGCAACATTGTATTAACATTAAATAAATTGATTTCCAAAAAGTGAAAAATTAACAAATTTAATTCTATGTTCCAGTAATTTGTCTGATAAATTCTCTCCATTAGGAGTTATCAATGAATTACTACTTTGCTTTTAGTGTAAACAATATACTCTATATATAAGTTAATACAAATATCTACTAAGTATAATAGTTTTTTATTCATGTCTGATGATTATTTCTTTATAGTTTTGTATTGAAATAGACGCATAATCATTAAGCAACGACATTTTACATAATTCCTTTTTGAAATCCGTTTAAATTTTCTATAATTCAATCTTGTGTTTAATTCAATCTGGGTTAAGTTCTTAATCGCTTTCACAAACAGTAAGTTAAGCTGTGAGTAGGTAACAAAACACACCACAATATAACTCCCTCGAACTAAAACTAAGATTAATTGAAACTTTCACTTTAGCAGGTATACGACTAAAAGAAGGATGTCCTTGAGACGGTGATTAAACGCTGAGAACTTTTATATGGCTTCTGAAAGTTAGTAGAGTTAGGTGCTATTCATCCGACACTTATTGTCATTTCAAATTTTGTAAAAATTATCAAGAAAATTGAGTGAAAAATTTAAAACATGGATGAGTTAAGCGAAATAATTTCAATTGTCAATATTGTGGAGAGTTTAATAAGAGTATAGCTATAACGGTATGAATATAATTAAAAAGTGAAGAATAATAAAGAACACAACAAATTATAGATGGTGAATCATTCTGGGCAAATTAATCGATGTTCATAAATTTCTGTGGTTGTAGAATTTACCAAACGTTCATTTTCAAAACTTATTATGCTTTTACGACCATAATATGCAATCAACTAACTTCAATATAAATGTGACGAATACTTATTTTATAGGATTCATTTTTGTTATTATAACCTTTTATCTTCAAAAGCTTCATGAAATGGCAGTAAATTATGGGTAGTTTATCTTTTCCTTATCTATACACTAATATGTAGGACTTGAAATTTAGTCGGTAACTTCTGATGGATTAAATTAATGTTATAAATATATATATATATATATATATATATATATATATATATATATATATATATATATTTATATATTTATATATATATATATATATATATATATATAAATATGTATATATATATATATATATATATATATATATATATATATATATATATATATATATGTATATATATATATATATATATATATATATATATATATATATATATATATATAAATATGTATATATATATATATATATATATATATATATATATATATATATATATATATATATAAGTTATGTCGCAAACTTTGAGCCTTCTGTTACATAAGAAATTCAGTTAATTTACACATGAGGTATAGATTTCACATGTTTATCTTTTTGCGAGAAGACAAAAATATATTAACTTACATATCTGTGAATTTTGGAAAACCTTTTATTTAATTATTTCATATCTTTATCATTATCGTAGATCTATTAATTTATTGTGGATATCTTTGATGATGTCTACTTATAGTCTCGGTTATTTTGTTTAATACGATATAGACATTATTATTTGCAAATATTTCGTATGCAATTTGCACTTACTAAAGAAGGAAAACTCAGTAACACATTTTTGTTTACTAGATCCTTAAAAGTGATCAATTTAAAATTACCATTGACGAGGTTAACCTGCTGTTGCTCTTGAAATTGAATTCAGAGAGATATAATTTTGTATAATCGACAAAAGTGATTTACGTGTGCAAGATAGTTCAATACGTATTGCAACTTCAACTCTTTGGAAATAATCACTCTCAGTTGACATCACTTAGTTGAAAAGAATTTATGCTACTAAAGATATGAATGTTACTATGAATAAAAAAATAGAGAATGAAATAAAATGATGTTAATATTGGGATACATTAAACACAACTTCGTTTATTTCTATTGATTTTCAGTGAAATAATCGTAAGTATTTAGATAATTTGCAGGAAGTACTTATTTTTTACTTTTGAAGTTATTTGTTTATTTCTATATTCCTGGATTTAAAAAATCCTTAACATATGTTATTTCTTATAAATTTACGTTCGACCTAGTTCGATATTACTGGTTTATGAGATGTATTTTTAACAAAATATTTTTAAAGTAAAGAAATGAGCTTGTTATTTTATTAAAAGGTTGAAAAAATATGAAATGTGTATTGCATTAAAGTGTATTCTTTTAATAACATTCTGGAAAACAAAAATAGAAAAGAAAACATTTCCGTATAGCACTTATGTTAATGTTCTTGCATTTTAATACTCTTGATGAGTTTTTATAATGGCAAGAGGTTTCTCTCACACTGGATTTATTATGATATTTTTGAAAAAACGACTTCTATCGACCCTCAAAAAACATAGATCACTTACTCATGGGCAGATAAAAATGCAGTAACAGTTTTCTTGCTGCTTCTTCACGTCAACAGATCTAACAGTTTACTGATTATATCAGCGTTTCCTTACAAAATTCTCAAATTGAAGGAGTATTTTACCAAAACTCTCTTGACTTTGCTTTTGTTCCTTGTTTAGAGAATTGGAAACCTATCAGGAACAAAATTACTTCCAATATCCTTTCATGACATAACTTATTTTCTTTCTTACGACATTTCCAAGAAACAGAATAGTAAGTAACCTATGCACACGTAATTTGACACTATACTTGCACTGATTTCATATTCGCTTCGAAGTCGATGGCCTCAAAAATCGTATTATTCCATTCATATTATGTGCGTATGCATCAGAAATTATCTGACAATGGTATTGTTTGAGATACAATGGTATTGTTTGAGAAGTTATAGTTCAAGGGCATGTCACGTACGCACTTATGTCAAGAGCAATATGGCATTATTTCCGTGTTTTGTGCACTTGCATCGCTTGCAGGCTGTGATTGAATCTAAATAATCAACATTAAACTACTAACTCTTAATTAGTTTAATGTAAATTATTTAGATTTTTTGGTCAGTTTTCAACTTTTTGTTTTGTGTTTGGGGATAATTGAAGAAGGTAGGGTGATAGAAATGAGGTATAGAAAAATACGTTTATATAATTTGAGACCACACTATTGTTAACAATTATTGCTTTCGTATTTTTTATTTGAAGTTATTTTAGTTTCCGAAGTTGTAGAAAAATTTAAAAGTTTGTTGAATGATAAAGAGATTTGCATGGTATAAATCCATTGGATATCATGTTATGGTTCATGAAAGTTTTTAACAAATTCTCTTTTTAAGATGATCTATGTTCAAAGATTCGAAATGCTTAAATTTAAAATTTGCATTAATTTTTAACTCTAAATTTTGGAATATTTGAATAATGTAATAATTTTTAAAGTGTTTTTATTTTGTAAAATTTATGTATGCCTAATTTTTTTTAAATTATATTGGTGTTCAATTTTAATAATAGAGTCTAGAATATTTTTCAATGGTTTAGAATGGAAATAGACTTTAGAATAATTTTAAAATAACGCAATAGTAAATTGATATAAAATCAGCTGGGAAATTGCTAAGCAGAACCATTCTTAATTTAGTGAACATTCATAATAATATTCTACTTAAAGGAGTCAACATAATTAATTTTTGTGATTTAATCTTCAAATCCTAATAATTTTGGCATAATTTTTGAAATTAATTTTTGTGACTCAATCTTCAAACCCCAAAATTTTTTAAATAATTTTATTGCTGAATTTAAATTTATTTATTTGTTTATGTAACATAAAAAAATCTAAATAAGCTTAATAATTATTCCGATTTAATTACCGCAGATTACACACAAATTTTTTATCTATAGGTGCATACCTCAAAATCATGATATTTACGTATGATTTGACATTAAGAAATTTTCATTTGCAATATCACTTTTTCTTGTATTGACTTATCATTTGGTTGATATAACAGTGAAAAAATGATCACTTATCATTTTCTTTATATTGCGATGTAGTAATGCTAGTTGTATTTTACTTTATTTATGAGCGATTAGATAAGTTTAACAACAGTCGAAAGGGTTTCGATCAAGAAGCGAAGTGTCCTAATTTTCAGAAATGTTATTTAACTTATATCTATTTAAATATAAAACTACTAAAAAAATGAAAATTTAGACACAGAAACTTGAAATTGGCAAAGGATAAAGCCTATTAATCTGCATATTTTTGAATATAAGAAGCATTTCATATATTCATTAGTTCAATGTATCTAATTTGTTAATACTAGAAAATATTTAAATGCAGATTTTAGAGAGCAAATGAAATATTTGACTTTTTTTATTTTTAGTATTGCTTGAGATACTAATAAAAAAACCTAGGGATTCTACTATAATTTTGCTAAAATTTTGCAGATATCGGGGAAAATGTCCACAAAAATACATTACCAAAATTAAAGAAAAAGTTAAAGTTAAGTTCGAAATTACGAAAAAACCGGAAAAATAATGATCTCAAAATTTTACACTTTCTGAAATTTTTACAATATTTTTAAGGACAGGGAATGTATTAACATGTAGACAAAATTAAAATAATGATTCAAAATGTCCAATTAATTTAACGTAAGGAAGATTACTTGGAATTATTTTTTGTTCTTTGTTCTGTTTTAATACTTATTTAAATAAGCAAGAAGGCTATGAAAGATTTTGAGTGTCACTTAGTTTTGACACTCCATCCCGTGCCTCTATTTACGACTAGTTTAATAAATAAAGCACAGCTGTACTTATCTTGGTAATGATATTACAAATACATATTCTACGAAGGAAGTGAACGCAAATAATATAGAAATAGAAAGAAAAAAGATAATATAGAAATAGAACGAATTAAAATACTGTAGAGATAGAAGAAAATATAGGCAACTGTAAATATTCGTATGAGTTAAGTAAAAACGGAAATTTTTTTGTTAGATGCCATTCAAGCGAAATTTAAAAAAATTGTATAGACTAGTGTCGCAATAATTTTGCCAGAGGTCATTCAAATACCGTGCTTGAAACTGCAATTACAAGGAAATTAAATACTTACGCTGATAAAGTCGCGAAAATCAAGTTGGTATAAAATAATAAGGTAAAATTGATGTTATATAAGCCTTTCGTTTGGAAGAGTTGCTAATATAAAATAAAAGTACGATGTACTGCGAAAAAGCTTGTGGCACTTTTATAAGAATATTGAGTCATTACGCCACCATCTTTTTTTAAACTAACAAAAATTACATTGTAAGCTGGCGTGTGATTAATTTATTTAGATTTTATTTTAAAAAACGTTTCTGAAATATGTTCAGGCAAATAATTTCCTCGGCGTGTCATGACTCTAAATTCTGTCTAAGCATATAATTTCTAAATATGTTCAGCATGGAAATAATGAGTCAGTCACTATAAAATTTTGACCACATACCCTGTAGTTTATATTTGTTACTGAATATTAAGGAAAGATCTGGTTAGGTAATAGTTTTATGAGAGAAAATCTCAAACTTTAATTATGAAATATATAAAGAAAATATTTATCAAATAATTTGAGACCAATTTTTTCCGTTCAATAGCTCTAGATATAAAAATGACACCTAGGATATTTATATGTAAAAATTAAAGTCGAAATTGTTTTAATTGAGTTTTAAATTTGTTTAAATTCCGGTTGACTTTTTCTCTATTTGATTCATAATATAAATATTTTAATGTCTTAGGAATAGGTCTACTAATTTGAATGCTACTAATGGGAGATTGACCGAAATACAATAATCTAATAACCTGCAAAACTTTAATAGGGTTGACAAGAGTGGAGAAATATTTTTAATATAATGGATTATGGATTAAACCCTATTCAATTTGTGTACAAGTTTTAATTTTCTTTACGACATAGCTTCACGTTTCTGACTTCTCTCATAATTTCTTTAGTAAAATGTTTTTGTTAATGTGGAAAACACCATAAAAAACCAGTTTTTCAATAAAAAATTGTTTTAATAATTTTATTATATCACATCTAATCTCTCTCTGTCTTCATATCTTACGCCCTTCCGATGGTGCGAAGGGAATTCAGGATGCTTTCCCGAGTACAGCCAGCACAGTTTGCCATCAGGATAGCTTCAGATGACCACATCCTCGAGATTCCTTTCCAAAGCCTGTTTAGAGATATGGACTTTTTAATTTTATTTTATTTGCGGCTTTTATTTGGTACCCATTGGAATCATATACGGATTACTCCAACCAAAATAAAATTTTAAGGGTGCGTTAAAACCTCTATATTAAATATCCCTGTTAAGATTAATTGATGATTATTAGAGTTATATATGTATATATATATATATATATATATATATATATATATATATATATATATACATATATATATATATATATATATGTATATATATATATATATATATATATTTATATATATCATAGTTTTAAATTACAGATATGATTCCCAGGTTATAATAAGTAGAAATTAATAATTAATGGAATATTTATAAAGATCTTGACTTTTTTTTTCATTAGAATGAATGTCCCGGTCACCTGATAAGGGAAATAATAAGCACAAATTTTTACTTGGAAAATGATCTGTGAAATTTTATTTTTATTCACCGTCTATATATAAAAATTAAAGAAAAAACAAAATATTTTCACAATTTCAGCAAAATTTTACTCTCATATTGTACTTATACTAGAACAATTATAACTTTAAGCAGTATGTTTGACGTATTTTTTATGAAAATACCAGTTAAGTACACTACCAGGGTATTATATAAATTTGGGTACATATGAAAGTTTAAAAATGTTAAGGTACGTACCTTTTTTTTTATTTTTCGAAAATGTAGTTGAAAATTCATTTTTTCACATAGTTTCAGCATATTACAGTATCATTATAAAATTAAATTTAAAATAAACATTTTTGAGATCTTAATAACTAACCTTTTATAATAACACACATTATAAAAAAATCCAAGTTAGTTAATTTCAGTATTAACTAGAGAGCTATACTCATGTTAATATCATTATTACGAAGTTAGATTTTATATTTCTACTTCGTAGGATTTCTGACAATAATGACTCTGACAGGCAGGCAGACGAACCGAAACGCAACTCTAAAAACATTTAATTTGTACCACAGTTACTTACTGTATACAAGTGACCTGGTATTAGCAGTACTTAGATTACCATTAGTACAAGGATCTCCCAGTCTGTTTACAAATGGAATTTTATGATAATGGCAAATTATGTATACATTGTTATAATAAATATAAACACCGGAAAATGCAAGGAAGAAATTAATTTTTCCTCTAAAACGACGAAGCGCGTACGACCAACTCTTTTACTGAGCAGGAGTACAATTTCAGTGGTGAGTTATACTGCTGGTCCTAACATCTTCCTTAATCATGTTGGATAGGAATTATTTAAAAAAAAAATTTAAAGTAAAAATGGCTGAAAAGTTTGAATGATTTGGAAGCTTTTGGGTGCTTTTTCATTTTAATCTTAACTTATATGTGAGAAAAAAAAGAAAAGATATTTATTAATTCTTCATTACATGAAATTCTGTCTATCTTAGGTGGAAAGAAGCTAAACTCATGTCGATGCAATTTGTGACCCTGTTAAAAAATTGCTAATAAAAATTGCTCCAAAATATGTTAACACAATCTCAAATGAAAGTTTTGTATTACAAACTTTTTCACTTAATTGTCTTTGACTCATGAGTGCATAATGAATATTTTCGCATTTTGAGTAATTAATGCTTGCAACGATAATTTTTTTATTCATGGCGTTAATTTAAGTATTTCAAAAAATAGAAAAATACATTTCAATAAATTTTAATTAATTCATCCTTTATAAATTCCAATGTAAATTAACTTCAATTGTAAAGTACTGACGAATTTTGGTATAATTTGGTTTTGTATGGTAATGTTACTAAGGATATAGTCTATAAAAATGCAAAAAGTTTTTAGCCATGAATAAGCTTTTTATAATAAAGCGTATAAGTGCTACAGCTAGGTTGGATGTATTCCGGCCTAAATCGACGATTCAATCCGAATTGAGAAGCAATGACGAAAAAAACTACATTTCCACATTTTTACGAGTGGTGCTCCTCGTAATATTTCGAAGTTTCTGGGTAATTTAGTTATTAGGGGGAGGGGATTATCTATTGATTGGAAAAGCTGGCAGTTGGATTTAAATCATTTAAATTCACATTTAATTTCACATTTATGATGAACTGTAATGTATACGTATATTGTCCGTAAAATATCAAGTACATCTGTTTTTATAGATAATATATTATAATTAATAAATATAATATATTCATAATATATATTATTTACAATTCTACTAATTAAATAAAAATACGAATCTGCTTGTAACATTATTATTTTTATACCTACTTTTGCTCAAATCAAAATTATAAAGTTCATATATGTATGCAGCAATTTTAAGTGTCTAAACAAAATTTATATTCAAAATAACTTTGGCCAATATCAAAGAACCAGAATTAATTAAAGCAAGCTTATATTAAATGTGAGTGAAAAATACCAAACCTTCATAAATTAAACACGCTTTTAGCTTTCTCAACTCTATGAAAGCTCTGAAAGTGCTTATGAAAGCCCTTACGATGTCGCGCGCAGTATTTACCATATTTGATTCTTATCATGAAATTAATCATTGCTACGATATCGCGTTGCTAGCAGACAATTATTACATTTTATGCGAGACTATTTGCCGAGAAGAAATTTTGTTTTAATTTTAACTTTCACTTGTATTCTTTTCTTGCTTTGCATAAAATGTGAAAATCAAAATTATTTTCGATTAGTTTTAATATTCAAATTGGATAAAATATGTAAATTTAGCAGACCTGTGAATGTAGAACAAACATTAACAAAAGTTTACAAATCAAGAAAAAAATATTACCCAAGTTTTTTTTGGCCGGCATAAAAATTTTAAAGCCATGGTCATAAAATAGATAAACAATAAAGACGCCTGTGTTTCCTACTAATTACGGTTAATTATATTATTCGCGGCCGGAAAGAATTTATTATTTTTCTGTCATATCATATATGGTCTTTGCTTTAAGACCGTGATAACTTATGAATATGATGTGCTCTTCAATCTAATTTGCAGTTTCTTCATTTAAATCTATTACCAACCTTTCCGGAATCCAAACCTATAATTATGAAAAATGGCCGCAGAAAAAGAAGCTACTTCCCATCAAGAACATGTAGTGTTCTCACCTATAATTTAGAATATGTGTTGTATTAGAAATTTTCCTGTAATAACATTTTAGATTACAATGACATAATATATAAAATAATACTCGATAACTATGTGATGCTTTTATTTTTGGAGAACCAGATTCCCCGTTAAACGAATGCACATTTATAATTTTGTCATACTCACTATTTAAATCATCAGAATATGTAATTTCAGTTATAGTTTGTTAACGTCGTGTAATTAGATATTTTCTCTTTTGTATATATAAACGATATATAATTGGTGTTCTGGTTGGCTGTAGGAGATTGCTCTTGTAGCAATAAGTGTGTCAAGTGTGTCAAATAAAATCTCAATTGCTTTATTCTTTTTTAAGTACCTCTATGTACTTATCTATTTATTTAATTGATTACACCTTGTGAAGGTCGAAATAGAAAAAAACAATTCAAAGTTAATGAGTTTAAACCTACCAGTGAAGAATTTCTATTAGCGAATTTCAGATTAATCATTGTATCCTGATTTTGCTAAAAGGCAGATTTATTTCGCCTTTAGTCGTGTCAAAATTACAGAGACTTTACGATGAGGCCTATCTCATCCAAAATCTAATCTATTCACGGCATCTGCGCTGTTGGTTATTCGACGAGTACAGGATATATATTCAATTTGCATAGTTAATTTCTAACAAAATTTTCATGATACTACACTGGGGATATGCTATTTCTAATAATAACGGAATCGTCCAAATTAAATAACTAAGGCTGGAGACATGAGGCAACATTTAAAAAAAGTTGTTGCGCGCACTTACTTCCCTATTTAATTTATGAAATCCTAAAGTCAAACAAGTCCAAACTCGGTGACATTATTCCTCATCACTGAAGAGTTTCTGTCATAATCTTTTTGTTCCATTATAGTACATTAATTTTTCTAAATAATAAATTTATATCGTCCTTAGTTGTATATATTATTGATCACAGCAACTCTGCTGTTTCTTGTTACGTTATATTTTCCATTTCCACATTTAATTCCTAATCAAACTGTAACAAAATTATACTGAGGGCCTATTTGTCCAAACAAAAGAAATTATCTTTCAAATTTATCGATAAATACCAGACATACGAGTAACATACATAAACAAAAATACAGACGAATTGAAAACTCTTTTAAAGTCGGTTAAAAACCGTTTTCCTCAACATCTGTGGATGTAATGTTTTTGCATCTAATAAATGCAATCACGAAATATTGTTGATATTTTTATCCACTTGATTAAATTAAATATTTAAACACGCTTCATTTAAAATCCTAAGGGCTTCCTTATACAAGGATACAACAACATCCTGAAAATGATATGTTCGTACAGTACTTCGTTCGTACTCTTCCAACTCTTTCTCATCCATTTGTTCATGAAATTATTCATTGCCGCATCCTCATAATTATTTGAAAGTGATGCACTAACATGTATGGTTATAATCTATCATTCTTTATTAGTAAAACTTCCAAGATTTTCCGACATATTTTTTCAGATCATTAGTGACGAAAGTGATTAAAAGTTTTTTACAAAAAGAAAATAGTCGCGATTGATGATTTCAATGGGTACTTAAATTATGAATATTAATATTAAAATACAATAAGACATTCACAAATATGCAAATTTGAATATTTTAATATTATTTTAATGGACGTTTATTAATTATTACTGTAACTAAAGAGTAATATCAAAGAATTAATTGTGTAAACTTAAGGGAGTAAAAATAAACACATTGCAAATTTAAAATAAAAAAAGAAAAAATTATCTTACCATTTACATAAAAAATGGCACATTTAAATGACTTCTTCTTTTCATTATAAAAATTTTGTTAATTAGCACGTAAATGCGTAGATGTATTATATTCAGTACAACTGCTGAAACATTGAATTACATTTCCACTATTATATATATTATATTAGCATTTATGTACATATTTCGAATATTTATAGCATCTGTCGACATGCCATTTTGTATTATTGGTGAATAACAAAAATATAAGATTGCTGAGCTAGCCAAACTAATAATCCTATTTAACTTGTTTTGTGTCGGTTTATTATATACGTGAGTAATTTGACTTTTACCTAATAATCACAATATTAATTATATATAGTTCCTCATATTTAGGTTAGGTGGATTTTTTTGTGGTTGCTTGGCTTCACTATATTGGAAACTGGATATTAAATTACTTGATTAAATGTGAATGTCTTACTTGTTAAAAATTTGTATAAAACTAAAATGGAATGAAAACCGCAAATTTTAATTTATATGATGTCACGAAACATCAACTTGAGAACAACTAGATAAATAATATATTTGACTGCTGTTAATTGCAAAGTCGATATATTAATAGTTGAAAAGTTCGGCCCATGGATTACAGGTCAACATAAAATAAAAATAGAATTAAAAGCAAGGTTGTGTAAACACGATAAATATAAAACTGGATTTATTAGTGGATATCATTAAAAGAGACAGTTTCGAAGGAATTTCAACAAATTTTATAAACGCTATGATTAAAAAGATTGTTGAACAGGAATTGCTTAACATGATATATGTAATAAGTCTGTATAGTTTCTTAGTTTGATGTGGGTCTGGACAAAAAAGTTGTGAAACAGGAGGTTTTGTGATGAATATAAAGCTGTTTAAGCAGAAAACATAAAGGAAACTTGAGAAAATTTCAAAGTGAATGAACTGAAAGGACTTGAGACATTGTTGGAAGCTTTTAAAAGTAGTGTGACAGTACGAGCAAAAAACCTACAGCGTTGTTAATGACTGTGCGAGAATGTAACATGGCAAAATAAGACAAAGAGATATTTTTACGGAAAAATGAAAGGATATCAATTATGATAAAAGTGGGTAAGGATGTGGTTATTGAATATCTCAGAATTGATTTTGATAAATTTCCGAAAATTCTTCTCAGTTATATTAGTTATTTCTGGCACACAGATATAAATTTAATTGTTTAGAGTAGAAAATGAGAAAAAAACAGAGTAGTAGATACTAAATGATCAAAAATGTATAACTTTTTTCTTACATATAAGCAAAAACACTTCAATTATTTTTCTCCTGAACTCATGTCATTTTAATTTCGTTTACTTTTATACTCCAGTAAGAAGCCAGGTAAATGAAAAAATATTTAGTTTTGCCGCCATTATTGTGAATCATTTATATAGTATATAATATAACTTATACTTAGTTATAATCATTTATATAGTATACAATATAACTTATACTTATTACTTCCAGAAGAGTATATACTAAATGATCGTAAATTTGCAACTTTTTCTTACATAAAAGTGAGAACATTTCAATCATTTTTCATTGCATCTCGTGAACTCTTGTTATTTTTGTTTTATACTGCATTAAGAGGGTTGAAAAATGAAAAAAAAATGGTTTTTCCGCCATTATTGTGAATTATTTTTATAGTATACAATATAATTTATACATCATAACTGAAACAAAACCCCCGATTCAAATGTAAAATTGACTTAATCATCTTGTGCGTTATATATCAAAAATAGGCCATGACTAAATAACAATTTTATTAGACGTAGACTATATTTTCATATTCACTTATGTTTTCAGTAAAATAAGAATGAAAATATGTGTAAATTTTACATGTGCACCTGGCACGTCATTTTGAAATACATTATTTCGCAAAGACGAACATAAAATGAATAAACCTATTACATGCGTGTAGAACTCGCAACTACGAGGGTCCTGTATATCCTCAATTATACATTAGTAATTAGAAGAACATTAATACTTTGCTAAATAATTTAATTTACAGGCGCAAAAACATCATAAATATAAAAAAATATTAAATTTTCCAAATTCGCTGCAGTTTTCCAATTATCTTTAGGTAAACTTTTATAGTGCTACATTTTTAATTATTTTGACTAGCAGTTTCAATAATGGGTAAGGGAATAGTGTGAAATTTTCATGTGTGTTTTCAAACAATATCTCTGGAAATATATACATTTCTAGAAAAAAATTGGAAAGCTTTGATATTGCTCCTTCAATTGATGTCGCGCACGACAGACGAAATAAAAAAAGAATTGGGTACTTTTTGTCTCTTAATAATTTACTCGAAAATTTCTTTCCGAACAGTCAATATTAAAAATAATTTTTTTTTACTTTGCATTGAATTACTACATTAAAAATTGTTTTAATGTAGAAGTACTACGCTTACTCTCACTTTACTTAAGGGAAAAGTTAACGGATTTTATGTAAGAAATATAATAAATTCCGTGAAGTGTGTTAAAATTAGTAAGAAAATTAGGTATTTTTTAATATGCATTTCTCTATAATTATGTTTGAGTAACAATTAAAAAGGGGGAGTTTCACTCGAAATGACTGTTTTTTATAATTTATCAGTTGAGAAAGTGGTGCAAGAGAGCTGCCAGAACCTCTGATTTTCTTTTGTTTTGCAAAAAATACCGGAGTTAAATTATTTCACTTTTTTTTTTTAAAAAGTTCTTTATATTTTGTACTTACAAAAATACGGGAAAAATACGGTTTATGACGTGCTAGTTAAATAGTTTTAAAACACGTCGTTACATACCTGTTGAAGACAGAGTATCGTATTTATTCTACAAAATAAACTCTCTCGTATAAAATGGCCGGCATAGTTTAAAGTTATCGTGTTCATTAAGCGTTACTTTTAAGATATTTTCGTGTATTTTTTAAACTATTTTTAAAAATTACTATATAGGGATTCAGTGTAAACTGTTTTGAAAGCTTTAAATAAAAAAACAAATAGTTTGAGCAACTTTAATTTCGTTTTAACAATCTGGTTCACTATATTGTTTGCCTTTTTTACACGTATGGGAAATGTGTTCAAAATTGTTTTGCTGTATAATATTTTATAAATTTCACATCAATCTTTTAAAATTTTAATATTAAAGGTGGGATAAAATTGTAAAGATGCATATTTAGATCACCTATAAATATTGTACTTATCAATTATTAAATAATTGTCTTACAAAATATATTTGTTCATCTTTTCATAGCTACAGCCTTTTATTAAATTTTGTATATTTTATGTAGTTATATAAATGAGTATATCGTTTTTGTATATTTTTTTATTCATATTTGTGGGACCATTATATTACGATTGACCCGTGAATAATTTCTATAAAAATTTACGCAAATATTACTAGATTTATTCGAACTTTTATACTTATATATTTATATTTATATATTATTGAACTATTATACTTGAGAACACGCCACTTGAATACGTAAGCTTTTCCTTCGAGATGCACTCGAAACATCTGCTTGTCATTATAAGGAAGACATTTGTATGCATAAACCTCGACCATGTTAACAAGAAACAGCCACCTGGATTTGTAATGTTACTTACGTTCACCCAATAAATGTTATATATTGCAATGATTATAGTAGGTTATATGGATGAATATTGTGAGTTATTGAAGAAAAACCAACTGTCGCTGTAAATACCTTATACAAAAGTAAATGTTATGAGTTATCTGCATATCGTTCAATGCTTTTGTCCACGACTCACCAGAATGTATGCAATGCTGCTAAACAAACTTCTCTACACAGAGTTACATTTACGGAGCTAAACCTGAAAACGGACGAGAGAGTTTACCAATAAAAAAGGCAATTTTAATTATAGTTTGTGTACTTGGTAAGTTCGGATTTATTGTTTTATATATTTGTTCTATATTTTCCCTCGACTTAGTATTTCAAATAGAATGTGAAAACGATAAAGATAATTCACAACATTCCAATGAAATTAAAAGCAGGTTTAATAGTGAAACAAAACTTAATGAACGTAAAATCTAACCAGGATATTGTTCGATGACCGATGGAAATACAGCACTTATTTTTAAGAATTCTCATTTCAAAAGATTAGTAAAATTACCTTAGAACATAAAAGTTGTTCATTTTTTGGTAATAATTATTTTACATTATGTACCATATGTACATCGTCTAGTGTCGTCGACCTCATAATTAACCCTTTTTGGGATAGTCTTAAGAAAAAATTAAGCGGATCCTCATTATTTTTTAAACATTTAGATTCTCTTGGAGATTTACATATAATTGTACTTCATAGACTTATTACTTCTCAAATTAAAATCTCCTTAAAATGTTACATTATGGTAACTGAGTCAAGATTAACTCTTTATTATTCCTAGTAGAAATTAGTACAATGTGGGATAAATTCGCTTTTGTTATTTTTATTTATAATTGACATTTTATTTATGTAATTTTTTTAAATTCTTTATTGGCACTTTGACTAGGTACCATATTTCCCTAAGCGTCCTGTTCCTGTAGTATCAGACTATTATGTGTTTTACTTTAATAAACCACTCTCGTAAATTACATATTTCCTCTGGCAACAATTTCGAATATGGTTGAATCATTTTTGAAACGAACTAGCAAAAAGATTCTGTTGCTGTACGTTGTCGCCGCCAGGGTATATTGGATTAACCAAAAGGCATACGGCCTTTAATGGCACGGTGCACTGAGGGAATCCATGTTCGATTCCCAACCTCCCGTCTGGACTGGTGTTCTGGTTGGCAGTATCAGATTGCTCTCACAGCAATAAGTCGACCATATGTATAAACAATATATATTAAGGCATATAAAAAATTAATATATAAATAAGAGTATAGACAGAACTTATTTACTATAGATGTATCATTCAAAAAATTTTATGATATACACCATTTATTTAAATATTTAAAAATCATACAGAGAAATAAATAAAAAGTACATAAATTAGTAACGTTTTAAAAATAATTAATATTCCATTACATAAATTCTGAATAAAATGTTTTTTTTAATAGCAAATAAATGTTATACGAATGCTTTATGCTCTTTCTGATATAGTTGCAAACATTTGACCTTTAATAATACAAACAATGGAGTGATAACAAAGACGCGACATTAAAGTGAACGAAAATAATAAAGCTACTCGTTGCGACGAGGCGAACGCGGTAAATAAGGGTTCGCGATATAAACGTTGCATTATGCAGTTGCCACCATGTAAATAGTTCGAATTTTATTCCTCGGTTTCACTCGATGCGAGTGTTCGAGAGTCCAGTTACGTTCGGAAGATTGGTTGGAAGTAATACCTCCTCACTTTAGGTTGAAACAAAATCAGAAGTTAAGCTTGCTCCCAAATTAATCGCGTGCATCGTGCACTTGTTGTAATGATATTTGGTTGGCTAGGACTGAGGGATTCAGTTGACTTGTTTGAAGTTTTGTGTTGATCTTTTTCGATCTTTTCACAAAAAAAAGACATTCCCTATTTCTTGCGTTAATTATGCATTGATGTAAATATATTTGCATATTTTATAATATTATTAATAAACACATAAGAATTTAGATGAACAGGTTTATAAGTTTTAGTTGGGTGCCCTATTAATTATATATTAATATAAGATATGTTTTATTCAATATTTAGACCAATTATTTGTTTTCAATTCAAAAAAAGAAATAATTTTAAATAGTAAGTATCAATAAACATAAGTTAAACGAGTCTAAACTCCATGGGTATATTGTTAGATGGGTTTTCATGAATATTGCCTACCTCCATTAACAGATTCTTCCAGTTAAAATACTTAACCAAACTTCATTGGGATAAGTCACCTTAAAATTTTTTTTATGGTTTGCTATCATACATACCCAACGACAAATATGCAGAGTTCCAACTTGTTGCAACAATTAGTTGCGGGTGAATACAGAGTTTACAGATTTATTTATATAGATAGTTACAAACAAGTGAGACTAGGATTCTTGTTTTAATATTGGTGTTTTAGCAAACTGAGTTTACTAAAATACCACCTGTCAGAGCAGAACGTGATGCTAGTTTATTATTTTGTTTGTTTAATAAAGTTATAGGAAAATATTATATTTATGAAGCTCTATTGAATTAAAAAGATAGTTTTTCCGAGATAAAATGTTCTTGGAATAAACTATCTTAAAAAGTAACATTCGATACGACTTCCAGATTCCTCTACATTAGTACACGAGGAAAACTTATAAGCACGACCGGTACTCGTGTATTTATAAATTTTAGGGAGGTGGAATTTGTGAGAAAATAATTTTAAATTGAGAGAAAATTTCGTTGCTAAATAGAGAACACAATGGAAAAAGATATTAAATTACGATATTATTTTTCGGAATTATTCATATCGTGACCTGTATACAAAGCAAAAGTTATCATGCAAGCCGTTTCTATTTGTATTCTTGCGTGATCTAACTACGATTATATATTATTACAAAAATCTGTCAAGGAATATAAACATGTTTTTACATATATCTGGTATTTATGATGAGATATTGTCCTGACATATTTATTTAGCTCACAGATGGTTGCGTAAAACGAATGCAAGCATTTGGTCTCCGTACGGAGCAACTTCTGTCATCGCCCAAAAGAAAATATTTAAAAAGTTTAATGTATTTTTATTTTAAAATAAGCAGTTATATTCCATCGGGAATTTGTAATTGCATCCGACCATGTAGTTTGATGCAATTCCCTTCAACGCCGATGGCAATTATTTTATATCACGCATGTTTCCAAAGTTATATAGTATTTATATTGATAATGCACCTGTTGTAGGTTTGGTGGCACCTTATGCCCTTAGTCATTATATGAGTAGATTCTGTTACAGTTTATTTTATTTGGCTATTGCTCATAATGCCAGCGAGTGACCTGTCATGCGCTTATATTTATTAAAGCTGTTTTGTGAGATGTACATATGTTTTACTGTTATAACTTTTTCTTGAATGCAATTATGACGGTGCGTTTTTCTGCTTTACTCGTTATTGTTTATATTTGAAAACCATTCAAAAGTATTAAAATTTACAGCTAAATTAAATATAAAATTGTCAAATGTAAACTACCAAGCAGCTTCAAAACCCTAAAGCAATCAATAGAGCAGAAAAAATTACAATAGTTGGCCCACATCGCATTATTTCGTTGATCAGCCTAAGTGTGTGAAAAACTGGTGGTGACTGCAGGACATTCGTGTGCGCTATTATTAGATGAAATAAACTCCGTCCTTTTAGGCAAAAGTCAGGAGCATAAAGTATTACCAAACCCAAGACAGAGGATTAGTCAACATAATTATTTAATAATAATTTATATTTATAATTAAAAAAGTTTCTAAAATATCAGTCAATCGTTATAAATTATAGTCATTTTAGTATACCACTTGCTCACATTGAACTTTGACTAAGTTGAAGTGGTAATCCGAAACATTTCATTCACCAATGCACAACTTGTATATATATCGTGAAATCACTCTCAAGCTCATGATATTATCTTGTAGTGTTCTTATGTGTATAATGTACTCGAAGAATCTTGTATTATAATATGTGTCACAATTCTGGCAAGCAACCAGATGGTATACGGTATGCTTTCACATACAGTAAAATATGGAGAAGGTTTACTAACTATACTTCACAGCATTAAGTACGCTACTTGTGAACTTAGCTTTTTGAGTTTATAGTAGTTTTGTAAGTAAATAAATAACAATGCACTTTTCAGTGTAATCGTTTTATATTGCAAGCGATATGCGAGATTGTTTGATATGAATTTTTATATTATTCTATTTATTCAGTAACTTTTGAATGTTAGGTTTAAAAATTTGGTAAGTAACCTATATAATACAAATGATTTTGTAATGTTATATGCAAAAATATTAAAATATATTCATTTCAGTTTTCTTCCTTTTATTTGGTTCTTTTGAATTTTTTAAAACAAAACCTTCAAAAGTTCACAGACTTAACATTTTCCGCAGGATCATAAGTAATTATATCACACATAATTTAAACCTCCGATTTCCTTTTCTAGTATTGGCGTTGGAGTAGTTGGACTGGAAAATATGTAAGTTATTGTAGATATAAATAATAGGTGGAAATATTTTGCTGCATTAGAAGCTTTTTCTTCTTAACCACGTGGTTTAAAATCTACAATAATAATAATTCATATGTATTAAAAGCATACACCTTTTTGATGAAAAACAATATGTTTTTTCATTACTAATTTGGGTGCAATTTTAAAGAGAAACCTAAATTCGAGTTTTACGCTTGATTTTTTTTTCTTCATAAATTTACACATAAGTTTCGAAATAAAATTTCATCGTACGTGAACAATAAATGGTTTCCATTATTTTCGAATTTAGGACTCATTATTCGTTGACTATTTTTACTTTTACATTTTTTATTTTACATTTAATATTAGGTGAAATTAATAAAATTAATTCAACGTCTCATTCTATAAGATACTCGTATATATACAACTTGATATCGATGGTGAAATTGAGTATTGTATATCCATAGCTCATTAAGAAAAAACAAACTAAGGCATACGAAATTAATGTAACTTATAATATGAATACGTCAAACCTCATTATTGATATATCTTGAATTTTCAATTACGGATTCTTATTTTTCTATGCGTGAAATAATTTTTTTTAGAATGACAATTTAAAAATTGTTGCTATTTTCTATTTACACGGCAATGAAAATGTTGGATTCCTGAGGGTTTCTTTCCTCTGTAAAAACATACACAGTAAAAACAGTAAAAACAGTCATTATATAATTATGGATAATTATATAATAGCTAGAAATTTAAGGTTTATAAAACAAAGGTTGAGTTTTAAAATCTGAGTATATTCATAGATTCACAAAGTAATAATATACAGTAAGAGCTTCATTAAAAAAAACTGTTAGATTTGAAATGATTGTACAAAATAAAGAAAGCCTTTCTTCAAAGTAATTAGTAAAAAACTTGAAAAATGGAGATCACAGGACAAATGAAGACAAAAGGAACTATAATTACTAGACCGTGGTAAATGATATATAAAGAAAATCTCTACATATAAAAATTTCATAGATAGAATACTTGCATGATACATGGAAAAAAGAAAAAGATTCACAAATGAACCAATTAGGAATGGGCCTCAAAATATCCGTTAACGGTTAGAAATTATATTATTTCTTTAGGAAAGAAAGCTTAAAATAATAAATATAATTTATTGTTAGGACAGTTTTCGGCATTTGGTTTATTTTCGACTTGGTCAGTGCTTTTAGTTATAATAAAATTTTCAATAAAAAAGAAAAGTTTGTTTAGTTTGTGACATCATTCAATGATTAAATAATTTTGAAGTCATGGAAAAGTTAATATCAATATTTAAAAGAAGTGCATATATTTAAAAAAAAAACAAAAGAAAAGGAATATGGCTGCAGAATTTTATAAAGCATAAAGGAAAGTGTGAAAAATAATGAGGTTGTTAAAAAAGTAAGGAAAGTCAATATTTTATTAAAATTACTAGAAAACTTTATAATTAATTTTAGTAAATCTCATTCCAATTTTTTATATCTGTTTCCTGCATTCTAAATAAAAATAAAGGGTTTTAATATATTTTTTTTCTTTTTGTGCCACTGGTTTTGTTTTGGGTTTGTTTTTGCTAGAAAAGAAAACAATCTAAAATTTTTAAAATAATTTTTAAAAAAATTTCTAATGTAAATATAAAAGATTTTGATAAAAACATAAAGTTAAGTCAATGAATACATTTGAATCGTCTTCTACAGCACATCACTTTTTTCCAATTAAAGTTATGAATAAAATCCCTTATAATACCAGAAATGTACCGCTATATTTTAATTGTGTAATATGGAATGAAAATTTATTAAAAAGTTAACTTTGACAATTAACATATAATACAAAGACAGAAGGCAACAAATAAGTGAATGGGAATCATATATGAGACATACATATTTGTAATTATATTTAATTTTAAATTGACAAGAAACATTACCGCATTCTGCATTTTATGTTAACTACTCCTATGAAACGAATGCAATATAAATTGAGGAATAGTTAAATGAAGTAAAGAATCTAACCTGTTTTTATTCTATTAAATCGAATTCCTTGCGAAATAACAAATTATAAGTATCAGAAGTTCCACGTATTGTGACGTCCCTTTATCACCAAACATTTAAGTGGAAATAATGTGAATATACGAGTATAAGATGTTCAGAAACATTTTCAGAATGTCAGGCGAATATAGCCAGCACTAAAATAGATAAATAAATATGATTGAGTTGGTCTGTAAGAAAACAATAATTCTGCATCGAGATAATAAATAATGGCTTCCAAGGAAAATCCTCCATAACGTAGTTTCCGGCAGCAACCTGCTTGGAAAATAATCGGATTTTATTTGGTGGTTTCGTTAAGGCAAAGAGGGATCAGGAGTCCCATCACGTTCGGAACATTCGTCGAGCGTAATGTGGCCTTGCTCTAGATTGCAACACAATCAGAAGTTATGTTGGCTTTCGTTCTTGATTCCTGCGTGTCGCGCACTTGCGGCGTCTGCTTGTTAGTCGTGGCCGTGAGGTTTCAAGTCGTGCGTACAATTTTGTAAATAAGTTTTATTTATTACAGATTTAAAATGGATTTGAGGGGAAATAATTGAAAAATGTATATGTGTAGATACACACACACACACATATACATATATATATATATATATATATATATACACATAATATTGCTTTTTAGACCGCGTACGGAGTAGCGCTTAATTATATTGCATATTACTCCATGAATAGGTACAAGATGAGTTCCAAATGTCTCCATAAGCTCATTAGTTTATACATCGCTACATTCAAGGGAATATTATAGTGAAGTTAATATATGTGTATTTAAGCAAAGTAAATTAGTTATTATATAAAAAGAAGAAAAAGTGCAAAATGTTAACCGTATTTTTTAAATTTTATCTTAAGAATAAAATATTATTAAGCAATTAATACATGTTCGTTTATTAAGAGATATATTGTGTTTATATTGTTATCGATTGAAGTGTTAGCTTTTTCAAAATGTTTAATGACGTGTCTTTAAAATGACCTTAGTCTCTCTCTACATGTACACATATACATATATCAACGCATTGTATATACCCGACTGTATGGTGCGCGTTGGACGCTTTTAGGATGGGTAAAAGATGGGTGAGTTCGCGTTACCGACATTCTGTAATAACAATATATCTGTATATATCTATATATATATATATATATATATATATATATATATATATACCACAACTGATTTTTGCCCTAAAGTCGACGGAAATTATCTTTGTGCTCTTTGGTTTGGCCAAATTGAATTCATTCAGGTCTTTTCTATACAGAAAAGTCATATTTTTATTATTATTGGCTAAATAATTTTAAATATATTTTTTCCCTAACAACTTTTCTCAATCAAATTAATTTATAATGCGTAATACTAACCTGCCAGAAAAGACACGAAATCAATATATCTAATTGAAGTTAAAGACTTTTCCCGCTATGCATAAGCATGAGTATTTATGTAATATACGTAATTAGCAATTAAAGATATAAACCTGAAATTAATATTTTATGATTTTTAAATTTCTTAATAATCAAGTAAATTTGAGTATAGTTATACTGTGCTAATAATAAATTGCAATTTCAACTATTTGAACGGAAAGAGATTTTATACTAACCATTATCCGATGTATTTATGAACATTAATAGAGGTATAACCGTTCTTTGTTACTTTGCATTTAAACTACACTAGATAGTTATATTCATTTAAATAATTTTCCATAGCACTATTACACAACTAGGACTTTGCATACTAATTTTTTAAATTAACTTGTAATATAGATTTACATATATTTATAATTGAGAAATTATTAATTACGTACTAATTAATAAAATGAACCACAAAATGTAGGTTTCCAAAAATTCCGGCTAAAACATAATTTTAGCTCATATCCGTATAATAAAATATTGTATATAAAAAAGTTTAGCAAAATAATCCTTATATTAAATAAAGATTATATACTTCACAGTAGAAATGTAAATTTATAGTGATATTTTATATTGAATTGACTTTCGACTAATGTGGTCCTTTTATGTCGTTTCTCATTCCTATGTTTTCAACCGCGCTAAATAATTAAAAATAAAAATGGATTATTGATGCAAAACAGAATCCTCTTTATGCAACTTCTCACACATTATAAGCATTACTTCTACATAAGTTTTATTTGTAGAATATTCATTTGTAATATATTTAATACCTACTGTGTATCATATCAACTTTCGACTTGCGAAATTGTTTTTGTCTTTTAATTTTCCAATTTAATCTAACAATCTTATAGAGGAAAAATTATTTCAAACACTGGATAAATCAAAACTATGTGGACTATCCTAGAAATGACTTTTAAAACGTAAAAGGCAGTACTTCGGAGGCAGTATTGCAAATACAAAGGGTAAAACATATTATCGGATAATGTGTTTAAGAAAATTAGTAGCTAATCAATATATGTTACAAAAGTAAGTGTAAAATGTGCTGCCAAAACTCAGAAATGAGTCCCGGTACGATCAAGAGAGTTATATGGTGAGGTAGCCCTCTATTCCCCATCCATAAAGAAGGTTTACGTGTTTACCCTAGAAGGGCGTAGTTAAAGGCTCGATGTTTCAGCCTCTAGAATTTTATAGAATAGTTCAGAGCATTACAGAGTATTTGGAGGCATTCCACAATATTCCAGAATATCCCGGAATATTCTGGTATGTTATGAAATGTTTGGGAACTGGCTGGGATATTCGGGAACATCTCGAAATATCCCAGATCACTGTGAAATATTCCAGAACACTCGAATTTTTTGGAATGTTCTGGAATATTCTAAACCATTCCAAAGTACACGTATTTTTTTATGGGTGGGGCTACCCATTAATAGGAGGTATATAAAGCAAGATCCGTCGTGGGTTCAAACGTCAGTTTCTTATCAGTGAAATGCAGTAAATAAAAACAAACAATGAAATAAGAGTAATCAAAGTCTGAATATAAATCGAAAATAAGTGTGAAAAGTTTTTAAAGTAAACTTAGTATATTTCTTAATAAAAATTAATTTGATTTATATCTTATACAATGCCCAAACGTAAAGGAGGAGAAGATTTTGCCAGTTCTGAAGCAAAATGGAAAAACAAAAGAACAGGAAAAAAACAAAAAAGTAGAAGAGCGCGAAGCTCGTTTACGTTCCCAACGAACAAGAACGAGCACCGTGAGAAGCAGAGAAACCGAAGAATAACGAAATGAACGATTTGACGAATCATGAATTGCGATACAATCTTATAATAAAAGACTGCGAAGTGTATCGATCAACATTAACAGAGATAAAATTGATTGTGTTCTTTCCATCCAAGGACAAATCTATAACAAATTGGGATCACTACTACCATTACCCAAAGAAGACTATAAAGTTTTGCAAGTATATTTCATCGGAAATAAAGAAATAAAAATTTATCAACCATACAAAAATATCAGCAATATCGATATCGACAAAATTATCCAAGCTGAATTTCCCAATCCGCAAGAAGATATATACGGCATAGTTTTGGTAAACATGATTCACGAACCATGTGGGCCATTAAACCCCAATTCTCCATGTATGAGTGATAAACAATGTACAAAAAAATACCCAAAACCATGCTCGTATGACACACAAACCCGAAATGGTTGTCGCAAATAGAGAAGACGATCACCCAAAAAAGTGGCTTCATAGTAAAAATACAAATACGAGACAGAGACAAAGAGAGAAATAGATAATAAATTGGTAGTACCATATAACCCACTACTTTTCAAAATGTTCCAAGTACACGTAAACGTAAAATACTGCAATTCAATGAAATCCATTAAATACATCTGAAAGTATGGTAACAAAGGCACAAAGTATGTAACATGGTAGTATTTCAAATAGCCAAATACAGCGAACAACGTCTCAAAAATCGTTACTCACAGCCTCAGCTGAATAAATCCATTGATCCATGAAGAGATCCATTCGCCATAATACTAACAACATGTAAACCATCGAATCCAAATTTAAAAAACTATGGGACTCCTTCAAAGAGAGTATGAGTGATGACATACTGTACCAAATCCGACAAGTACATCCAGAACTTGGCATCAAATTCAACGATGACATCTTGAATGGAACATTCATTTGCCTAGAAGATAAATGATTAGCAATAAAAAACTAGGCCTTAGTACAACTTGGGATGCCGGCACCACGATAAGATCCTTTCAGTATGCTAAACTATGAAATTACAAAGGAAAAAAGTTACAACATCAACAAACTACTTCAACACATTGCTCACAACAAACCACTCCTCAATGAGAATTAAAAAAAATTTACAACGTTATTGTGGACCGGATCAACAGCAACGCTGGTGGAATTATTTACTTGGAAGCGCCAGGCAGTACCGGTGCTTCCAAGTAAATAATTTAATAAATGTAATAAATCTATTGCTGGCAGAAATACGTGCTAAATAACACATCGCACTTGTACTGGCATCATCCGGCAGTACCGCCACACTTATGAAAGGAGGATGAACTACCTATTCCGTCCTACAACTACCGTTGAATATATCCGAAGAACAATTTCCAGTATGTAAAATCTCAGGGGGTACCTGGACGAGGTGAACTTCCAAAAGAAACTAAAATTTTCCTTTGGGATGAATACACAATGGCACGTAAAAATCACTCGAAGCCATGGACTTCGAGGAAACACTGAAGTAATGGGAGAAGCCACACTCACATTCTCAGGATATTTTCGATAATTTCTAGTTTTACCCAAGTCAACACCAGCAGACGAAATCAATGCATGCCCGAAAAAAACACATCTCTAGCCACACATACAAGTACTGCGACTAACAAAAATATGAAAGTTGAATTATCGAAAGACGAAACAACAGCATATTTTGCTAAAAACTTTTACAAATAGGCGCGGGCACTTATCCTACTGACCAGACGACCGGCTTCATTGAACTCAACAGTGATTTCTGGTACATAGCCACTAATAGGAACAAACTCATCGACTAAATTAATCCAAACTTTGTTCACAACTATTCCAATTCGGAGTGGCTATTTAAGAGGGCAATTTTGTTACTAAAGAAAAAAATATATATTCGACGATATCAACTTATATTCAAAAACGACTAATATTCAAAAGAAAATTGACGGCGAAGAGAGAATATATAAATCAATCGACACGATGGTATAAGTTGAAGAAAGTTTCAGCTTCTCTTATGAATTTTTAAACTCTTTGCAAGTACCATGAATGCCATTACACTGCCTTTAACTGAAAATTGGATCTTCGATCATACTACTCAGACATCTCAACTCACGAAAACTATGTAATGGAACAAGAATGATCGTTAAACAGCTATCGAATAACATTGTCTAAGCCGAACTTATGACCGGAAATGACAAAGCACACAAAGTATTATGCCCAGAATACCTCTGCTCTTCATTGCACTGTCATTCCAATTTAAAAGACTGCAGTTTCCAATTAAATTGGCTTGTAGTTTTATAATTAACAAAGAGCAAGGACAAAATTTAAAACATTGCTGCAGCAACCTCAAAGAAACCTGCTTTTTTCACGGTCAATTATACGTAGCTTGTTCTCGAGTAGGAATCTCGAAAAATTTGTACGTAAATACCCCGGATAATAAAATGAAAAACGTTGTTTATAAACAAGTATAATTATAGTTTAGAATATGTTTTCAATATAAAATATATTTTAAAGTTCATCATTCTATCCCAACTACCACATAATCTCATATCAACTCCCTGAGCGAAACCGGGTATCCCAGCTAGTAAACTAAAATACCAAAGTACAATCCAATTTGTTGGGTAATTTTTTGTTTATGTAATCGAATAAATCGGATTTCATAAGTAAAACACATAGTCTTTTATATGTTAACTTTCCGCCGCTTTCTTGAATATAGTTTAATAAAGCCCGTTTCCATTTTAATCTAGTAAATCACGAAAACATAAAAATTAATATTTTAATTTATAGACTTCGGTTAAACATTTTTATGGCGTGACGTTTCTGTGTTTCAAAAAATAAGCAAGTAATACGGTATATTAGTTAAATATTAAAACATAACCTAACACACGCAATAATTTTATCTTTTCGGCACTTAAAAAAATGGCATTTTCCAAGAAGAAATAAGTGACCATTTTTGTATTAACCTTTGTTTAGTTTCCCAGATTCTCTTCCATAAAACTTGTTTTAATTCAGTAAATAAGGAAAGCACAAAAATGGATATTCCATTTTTAGATTCCTGTCAAGCAATTTCTGTGGCGTGACGTCACTACAAACTATTTTAACGTCAAGTGATTTTGGGAACTTTCAAATGGCAGTTTTAAAAGCTTATTTATATATATAAGAGAATATTACGACAACCCACGCAAGGTCATAAACTTTTGTCGCATACTGTCTGGAGAAAGATATGAAAAGTTCAATATTTGACATTGAAGGTCGAGACAAAAATAAAATAAAACTTGTTAACAAAAAAATGGAATCCTTTTTCAAATAACGCCCAATAATCTGTGCCAAGTCGATACATATAAATTATTGTTACATTTCACTTGGCATCGACTTCAAAAATATCTGGAAGTAGCAGTATTTGGTAAATTTATTTATATTGGGAAACGATATCGTATCACAAGAATTCCAACTACTTTACAATGCGCGTCTTTTTTTATTTTTATTTGAAGTAAATTCCATTATTTTGTTAAAATATTTGTTTTTAATATTTCAGTGCCTGTTATATCTTTTCATGTTACCTAGAATATCACGATCTTACAAAAATTGAACAACATCTCACAAATTCAATGGTGCAAACGATTGTAGCTTTAATGAACCTAAATATAATCATTTGTACCTAAATACATCATATATTTGTCCATAATATGCCATCTCGCATGTACATATAAATACATAACGGCATTTATATCACCTTTCTTCTTTTGATTTCAGCGTAGTCATTTCTTTTTGCCTATATGTACTTGCATATCCAACATGCATGCCTATTATTATCTCATTTACATAATGCAATTGGTTAAATGTATTCTTGCTTGCTTTCTGACATCTTAGTTGATTCATGCCTTTAAATGTGTCTGCATATACTTGTCTGCATATTTACTTTATTACCGTTTTGCTTAGGGCAACAAGTGAAAAAGATATAAACTCAACAAGTTTCCTTAACCGTGCGTTGATTTTGATAAAGGGCATATTCATATTATTTTTAATGCTTTCACAACTGTAGAGACTTTATTATTATATTAGTGTTAAACTTATATCGTCCTAATTTGAGCACCGCACTCGTGCTCTTTATTGTTGAATAATTCGGTTTTGTTTAAATTCTATACAAATATTATCTTGTTACAAAACCCCGAAATATCTTTACCAAAATAAGTTCACAAATTCCGAATATATGAGATTTTTAAAGTTTATTAAAAAATAAATTCAAAAAATTAATGAATTCATGATAAATCTATCACCGTACCGCAACTTGCACTGTTATTTGGAGTAAGTTTCAATTTTTCCGTCCTTCATTTTCATATTTACAGAATGGCAGGCTTCCATAAATAATGCAAAAAAAGACCACCATTTAGTTTGTTACTGTGCGACATAGAAATGCAGTAAGCCCAATATTGTTTAGGATTCGTTTGCAGGAAGAATTTAAATTTGTGTTATGGACTGTGGGCTATAGGTTACAGAGCAATTACGTTAAACTTGGCATGACAGAGGTTAATAGAATAAATTCAAACAACATAAGACAATCATTACCAAACGTAATTTTTCTAAAATTAAGTTGAATTTACACATTTCCCTTCTTAACACACCCCGATATGTAAATAAGAACTAAATATTGGTTCTCGCAATAAGTGATAATAATATTTATTCATTTATAAAAATTTAATATTTTACTTTTATTTTGATAATTATAACACAATCACAATCACTAACAAATGGCAATCAGGCGCAGCAGGTCGATGCTCGAATACGGTTTACGCTTGGTTAATTTTTTGTTAACGAAAATCTCTCGCAATAAATATCCGCATTAATCCACATTTCCGCCCATTTGGACTCTGACATGGTTGCGCATAGTCAGTTTAAATTTAAACCCCTTTCCGTAATACTGATTTATTAAATATTTTTAATACTAAATGTAATTTAGGGGAGAAATAACATGTTCCTCTTGATGAATTTAATTAATTACGAAGTGTTAGATTTAGTTTTCATTATAGATATCCCGGTTCTAAATCACGTATGGAAAAATATCTTATATTCAATCATATATTGTTAGTAGAAGGAATTAATTCTAATGATTACAATATTTTTTCTTTAACCGAGAAAATGTGGGTTGAGAATCTAAGAAATTGTTGGGAGAAATCGTATTGGTTTATAATTTAAAGTAATATTGAAATAAAAATCAAGTTATTATTAGGTTATTACTTTTATTTTCGTTTGAATCGGATGAAAACTTTTTATTTTCTAAATCTAAAAAGATAATTTTCAGAAAACATCAGCATTTGATTAGACACAAACCTTTAATACAATATTTATATGAAATATATAGTATTTACTGCATTCCCTGTTGCACTATTCTTCCTAACGCAGTTAGGGCAACAAAAATGTTTGAGTTTTAACTACCATCAATGGATGTTAAGAATTTTTTTATGTATATATATATATATATATATATATATATATATATATAATTAATATTGTTGTGTGTGTCTGTTTGTGGGAAGGAAATTTGATCCGAGTATATTTTCGTCTCCTACATTAATGTAACATTTAGAACGAGAATTTGTTATTGATTTTCTGTGTATATACTTATTACAAAAAAAAATTTTGAATTTTAAAGTTATACTTACTTAGTAACATATTATTTTTCAAATCCTGAAATTATGAGAAAATAAAGTTACTACAAACATGATTACCCTATATTTAGTACATAGTTACTGCCACTCAAAATATCTTAATTCTTTAGAAAATATCATTAAGAATATCCATATCAAAATACTCTTAATGCGGAATTACGTTTGCTACCCATAATTAATAATGGTTAGCAATATTCTAAACGCTAAAGCTGAGTTGCGTAATTGATAATGCTTTGTCGCAAATAGAAATGGTTTGTAAGAGAAAATTGATAACACCATCTGTATTAGCGAATCGGAACACGCGTAAACAGGATTTCATTTGGCAGTATCCTCACGTTTGCATTTTCTCTGTGTAATATATTATATTTCGTTTAATGTATTAGTCAGAGTGTCTGTCTGCAATATCTGTGTAATTTCCTCGTATAATAATGTAATAAGTGCACGCAACACGAACGCGCATCTATGTTGTAGATAGCGCGCTTTGAGCTTGATGCAAACAGCAAATAGATCACTAGAGAGGCAGAAGACTGGAGAAAAACTGATAAATAGTACACAGTACATTTTCTCTGAAAAGTTGTTTGTTTGAACGCCCACGGAGTTGTTACAGACTTACCGGATGAATTTCCTGAACGTGAGCGCTGGAGTTTGATCAATTATTTATTTTTGGTTGGGAGTTGAGTGCTGAAGGATTTCTAAAGGGTTGAGCGATGGTGGGGTGGAGGTTGTATTGAATGATTTGTTGATGTAGTTTGCATGTAAATTCTTATTTACCGGTACAAAAAGCCTTACATTTGGATGGATGTAGAATTGATGTTTTATATTTGATAATAATTCTAAATTTTGTCTCAGACCTGTAATATGACTTGTATATTAAAAATGAAATTATATTTTTCTTAGTTTAAAAACCCTTTACAAAACGTATACATACACCGAATTCAGGAACATTCGAAAATTATTTTTTCTTTTGACTTTATTACTATAGTTCACGAGCATATTTACTAAATATTGCAAGTTTCTACTAATTAATTTTAGTCACAGAATGTTTAGCATTTGAATTGTTATAAAAATTTATTTCGGGCTTTGGGTTGGATGAATAAAAAAAAACTATTTCATTTTAAACATGCCAATAAGAAAATTATGGTACGTTGTATATATAACTAGTAATCATTTTAAATGTTACTGTTATTCAAAATATTTTGTAATTAATTACAAGCAATGGAAATATTGATGGCTGTAAATCTATTTATATTATAATTTAAAGATGAACTCAAAACCTGGAATAAGGCATAATATTCTTATTACGACACAGTTCAATGCACATTTAGGCATTTAAAACTATTTAAAAGTATTTCTGTTAAATTGCTTCAAAAGTTATTAACTAATTTTTGGCCATCTGTTTTCGCAAGTGTAAAAAATTAATGAATTTCTTCTAAGCTTTAG
The DNA here is from genome assembly GCA_039881145.1 of Druceiella hillmani. NCBI lineage: Eukaryota > Metazoa > Arthropoda > Insecta > Lepidoptera > Hepialidae > Druceiella > Druceiella hillmani. The sequence continues at coordinate 10,802,872 of JAYKKI010000054.1, read as the reverse complement.
GCAAGATTCTGGAGAAATCGTTTGTTTTTTCTCCACCTAATTTTGATTTTAGTATCGTCAGATTTGGGGAGGGGGATAAGATGAAGAGAATTTTTTAAGGATATCTCTACAAATATGTTAATAAAAATTCTAAAAGGAAAATACCAAAACAAACGGCACAACGAATTAAAAGAAGAAGTAATTCACTTGAGAGTTCTAAAATTTCCATGTAATTTTTTTGAGATATGTGCAAGTTAAACTTTAAAATAGTTTTCAAAAAAAACGGTTGGAACTGATGGACATGTCAGTGAAGTTTTACTGTTCAGTTTTTCTCCTTCTGAGGTATGGAACTTTAGTCAAGTCGGGTCGAAATTATGATCCGAGGATTCTGTACTATGTTAGATATAATGTATTTTGTTGTTAAACATTTCAAGATTTAAGTAAGACTAACAAAATGGATGCGTATTGCAATCAAATATGGGGTATAAAATTTACCAAAATAATATCTAATTTTATAAAGCTATTTCTAAAATCGGAAAATATCGTTAGATTTTCCAAAAAAAAAAATATATTAATATAATATATGATACAACAAACGTTAGTCATTTTTTATAAAGGAAAACTAATCTCTTGTCAACAAAATAATTCATTAGGAATCCGCTATTGACATTAAAAGAAAGCTCTCAAGTTTCAAACCCAAACGCTCTCATATCATAATTAATTTTAAATTCTAAAACTACATTCCCATTCAATCTTACATGATCGAAAAACACCTCTTGCTTAATCGAATCTTGTTCTCTGATTCAGGTTACCATCTTTTTCCGGAGAGAAACTTGGAGGAGATGAAACTTCATGCTATGCACCACCACCACAAATAAAGCAATTATTGACACCATCGAGAGAGGACCGGATTTGTACTTTTTACTATCTCTAACAACCAATCACTAGGTATGACATAGCAAAAAATAACAATTATTGATAACTCTTTCCGACGACTTCGGTCCGCACTTGAATTTCGATCATTGTCTATTTCATCAAGTTTCCATTTAAATTTTTTTTTTGTAGGATTATATAAAACTATTTCTAAGATCTATTATTGTATTACTGTATCTAAAATTTATCTTTAAATTGCTTGCATACCATTAATACGTACTTTGGAAGGATGTGTGAAACCATTGGATCCATAAGTTCTGATTCGATAACCTGATTCATATACATTTGCTTAATTTTGGAAAATTTATATTCTTCTATTACAAAATACTTACTATTACCGTGAATAAAAGTAGTTTCTATTTTAATTATTCTTATTTTGAATCGGATTTGCGATTTTTGATTTAAGATTTTTGGATCTAAGATTTTTTATTTTTTAAAATGTTAAGGAATTTTTTTAACTCAGTTTATTTTATACACAAACTACTATTTAAAGTATTAAAAATGTGATTGGTAAACGTGTTATTTAAAAGTAATCTTCTAGGACGAGAACAATACTTTTTTGTACTTACTAATAGGATAAAATTGTTCAGCTAATAATTTTGGACTTAAACATACTACGCAATATTACTTTATCAAAGGAACATAATGTCATATCGCATTATTCGCAATTAAATCAAAGAATTTAAAAAGTTACATTTGGCGTTTGGTTAAGAAAAGGAAAAAACCTGATACCAAATTTCTTATTAAATTTGATAAGAAAACCAACAATCACAAACTAATAGATATTTGAAAAAAATCCATACATTATGGAAATAAAAAAACTGAATTAAAAATTGTACAGGTAATATAATAATATAGTTATATTTGCTACTTTTGTAATAAAGATAAGTTAGGCTGTGAATAATATTGATGAATGATTTCGAATAAACATATTAAATCAAAGCTTTTTATTAATTTGTAGATTAAATTTAATATAAGAAGGAAGAACCAATGAAACTAAATATAATTGTCACGAAGGTACTAATGAAACCGCACCGTTTGTGTCGAATGGAAAATACGGTTAAAAAACTTGGGCTCCCGTAAATTTCGCTCTTATCAAAATATTCTATTAAAGCTTTGTTATATCGAATTTCTATAAATTCATCAAAATACATATTCCATTTTACATTGTGTTTTGTGATTCCAGGACTATTAAAAAAGTAAAGCATGAAAACAAATACATTTTGACAATTTTACGAAAGCTACTCAAACCACGCTTCCAAAATTAAGCACAACTATTTTGAATATTTTTTTATATAACGTAAATCAACTTACCTTATATTCTAATCGAATACAAGCGTCTATTTTTTCTGTTATCTAAACACAAAACTAAACACTATCAATGTGATTCTCAATTTCAAAGTAAATCAGGCTTTATTCTATACAAAACAAAACGTTGCATACAGGTTGTGACTGTGCCCCATAAAAAGGAATGAACTTGACAACAAAACCTCAGAAAAAGGCAAGTCAAATTTTCTGCAGTCCCTTTCGTTACATCAGATTAAATAAAAAAAAATGACAATCATAAAATGAGGCTGCTAGTACTGGAAAATAAAATAGCGGATTTAACTCTTTTATTAATTCAGACTTATTATTGAAGAGTATGGCGTAGCTCTGATTTCTTTTGTCCTAGTCCATTTTCTTCTCTGCAAAAGGAAATTATTTTTATTGATTTTATATCACTCCATATTGTTGGCAATATTGTGTAACCATGAGATTCCAAATATAACCATGTAACCATAAATCAGCAAAATTGGTAGGCGAGATTAAAACGCTTTTTAATTGAATGTAATATTTCTGGCACTGTGGCAGAATATAAATAATAATCTTTTTACTTTTTGAATGTGATTAAAAACAAATATTACTTTATTCTCAGAAACCCAGTAATATCAAAATATTATATCACTTTCGTACGTAAAGTGGAAACGCAGTGAATGTTTCAGTAAGGTTAACATTAATTTTTTCTCTGTAAAACAATCATTTTCTTTTTCTAAATTAATTTTCTTTATTAGCCTAGATGGTAATAACCAGGATATCACTAACTGCGCCATTTATCTGCCTTAAAGAATATTCAAAATTATATTCGATAAACGTAAAAAGCAACAAAACTCATATACAGAAAACAATTTTTTAATAAGGAAATAAACTCTTCAAAAAATTTGAGTGTCTGCGAACAAAATGGATTTCAAATTCCTGCGGGAACTGAAATATTTTGTTTTTGCTATTTTGAATTCTTTTTCAATCGGATTTGTTTATGGTTTAAACACGTAAAGTCATAATAAAGTCTGAATGTTACATCGTATCTTAGTTTATACTTGATATAATTTTGATTATATCCAAGAGCTTTAATATTTATAACATGACCTGCTGCTATCTTATAGCACAGGTTTGAACCGTAACATGGAAAATTATTCCTGCGAAGTCATCAGAAAATGTAAGGCATTTTATGATCGATATGTTACCATTTTCAATGAAAAAGGTTACTTCTAGCTTTGGAATCGGTGGTCAAATATTTACTTACTAAATAAATTTGTTTGTTATTTGTTTGTTTTTTAAAGTTTGCTTCACCGCCGAGTGAACAAAATCATACTTATTTAGAATCTGACTCTTTTAGAGAAATTTTTTATGAAGTCAACTTGGTGGTAAATTATTAGTTTAACAGAGATTTACATGCAATGTTGTTGTGGTCTTGATTAGTGCAATCATCTATGAAAAATACGAATGTTTCTGGTCCTTCTCGAAGAGGTTCTGTTTTTAAACTAATTTATTAAGGAGCATAAAAAGTAAACGCTTTTACATCAATTGTCGTTTCCTTGACCCAAGATGACACGTCTCCTCTGTTCGTCAAATTATGAATGTCAAAACCATGTACAGTCAGTATTATTGTAAAATTTACAGCGCGGTTCTTGACATTTGGACAAAGTTTGACACCTTGTCTCTCTCTCTTTAAAACTGTTTCTTTTCTTGGGCCTTATTTCGTATTAATATGCTTAACACAAAGGTAACCAAAAAAATTACCAGCTTTATAATTACAAAAAAATGGCTTTAAAAATTTAGGAATATAATGAAAACCAAAGAGTGAATCTATTACAAAATCTCCAAGGAACATTTTTCAATCGAAGTGGGAATCTATTTATTTTAGAGAATTTCCTAAAATAAATCGTTAAAGTTTAACCATAATATTAATTTAATTGTTATTGAAGTACCATGTCTGGCTGTTTTACTTAAAACTTCTCTACCTAAAGACAAACGTTTTCTATTTTTACCTGGCAGTAGAAAACAATTAAGTTCAAGGAACCGTGATACGAATGCTGGTGAATGGAAAAAAATATATTAAAAGTCGAATATTTACTCTTATTAGAAATTTCACACTAAATTTAACTTCGAACGTCTTTTATCGTCTTAGTACAATTTTATATATTAACTTACCGATATTGTTTTCAAATAGCATAATTTTAGTAACATATTTTAATTTAGTGCAGTTTAGATTCACTGAGGAATAAATGCGATAGGGCGGCACCAAAAAAATCATAGCTAAGATTTTAATTTCGGTTAAATAATAAAATATTCAAAATTTCGAAATATATATTTTCAATGTTGAAAAAAAAAGACTAAAATATTTAGAGGCACAGAATATTTCTGCGAATAAAATTACACGTCACAATTTTGGGTATCGGAGTGTATTTAATCCGGTAGGCGTATTTTTAACAACGTATTGCATGTGTACACGTTCTTTTGTAGCCGATAAGGTTACGTTTTTATTATTCAATTAAATTTCAAATTATAATTAATATACTGACGAAATGAAATTTCAATTCAATTAAAGATCCATTGTCCATTCATTTTTAAAAATTCTAAGTACCATGCTGCAACAAAAGCGATATTTCAATTTGGAAATTAAATATACTTTAATAAAAATAAACACACATTTTGATATAATGTGTTTTTTTTATCTCACCGTAATTTATTTTTGTGATAATTTAATGCCAATTTTATCGCCTAACAGTACTGCGTAGAATCTAGTAATATTTTGTAGACTATTATGGAAATATTATTCATAGAAGGTGGACTTCATTTTCTTATTTCATGCTACACATTAATAATATATTTAACAAAAATATCAATATTTCTTGTATGAATGATCTCATTTCTTTCCGATTGGGTGCAACTTATGCAGTTTCCTTTATAGCAACCATCTTTGATATTTATTTGGAAAGAGTAAATATCGATTAAAATCAATCCTGCAGCAACAATTTTCAATACGAATTTTTGTTTCCTACTTGAAATGTATCCAATTGAACCTACTAAATGAGTACCCTAAATCACAGGTTACCGATGTGAAACAAAATATTCACCATATATTTCATATTTAGAGATGCTATTAATTCGATTCGATTGGATAAAGAAAAATTCTTAGCACTGAGAAATAAAGTCTTAATATGATTAGAAATAAATTTATAATTTTGTAGTTGTGCAGTATGAAGTGATATTACTGTGAATTTAAGATAGTCCGGAATTTAATTTTTGACTTTCTGACAGATCATCTTCTGACAGATCAACAGTATATATTAAAGGAAGTAAATAAATTAATAAATAAAAAAAGGAATATAGCCAGAGCTTATTTATTTTAGGCATATCATTCAAGTAATATTATCGTATATGCCATTTATTTAAATATTTTAGAATCATATACAGAAATAAATAAAAAGGGCACAACTTAGTAAAATTTTACAAATAATTAATTTTCCATTACACAAATTTTGAATAAAATGTTTTTTTAATTGCAGTTCCAAGGCTACAGCAAATACGAGAAATAGCGTCATATGGATACTTTTTACTATTTCCGATATGGTCGCAAACATTTGACTCATAAAATACAAACAACGCAGCGATAACAAAGACGCGAAGTTAAAGTGAACGAAAACAATAAAGCCACTCGTTCCAACAAGGCGAACGCAGTGAATAATGGTTTGCGAGATAAACTTTGCATTGTGCAGTTGCCACCATGTAAGTAATCCGGATTTCATTTCTCGGTTTCAGTCAATGAGAATCTTGTCACGTTCGAAACATTCGTTGTAAGTAATACCGCCTCACTCTAGGTTGAAGCACAAACAGAATTTAAGCTTGTTCATAAATTCATCACGTGCATCATTCACTTGTTGTAACGATATTCTGTGGATAGGACTAAGGAGTTCAGTTAACTTTTTTGAAGTTTAGTGTTCATCTTTTTTGATCTTTTCACAAAAATGTTATTGTCTATTTCTTGCTTTAATTATGCATTAGAGCAAATATATTTACAAAATATTTCAAGATAACGAAACTGTAAAACATTTTCATGCAATTTAACTCAATATGTAATATTTCTAATATACATATTAAATATTCTCAATACAAGATTCGTGTTTGCTTATATCACAAAAATTAGAAATATTTATTTTGCTAATAAAGTGCTTCATGTTAACATGTTGTTTCCTCCTTAATGTTATTAATAAATATGTAAGAATTTAGACAAAGGTTTTTGCAAGTTTTATTTGGGTGCCCTATTAATATTTTATTAATAAAATATATGTTTTTATTAAATATTTTGACATTTATTTGTTTTCAATTCTCTAAAACGAAAACAATTTTAAATAGTAAGTACCAATAAACACAAGTGGAACGAGTCTAAATTCGATGGGTATACTGTTAGACGGGGTTTCCATGACTCCCTCCTTCCTCCATAAACAGATTCTTGCGGTTAAATTACGTAACCAAACAGCTCATCAACATAAGTCACGTGAAAATAAATTCAAAATTGTATATGGTCAGCTCCCTTTCTCATTATCATATGTGCCCAAAGATAAGTATGCAGTGTTTCAAATGGTTACAACAACTATTTATGGAAGAAGACAGGGTTTACAGATTTATTTATGTAAATGGTTATATATTTGCTTTAGTAGTATCGTATCAAAGAGTAAAATTTAAAGGATCATTAATATTGCTGTTTATCAAACTAACTTTATTAAAATACCGCTTGTCAAAGCAGGTAGTGATGCTAGTTTATGGAAAAGTTCTCTATGTTCTCTATGTTACTACACGATAAAAACCTATAAGCACGGCCGGTACTCGTGTATTTAGAAAATTTAGGGAGGTAGAATTTGCGAAAAAATAATTTTCATTTTAAAGAAAATTTCTGTTGCGAAACAGATAACATATTGGAGAAAGATATTAAGATATAACACTATTTTTTGGAATCATTAATATTGTGACCTGTGTACAAAGCAAAAGTTCTCACGCAAGCCGCTTTTATTTGTATTCTTGCGTGATTTAAGTGTGATCATAAAAGTCTGTCAAGAAATGTAAACATGTTTATACATATTTTTGTTATTTATGATGAGACATTTTCATGACATATTTATTTAACTCACAGATGATTGTATGAAACGAATCGAAAAAACGTAAGATCTTCGTATAGAGCAACTTCTGTCGTCACGCAAAAGAAAATGTTAAAAAGGCTTTCGGGAATTTATAATTGTATCCGACTAGTTTGACGCCATTTCCTTTAACGCCGACGACAATTATTGAAGATCACGCATGTTTCTAAAGTTATATAATAGTTTTATTGGGAATCCGTCTGTAGTAGGTTCAGTCGCGCTTTATGCCCTTAGTTTTTACGTAAGTTGCCCGCTTACATTTATTAAAGCCGTTTTGTAAGATGCACTTAGGTTTTACTCTTATGACTGTTTCATGAATTCAATTATAACCTTGATAATTCGAAATGCTGTGTTTTTCTGTTTACTCGTTATTATTTATATTTAAAAACAATTCAAAGGTAATAAAATTTACAGTACATACCAAATCATAAATAATAACTATAAAAACTGAAAAAAATTACACATTAACATAAATGAAGCATAAAACTCTCAAACGTGAACTACCAAGCCACTCCAAAAACCCACAAGCGGTCAATGGAGCAGAAAAAATTACAACACTTGGCCCTTCTCGCATTATCTCGTTGATTAGTCTAAGTGCGTGAAAAACTGGTGAACGCTGCGTTATATTCGTGCACGCTCCAGGCAGATGAAATGAACTATGATTCCGTCCTCTCTCGCAAAAGCATTATCAGGAGCATAAAGCATTACCAATATCATGGGGTTATCAACATAATTATTTTATAATTTATATATACGATCAAAAAAGTTTCTAAAATATCATTTAATCGTTATAAATTATAGTGATTTTAGTACATAAGACACTTGCCTACATAGAAAATTTACGAAGCAGAAGTTGTGACCCGAAACATTTCATTCAGTGTTGCCCAATGTGTACGTATATCGTGAAATAATTTTCAAGGTCATGATATTACCTTGTAGTGTTCATACGTATATGAGGTACTCGAAGATACTTGTATTATAGTTCAAACAGTTTGGGCAAGTAACTAGATTGTATACGATATAATTTGCCATAACGTACAATACGGAGAAGGCTTACTAAACATACTTCACAGATTAAGTCCGCTAGTTTCCTTTTTAAATAGTTCCGCTTTGAATTTAGCTTTCTGAGTAGTTTATAGTAGTTTTATAACTTTCAGTGAAACCGTTTTATATTGCAAGCGACATATGAGATCCTCTGATGTGAATTTTTAAATTTTTTCATTTTTTTGGTAACTTTCGAAAGTTAATAGAAAGTTAATAAGAAATTTTGTATCTAAACTACAAAATGCAAATGATATTGTGATTTTATGCAAAAAATGTAATATGTATTCGTTAAAAAATAACTATATCTCAAATAATTTAAACCTCTGATTTGCATTCCCGGTATTTGCATTGGAGTAGTTGAACTGGGAAGTATGTAAGTTATTGTAGATATAAGTAATGTGTGGCAATATTTTGCTGCAATAAAACTTCTATCTTCTTAACCACGTGGTTAAAAATCTACAATAATTATAATCAATGTGTAATAAACGCATACACCTTCTTGACGAAAAATAATATATTTTTCCATTATTAATTTAGATGCAAGTTTGAACAAACATCTAAGCGCGCTATCACATGGCGCAGTTACTACCTTTCTCTCTATATTCTCAATCTTTATTGTTTTTAAAGTGAAAAGCCGTTCTGTTGCGGAATAGCTTGAGGAAATCGCATCGGGAACTAAAAACGTGTCAAATGCAGGCTTCTTCTCTCATAAGTAATGTTACTTTGAGATATTTTGTTTTGCAAGCTATTTTAAACCCATTAAAATTACATCATGTCATGTGAAACATCGTTAAAATGATGACGTTTGCGTATATAGTAATGCCTATTACTCGATAGTTTAACACTTGTGAAACATAAATAAAATTATATTTCTTAAGTAATATTATGTTAAACACCGTTTTATTAATGAAACATTGAATACTTATATTAATACGGTTATTTAGGTTTCATGCTTAGCTAGACTAAAGAGAGAAATGGATATGGGTTTGATACCTTATATAACAACAAATACCAAAGTACAATCAAATTTGTTGGGTAACTTTTTCATTTAAGTAATCGAATAAATCGGATTTCGTAAGAAAATACACGTAGTCTTTTCTGTGTTAACTTTCCGCCGGTTTCGTGAATCCGCTTTAATAAAGCCCGTTTCTATTTTAATCGTGTAAATTACGAAAACATAAAAATTAATATTTTAATTTTTAGACTCTTTTATGGCGTGACGTCTTCGTGTTTTATAAAATAAGCAAGTAATACGGTGTATTAGTTAAATATACCTAACACACACTGGGCAATTTTTATCATGTCCGTACTCGAAAAATGGCATTTCCTAAGAAGAAATATGTCACCATTTCTGTGTTAACCTTCGTTTAGGTTTCCAGATTTTATTCTAAAGAACCCTTTTTCATTTTAATTTAGTTGATAGAGAAAGCACAAAAATTGTTATTTAATGTTTAGTTTCCTGTCTAGCAATTTCTGTGGCGTCACCGCAAACTGGTTTTGCATTTTAACGTCATGCCATTTTTGAAAACTCTCAAACTGCAGTTGTGAAAGCTTATTTGTATGTCTATAAGAGGATATTACGAAAACCGACGCAAGGTTGTCTGGGAAAAGATCGCATACCGCCTGGGAAAGATCTGAAAAAATCAATATTTAACATTGAAGGTCGAGACAAAAATAAAATAAAATTATTTAACGAAAAAATGGAATCGGTTTCAAATAACATCCAATAATCCGTGCCAAGTCGATACACATAAATTATTACTAAATTTCACTTGGCATCGACTTTAAAGATATCTAGCAGCAGCAGTATTTTGTAAAATTATTTATATCGGGAAATAATATTCTACTGCCAGAATTCCAACCACTTTATAATGCGTGTTTTTTTCGATAGTTATTTGAATTCAAAAATTAAAATATTTGTTATTCTACATGCATGCCTACTGTTATTCAAGTTTCAACATGCAATCGTTTACATCAATATTTACTTATTTACTTTCTACGTCTTAGTTGTTTCATGCTTTTGTACGTGTCTGCCTATTTACTTTGTTACTGTTTTGCTAAGGTCAAGTGAAAATTATACAAACTCAATAAGTTTCCTGCTCATCGCTGAAATTCTTTCTCACCAAATTTTGGCTTCATAACCGTGCTTTGATTTTGATAAAGGTACTATTTGTGTCAATCTTAATGCTGTCAAAACTTTAGACTTTGTTTTTGGAGTATCATTAGACTTAAATCTCCTACTCGATCATGGCACTCGTGCTTTTCATTTTTGATTAATTCCGTGGTATACCTGTAATTTCTATGTTTAAATTCTAAACGAATATTTTCTAGTTACAATACTACTGAATAACCTTCCAAACGAAAAATACGAAATTTTTGAAGTTTATTAAACAAATAAATTCCGTGACACAATAAATTTTTATTTAATGTTTAATCTGTCACTGTAATGCAAATTGGACTGTTATTTGGAGTAAGCTTCAATTTTTCCGTCCTTCGTTTTCATATTTACAGAATGGGAGGCGCCAATGGAGATTGCAAAAAAAGACTACCGTTTAGTATGATACTGTACGACAGAGAAATGCAGTAGGCCCGATATTGCTTAGGACTCGTTTTCAGGAAGAATTGGAATTTTTGTATTCTTATGTAATGGACTGTAGGCTATAGGTTATAGACCACTTACATTGAACTTGGCATGACATGGGTGGGCAAAATAAATTCAAATAACATAAAACAATCATTACCAAACATAATTTTTTTTAAATTAAATTGAATTAACAGATTTTCATTATTAAAACACCCCGATATATAAATAAGAACTAAATTTGGTTTTTGCAATAACTTAAGCTAATATTTATTCCTGATTTATTTAAATTAATTATTTTACTTTTATTTTGATAATTATAACAGTTTTAGTAAAATACAAACTTCATGTAAGTAAATATATATTTGTCAATAAGGTGCAGATACCTCGATGCTCGAGTTGGGTTTACGCTTCGCTAGCTTTTGTTAACGAAAATCTCTCTCAATAAATATCTATATTAATCCACATTTCTGCAAATTGGGCTCTGAAATGGTTGCGCATCAACAGTTTAAATTTAAACCCCTTTCCGTAATATTGATTTATTGAATATTTTTTTTGAAGATAAATTAAATTGAAGTAAGAAATAACATGTTCCTCTTGATAAAGTTAATTAATTACGAAGTATTGGATTTAGTCTTAATTATAAATATCCTGGTTCCAAATGATGTATGGAAAAATAACCTATTATCAATAGTATGTTGCTAATAGAAGCAATTATTGCTAATGATTACAATACACATTATGTAATCAAGAAAATATGGGTTTAGATGCTAAGAAATTATTGGGAGAAATCGTAATAACTTTTAATTTAATATAATATAGAAATAAAAATCAAGTTATTACTAGGATATTACTTTTACTGTCATTTGAAGCCGACGAAAACTTTTTATTTTCTAAATCTAAAAAGCTAATTTTCAGAAAATACCAGCATTTGATTAGACACAAACCTTTAACACAATATTTATATAAAATATGTAGTATTTACCACCTTCTCTGTTGCACTACTCTTCCTAAAGCAGTTACGGCAACAAAAATGTTTGAGTTTTGACTACCATCAGCGGATGTTAAGAATTTTGTTATGTATATAGTAATTTTATATTAGTAAATATAAAATAAACCGAAAAGGAAAAGCTGATTTCAAAAATAGTATTTTATGTGTATACGTGCGTGTGCGTGTGCTTATGCTTGTGCGTTTGCGTGTGCGTGTGCGCGCGTGCGCAGTTGCGCGTGTGCGCAGGTGCGCGTGTGCATGTATGTGCGTATGTGCGTGTGCGCGTTTGTGCGGGTGTGCATGTGCGCGTGTAAGTGCGCGTATGTGTGTGTACGTGTTTCAAAAATTTGTACTACTTGAATGTTATAAATGTATTTAATATAGAATTTTATATAAAGCATAAATTATTAACCATTTTATAATGTCAAAAAGTAGTTTAAGAGGAGAAATTCTTTCACAAAAGGAGAGACCCAAACTGAAGCCAATACAGTATGGTAGTACTTCTTTTATGAATTATTTCTTAATTTTATATTATTTAAACGTAAAATAATCATATTGGGTGTCAAATATGCCGTTTAAATTTTATTTACTAGATATTTGTAGAGGACTTATGCTCCGATTATATTTTTGTCGCATACATTCATGTAACAATTAGAACAAGAGTTTATTATTTTTTTCCTCTATATATAAGTAACGAGAGGAAAAAATTTGAATTTTTCCAATCAAATTACTTTTCCAATTCTAGAATTGTCAGATAATAAAGTTACTACACACATGACAATCCTGTGTTTAGTACATAGTTACCGCCACTCAAAATATCTTAAGTCTTTATAAAATATCATTCAGAAAATACATATCAAATACTCTAAATGCAAAGTTATGTTTGTTACGCATAATGCATAACGGTTTGCAACAACCTGAACTTCAAAGCTGAGTTATGTAATTTATAATGCCTTCACGCAAATGGATATGGTTTGTAAGAGAAAATTGATAAAACTATCTGCATCAGCGAAGCGGAACACTCGTAAACAGAGTTTCATTTGGCAGTATCCTCACGTTTGCATATTCTCTGTGCAATATATTGCGTTTCGTTTAATGTACCAGCCAGAATATCTGACCGCAATATCTACGTAATTTCCTCGTATAATAATACAATAAGTTCACACAACAGGGGTGCGCAACCATATTGTTGATAGCGCGCTTTGAGCTCGACACAAATAGCACATAGGTCACTAGAGAGGCAAAAGAACAGATTTTAGCAGAGAGGCTGAAGAAAAACTGATAAATAGGCCGCATTACGTTTTCTCTGCAAAGTTGTTTATTTTAACGCCCACAGATCCGTTATAGGCTTACCGGATGCATTTCCTGAACGTGGGCGCTGGAGTTTGATCAATTATTTATTTTCGGTTGGGAGTTGAGTGCTGAAGGTTCAGTGACGGCGTGGTGGAAGTTATATTGAGTGATTTACTGATGCGGGTGCGTTATATGATGCGGTTTGCATGTAAATTCTCATTAGCAGTACAAAAAGGCATTATATTTGGATATATGTAAAATCGATGTTTACACTTGATAATAATTCTAAATTTTATGTCAAGCGTGTGAAATTTTCTCTTGGCTTTTCAGTTAAATAAAAAAAAAATTATTTCACTTTAATAATGCAACCAACAAAATTCATTTGAAATGCCACTGTTATTCAAAATAATTTCTAAATAATTACAAGCAATGTACTGATAACTGTAAATCTATCTATACTATAAACTAAAAATGTTCTGAAAACTAGGAATACCGAATAAAATTCGTATTACAACACAGTTCTATGCGCACTAAGGCATATAAAATTATTTAAAAGAAATCCTACTAAATTGTTTCAAAAGTTTTTTTATGAATTTTTTGCCATGTGTTTTCGCAGGTGTAAACATTTAATTAATTTCTTAACCCTAAAATTAAACGTTTGAAGATCATTCGTCAGAAGCAAGCTTCCAGAGAAACCGTTTGTTTTTTCTCCTGTTAATTTTAATTTTAGCATCATCGGGTTTGGTGGAGGGGGAGATGGTTACGATGGACTAGACGGCGAAGAAAGGTTTTTAACGATATCTCCAGAAATATGTTAATTAAAATTCTAAAAGCAAAAGTACCAAACCAGCGAGATCGGCAAATTAAATTAAAAAAAAGTAGTAATCCATTTGTGATTTCTAAAATTTCCAAGTAATTTATTTTGAGTTATATGGAGGTTAGGTCTTAAAATGGATCTCCACAGAAAACAGATGTAACTGACACGGATGAACATGTCAGTGATGTTTTATTGTTCAGTTTCTTTTTCTTCTGAGGTATGGAACTCTAGTCAAGTGGAGTCAAAATTATGATCCGAGGATTCGGTACTATGTTAGATGTAACGTATTTTTTTGTTAGAAATTCCAAGATTTAAGTAAGACTAACGAAACGAATTAGTATTGCAATCAAATTCGGGTTATAAAATTTACTAAAATAATATCTAGTTTTATAAAACTATTTCTAAAATTGGAAAATGTCGTTAGATTTTCCAAAAAAATAGTATGTTAATATAATATCAGAAGTAAAATTTACCACGGTAATAGACTTAAGTGGCTTTGTTTACAAAGGAAACTAATCTCTTGTCCATAAAATAATTCATTAAGGATCCACTATTTACATTATAAGAAAGCTCTCAAGCTTCAAACCCAAACTCTCTCACATCATAATTAATTTTAAATTCTAAAGCTACTATCTCTTTCATTCTTTAAAAACACATTGTATTTAATCAAAGCTTGTCCTCCGATTCAGTTTACAATGTTTTTCCGGGGATTATTGATTGCTTTTTTTTCCATCACAAATAAAGCAATCACTATCGAGAGGCGACCGGATATGTTATTTTTGCTATCTATAACAACCAATCACAATGTATTACATAACAAAATTAAAGAAAGATCGATAACTGTTTCCGGCGGCTTCGGTCCGCACCTTGAATTTCAGTCATTGTCCATTCCATCAAGTTTCCATTTTACACAGTTTTTCATTGTTTATAATTATGTAAAACTGTTTCAAAGATCTATTAATGTATTACTGTATCTAAAATTTGTCTTCAAATTTCTTGCATACCATTAGTATGTGCAGAACTGGGACGTACTTTGAAAGGATATGTGAAGCCATTGGATACATAAGTTCTGACTCGGTAACCTAATTTTTAAAATTATATCTTTCTTGATTTTGAAAATTTATATCTTTCCATTACAAAGTACTTAATATTACTCTGAAAAAGTAGCTTTTATTTTAATTATTCTAATTTTGAATCGGAACGGTTAACATTTTTATTTTTTAAACCGTTAAGGAATTTTTTTAACTCAATTTATTTTTGTCGTCTTCTAAGTAATTTTGCTATTTACACTATTAAAACATGTGATTGGTAAGCATGTTGTTGAAAAGAATTATTTTAGGACGAGAATAACATTTTTTTTACTTACTTATAAAATTTATCAGCTAATAATTTTGGACTTCGAAATATTACGTAATATTATTTTCTTAATGTAATATAATGTCATATCTCATTATTCGAAATTAAATCAAATAATTTAAAAAGTTACAGTTTACGTTTGATTAATAAAAGAAAAAAAAGTGACACCGAATTTCTTATTAAATTAGATAAGATGGCCAACAGTCATAGCCTAATAGATATCTGAAAAAATTCCGAAATAAAAAAAGCTAAATGAAAAATTTTACAGATAATATAATAATATAGTTTTTTTTAATACTTTTGCAATAAACATAAATTAGGCTATGAATAATATTGATGAATATATTTATTGTATTTCAAATAAATATGTAAAATGAAAGCTTTTAAATAACTTATATATTCGATTGAATATAAAGGAGATGAATCAATAAAACTGAATGTAAGCGTTGTGAAGGCACTCATGAAATTTAATCGTCGAATGGAAAAGACGGTTAAAAAAACTTGGGCCCATATTCTTCTATATTTCCAGTCTTATCAAAATATTTAACTAACGCCGTGTTATATCGAATTTCTTCAAATCCCTCAAAATTCATATTCTATTTTACCTTGTGTTTTGTAATTCCAGGTCTATTAAAGAAGTAAGGCATGAAAACCAATAAATTTTAGCAATTCTACGAAAACTACTCAAATCTCACTTTCAAAATTGATTGAAATTACACGCCTATTTTTTAATAAACTTTTATATAACGTAAATCGACTTTCCTTAATTCTGATCGAATACGCGCGCCAGTTTTTTCTGCTATCTAAACACAAAATTAAACACTATCAGTGTGATTCGCAATTTCAAAGAAAATCAGGCTTTACTATATACAAAACACACGTTTCATACAGGTTGTGACTGTGCCCCATAAAAACTTGATAACAAAACCTCAGAAAAAGTGCGATTTCAATTTTCCGCAGCTCCTTTCGTTAAATCAGATTAAACAATCGTTAGCAACCGTCGCCTGCTTTACTAAGAGCAGTGGTCCGTTATTAAAGAAAAAAAATGCCAACCTTAAAATGAAGCTAGTGCTGAAAAAGAAAATAGCGGATTTAACTCTTTTATTAATTTCGACTTGTTATTGAAGAGTATGGTGTCGCAAGAGGAAAATATTTTTATATATTATGTATCACTCCATATTGTCGGTGATATGGTGTAACCATGAGATTTCAAATATAACCCTGTAACTGCAAATCAGCAAAGTTGGCAGAGGAGATTAAAACAATTTTTAATTGAATGTATAATTTCTTGCACTATGGTAGGATATAAAGCATAATTGTTTTACTTTTTGGATGCGATTAAAAAATATTTTATTTTAGTCTCAGAAAACCTATTAATGTTATAGAATTACGTCACTTTCGTACGTAGAGCGGATACGCAGTGAATGTTCCAATAAGGTTAGGATTAGTTTTTTCTGTGCAAAATAATCATTTTCTTTTTCCAAATTAAATTTCATTTTAGCCTAGATTATATTAATAGGAATATCATTAATAGCGCCATTTTCTGCCTTAAATAATATTCAAAATTATATTCGATAAACGTAAAAAACCACAAAACTCATATTACATATATAAACGTTTAATAACGTAGGAAATTCTTAAAAAAAATAAGTGCCTGCAGGCAAAATGGATTTCACGTTCCTGCGGGAACTAAAATACTTCGTTTTTGCTATTTTGAACACTTTTTCAATCGGACTTGTTTATGGTTTTAACTCGTAAAGTCGTAACAAATCTGACGCTTACATCGTATCTCAGTTTATACTCAAAATAATTTTAATTATATACAAGAGCTTTAGCACATATTTGTAAGGTTACCTGCTGCTATTTGATAGCATAGGATTGAACCGTAACATGGAAAATTATCCCTGTGAAGTCATCAGAAAATGTGTGGCATTTTATGATCCATATGTTACCATTGTCAATGAAAAAGGTCACTTCGCGGCGGGAAGTGAAACTGACTTCAATCGTTCGCAATGAGTTTTGCATTTAGGGGCTATTTTACTTATTTATTCGAGGTGACGACACTTATATTGCAATGGGTTTTATGTTTGATGTGATAGAAGAAAATGTTAATTTTTTATTATATTAGCTGTTTCTTTTCAAAACTGTAGTGAAGAAAAATCTTGTATCTGATCAAATAAAGATGAAATAGATCTATTTTTTTAAAAAACTTGTTAAGGAAAATTTTTAGTCCTGATTATATTAATAATCTATGTAGAATAAAACACGAGTGGGCAAAAAATTTTCTTCAGAATGAGACATTGTGTGAATCAAACTAATAAAATTGACACAGTCAACATTTAGTACTAAGTAAACTGACCTCATATTATTAAAGTGGTTTTACTCTTTCAGATTAAGAGAAACAGGTTTATACGTGTTAAAACAGAAAAGAATAAGCTCTATAGTCTCAGATGTCAAAAAATGTAACCATAGACAGAAATACAACGAAATCGGTCGACGCGGTAGTCATGTTCAGTCAGTCGGCAGTCAGGCAGTCACTATATGCCTGCAGCCTGTCAGTGACTTTATACTGAATAAAAAAAATAAATTTTTTACATTTATTTTTGGAAATACTTTTTCGTTATAACCAGAAACAGCAAATGTCATACATGGACCAAGTATTACAGAAGCCTTTTCCGACTAAATTCAAGTTTGTTTTTTCTGACATTATCTTCGAGTAATAAGGCTGTGAAATACAAAAGGGCAGACAGATGGATGATGGAACCCTAAAAAATGAAGCTTGTTAGTAATCATTTAGCTTTAAGGTCATAAATTGTAATAAAATTGAAATTTGGTTGTTAATTTAATTGTTCAGTATGTTAGTTATATTTCTAATTAATTATAATAAAAAAAATCCTTATCGTTATTATTCCCATCTGAACGCAAACGGGATTTAATAATTATTTTTAATCAAATTATGCTTATTGAAAACTATATCGGCAAATTAATAAGCGGAATAACATTAAGACGATATAAAGGCGTTTGAAATTAGATTTAGCTTTCAATTTCTTTTACCATCGTTCATAGCTTCTCTCCAAATTTAATTGCCGATTTCTTTCTACTAATTAGTAAAGATGGGTTACTTTTATCTCAGATATATGAGTTTTAATATCGCCTTTGTCATCATTCATGTAATCCCGTTTGTATGAACAATGATAAAAGAGATTACCTTAAATTAAGGAATTTCAAAGTGATCTCACTTTAAACTATTCATTGATATTTTAATATTATTCTGGATTTCAATTTGGCGATAATATTTTAAGTAGTATAATATTGATTAGAAATTGTCTCTAATTTACAACGATTTTAGTGGATTTTAGTTAAGAAGACGAAGCTATTGAACAGTAAATGAAGTAATTTACATATTTCCTCAAGCGAGACTTATGTAGCAATCGGTACAATTTAGAGTCTGATATATTAAAAATGTAGAGGAAAAAGCTTTGAAATCGTCAAGAGTCCAACGTTGACAAGTTTATGTACTATTACCAGCAATTGCATAAAGATGCTAAAATTAAATTTCATAATTATCAATACGTGAATGAAAGTTGAAGTCTTCCTGGAATAGACAATTTCGATATTACGACGAAGCATGGGATATGATACAATTGACTTACGTATTGAAAAATGTTATTTATTAGAAAAGACCGTAAAACAATTTTTCTAAAAACAAGGTAACAAACTGTAAAAATATCGAGATTTCTAAAGAAGTTACCTGATTAAAAATATCAAACGACAAGAGGATATATTCAGGTATTTTCCTAGCTATAGATATTTCATGTTTCATGTTGTTGTTAGTTGATTTTCACAGTATACACAATTGAAGAATACAAACACAATAACATTTTCTTTACTTTATGAGAGAGTAAAAAGTTTTTAGAGCGAAATCTAAGTATACGCAAATAAATAAAATCTAATAGAAGCTCCTACAGAATTTAGTTCCGAGTGAATCTAATTTCAACTGAAACAAATTTAAACAACCCTACGGGAAAATTTAGCACATTCATTAGTAGGAATGAGTATGTTACGCCAGTCACGTAGCATGTACTCGTAATTTATAACGTAGTGATATTTCCGGATGCTGAATATATGATGATTCCTATGATTTTTTGAATGATTTTTATTATATTCAGTTGGAATTTATCCATAGTCAAGCAAAGGCATTAAACGTTTTTGACAGAGAAGGATAAAAATAACCTGGCTCATTTAATGGTTGCCCAAAAGATATATTTTACGAGATTATTTACAGCGTTTTTCTAATTTGTATCGTTATTATGGCGGTTAAATTAGTGCTTCTTGGACTTTTTGAATTGCAATGATAGTTGATGTGATTACTGAATAAATGTCTTATAAAATAATTGAGTACAATAATTTGAATAGAACAGAAATATGAAAACATAGAAGCACTATCAATTAAAATAAAAAATAACTTAAATGCTAATTATTACAGGTATCAATTCATTTTAAGCCTATATGTGAAAATTTATTGATGGCTCAAAGTAAGTAGATCTAACTTCTCTATTATATCTACTTACGTTTAGTTTAGATGCTTTCTTAAAATGAATCGCCAAATTTAATTCAGAGTAATTTTAATTTTCCCGATCTTATCTTTATGTCCAATCGATCTTAAAATTATAATAATTTAAATTAAAGTAATTCATTTTTACTAGGTAGTAGAAAGAAATCGACCATTTAATTCGAAGAACGATTCAAAGCCAAATCATAACTCCTATTAGATATTTGAAGTTAAATCTATTTTCAAATGCCTTTTCAATCGCTTAATGTTATTTTACACATTCATTTATTCCTATTGTTTTTAATTGGTGTAACTTGATTAAACAATTATTATTTGGTCTGGCTTATGTTCAAAAAGAAATATTTACAGAAGAGCGACGCAAAAAGGTTTTAAAAATTCTTATCGAAAATTAAATATTCGATTAAATAAAAAAGGTTTTAAATTTTAAAGTTCGTTCTTTGACAGTATAATAAGAAAATTAACATATTTATATACTGAGTTAAATGCTATTTCGTCGTACATACTATAGTTTTGGCCATCAGAGTATTAAGTTAGTTATTTAACTGGGTAAAATTATTTTTAATCTAGTACTTAATATAAATATTTTTCTGTTAAAAAAAATATGTATATATATATATATATATATATATATATGTATATATATATATATATATATATATATATATGTATATATATATATATATATATACATACATATATGTATTTATATATACTATATTTATATATAAATATATGTTCTTTTACGACAGTAATGTTGTGTACTTTGGAATGAATTAAATTTCGATTTTATATAATATATTCATGCAATAAAACAACCAATTAATTTAAAATTATTTTAAAACTTAAAGCCAAAAATAACGTCATAACAAAAATGATGTTTTGATAAAGTCACAAAAAATGGCAAATGCTTTGACATGTCCTTTAATTTGTTGCAGTAATTTAGTTAAAAGTGTTATAATTTCATAATTAATTTCCAATTTTAGGCTGACAGGAAAGAAACTGAACTTTTTTAATTTTGATGCTTTTTCGATGTAAAAAATTGAATACTGAAAATTTTCACCACCTTATAAATTTAGTAATATTTTAAAAACTCTCTAACAAAACCAATATCGGTATATTCAAAGTTATGAATTTGAAGCACTTCATTTTCTGATTTTATGCCATATAATATATTAATAATTTTTTTGTGGGAATGAATGAGCTCAAAACTGAAGCTTTCTTTATACAATTTTCTTTTTAACGACTTCATGTAACATTGAAGAAGAAAAAGAAAAATGTCGAGCTGCATTTTGTACACGGCCAAGCATTTGTTTTCTCTTTAGATTTTGTAGGACATAACTTTTCAATTTTTGTTCATATAATACAAGGCAAGAATATAATTTTGAGCTCGAAAACCTATCGTTCGTATCGTAAAACGTAATGGAAAAATATTCGTTTGGCTGAGAAATATCAAATAAAACAATTCCATAGTCAACCGTATGCCTTCTTTATACATAATGGAGCCTTTGAAAGTACATATATGTACCTACGTACATACGTATACTCCTATGGATTTCGATGTACTTATCGATTAACATTTCCTTTGAAAACACTTGTCGTTCACTGACTCCCTTCTGCAAGTTAACGAAACACTATCACCATTTAAATGAAAGCGCTAACAATCAATTGGGTAAACAAATGAAAAGAAAAAAATTATTAACTTTTTTTATCAAGTCTCAATATTTCTTATAATTTGGATATGTTGAAACAGTAAATGGCAACTAAAGGATGAGGAAGTTATCGTATGGGAATTCAGTTAACCTCAGAGCCAGAGGAAAAACAAAGGAGCGATAGATAGTTCTTTATTATATTATGTGGTTATATCCTTAATTTTCTTTATAAATTAATTTGGGAAAAAAGCCATAAATTAGCATAAAATAATATAAATGTCACAATATCGATTTCTTTAAAAAAATACATTCCGTTTTATGGTAATGAATGACTAACTATATAACGCAAACAAAATATTAATATTATTATAATTAATAAAACTACAGTTCGTAAATGTCGACATTCGTCAGCACGTCCACTAATATTTGAAGGATAAAATGAAAATTACATTTAAAATCTGCACGTGCACGTTGTATACAATTGCAGGTGGTCCCATATTTTAAAAGTTCTATAGATATAGGTAACCTGTAAATGGACTACCCTATTATACCCAAAAAAAAAGATACAGAAAATCTAAAAATGTAATAAAAAACAAAAAAGAATAAATTTACAAAATTCACCACAGACGTTTTTGAATCAAATTGGAAATCTGTTTAGTTTAGAGAATTTCGTAAAATAAATCTTTAAAGTTGAAGTGTAATATTAATTAACGCCAAATATATTAAATATTTATAATATTAATATTATTGTTATTGAAGTACCATGTCCGGCTGTTTGGCTTAAAACTTCACTACCTAAAGACAATCGTTTTCTATTTATACCTGTCAGTAGAAAGAAATCGAAAATTAAATTCAAAGAACTGTTACACGAATGCTGGCGAAGGAAAAAATATATTAAATGTCGAATTTTAACTCTTATTAGAAACTTTTCACTAAATTTAATTTCAAACGTCTTTCATCGTCTTAGTAATATTTTATATGTTAACTTACTGGTATTCTTTTTAAATAGCATAATTTTAGTAAAAAAATACAATTTGGTTCAATTTGGATTCACGAAGGAATAATTGCGGTAGAGCGGCACTGAAAAAACGTTAGCTATGATTTTAAATTCGGTTAAGTAATCAAATATTCAAAATATATATTTTCAATGTTTGAAAAAAGGACTAAAATATTTTGAGGCTCAGAACATTTCTGCGAAAAAATTACACATTATGATTTTGGGTATCGGAGTGTAATTAGTCAGTTATTTAATTCGGTACGAGTATGAGTAACAAAGAATTGCACGTATATACGCTGTCTTGTAGTTTTATTGTTATATTTTCCTTATTGAATTAAATTTATAATTATGATTAAAATGCTGAAAAATTAAATATGAATCAAATTAAAAATCAGTTATCCATTAATTTTTTAAATCTAAATACCATGCCCCAACAAAAATGATATTTCAACTTGGAAGTTAAATTTACTTTAATAAAAATAAACACACAATTTTCATATGGTTTTTTTTTATCATTTCACCATAATTTATTTTTGTGATAATTTAGCTATTTAATCTCAATTTTATCAGCTGACAAATACTGCGCAGAATCTTACATATTTTGTGACAGTAAATCGGAATCCAATATTAGAGATATTAACAACCTTAATAAAAATATTAACGGTACCTTAAAAACTAGTAATATTTTGTAAACTATTATTGAAATATTAAAATTCATGAATATAGTGGACTACATTTTTTTATTTGACGGAACATGTCAATAATGTATTTAACAACAATATCAATATTTTTTGTATAAATAATCTCAAATTTTACCGATTTGGTGCAAACTTGTGCCATTTCCTTCCTGTGGCTAGGACTTAGGAGTTTATTTAACTTTTTTGAAGTTTAGTGTCCGTATTTTTTGATCTTTTCACAAAAAATATTATTCCCTATTTCTTGCGTTAATTATGCATTAAAGCAAATATATTTGCAGAATATTTCAAGATAACGCAACTGTGAAACATTTTCATGCAATTTAACTCAGATGAATAATATTCCTAATTTATATATTAAATATTCTACAAGTTTCGTATGTTTGTTTACATCACAAAAATTAGACATATTTATTTTGCTAATATAGTTTTTCATAGTATCTGGTTGCTTTCTCTTTAATATTATTAATAAACATATAAGAATTTAGATAATCAGGTTAAGAAATGTTATTTGGGCGCCCTATTAATATTTTATTAATAAAATGTATGATTTTATAAAATATTTAAATCAA
This sequence comes from Druceiella hillmani, assembly GCA_039881145.1. Classification (NCBI taxonomy): domain Eukaryota; kingdom Metazoa; phylum Arthropoda; class Insecta; order Lepidoptera; family Hepialidae; genus Druceiella; species Druceiella hillmani. The sequence goes on along the minus strand of JAYKKI010000054.1, from coordinate 10,778,940 downwards.
TTATTTGTTTTCAATTCTCTAAAATGAAAACAATTTTAAATAGTAAGTATCAATAAACATAAGTGAAACTAGTATAAATTTGATGGGTATAATGGTAGACGGGGTTTCCTTGACTACCTTCTTCCTCCATAAATAGATTCTTGCGGTTACAATAAGTAACCAAACAGCTCATCGAGATAAGTCACCTGAAAACAAATTTAAAAAATTTTATGGTCAGCTCCCTATCCCACTATCATATATGTGCAGAGTTTCAAAACGTTGCAGCACTTATTTGTAGGTGAAGACAGGGTTTACAGATTTATTTATGTAAATAGTTATACATTAGCTTTGATAATATCGTGTTAAAGAGCAAAATTTAAAGGATTATTCCTTCAATATTCTTGTTTTATCAAATTAATTTTACTACAATAGCGTCTGTGAATGCAGTTCGTGATGCCAGTTTATTGTTTTATTTGTTTAATAAACTTAAGGAAAAATATTATATTTATGAAGCTCAATTGAATTCGGAGATAAAATATTTTTGGAATGAAATCATCTTGATAAATAATATCGATGCGATTTACAGACTCCTTTACGTTACTACACGAGGAAAACTATAAGCTCGACCGATACTCGTGTATTAAGAAATTTTAGGGAAGTAGAATTTGTGAAAAAATAATTTCAAATTTGGAGAAAATTTCTTTTGCGAAATAGATAATATAATGGCGAAAGATATGAAGATGTTACAATATTTTTCGGAATCATTCATATCGTGACGTGCGTTTTTATTTGTATTCTCGCGTGATCTAAATATGATCATAAAAGTCTGTCAAGAAATGTTAAACATGTTTATACATATTTGTGTGGTTTTTGATGAGATAATCTCATGATATATTTATTTAGCTCACAGATGATTACATGAAACGAATGCAAGTATTTGGTCTCTGAACAGAGCAACTTCTATCCTCATGCAAAAGAAAATGTTAAATAGGGAATTTTTAATTGCATCCGACTATGTAGATTGATGCAATTCCCTTCAACGCCGATGGCAATTACTGAATACCACGCATGATTCTAAAGTCACATAATAGTTTTATTGATAATTCGTCGGTTGTAGGTTTAGTGGCGCTTTATGCCCTTAGTCATTAAATGAGTGGCCCGCTATATTCATTAAAGCGGTTTTATGAGATGCACATATTTTCTACCCTTATAACCTTTTCTTGAATGCAATTAAAACCTTGATAATGCAAAATGCTGAGTTTTAATGCTTTACTCGTTATTGTTTGTATTTGAAAACCATTCAAAGGTATTAAAATTTGCAGCATATACAATATCATAAATAATAACTATAAAAACAGAAAAAATGCACATTAATATAAATGAAGCATAAAACTGTCAAACGCGAACTATCAAGCAACTCCAAAGTCTAAATGTGGTCAATAGAGCAAAAAAATTTACATTTGGTGCCTCTTGAATTCTCTCGTTGATCAGTCTAAGTGCTTGAAAAACTGGTGAAGGCTGCGGGATATTCGTGCGCGCTCTAGGAAGAGGAAAAAAACAATGACTCCATCCTCTCATGCAAAAGTATTATCAGGTGCATAAAGCATTACCAAACTCAAGACAGAGGGGTTTTCAACATAATTATTTAATAATAATTTATATATACCATCAAAAAAATCTAAAATATCATTTAATCGTTATAAATTATAGTGATTTTAGTACACGTTATCTTATAATGTTCATACGTTTATTAGGTATTCGGAGATAGTTGTATTACAACATAACAAATTCAAACAATTCGGGCAAACAACTAAATCTAGTTATAAAATCTAAATTAATCTACTTATACAATTGTATACGGTGTACTTTGCCATACCGTACAATATGGAGAACGTTTCCTAAACATACTTCACAGCATTAAGTCTGCTAATTAACTTTTTAAACAGTTTTGCTTTGAATTTAGCTTTCTGAATAATTTATATTAGTTTTATACCTTTCAGTTAAATCGTTTTATATTGCAAGCGACATGCGACATTCTTTGATGTGAATATTTAAATTTTTCCTTTTTTTTTGGTCACTTTCGAGTATTGCGTTTAAATAGATAGTAACTAGCTTATATAATTTAAATGATTTTGTGATTTTATATGCAAACAATTAAATATATATTCGTTTCTGTTTTCTTCCTTTCGAATTTTTAAGAAAGTTCACAGACTTATAATAACATTATATTTACAGACTCGTAATATTATCTCCGCAGAATCATAAATAATTATATCACATTTAATTTAAACCTCTGATGTGCCTTTCCGGTATTTGCATTGGAGTAGTTGGATTGGGAAATATGTAAGTTATTGTTGATGTAAATAATGGGTGGCAATATTTTGCTGTATCAAAAACTACTTTCTTCTTAACCACGTGGTTTAAAATCTACAATAATAATAATTCATGTACATTAAAAGCATATACATTCTTGATGAAAATATATGTTTTTCCATTATTAATTTGGATGCAAGTTTGAACAGACATCTAAGCGCGATTTACATTTGATTGTTTTTTTTTTCATAAATTTATACATAAGTTTCGAAATATAATTCAATCATGCGCAGCCTTGAGCAATAATTCCATAGGTTTTCATAACTATTTCCGAATTTACGACTTATTATTTTTTAGCAACCTCTTTTATTTGATACCAAATTAATGTTAAATTAAATATGTGACAACAAAGAAACAAGTACGACAATCGAAACCATTAATTAAAATCAAAATATTGGAAAATGAGAGCGGCCGATCTGCACTAGATATGCCGTGTCCGAACATCGTGTCACGTAGTTGTGCGAATGCACATTTTAAGCGAGCACCGCCTGGTAACGTTCCGCATTTTGTTTTATCACATGTTGTAGTTACTACCTCTCTCTATATTCTCAATATTTACTGTTTTTAAAGTTGAAACATGCCTGTTCATGTCCTGTCCTGTTCCGCGATAAATTGTGTAAATTGCAACGGGAACTAAACACGTATCTTCTATCATAAGTAACAATATTTTAAGATATTTTGTTTACAAGATATCTTAAACACATACAATTAAATCATGTCATGTGAAACGTGGTTAAAATGATTACGTTTTCATATATAGTGAAGCATACTAGTCGATAGTGCAATATTTGTGAAATATAGACTAAAATTATTTGTCATGCAATATTATTTCAAACTTCGTTTTACTAATGATACATTGAATACTTATACTAATATTATTATTTAGATTTCTTGCTCAACCAGACTAAAAAGTAAAGTTGATATGGGTTTGATACCTTATACAACTAAAAAAGAAAGGGAAAAGAAAATCCTTCCCTACATATAATGTTAGGTGGCATTAATAAAATTAGTTCAACGTCTGATTCCATAAGAGTCGTATATTTACAAATGGATATCGATAGTGCGACTGATTATTTTATATCCATAGCTTATTAAGAAAAACCAAAGTGGTCTCTCTTCACATCGATAAAAGCTTATTTAAACTACCAGTGTATCAGTGAAATCACCGATACACTGGTAGTTTAAATAAGCTTTTATCGATATGATGACCGAGAATAGTCCGAAGGCAAATGGTGTTATATTTCAACAAGCAAACACACGAAATTAATATGCTTATATTATGGATACGTTAAACTTCATCATTTTCATATAATGAATTTTCATGTGCGGAATCTTTTTGATCTAAGTATGAAATAATTTGCTTTAGAAGGACAATTTACAAATTGTTGTTACGTTTTATTTAAAAGGTAAAAAAATATTGGACTCACTGGACTGGAACTCAGGGTTACTTTTCATCAGTTAAAAATACATTGTGGGGGGATAGTGACAAACCGCATAGTAATGAAATAGTAAGAAATTTAATGTCTATAAAACAAAATGTGGTGTTTTAAAATCTAAGAATATTCATACATCCACAGAGTAATTACATCCATTAAGAACTTCTTAAAAATGATACCGTTATAATTTGAAATGATTGTACTGAGTAAAGAAATCCTTTCCTTAAAGTAATTGCTAAAAAATTAAAAAAAATGGAGATCAAAGAACAGAAATCAAGACAATTAATATAGAAAAAGCAATAGTTAATAAAATGCGGTAAATTATATATTAAGATAATATTTACAAATAAAAATCTCGAAGATAGCGTACTTGGTTAAGACATGGAAAAAAGAAAAATATTCTCAACTGAACCAATACTACATCACGTAGTTTCATTTAATTGTGAATAATGAATTTCTTCAAAATTAACGCCAAATATATTCATTATTTAAAAATAAAGAGTTTCAATGCGATTTTGTTCCCTTTTGTGTCACCACAAAATTGGGTTTGTTTTTGTTAGAAAAGAAAATAATCCATAATTACTAAAATATATAAAAGATTTTATTAAAAATATAAAATTAAGTTAATTTGAATCATCTTTTGCAGCATAACAGTTTCTTTTCATTTAAAGCTATGAATAAAATCCCTTTAAGTGCCATAAATATACAGCTATATTTTAAATGTATAATGTGGAATGGACATTAGTTAGAGCTGATGTTGACAATTAGTATATAATAAAAAGGCAAAAGGGAACAAATAAGTGAATTGGAATCATATTTGAGACAAATATATTTATAATGATAAATAATTTATAATTGACAAAGAACATCATCGTCATCTGCATTTTATGTTAATCGCATATGTTACGAATATAATATAATTTGAGGAATACTTAAACGATGCGAAGAATCTAACCTGTTTTTATTCTATTAAATCGAAGTCCTTGTGTCAGGAGTTCCATGTATTATGACGTCCCTTTGTCACCAAACATTTTAATGCAAATAATGTGAATAAATCAGACATGTAGAAAACTTATAAGGATATTAGGCAAATATAGTCAGAAGTCGAATAGAAGAAGAAATATAAAACGTTGGTCTGTAAGAAAACAACAATTCCGCGTCGAGATAATGAATAATGACTTCCAAGGAAAATCCTCCATAACGTAGTTTCCAGCAGCAACCCGCTCGGAAAATAATCGGATTTAATTTGATGGTTTCGTTAAGGTAAAGAGGGATCAGGAGTCGCATCACATTTGAAACATTCATCGAGCGTAATGTGGCCTTGCTCTAGATTGCTACACAATCAGGAGTTATGTTGGCTTTCGTTCTTGGTTCACTTATGGCGTCTGCTTATTAGTCGTGGCCATAAGGTTTCAAGTCGTATGCACAGTTTTGTATATAAGTTTTATTTATTACAGATTTAATTGGATTTGTGTAGAAATAATTGAAAAATATAAATCTGTATATACGTACATACACACACACACCGGTACAGTACTGCTTTTTCATATTATTCCATGAATAGGTACAAATTAAATTAATTATTAAAGGAAAAACAGTAAATTAATTATTATAGGAAAAGAAGAAAAAGTGCAAAATGTTACCCGTATTTTTTAAAATTATATCTTAAAAATAAAATAGTGTTACTCAATTGATTCATGTTCGTTCGTCAAGTGATATATTGAGTTTAAATATTTATAATTGAAGTGTTAGATTTTAAAATTTGTTTAATAACGTACCTTTATAATGACCGATAAGTTTTTTAAGAGGATAGATCCAACTTTTATAGTTATGCTGTACGTATAATTATACTGTACTAATAATAAATTTCAATTTCAACTATTTGAACGGAGAGAAATTATCTACTATCCACTATGCGATGTGTATATGAAAATTAATATACGTATAACTGTTATTTGTTACTTTGTATTTTAAACAATATTGGACGGTTATATTCATTTACATAATTTTCCTTATTTTGTCGTAGCGCTTTCACATAATGGAGACCTTGCATTGTAATTTAGATTTACATAAATTTAAAACAGAAATCAATACTTTTAAAGTGAAACAAATTATTAATTCTATACTAATTAATAAAATGAACCACAAAATATAAGTTTCCAAAATTCGCCCCAAAAAATCAGATTAGCTTATATACTACTATTGGTCCATCCCATCAAAAACATATTATAAAATATTATATATAAAAGAGTTAACAAAACAAATTCTTTTCTTAAAGAAAGATTATATACTTCAATGTAAATGTCTGAATTTGCAGTAATTTTCTATATTAAATTTTCCTTCAAAAAAATTTGATCATTTTAAAAAAATCAACAATCAGTGTCGTATCTTATTCCTACGTTGAGAACGTAGGAATAAAAAGATATGCTAAATAATTATAAAAAATAAAAAATAAAATTGGATTGATGACGCAAGACAGAATCTTCCTTATGCAGCTTCTCACACATTTTAAGTATTACGTCGATGTAAATTTTGTTGGTACAATATTCATTTATAATCTATTTAATATAATAGGTAAAATATCAACCTTTCCACTTGCAAAATTGTTTTTGCTTTTTACTTTTCCCATTTTATCTAACAACTTTACAGAGAGAAAATAATTTGAAAAACAGCATAAACCAAAAATATGTGGACAATCCTAGATATGAGTTTTAAAATGTAAATGGCAGTAATTAGGGGGAAGTATTGTAAATACAAAAGGTGAAACATATTATTAATTTGTGTGTTTCAGAAAGTTATTAGCTAATAAACTATAAAATATCAGAGTACAATCTAATTTGTTGGGTGACTATTTCATTTATGTAACCCAATAAATCGGATTCCATAAGAAAGAACATGTAGTCTTTTCTGTAAGAACTTTCCGCCGGATTCTTGACTCCGCTTTAATAAAGTCCGTTTCCTTTTTAATCGAATAAATCTCAAAAACATAAAAATTAATAATTTAATTTATAGACTCCTGTTAAACAACTCGAATGGTGTGACGTCTTTGTGTTTCAAAAAATAAACAAGTAATACGGTATATTATTTCAATATCATAACATAACCTAACACACACCGGGTAATTTTTATCATTTTCGTACTCGAAAAATGGCGTCTTCTATGAAGAAATGTGTTACCATTTCTATTTTAACCTTAGTCTAGTTTCTGTGTTAACCTTGTCTGTTTTCATTTTAATTCAGTAGATAGAAAAAGCACAAAAATGGATATTCAATTTTTAGGTTCCTGTATAGCAACTTCTGTGGCGTCACCGCAAACTAGTTTCGCATTTTAACGTCATGTCATTTATATAAACTCTCAAATTTCAATTGTAAGAGCTTATTTGCATATCTATAAGAGGATATTACAAAAATCCACGCAAAGTCATATACTTTCGTCTGGAAAAAGATCGCGTACCACCTGATAAATATCTGAAAAGATCAATACAAACATTGAATACCGAGATAAAAATAACATAAAACAACTTAAGAAAAAAATGGAATCGTTTTCAAATAACATTCAGTAATCGATAGTCGTCAAGTCGATAAATTAGTGCTTAATTTCACTTGGCATCGACTTCAAAAATATCTAGCAGTAGCAGTATTTTGTGAAATTACTACTTTACAATGTGCGTCTTTTTCGATAGTTATTTGAATTCGATTCAATTACTGTCTTGAAATATTTGTTGTCATACATGCATGCCTATTGTTATTCTAGTTCCTACGTGCAATTGTTTACATCTATATTTACTTATTTACTTTCTACATCTTTGTTGCTTCATGCCTATTTATGTGTCTGCCTATTTAGTTTGTTAACGTTTTGTTTAGATCAAATGAAAATGATCCAAACTCAAAAAGTTTTCTACTCATCACTGAAGATACTTTTCAAAACCTTTTTACTTCATTAACGTGCCAGTGATTTTGATAAAGGGCTTATTTATGTCATTCTTAATGCTGTCAAAACTTTAGAGATTTAGTTTTTAGATTATCATTAGACTTATATTTCCTAACTCGATCACGGCACTCGTGCTGTTCATTGTTGAGTAATTCTGTGGTGTACCTGAAATTTCTACGTTTAAATTCTAAACGAATATTTTCTAGTTACAATACTACGAAATAACCTTCCAAACAAAAAATAAATATTGTCCAAAATAAGTCCACACATTCCAGAAATACAAGATTTTTTAGTTCTATTAAAAACGAATTCCGTGGCCCAATAACTTTTTATTTCATTTTTACATTTGAATAACGAAATCCATGATTAATCTGTCGCTGTAATGCAACTTGGACTGTTATATGGAGTAAGCTTACATTTTTACGTCCTTCCTTTTCATATTTACAGAATAGCAGGCATCCATAGAGATTGCAAAAAAGACCACCGTTTAGTTCGTTATTGTACGACCGAGAAATGCAATAGGTTCAATATTGTTGAGGATTCGTATGTAGGAGAAATTGAAATTTGCGTGTTCTTGTGTTATGGGCTGTAGGCTATAGGTTATAGAGCACTTACATTGAACTTGCCATGACAGGGGTGGGCAAAAGATATTCAAATAATATAAGATAATCAGTACCGAACGTAATTTTCTTTTGAATTAAATTGAATTAACACATTTCTACTCTTATCACACCCCGATATATAAATAAGAAGTAAATTTTGTTTTTGCAATAACCGAAAATAATATTTATACATGCTTTATTTAAATTTATTATTTTACTTTTATTTTGATAATTATAACAGTTTTAGTAAAATATATACTGGATGTAAGTTTCACATATGTATCAGTCAGGTGCAGATACCTCGATGCTCGAGTTTGGTTGACACTTGGCTAGTTTTTGTTAACGAAAATCTCTCGCAATAAATATTCGCACTAATCCACATTTCCGCTCATTTGGGCTCTGATATGGTTGCGCATCGTCAGTTTCAATATGAACCCCTTTCCGTAATACTGATTTATTCAATATTTTGTTTAATCCTTAATAAAATTGAAACAAGAAATAACATGTTCCTCTTGATGAAATTAATTAATTACGAAGTGTTAGGTTTAGTTTTAATTATAGATATCCTGGTTCTAAATTACATACAGAAAAATAACCTAGTGTCAATTGTATATTGCTGATAGAAGTAATTAATGCTAATGATTGCAATACTTATTCTGTAACCAAGAAAATATGGGTTTAGATTCTGAGAAATATTTGGGATAAATTGTCATAATTTTTGTATTTACATGTAATGTTGAAATAAAAAGCAAGTTATTACTAGGTTATTACTTTTAATATCATTTGAATCCGATGAAAACTTTTAATTTTCTAAATCTAAAAATATAATTTTTATAGAACATCAGCATTTGGATAGATACAAATGTGCAATGTAATATTTATAAAAAATATATAGTATTCACCATCTTCTCTGTTGCACTACTCTTCCTAACAAAGTTACGGCAACGAACATATTTAGTTTTAACTACCGTCAGTGGATGTTAACAATTTTGTTATGTATATAGTGGTTTTATGCTAGTAAATACGATATAAACCAAAAATCTGATTTCAAATACGTGTATACGGGCGTGCGGAGGTGCGCGTGTGGGCATGTGAGCAGGTACAGATGTGCGCGCAAGCGCGTGTTTGCGTGTGCGTGTGTGCGTGCGCATACGCGTATCCATATGCGTGTGTGTGTGTGTGTATGCTTGCCCGCGTGCATGCGTGCGAACGGTTGTGGGACGTGTGCGCAAGCGAGTGCGCGGGTACATGCGCATATGTGTGTGTACGTGTGTGTCAAAAATTTGTACCACTTGAAAGTTAAAAATGTATTTAATTTAGAGTCTTATATAAAGCAAAAGTGATTAACAATTTCATAATGTCAAAGTGTAGTTTAAGAAGAGAAATCCTTTCAAAAAATGGGGAGAACCAAACTGAAGCTAATACAGTTTGGTAGTACTATTCTTTCTTTTATAAGTTCTTCTTTAATTCTATATTATTTAAACGTAAAATAATCATATTGGGTCTCAAACATGCCGTTTAAAATTTTGTTTCCGGGAAATTTGTAGAGAATTTATGCTCCGAGTATATTTTTGTCACGTACATTAATGTAACAATTAGAACAAGAGTTTATTATTTTTTTTCTCTTATATAAGTAACTAGCAAACCCGGCGAACTCCGTGTCGCAACCAAATGGCTTCGTTTTTTGTAACATTTCGTTTGGGGATTAAAAGATGAAGAAAATTTATTTTTTTTTATATTTGAAAAGGAAAAATTTTATTTCATTTCACAACAGTAATGAATTCATTTCGATTACAAAAATGAAGTGTAATTTAGTTGAACTTCTCTAAGTAAAAAATTAAAGTGAATCCAAAGTAAATACTGAATCGAAGCGTTATACGTGTCCGCAAATTATCCGTTTCATTGAAGTGCTCTTTGGTAAACCACATTTTTTGTTTTTTGGTCTGACGTTAACACAAACAAAGCAGATGGTTTCCCAACTCGTGAACACGCAACGTATAGCTGCCCATGTGAAAAACAATGATTTTCTAAATTTATCCCGCAAACACTAAGCGATTGGCCTTGCGACTTGTTAATTGTCATTGCGAACGCAAGGTGAACCGGAAATTGCAATCGTTTGAAGTCAAACGGAATATCAGTCGGAATCATTGGTATTCGAGGAATACATACATTTTCATCTGCGTATTTTCCGTTAATAATGGTTGCCTCAATCAAATTCGGCATAAGTCTTTTCACCGCAAGTCGAGTACCGTTGCAAAGTCGCGGTGGATTCAAATTACGCAATGTCATAATAACTGAACCAACTTTGAGCTGCAAGTTATGTGGTGGAAATCCTGGTAACTCCAGAGAGTTCAAAAACTCCGTTGGATAATTTACTATATCATCGGGATTTGTTATGGAATCAACGGATTTGTATGTCACCAAATCGCCAGCGATTTTTGATTGAATGGTGAAATTCAGTGCGTATACATCATTATTCTTTGCGGCGAGAATTGCTCGTTGACTTAACCAAGCATAATTCTGATAATTCTCACTAATTTTTGGGAAAACATTTTCAATAAGAGCTAATTGAGAGTCTACAAATCGGCAAAAGTCGTTGGTAAGAGTAATTAATCTAGTTGTCGCATCAACTGGGACTTTTCCATTTCCAACAGCTAACAATTGTTTTGGAAAATTGTGCAGCTTTGATGATTTTGAAGTTGAACTCTCATATTAGTGGTTAGCGATAATGTTTTTACGTTATTCCACAAAGGTGATGCCTTCAGGTAAACATTCAATTCATCTGCAGGCGTTCCACGGGGAATTACTGGCAACGTCTGCCTGAAATCGCCTGCCAACAATATCATCAAGCCGCCAAAGATGTTGTTATTTCGCCGAAGATCCTTCAGTATGAAGTTAAGTGCTTCAAGTGATTTCTTATGTGCCATTGTGCACTCATCCCAAACAATGAGCTTACATTGCATCAACAATTTTCCCATTGCACTGGATCGGGAAATATTGCATGTTGGAGTATCAATTGTGTTTAAATTGAGTGGGAACTTAAGCGCAGAATGTGCAGTACGACCGCCATCTAGAAGAGTCGCCGTAATTCCGATGATGCTAACGCCAAAGCTATGTCACATCTTGATCGAATAGTGACCAAAATCAATGAAATTACAAATGTTTTCCCTGTTCCTCCAGGTGCGTCCAGGAAGAATAGACCACCAGTAATATTGTCCACCGCTTGCATTAATGTTTCGTATATTTATTTTTGCTGTTCATTCAGCAACGGCACATTATTTCGAACGAATTCCTGCAATATATCAACATTGTATTGCAGCTCTCGATTTAATTCTTGGTGGAATGCATCGTGCATGGATCGATTTGGCGCAATCATTCCTACTTCAATCAGTAGCTTGTTTGCAATAGTCAAGCATTGATCCTCAATCAGAATCAATCCTTCATTGTATATTTCATCGGTTATTTGCATGTCGGGATTATTCGTTCGAATGCGCAAGCGATGCAAGATATCTTCACATATATCGTCTTTGTATTTGTTCCATAACTGAATTGGTTGTGAAGAGAAACATGTGATGATGATAATTGCGAACAGCGTTCGTATTTGGTACGTATTTGATGAAACAACTGAATCCGCAAGTGTTATATCCCAATGAGAATCGTTCTCCAGCAAACCCAATAGTTGACATGCTTCTCGATATGTTTGGCATTCGTTCACAGTTTTCAAATGCGCAAATGATTTTGGTCCACGTACATTTACCAACAGCAGTCGCAAATAAAAACATTCATCATTTCTAGGATGAACAGTATACAAGCGACCTAGCGCATCAGTGGAAAACACCTGTGGCCAATTTGGATTTGGGGTTCCTTGTTTGCGACGTTGTAATTTCTTTGTTGATCGATTCCAAGTGTAGTACTTGGGCATTTCAACGTACATCAGCGTCGCTGCGAATGGATCTGCTTCACACATTGCAAAGAAGCTAGTCAATGTTGTCGATGGTGGTCTTTCAGCTCGCTGTGCCGCATTAGCCTCAGTGAAGTAAACTCTTTGTCCATTTTCTAAGTGCACTGCTAAATGTACAACTGTGGGATATCTTTCATGAATTTTAAATAACAATAATCGCCACAGTGCTTCATTAGTACTGACGTATCTGCCCATTTGGAAGTTGCTGATTTCGTCATTCGCATTTTCCGACGCAATACCAAACACAGCCATGTCGCTGCCTTTTGTGACGTACTTGCACAAATATTTGACTGATTTGGCCGAATGACAGCTCTCAACGTTCGCATGTGTTTCGAAAATTTGTGATAGCAGCGGGCAATATGGTACAATGAATTCATTTCCGATCTCAATCTCTTGATTTTGAACTTTAACTTTGATAGTTCGACCATTATCTTCTTTTGAACGCCGACGATAAAATGGATATCCATCGTTCCCTGTGACTGTTTCAGCAACTAACGGTCGCGGATATCGTTTTGTGCACTTTCCATCAGCCATGCAAGGCGATAATGGATTTAATGCACCACACGGTCCATGCACCATCTGTGTCGTCACAATGTCGTGTAGATGGGGATCAGTGACTGAGTCAGAAATTTCAGCTGATATGATGTCATCCACTTCATTTGAATGTAATTTGTTCAGCAACCAAATTAGGATATGGGCATGCGGTAGTCCACGCTTCTGCCATTCCACCGAGTACATATAACAACGTGTGTCACCAGAAACTTGATACTTAGCAAGCACATCCATCATAACCTTGAGTTTTTGCTGAAATACTCTGGCGATTATGTCATGGCGATCTTGCCGTTTTTGGCCCGGGTCCAACTCACGTTCAATTTCCGTCCACTTCGGATTGCATGTGAACGTAATAAATAAATCCGGAGTTCCATAATTTTGCACGTACGTCATAGCGTCTTGAGCGTATTCGTGCATGTGGCGTGGGCTTCCGATATTAGATGATGGGATAATCGTCAGGCGTCCAATATTCTGAACATTACCATCTGAATGCATAGCATCACACAAGTGTATATAGTCCTCAGATTGTAGCTTTGCCTGATTGAATCGGATGAACGCTAAACGTTCGGTCTCGACTTTGACATACATGTCGACAGCGAATTGCTGGAATAGCCGACAGCACTTCAGAATGACACTATCCTCATGTGTACGAATCATCATACGATACGCATAGTAATTCATTGCGCTTAGATTTTTGTTCGTTGATACTCCTGAAAATGCAAAATTAAATGTATTGTTAATGGAAACCAATAATAGCAATAATTAGTGTGTGAATATTGTACCTGTAATTGGATCGACCATCTTCAACGTGATGTCGTATCCGTCTTGCCCTTGCCAATAAATGATTGGATATTGTAACGCATCGTACAAACGATGTGTCTCGTTTACACGATGCATGATATTGCTTCTTCACTGAACGACAATGTCTCGTGATTTAGTTGGATCGCCAACAATAATTACAGCAACATCATCAACGGTGGGTGCATTGAATCTTCGCACATGTTCACCTGTTGGGGTACGATCCGCTCGTTCCAATGCTGTTTTGAACATTCTAACCACAGCGTTATTAGCGTGAAAAAATGCTTGCAACTGTTCAATAATTCGTCTCTTTAACTGTTGTGTTCCCTGTATATTGCACCGCACATTCAGCTGATCCACCATCGACGAAATGAAATATATTTGCAGAAATTGATGCGGTTCATCTGGTGTTGGCACCATTGAACCATGCAAATGATATATTTGTCCTTGTATCTGTAATTGCAAACAATCATTTGTTGAACAATATGGTGTGACTTCTGATCGTGTGATGGCGTAGTGTGTGATGTATGTGTAGTTGTTATGTGTTGCAATTGATTATGTTGATGTGATTGATTGGTGTGAGTGATTGGTTGTATGTGTTGTATCTTTTACCTTGCAAGTCGGCATGAAGCCGCCTTCTCGAATGATATTAGCTCCAAAGGAAGTCATGCGAAAGCAGTTATTGTATTCAAGGATGCGTTGAAGAAAATGGTTGGAATCGAGATCACTTCCATCGAACAATGGTTTCAGTGGCTGTGGTGGTGTAAGTAATAGATCCAGTTTGACTTTTCCACTTGCGCAGAACAATCCAGCCGTTTCTCTTTTGAATTTTAATGCATTGCAATATCGGCATACAGTCGTCATTGGTCCAATATCTAAATTGTCATCATCACTGTAGTTTGCAGTGGGATCATATATGAATGCCAAGCGATTGTATGATGCCAATGATCTTCGTGTGCTCACGCGTTGTCTCAATCGGGTATTTTCTCTTATTATATTTTGTCTTTCTTCGCTTAAGTTCTGTGAATACACTTGTTGCTGGCTTGCATGTCTTGTGCGGCGGCCGATGTTCGCACGTCGTCCTCTAGGCATTTTGGACTATGGACAAACTGGTGAATTTAACCTCAAATGCATGATCCACATAATTTACACAGTTGCAAAAAAATGGCAAATACCTGCTGTTGAAATTGACTAAAAATTTGCACAATACGCGTGATTGTTTTGATGGTTTCCAATTGAACTGTTAGGAAGCGAATAACTTTAACCTCAATTTCACAATTTCACAGTGAACACAATACCGGTTTCAAGTTAGCGTTTGAAAGAACGTGCGCATAATAAATGTCACATGAAATTAACTGAGCAGAGTACAATGAGTAGCTGTCAAACAATGTATCACGCACCGGCGCCACCTACTTAAAATACTGGCGCCATCTACTCCACAACCATGCAAAACCATATTGGTTTGTAGTACATGCTATGTATCAGAGATGGCGCTGTATGTGAAAAATGATTTTCCCTGTTTTCCTGCTTTTCTGTTGAAATGTTTCCTGAATTTTGTTTGCTATAAACCTCACGGAGCCCGAGACCTTTCCAACGAATGCAAAAAAACCGTGGAAATCGGTTCGTGCGTTCTGGAGTGATAGCGCCAGGAAGGAAAACCCGACTTATTTTTATATTATAGATGAGAAGAAAAAATTTGAATTTTTGTAATAAAATGATTTTGACTCATTGACGTATTACTTTTCCAATCCTGAAATTGTCAGGAAATAAAGTTACTACAAACATGACAATCTTATGTTTAGTACATAGTTACCGCCACTCAAAATATCTTAAGTCTTTATAAAATATCATTAAGAAAACACATATCAAATAATCTAAATGCAAAATTATGTTTGCTAGACTTAATGCATAACGGTTAGCACTAACCTAAACGTCAAAGCTGAGTTACGTAATTGATAATGCCTTCACGCAAATGGAAATGGTTTGTAAGAGAAAATTGATAAAACTATCTGCATCAGCGCGTCGGAACACACGTAAACAGAATTTCATTTGGCAGTATCCTCACGTTTGCATATTCTCTGTGCTATATATTGCGTTTCGTTTAATGTACCAGCCAGAATATCTGCCGGAAATATCTATATAATTTCCTCGTATAATAATACAATAAGTTCACACAACAGGGGTGCGTAACCATATTGTAGATAGCGCGCTTTGAGCTCGACAGAAACAGCACATAGGTCACTAGAGAGGCAAAAGACTGACGAAAAACTGATAAATAGGCCGCATTACGTTTTCTCTGAAAAGTTGTTTGTTTGAACTCCCACGAATCCGTTACAGACTTACCGGATGAATTTCCTGATCGTGGGCGCTGGAGTTTGATCAATTATTTATTTTCGGTTCGGAGTTGAGTGCTGAAGGATATGGAAAGGGTTGAGTGTTGGCGGGGTGGAAGTTATATTGTGTGATTTACTTGATGCGGTTTGCATGTAAATTCTCATTACCGGTACACAAAGGCCTTATATTTGGATGGATGTAAAATTGATGTTTACACTTAATAATAATTCTAAATTTTATGTCAAGCGTGTCAATTTTTTCGAGGGTTTTCAGTTAAATGAAAAAAAAATTATTTCACTTTAAACATATAAACAACAAAATTCATTTGAAATGCCACTGTTATTAAAAATATTTTGTAAATAATTATAAGCAATGTATTGATATCTGTTGTTATACTATAACTTAAAAATGTTTTCAAAACTTGGAATAACGAATAAAATTCGTACTACAATACAGTTCTATGCGCACTAAGGCATAAAAAACTATTCAAACGAAATTCTACTAAATTATTTCAAAAGTCTTTTATGAATTGTTTGCCATGTGTTTTCGCAGGTGTAAACATTTAAAACATTTCTTAAAACTAGAATTAAACGTTTGAAGATCATTACTTTACTCTCGGGATAAGCTTTAAGCAAGCTTCTAGAAAAACTGTTTGTTTTTTCACCTGTTAATTTTGATTTTAGCATCGTCGGATTTGGTGGAGGGGGAGATAGTGACGATGGACGACACGGTGAAGAAAGGTTTTTAACGATATCTCCAGAAATATGTTAATTAAAATTCTAAAAGCAAAAGTACCAAAACCAGCGAGATCGACAAATGAAATTAAAAAAAAGAAGTAATTCTCTTGTGATTTCTAAAATTTCCAAGTAATTTATTTTGAGATATATGCAGGTTAAGTCTTAAAATGGATCTCGAAGAAAACAGATATAGCTGACAGACGGATGAACAAGTCAGTGATGTTTTATTGTTCAGTTTCTTTTTCTTCCGAGATATAGAACTCTAGTCAAGTGGAGTCAAAATTATGATCCGATGATTTCGTACTATGTTAGATGTAACGTATTTTTTAAGACTAACAAAATATATTCGCATTGCAATCAAATTCGGGATATAAAATTTACTAAAATAATATCTAGTTTTATAAAACTATTTCAAAAATTGGAAAATGTGGTCAGATTTTTCAAAAAAAGGGTATGTTAATATATTATCAGAAATCAAATTTACAACGGTAAAAAACTTAAGTCACTTTGTTTATAAAGGGAACTAATCTCTTGTCAATAAAATAATTCATTAAGAATCCACTGTTGACATTATAAGAAAACTCTCAAGCTTCGAACCCAAACGCTCTCACATCATAATTAATTTTTAATTCTAAAACTACTACCTCTTTCATTCTTTAAAAACACATTTTACTTAATAGAAGCTTGTCCTCTGACAAAGATAGCTCGCACGAAGGATAAGAAGTCTACCATGATGTCCAGGTTGCTTCGCTGCTTGATGTGAGACTTGGGTCACTACGTTGCGAGATCCTACCGACTCGTGTTCCGCGGGTCCGTATCGCGTTCCGCGGATATATGACTGCTTACAAATAAATTTATTGAGGTACTGTTTACAATATAATAATTATTAAAATTTAAATCAAGGTTGACAATCCTGAATAATGTTAATTCTAAGACAGTGGCTGGTAAACTATCTCCGTCAGTTGCTCGGACTCTATTTTATAGCCCTCCTCTGCTGACGCTTGAGTTCTGAGAAGCTCGGTTTTATTTGATGTTTTTTGCTGACTCGCTTCTTACTAATATAACAACCTTCGGATATTCGTGGCTTAACAGCGTTCTTGTAGCTTAATTTATTTAGTGTTTTTGCTGAGTTACTTCTTGGTGTTTTGCTGCTATGTTAGCTTAGCATTGTTGTAACTTAATTTATTTGATGTTTATGCTGAGTTAGTTCTAAGTAATACACCGTTATCCATCGGATGTTATTATTTTGCTGATGGGTTGTTGTTACTTAACTCAAACCATATAATTTTTTTTTTGAATTAAAATATTGAAATGTTTACAGCAATATAAATCTGTAGGTCTTCGTATACAATATTTAATTCAAAATGATATCTCAAGCAGTTTCTGAGAAAAAGGCTTTGACAGACAAACGGATAGCCAGTGTACCGTTTTTGTAATTTACAAGAAATTAATGGAGATGAAGAGCTTCTTGATCTGCTTCTTTTCCAAATAAAATTTTGCAAATTGAATTGTCTACTATTTTTATTTTAGTACATATTTAAAAATTTGCAAAGACCCATTGACATTGCGTTGCGTACGAATAAAAATCATAATTACCTAACATTTTCACAGTCACAAATGCAAATATAAATGAGGAAATTCAACTTAAAAATGCTACAGCATGGAAGAAAAGCGGTATATGTGGTATAAATTTGTACGCTTGTTTTAAAATATGTATAATGAATTAGAGTTTCTGTTTACTTATTTGCACGTCTTAGAAAATACATTGTGCTTCACGTATATTTGGCATATGAAAAATTGCATAAGAGACACCAGAATAAAATTTAAGGTACTTAGGCTTTGCTAAACCTTGCCGTTTTTTAATATTCGTGAAGCATTTTAATTACACATGAATATCATGAGTCTGATTCGTGAAATCAAACTATACTAGATATGGACATCACGAGCCTGGCACGTGAAACCAAACTCGAAATAAATGTGCACTTCACGAATATTAAAATCAAATTCGGGCAAAGTATGAAAATCATAATTCTGAATCGTGCAATAAAATTGAGATCTAATTTTACTCCCCCAAGGAGATTGGCCATCGGTAAAAAAATACTGTGTGCACATATTATTATATTGAAACTTTTTCCCGAATTAAAATTATTAATAAAAATCAATAACCCACCAGTCACCCTTTCATGAATAAGAAACGAAGAAACAAAATAAATAAGGTTATATTGCTTTTCTACGCCTATGTGTGTTTATGAATAAAAACTTGTTTTTTTTGTTTGTTTAAGAGTGAAGAAGATTATATATATCTATTCTAATACCCATCCTGTCCGCAACCTATCAACTTTGCAATCCTATTTGGTTCAATGCTCATTTTAGTACGGTTCTACTTTGGATGATCGTACGTTAGGGATATATTCACTTTTTTTCTTTAAAAACCTTAATGATCCAACAAAGATTCTCTCTTGAAAATACTTGATCAAACGAAACCGTTAGATATGAAACAGGAAGTATTAAAATTTTTGAAGTTTTTAAATTTTTTATACAAGTGCGTATTGAAAAGTGTACGTACATTAATGAATTAGCTGATTGTGACTAATTTTAGCAAAGAAAAGAAATTAGAAAGAGTTTCAATAGTATATATTAGAATTGTTCAAGTTACATACACATATATACATAGCACATGTACCTGATGGTAGGTAACATATAGAAGAATTAAGAAAAAAATAGAGTTATATCTCAATGTAACTCTAGAATCATATTACAGTTAACAAAAAAAACTAAAAACCACGCGCGCAAAACGATATGAAAAAAATAGAAAATAAACTTTGAATGATCCACGGTTGAAAGATGTCCCATGAATCGGTATAACTTAATTTTTTGAATAAGGTTACAATTATTACCGAAAACATTTTTCTGCTAATTATAACCAACAACGACATTTGCCCTCGTGCATCTCCTTGGGTTCGAATTGCTTACTTAAGCACCGACTTCTCCCGCAAAATATACACCTAACAAGAAATCTATATAAAGATGGCCGCATTTATTTAAGTACATAAGTGCACTATATATTTGTGTAATTACTACGCGTCGAATAGTTTGATACTTCTTTGTTATTATTGTGCTACCACAACGTAAATAAATTTCGGAAAATGTTAAATTTTCATGTTGAATTAGTCGATTGCGTTAGGACAAATGAGTAACTGATTACGAGGAAGTAAACTTTACTTCATGTTGATTTCTCTCCTCTTTTTGAAAACTTATTTGATTTTGTTCAGGTATTTTTACGTGTTGCAGGCACAAAAAACTCAAATAGATGAAAGTATAAAAATTCTGTGAATAACAGTTTTATATTTTATTACTTTTTTTATGTCCCTCTTAATAATTTTATTGTAAATATTGTCAATGTACTGATAGGCTAATTATAAAGTATTTATGTAGATTTACTTGTATATCATTTTGAGTAATTTTATTGAAATCAATATTATCAACTTTAACTACAGATAAAATTCTATTCACAAATTAATACTGAAATACGATTTAATATGTCTCTAATTGTTACGTTTAAAATTAAATTTTAAATTATATATTTATACATATATATATATATATATATATATATACATATATATATATATATATAAATATATATATATATATATATATATATATATATATATATATATATACATATACACACACACATATATATATATATATATATATATATATGTATAAATATCATATAATTTAAAATTTATATGTATTTTGAGGATTTCGTAGTGTTCAAGTGTTTAATGTTATTGGCTTAATATTATGGATATCATGTTTGATATTCATAATATAGTGCTTGGTGAATTATGAGTATTTATTCTTAAATATAAACCTTTCTTTACTTTCATTCCATATAAATGAATACACTTGCACAAAAGCAAACAAAACCGCAGCAAAGCAACAACAAATCTGATTATCATAACGTCGGATATAGTAACACGTAACTGCAGATCTTGCCACCTTGGGGAAGTACGCTAAGCTTTCCGGTGGCTCGCAAACTTCGGCCGCTGAGGTAAGTCGCCGAAAGTGTCACTTCTTGTGAAAGGCCGTTCCGCAATAAGATTTATTACCGCGGTGGGATCTGTAGACATAATCTCTGCCACTTTCATTGCGTTTCCTATTTAGGTTTACTTAATTATTCGATGCGACGGTCTCTTATGACGCAGCGCAATGGAACTAATTTTAATTTACAAAACAAATTTAACTTCGCAATTTCGTTTTGATTATCAACTATTAATGGTAAAAATTTTAAAAACATCGAAATTAAATTATGAGAAGATCAAAAGAATCATATGAATGTACACGTGATAATCCGCGAATCAATGAGAGGAATTGAACCTTTTTATTCTAAACTAGCTATTTAAACGACTCAGTTCGCAAGTCGACATTTAAAAATAATATTGAGTTAACTACAATATTAATACACATACAAATATATTTCATAAAATCGAAAAAGTTTAACTTTTTTTCGTTGGTACACCTTGTATTCATACGTCAAATTGCTATTTCATCAATTGCCGTACCCAAACCCAACAGAATTCACCCATAAAAACTTCATCAACAAATAAACAAAATAAATCGGCTCATATACACACAAATAAACATTTAAAAACCATATTTTTGTGTCGTTTTTTTAGTTTTGTGATGTTCCCGAAATTATTTTCTAATCTGTGCAAAGTGTTATTAAGAAATAAAAGAATATACAGATTACTTTAAATAGAAAAATATATTCATTTCTTTCTGAAAATATTTCTAAAAAATTTAAAAAAGAAAGAACAAACGCTCGTTTTAATACAGTCTTTATTCTGGCGTATTATAAAAATATAGTTTGTAGTAATTTTTTAAGGTTAAAATAATATAAAATTTAATTTCAACCGTAACAATTAGAGACATATTAAATCGTTTTTCAATATTAATTTGTGAATAGAATTTTATCTGTAGTTAAAGTTGATAATATTGAATTCAATAAAATTACTCAAAATGACAATAAAGTAAAATACAAGTAAATCTACATAAATACTTTATAATTAGCCTATCAGTACATTGACAATATTTACAATAAAATTATTAAGAGCGACATAAAAAAAGTAATAAAATATAAAACTGTTATTCATGGAATTTTTATACGTTTATCTATTTGAGTTTTTTGTGCCTGCAACACGTAAAAATACCTGAACAAAATTAAATAAGTTTTCAAAAAGAGGAGAGAAATCAACATGAAGTAACGTTTACTTCGTCGTAATCAGTTACTCATTTGTCCTAACACAATAAGCTCATTCAACATGAAAATTTAACATTTTCAGAAATTTATTTAAGTTGTGGCAGCACAATAATAACAAAGAAGTATCAAACTACTCGACGCGTAGTAATTACACAAATATATAGTACACCTATGTATATAAATAAATGCGGCCATCTTTGTATAAGTTTCTTGTTAGGTGTATATTTTGCGGAAGAGGTCGGTGTTTAAGTAAGCAATCCGAACCCAAGGAGATACATGAGGGCAAATGTCGTTGTTTGTTATATTTTGCAAAAAAATGTTTTCGATAATAATTGTAACCTTATTCAAAAAATTAAGTTATACCGATTCATGGGACATCTTTTCACCTCGGATCAAAATATTTATATTCAAAGATTATTTTCTATTTTTTTCATATCGTTTTGCGATCGTGTTTTTTAGATTTTTTGGTTAACTTTAAACCTTTATTTCTGTATTTTCCGGAATCAAAATGGAGGGGGCATGTGTGAGTCCAGCCATGTCAAACCATCTGACTGCTGATAATTTTTTATAAAGAAATAAATGATATGAAATAGAAACAATATATATTGTTACAATTTTCAAGAAAATGTACTTTGCATGAAATAAAAATTATCCTCAGTATAGACAGTCATTATTGAGGTTAATTGTACCTGAACGTTTCGGTACTGCGAGTCCATGTGCTGGAGTACAGTGGGTCCAATATCAATATCGTTGTCTTCTGGCTCTTCTTTAACATGAACCACGTTGACCTGGTTCAAATTGTTTGCAGCCACATTCGTAACTGGTAGTAGCGTGGCTTGAACACATTGTTGCATGTCCATATCTGTGGAAGGTGTTCAGAATGATTGTTCAGTTATTACCATATAATACGTGGGAATAATAGCCGTATTTTAAAACAAGATAAAAATGCACTTCAGATTATTCATCCCATTACACAATAATGCAATAATTGGGTATTTGACTAAATTTTTTTTATTTCATTAATCATAATTTCAAGGTACAAGCTGATGAAGAGTGAAATTTTTTTTTAATAATCTTAAAAATTGACCGAGTTATAAAAGTTTAAATTTAACCTTTAGACAAGAACGGCAATGTTGTGTTGTGAGGTCATTTTTAATATTGCACATTATATTCTACGAGAGGAAAAGTGACAAGGATATACCCAACTCTATCTAAGACTGGTTTTTGATTAACTTATATTTCATAATATTGTGCGAAAAATATCAATATTTAGAATGAGTCAACTACCGGATTGATTTGTATCGTTACAAATGTGAATTAAACTTTAATACAATGGATATGGGGTTCCACCATAAAATTAGAAATATAGCAAAGTGTTAAAGTATTTCACACATTTTTGTTTAAACATTAAAGTTATGAATAATATAATTAGCTTGCTATAAAGACACAATAATGAGTAGTCATTGTTGTGTCTTTCTTTGTCGCTTTTATTATAATACATAATTTTTCACTATAAATTTTCAAATATACATAATTGTAAATTTATGCAATATGCATTTTAACACATCACTTTTATTCATTTAGAACTCACTAATAAAACTGTAATTTCAAAAAATTTAAAAACCTCAAGAATTTTGATACTTCCTATTTCATATCTAATGGTTCCGGTTAATTAAGCATTTTCAAGACAAAATCTCTGTTGGATCATTAAGATTTGTAAAGAAAAAACTGAATATGCCCCTAACATGCGATCGTCCAAAGTGGAAATGTACTAAAATGACCATTGAAACAAAAAGGATTGCAAAGTTGACAGGTTGCGGACACGATGGGGATCGGAATGGACATATATACTCTTATTCACTCTGAAAGAAATAAAAAAAAATAACCCAGTTTATATTCATAAAATCACACCCGGCGTAGAAAAGCAAAACCAACATAACGTTATTTATTTTGTTTCTTCGTTTCTTATTCATGAAAGGGTGACTGGTGGGTAATTGATTTTTATTAATAGTTTTAATTGCGGATAAGTTTCATA
Source organism: Druceiella hillmani (assembly GCA_039881145.1). Lineage (NCBI taxonomy): Eukaryota > Metazoa > Arthropoda > Insecta > Lepidoptera > Hepialidae > Druceiella > Druceiella hillmani. The sequence continues at coordinate 10,754,934 of JAYKKI010000054.1, read as the reverse complement.
ATCATAAGTCATAATAATATGTACACGCAGTATTTTTTTACGGATTACCAATCTCCTTGCGGGAGTAAAAGTAGATCTCAATTTTATTCCACGATTCAGGCTTATAATTTTCATACTTTGCCCGAATTTGATTTTAATATTCGTGAAGTGCATGTATATTTCGAGTTTGATTTCACGTGCCAGGCTCGTGATGTCCATATCTGATATAGTTTGATTTCACGAATCAGACTCATGATATTCATGTGTAATTAAAATGCTTCACGAATATTAAAAAACGGCAAGGTTTAGCAAAGCCTAAGTACCTTAAATTTTATTCTGGTGTCTCTTATGCAATTTTTCATATGCCAAATATACGTGAAGCACAATGTATTTTCTAAGACGTGCAAATAAGTAAACAGAAACTCTAATTCATTATACATATTTTAAAACAAGCGTACAAATTTATACCACATATACCGCTTTTCTTCCATGCTGTAGCATTTTTAAGTTGAATTTCCTCATTTATATTTGCATTTGTGACTGTGAAAATGTTAGGTAATTATGATTTTTATTCGTACGCAACGCAATGTCAATGGGTCTATGCAAATTTTTAAATATGTACTAAAATAAAAATAGTAGACAATTCAATTTGCAAAATTTTATTTGGAAAAGAAGCAGATCAAGATACTCTTCATCTCCATTCATTTCTTGAAAATTAAAAAAACGGAACACTGGTTATCCGTCTGTCTGTCAAAGTCTTTTTCTCAAAAACTGCTTGAGATATCATTTTGAATTAAATATTGTATACGAAGAACTACAGATTTATATTGCTGTAAACATTTCAATATTTTAATACAAGAAATAAAATTATATGGTTTGAGTTAAGTAACAACAATCCATCAGCAAAATAATAACATCCGATGGATAATTACTTAGAACTAACTCAGCATAAACATCAAATAAATTAAGTTACAACAATGCTAAGCTAACTCACAACATCTGATGAATAGCAGCAAAACACCAAGAAGTAACTAAGCATAAACACTAAAGAAATTAAGCTACAAGAACGCTGTTAAGCCACGAATATCCGAAGGTTGTTATATTAGTAAGAAGCGAGTCAGCAAAAAACAGCAAATAAAACCGAGCTTCTCAGAACTCAAGCGTCAGCAGAGGAGGGCTATAAAATAGAGTCCGAGCAACTGACGGAGAGAGTTTACCAGCCACTGTCTTAGAATTAACATTATTCAGGATTGTTAACCTTGATTTAAATTTTAATAAATAATATAAACTGTACCTCAATAAAATATATTTGTAAGTTATATATCTGCGGAACGCGATACGGACCCGCGGAACACGAGTCGGTAGGATCTCGCAACGCAGTGACCCAAGTCTGACATCAAGCAGCGAAGCAACCTGGATATCGTGGTAGACTTCTTATCCTTCGTGCGAGCTATCTTCAACCTGAACAGCAGGGACCTTAGACGACTAGTAGACTCATCAGGAGAGAGATACATATTTCGGGTAAGCGGTAAAACTTTCGTTCTTCCGAGATTATTTTTTTTTATTCTATTTATATTTTATCAACCTGCTCCTAGGCTAAAATTGCTTTTAGTTTTGCTATATAGTGTCAGTTCTCAAAATCAAACAAACTAGATTTAGGAGAATGGTTCAGCCCAATGCCGGTTCACAGACATATTTAAATGAAATTATTCACAGAGTTGTGTAGGATTTATTTTATCCAAAATTATGGTAACTCTAAAAAACTTGATTATTTTATTAGACAAAAAAATTAAATCGCGATAGTAGAGTGCAACCTGCGAATGTGAGCTTGCTTCATAAAAATAAAATAAGTTAGATATGCGTTAGACGCAATCACTTGCAAAAAATAGTTAATCACGTGAGAGGATATTAAATAAGCATTAAAAAGGAGATTAGGAGAATCTAGGAATGAGAAAGAAGTAACACAAAAATTGATTCGAAACACTAAACATAAATCAAAGAATGTAGATAAATATGGCCGTACGATTAGAAATCTATTAGATGTAATTCTTTCAATAGATACATATATTGATACTCGCTACTATGAAAAGATAACAATAGAACAATTCGCTAACAATATATAGTGGCATATATCAATAGAGGTTAGTATTAATAGACTTAAAACTTTAGAAAAAGCGATCGAAAATAGAAAATACATATAAATTTTAAATTATATGATATATATACATATATATATATATATATATATATATATATATATATATATGCACATACATACATATATATATATATATATATGTGTGTGTGTGTGTGTGTGTGTATAACCGTGTACCGTTCATTATGTGTAAAAAATAATACCGCTATCCAAATGTCGATTCACTGTAACAAGAATATCGATAATCATAAGCTAATAAGCAAGAATTATCAGAAAAAATTGCTTACAATAGTTACAGATAAAATGTAGATTTCAACCAAATTATTCAAATTTCCCCATACGAATCCTTCGTATGGACAGTTTTGCCTCCTGAAGAGGGGACATTTAAAGTAACTAATATATGTTTTAGACCCTACTTAACTTTATCCATAATAAATGTACCCGTACGATAATAGGCAAGTCGTTAGCGTTGAATAAAATTTTACCTTTGCGGATAATGAAACCATGTGTAACACTCTAGGAGATCACTAATATGAATTGTTTCAAAAGGCAATTTAAAAGTAGGTTTATTTAATTAAAATTATCTTTCCCGAGATACCGTTTGTAACTAGTGATCAGATTTCTTGATTCTTTGGCTGGATAATTAGTACGATATAAATCGATATTTGAGTGAATGCAATGACTAATCACTTAGAAGTAATTTTTTTAAAAAAACCATGGCTACTTCATGTTTTATCATCCAAAATAAGAGGCATAAACTATAATTTTTTTGGTGTTTAGTAAAACCAATTATATTCAGACAGCCATGTAAATGTAATTTCGAATTATTTACTGAATGACAAATTTGCTCTTATCGGACGAGGAGCTCCATTTTTTAATCGTTGTTTATTTATTTTAAACAGATTAGTGCTTTCGGTGGAGCAGACGTCTGGTGATGACAACTGTTTAATATAAATGCAGTAGACCAAGAGAAATGTTGGAAAATTAAATTCACCCTTTTTCTTGAGGTTTCTAGTAGATTTCTTTAAATTTTATTGGGCAAAGTTACAGTTTGCATACGAATGTGCTTTGTGGTGAAATGGGTTTATGGAAAAGTTTAGAATTAGAAATCGGATCGACATTATTGGAAGGGCTAAAGAGAAGACGATGGGTGCCTAAATTTCTTATGACTTACTTCATATAATTCATAGAAATATATTACAAATCAGAAATAGCAGTTATCGCCTTTTTTACTCAGCATAAGTGTGAAGAGCCCAGGTAATATTATTATTTTTTATATTTCTGTACTTGAATTTATCTAATTAATACATATGGCGGACTTATTGCTACAAAGCATTCTCTTACAGAATACCAGTCCAGCCCCACTCAACGAGCGGTCGGGAATCAACCCAGGCCTCATGGTGCGCCTCGCAGTCAAAGGCCGTATCCCTTATGATTAATCCAACACACCACGGTGACGACATTAGCATCTATGCAGTTATCATTATATATAATGAACATAGACGCCATGCTGGGTCAGTGGGTTAGCGATCTCAGTAGATGCGACCACAGTAAGTTTTCGGAATGTAGCCAGTGGCGCTGCAGAATGTAGCTACGCGAATACAAATATTTATACGCTTGATTAGAGGATGGGAATTTAACCCGGGGCTTCGCAGTGTATCGCGCTGTCAAAAATAGTAAGCCTTTCATGATCAACACGACACACCACGGCATCGACGTTTTTTTGTGAGATATATCGGAAATAGTATTGGTTCTTTTTTTAATTTTTTCTTTTTCATTTATCACATCGTTTTAGCCTTTATAATTTGTATTATGTGTACTATATATTCACTAATGATTTAATTTATTATGATTAGGAAACGAGCAACAGATAAACAATGATCATTGTTATGTTAGCTATTTCATATAAAATATTTTTGTGTCCAAAAATGGCTTTTCATCCATATGTCAATAACTTTCGAACAAAAATATTTAATTTAGTATATGTCAATAATGCTAACAATGTTTTAAAAAATCCATACATTTTATTGTTAGTATAAGATTATTGGGCTGAATCGAAAGTTTTAAAATAATTAAATTTTTGTCCTTCCTTGTTTTTTGATCAATTCGCTTTCTACTGCTCTTGTCAGGGAAAGTGAGATACGGTCTCTGTATGCTTTTGAGACCCATGTTACTACTGTTCTATAAAAATTCACATATAAAATTAAAGTTTACCAGTTACAAACTACTCTTACTAATTAATATCTTATATGAAAAACTTTGGATTTCCAGATGTTTATTACTCTAGTACGCCTAAAATAGTACACAGATTTGTATGAAACTCGGTTTGTATACATTTTATTGACAAACATGCCACTTTTTACGGTGTTTCACACTGTGTTTTTAATCAATAATAAAAATGTTCTATATATATGAATAGGTAGTGAAACATCCATATGAAATTATGAAAATATGTATTTCTTTATGCAGAAATATCTTGGGATAAGAAATCATTCTTTCTTTCTTTATGAAAAATACACACGAGCGGAATATAATCCTTCCGAAAGCAAAATATTAGTCAAATATTAAATTGTTACAACAGTTTGTGTTAAAATGTAATTATTTTTGTGTAATAATATTATTAAATTTCAATTATTGTTGTGGCATGTGGGCACAAGGTTCGATGTATGTAGTACTAACTACGCCAAACAGGTGTCTTAACCGCTTAATTGTTTGAAGGGCCGAACTGGAATACCTCGTGGCAGCATGAAGGTGCTCAACTGTAGCTATAACACGAAAATATGGAGCTGACCCTAATACAAATTGCATCGAACTGTATCGTCTCTTATCCACGATTTAATTCCTTTACGGATATTGTTTCAACATATTCTTCTGCAATTTCAGCAATTGTAGGTAATTTTAAATGTCACTATTTTAAAAATATTACGTAAGTATTTATAATACATAAACGATCTCTGTATATTTTTAAACATTACTCACTGAAGTAGTAAGACATATGACTTATGCATTTAAATTATGAGGGACTTTCAGATCAAGAATTTAATTTAGACTAAATTTTATCTGCACTTTGATACAAATTGTGTAGATAAATTTAATCTTTTTCAGCTATACCGGAGAGTTCATAAACAAAACGTGTTGGGTTTCATAGTAATTAGTTTAATAAGAAATTAGCTTCTGTGAACGATGTTTTATTGTTCATTTTAGTGTGACTGAAAATGAGATAATTACGTTATAAATAGCTATTTCCTCATTACGTATCATTACTTTTTTTGATTTACCAAATCGTTGATGTAAACAATTTGAAAATAATCAAAATTAAAGCTCCTTTTCACTAATTTATCTAAACTTTTTCCTGGTTAGGTCTCCAGTACGTCATCGCTACGTCAATTATTTACTTACAAGGAGTGTAAAACGCCCCATAAATGTGTTCCAGGTTAATATAATAGATGATACATGAATGTTACCATAATATTACCAAGAAGGGTATATTCTGATCCATAAGAAGAAAATGTCCCAATTAATATGCAGCGTATACAAACAATTACTTCTATCCAAATGTAATATGTCTATCATAAACTTGGAGACCGTATTACGCAGATTGGTGGATTCTGTGCGTCTTTCTGGAGAACGCTAATATGAGCAGTGTTTGTGAGCTTAGACAATTGAAGTAATAAATGCCGAAAGTGTCAAGCCTTTAACGGATTTTCCTGGCATAAAATTTATTACCGCCGCGTGATCATAAACGGTCGCCTCGATTGCTTGTGGCGGTATCTCTGTTAGGTTCCTTTATCGTTATGTAGTGTCAATGGCCAGATTACGTAAGTAATAAAGCCGTTAGAATATGTCAATTGTTATTTTTGAGTGAACATGATTCCTATGCTAAGTTCGCACCAGAATTAGCGATAAGACGCTTTGTCGTCACCAAATATTCAAATTTACATCGTAGCCCAACAAGTGTGACACGAAGTGGCGAATCTACTCTAAAAAACTTCATTTCTTGCTGCATGTTGCCTATTTCTTCGTGGATTTACATAATCGAACTAGAAGGATAAGAACGCCGAAGTTCATTATGCGTAACCAAATACAATTTCATAATTCGGCAACAAAATGGGTTACATGAGTTATTACTACGTCACGACGTAGATACTCAAGTGTTCTGAAAGTTGAGCTGGGCACAAAAACATTAAAGTTGTCGAGAGAAAGGTGATGCCGGTGACAATTTACAAAACATAAAATTGAGTATTTCTGATTATATCGCGTATTTACAAAAGCATATAATACCAAAAGCAGATAGAAAGGATTCATTTACTTAGGCCGGTTTATGTTGAATCGAACAAGGTGAAATACCTTTCAAGAGGACGTGTTAGATACCTTCGGGAGCGCCGTAGATCTGAAGCTGTTGACGCTATTTTAAGACTACCGATCGCAATAGACGAAAACGAAGTAAACAAAATTTTCAAGCTATCACGAGGCCAAACAGTTCTTATAGTCAGGGGTACTTCGATACTCGTCAATAGCCAAGTAATCTCAAGACACATAAACATCCGGATCACTACTGTATGTTATGGCAGCTTGTTCCTAATGCTTATAGGTATCACTTTATGGAAAATGAGTTTGAATGTGCTTGCAGCATATACGATAGTTTAAGGAAGACCTAAAACTGATAGATAGCAGCGGCCATGACAGCATTTTTATCGAGCAATTTCGGAGTGAATAAGTGGTTAAATTTGAGCTCTACAATAATTGTTTCAAAGTGTGCAAGATAGCGAATATTTCGATGATGAGCAGAATCAATGGGTACGGTTATCCACCCAAGCACGATTATATAATCAAGCTCGATGCGATAAAGGAACGACTGATATTCCCGAGAATATCCGAGAGGGAAACTACGGTATAGTAGGGTAAGTGATAATTGATCGGTACATTTATACGTTCACATTACGTCTTCAGTATGAATCTAAAAGGTTACAAGTCAACGTACCTTAGCGGCTACGTGTGAAAAGTCTGTTTGCGGTATCTTGTTGACCAGCTGTTAAATAAACTGTAAAATCACAATCGACTGGTGAGTATTCGATCATTAGGGTTGGACAACACGTTGACTACTCTTAGTTTTACTACATCTGATGAGATTTTTTAAGTCTATTGAGCATCTAAACGTCGACAGAGTTCCCGAGTCGGAAATAATTCATGTTCAACAGCACACAATATTGTGGACATCGCGTCGGGTCAATAAAACATAACCGAGAATATCGTCATTGACACATATGTCGAGGACTTGTCATTTTAGGCGATCATAACGGTGTCGTCTGATATATACGAGACCGAGTACATACTACATCTTATATGATTTACATTTCCGAGATGCAACAAAGGGATAAGCTCCGTGCACGTACTTTACATGGCAATAAAGATCCTGCGAATGAAAGTAATAGGAGGAATTTACCACACTTTCCGCTGTATGCGCACCACAGAAAACACAACGAGACACATGAATGAAGACGCATCGAAATGCTAGTGTCCACTAATTTGGCTTTGTTAAAATAATTTTCAATTGTTTGTAACGTTGTGCCAGGTTATGTTGGATGGTTGTAATGTTGTGCTAACCACATTCTTAACTATGGGCTCGGTTTCACTGGTCAATTCTTTGCGCATCTTTCATCATTCATGATACAACTACAAACCACTCGGAGTTAGTATGCGAGAGGAAGATACCTTTAAGAAAAACTAGACAGATACAAGCGAGCGTTCAACAAACTCATGCAAGTCGTGTGTCCATTCTGTGTAGTAGGATATCCTACAATTGGTTTGGCGAATATCGAGTGCGTGACAACTTCATTCGTGTAGAATTTTAACACCATGATAGCCCGCACGTGCATGTTCTGCTTTGGCTTGATAGTAAGCTATATAAGTCATTTGGACAGAATCGAGTAAAATTAATCGTTTAGTTTAAATGTAATGGAAAATTACAAGCGATGTAAAACAATTTATGTCCTATGATGACTCAATGCGTTGTACCTTAATTATATAGCTAAGTTGAACATAAATACAAGTATAGGATGCCTGGCCGTATGACAAATACAGACATTTGCTAATGAGGGAAGTCAGAAAAATAGAATGGATCTAATAGTCGACGTTAGTTGTAAATGTTGAAAAGTGATAACGAAAGGATGGCTAAACAATTCATCGACATTTACATTGCTTTAAGAGAAAGAGAATTAAATTTACATTCAATAATTTTATTAAATCGCACGAGTGTTCCATGCACACTTATAAGTATAAAGACTTTTAAACGTAGATAGTGTTCCGGTTGAACTATTTAAAAATATTAATTTTATTTCTTATCATGTAAATATATAAATAAATTGCCTTTTATATCTTTTACAGACAATAAACATTAATTTTAAAAGTTATTTTTGCAGTCGATTTAAGTCATCCTAGGGAGAATCTATAAAGACACGGCTACATTTTTAAGTTGGTCGGCTATTATTCATAAACTAGCTGTGACAATTTTCCTTTTAATTTAGTTACATATACTATTATCACGAATATTTCTAAGATATTAAAATATAATAGTTTAGCAGGTTGAGTACGTAACTTTAACGTTAATCACATTTTGAAGCTTAATATATCTTAAGAGGATCTCTGTATCAAGAAAGGGTCGATGATATATCTCAATATCTCGTATATATATATATATATATATATATATATATATATATATATATATATATATATTGTATCTATACATACTAACATATACATAATTTAAAGCTATCATTCGCTATTCGTAGACTTATAATTTATTGTTATTACCATAATTAAAAACTATAGTTTCCTCAATTTAAATTCTTTTATTGGTGAAGCAAGCTAATATCCTACTTAATACGTTTCAATCACTAGTTTATCATATAATGTTAGGCAATACATATCGATCGCACCGATTTATGAGTAATCTCGCTAGATATATAAGATTCTTTGTCACTTATTTAGGCCTACAGCTGCATGCCATGTTATTTGACGTATTGACTATATTAAGCCATTTTACCAAGCTGATGTGGAGATAGAAATATTAAACAATTATAATTTCTTCATAATAATAACAAAGCTATTGAAAATTCGTGCGGTTAGCTTCAGGCATTAAAGAGAAATGCCTTCAGGAAATATCTCATTGTCAAGACTCACTGACGTAGAGTGCTTCTCGTCAAGCTAAATACTTAAAATTTGACATAATCGTTGATAGTAGGAAAAAGAGTGAATACAATTTTCGTACCGAAGCTTGACTGAATAAAAGTTATTAATCATTTTAAATACCAAACACAAATTGCATTTTTAAATCCTGAAAAAGTATTAGGGTAAAATATTACACAGCTGTAAAAAGTTGATTCGTTACGTAAAATGACCAGCTGATATCAACATGATTTGTAGATCAGAATAGAGATTTAAGAGAAGTCGTAAAACCATTGCATAAACTTAGAAAACTTATCTTTAACACAAATTGTTATATTTAAATCACAGATAAATTTGTTAAAAAGCAAGTAGGTTATTTATAAAGTTAGGCAAATTGTAGCAAGTTATTAAGTCATCCTTCCTAAAATTGTGTTTGTATAAATTACATTTTTCTATACATACGCATAGCGTGATGCCGAACATGATTTGCGTAACATGATCACCTTTTTGAATGGCAAGAAAAATACCAGAATTTTCTCGTGTATTCACATTTCTCTACCAGTCTTTTATATCATAATCCACCTTTACTTAAAAGAAAAAAGATCGAACTTACTTTTTTGCAATTTTTTTATAATATTCCTTAACTTTTTTTAAGAGACTGAAAAGTATATTATATTTCATAAAATAGTGCAAACCACGTCATGAATTTGTTTTCGATATTTAAGTCGATGGATAAAGACGCATTTGTTTTTACAATTAACCCTCCTACAAAAAATAATTCGACTTAAATATAAAATAAATAAAATATCGATTATAAGATACATGGTCATTGGAGAGGGCCATACCCGATGGACGTAAAAGAAACAATTAAATTAATAAATAACCAGTAATAGTTGTTAAAATGTTGTCCATATTATGTCAATGTGACTGAAAAATAACGTAATATATGCTTCACTGTTACAAACATGTATCGACGAAAGTAAGAACCTTACTTAATATGTACAAATCTTAATAAACGCGCGTAAGAAACTAAAATTGGGCAATCAATAAAGCATTAATACAATTATTAAAGTTATACTTAAAGCGTGTGTACTAAAATATTGGCGAGTAAATTTGCTTTCTGAGTAAAAGGAATTAAAGCCTGGTATACCCGTTATGTCAGGTATAAGATTTATTTCCTTCGAGATTTATTTCCATCGTCCATAAAATGCTCACTTAGAATTAGAAATATAAACGCACTCGTTTGATACTCATAGACCTAGAATTTATTGAAACACTATATTTTTTTTCTATCTCAATTCTTTTATCGATGATGCAAATTAATATCATATGAAACAAAGCATTTTCTCTACGTTAATGTTTTTGACGTGATGCACATCACAGTTTTAATCATTAGTCTATCATATATTGTTGACAATGCTACATGAGGGCGTGGCTAAAGAAATGTAAGAGTATTACGATTTCCTAATAAAAGGATTATATAAGCCTCCTATATAAACATGCCAGTTACAATAACCAAATAAGAAAGTAACATTTACCTGGTTTCTAGAAAATTGTCCTTAATAATGGAAACGAGGTTTGTTTTAGAGCAAGGTCTTACTTGTACAATATTTTTTCTAATACAACGTCCAATTTGATTCATTTGATATCTACGAATTGAGAAAAAAAAAGAGTAAATATTATTTATTTTTTCGGGCTAACATTTTTTGCAGCGGAATGAAACGTAGATTCGGACATCTCTCTTGTTTTTCGCAGTGACTCTTTTTTATTCTTGTCCTTACATAGGTTTATTTTCTAAATTGAATGTTATATTTCAGCTTCGGATTAGACAATTCTTAGTATATTATTTTTTAATAGAATTTGAGGATTTATATCAAGATTGCCTATAAAGTTCCCGAACTTTTCGTTAGGGTGACTAAGTATCGATATTTATGTAGACTTTTCTAATATCAACTTAAAAAAACCAAAATGTAACATAGGTATTAATTTTGTATTCCAAACATAATCAAAAACACAATGTATATTTATATCAAGTCTTTGGATATTTTTTGTTGAATTCGAAATAAGTGATTTTCCAGTTTTTCTTAGTCATTCAAAATAAAACTTTCATGTTTCAGTTTCCAAACATATTGAAGAAATGGAGTCGGACTTGTTCTTTCAAAATCAGGTATTTATTTATTTTAATTTTTAAGTTGCGTTATCATATAGAAGGTGGATTAACTGTAACAAGAACAATACAAATGTAAGTATATAAAACAAATTTATGACGTGGTTTGCACTATTTTGTGAAAGTCCACAGGTTTGTTCACTTTCTTAATAAAAAAATTAGGAATAATACAAATAAAATTATAAAATTTCATTTTGGTCTTTTTTTAAGTGAAAATGGATTATGATATAAAAGAATGGTTTTGAAATGCCAAAACACGAGAAAATTCTGATATTATCTAGTCACTTAAAAAGCTGATAACTTTATACAATTCTTTCAGAAATTAAAAAAAGTATCAGCGATAAAATGCAGGTAATTATTCTATTTTTTTTTACGGTATAAGTATGTTTTTAAAAGTAATGGGAATATTGTATTGACGGCTGTAAATTTATTACCACTATAAATAAAATATAAATTAAAAATCTCTTTACAGCTAGTAGACTTTCCACCGCGACTATTTTATATTAAATTAGGCATTTATAAACATTTAAAATTACATAGCATTTTTATTATAATTATTTGCAAAATTATTATTTTTAACATATGTATATATTGTTTTCATACCTTTAACAGGCTTAAGAAAATTGTTGATTTATAAAAAACACACAAAACTTGCAATTTTAGAATCATTGGTATATTTTTCCTCTAAACTTAAGGTAAATATCAAGTAATTATCTTTTATTTCGTAATTTTGAATTAATATCTATAAAGACGATGAACGGGGACGAAAACATGCAGCGGACTTTTCAGCAATATATTTTTAATTAGAGTCTAAAGAAAATACCCGCACAATACAGGAGATACAAAAAAACCATGTCCATCTATCGCTTAATCACTAAGCTAAATTTCAAGTTTCTCCATAAAGTTCTATTATCAAATATACATATTAGATAAGAGTTACCCTGTAAGTAGTTATAATTGGCCATTATATGTTCATTCAATCCACCCTTTGATATTCATATTTTGTATTGATCGTTCATTCTCATCATTAATTGCACCAAGGTTTTTCTGGAAATTAGGAAAATCTAAAAAAGGGAAGTTAGTCGGGAAGTTGTGAGGCCGTATCATTCTATAAGCAAATTTACCAGTCATTTATGTTGCGCTTAAAAAATGGCTTATTAATTGTTTTTATTTAAAAACAAATATGTTGTAAAAGCTGCTTTCGTATATATATGTGCTTCCTAGCATTAAGCCTATTATAACTCCTAAATTTTCAAGTTGGAATGTGCTTCTCCTGAGAGTAACTTTCTTTTTATCTATTCCAATTGAAGGTCTCTTCCACCTATGTTCTGAATAGAAATAGTAAATTTCCGAGTAAAAACGGACATTTTTTTTTAGATTTTTTTAAAGTCGCTAAACCGGTTCTAGAATTCTTCTAAACTTCTGTCAACATATTTTACATGAATTGAATTTGAAAATTCCTCAAAATCTTTCATTTCTTCAAAATGCTCTTTGTAGTTCGAAAAAAATTAAAAATTTGGTTTTTATAGTGAATATTTGAAAAGCCTAATCTTATTTTTGAATCATCTTATGCGATCATGTAAATTGGCAATAAATTGACAATGCTTTCCTTGTAATTTCGTATTAATTTCGTATTCATTTCGGTGAGAGGTCAGGTCTATTAAAAATGGAAGGTTTAATGTAAATTTTGGACATGTAATTTTTTTTCCACTTCCGTAGTATTGAACTTAACTTAATTTTTAAGGAAAAGGGAGTAACCAACGTATATCGATATGAAGTAACAAATCCGCATGTGTAGCATCTGCTTCGGCTAAAAAATCACGAAACTTTCTACATATATACTTGATCACACTTGTGTATTTACATACTTTCTTACTAATATTTAACGATAATATCATCGCTGTGGTGTTTTGAATTGTTCACAAGGGACGCGTCCTTTGACGGCGCGACGCACCGCCGAGATCTGGGTTCTATTCCCGGCCGCTATTCGAGCGGGGCGGGATTGGTGACCTGGTTAGCTATAAGAGATTGCTCTCTTTGCAATAAATATGACATATGTATCAATTGTATACATTAATCCATTAAAATTTCGTACGTACCTTTAAATATTTATCTACATATTTACTTTATAATTTCTTGTTAAGGTCAAAGCCAGAGAAAAAAAATTAAACTCAGTAAGTTTACTCCTATCAGTGAAGCGATTCTATCACCAGCTTCCGGTTCCATTGTTGTGCCCTGACTTTGCTAAAAGGCAGGTTTATTTCGCCTTTAGTCGTATAAAAACTCTAGAGACGTTTTTATCAGAACTGTCTCATCCGAACTCTATTACGGCATCTGATCAACGAATAATAACTATCTAAATCTGTAAAAAAATAATAACTATCTAAAACTGTAGATATGTCTGAAAAAAATTTAGTAATCACGAAAGTTTTTATAAATTTGTCATGAAAAAAAAATGGTTGCGACGGACGACGGATTTTATTAAAAAAAAATACAAAATTGTATATCTAAAAATTGCAAAAAAATTGTCTTACCATTTACATCAAAACGCATCCTACTTTTCATTTTGAAAATTTTATTAATTAACACATACATATGTAATTATCTTCAGTATAATTGCGAAATATTGGATTACTTTTTTAACATCGTAGTATTTATAAAATTCGCACATTATAGCATCTGTTGATATGTCTTTTTATATTAAGGGTGGATATTAAAAATGTATTATTACTGAGCTTGCCAAACTAACAAAAGCAATAAGTTTGTTATGTTTGGATTTAGTATACTTCCATGTAATTTTACATCTATCTAATAAACACAATAGTTTCAAGATTCAGTTATTAATCATAATTAAATATCCGTCCTTATGACCGAAGCCGTGGATTTTTTACGATTGCTTAGCATTTCGTATATCCGAAACTGAATATTAGGTTACTTAATTCTACCGAGATAATTAGAGGGTAGATTAATCATTAATTTATTTTATTTTTGAAAGATTTTTTGCCATTATCATATTTGTTAAAAATTTTAAAAAAAGTCAAATGGAATGAAGCAAATTTCAATATATGTGATATCAAGAACAAAACATCCTCAAACATCCTTAAATACTAAACACTGATTGCGCAATTAATATCAATCAATATTCGATTGATATTAATTGCGCAATCAGTGTTTAGTATTTAAAAGACACGATCTTTCGATCACAGGTCAAAATGAAGAATAAAAATAGATTTGAGAGCAAGGTTGCATAAATACGGCAAAAAATATAAATCTGAATTGATTAGCTATGTTCCATTTTTCAGAATATATATCAGAAAAAAAGAGAGTTCTGAAAGAGTTTCAACTAACTAAAAAGATGTTAGGATTAACGAGATCGTTAAACTGAAACTGCAAAAACATGACATAATAAGTCTGTGTGGTGCTTTACTTTGCTGCGAGTCCGGAGAGGAAATTTTGTAGAACAGAAGAAGGTTTTGTAGTGAATATAAGGATATTGAAGTAGAAGACATAAAGAAAATTTGAGATAATTTAAAAGTGAATAAACTGAATGGAATCGAGAAAATGTTGGAGTGATTAAAAATAGTGTGATAGTACGACCAAAAAACTTGTAGCTTTGCCAATAGATATGTGAGAAAATAAGATGACAAAATAAGGCACAGAAATAATATTCGTATGGAAAAATCTAAAAAAGGTATAAAAGATGATAAAAATGGGTAAAGATGTGGTTCATAAAAATCTTGCAGTTGGTGTTAATTAATTTCCTAATTTTCTTTCCAGTTACATTAGTTATATCTGGTACATGAAAATAATATTGGTTAGAGCAGAAGATGAAAAAGAAAACGACCAGAGTAGTAGATGCTAAATGATGATTAATTTATGTTTTTCTACCACATAAGCACGGACACTTCAATCATTTATGATAGCATCTTCTGAACAGCTGTCATTTTAGTTTTGTTTCATTCTATACTGCAAAAAGGAGAAGAACGAAAAATATTTAATTTTGCCGTCGTTATTGCAAAACATTTATATAGTATATGACGTAATTTACTCTTCGTAGTTGGCTTTGCCTCAACGATTCGATTGATCCTTTTTTTCGATTGAATCCTTTTGTTCATTAGATATCAAAAACTTTTCCACAACCAAATAATAATTTTATTGCACGTAGATTATCATACGTATATTCATTTAAACTTTGTTCAGTTAAATAAGAATTTTATTTAAGATATGTGTAAATTTTATAATTGCAATTTGCACGTTATTTTGAAGTATAATATTTCGCAAAAACGGGCATAAAATAAACAAATCATGCAACTATATGGTTCCTGTAGATCCTTAGTTATGTATGTACTAACAATATATATAAGTCAGAATAACTTAAATATATTGCCTATAATTCAATTTACAGGCGTAAGAAATATTGTAAACATCAAAAACTATAAAATTTTCCATCTTCTCTGCAGTTTTCCGATTACCTTTAGGTAAACTGTACTAAGGCTATATTTTTATTCATTTTGACTTTAGCAGTATCATTGATGAGGGAGCGGTGTAAAATTTTCACGTAAATTTTTAAACAATTTCTATAGAAATATCTACACTTCCAGGAATCAATTGAAATTGCCCCTTCAATTGATATCTCTCACGATAGACGGAATGAAAAAAGAATTGGAACCTTTTTTGTGTCCTAAAAAAATCCATATCATTATTATCGAGGGTTAACTATTGAGATATGTGCGGATTAATTGTTTGTATCATTACGCTTTTTGTGTGGTATATGCTGGTTAGTAAGCTCAATTATTTTAAACATTTAGTTACTAGATTTAATATCTTTGATTAAAGTTTGATGAATATTTTTAGCAATATTTACAAAAATATTTATGAAATCCAAAAATCTTTTGATAAATTTTGTGGATATTGCGATTGATAAACTAAATTTAAAGAATTAATTCAAGTTCTTATTAAATATATTAAACATAATAAAAATGATAGTTTTAATTTTTCCCAACGGCTATTTTATTAAACATAATAAAGATGATAGTTTTAATTTTTTCAAACAGTTCTAATTGTTTTTTTTTGTATTTTCCTTCGTTTCCAAAGACAATCAAAGTTAAAAATTTATTTTCTTTACAGGACCGATGAATACAAATTGTAGAAAGTTTCGTAAAAAAATTGAAGAAAATAATGTAGGGCTTCTATTAAAGGAAGAAATTACTTAATTTTATGTATGAACATATAATATACTCCGTCCAACGTTTTAAAATTAGTAAAAGACGTAAGTATTTTTTTTTAAATATCCACTCGTCTGTTATTCTATATATTTAAAAAAAAATATTCAAGAAGTTCATTAAAAAGTAAAAGATTTCAGTTTCACTGTTTTCCAATTTAATTCCGATGCTTTTTTGTATAGAAATTTTTGAAAATTTTCGATTGTCTTTAATTGTGGCCTGCGGTGTAAAGAATAATTTCTTATTTTCTGAGTTTTACATGCATTATACTACAAGCGCGTAGACACTGTCAATGCTCTTGCAATTCGCTTAGTATTATTTTCATACGTCTTTAATAACATACGAATTGATCATATAAATTACAATAACAATATGATATATATATATATATATACATACATATATATACGTGTATATATATATATATATATATATATATATATATATATACATATTTATATATTCCGAAATCTACTAATGTTCCATTTATTCACCTTTAATATAACTAACCCTAAGAACTAAACTAAACAATTAATTATAATTTTAAAGAAATACGTTTTATCATCATGAAAAAAGGTCGACGTGAGGCATAGTGCCTGCGTTCTTTTGTAACATTTTAGGAATTTATTTTGAGGCGCTAAGCCATGTAAGCAAACATATCGCTTTATATACCGTCTAAAATTATTCGTGAACCCTACAATAATATGATCATTTAATTTCAATCAGTCCTCTTAATTACATGCAATTACTTCCCGTAACTAAATGTTAATTACTTGTTAGATGCAACGTTGGTTGTTGTCAAATGCACTCCGGTCAAACCTAGGCTGTATTGACTATCCAATAATAGGTTGCTGTTATATCCATCTACCTTTATCATAATTATAATTAAAAGATATTTATCCACGTATAAAACATTTATATTTTGCCATTTACAACGGTGATTTGTATCTGTGTCCCTCAAAATATTTGGAGTCACGTAATTTCTAAAATATTGTTTCGCTCTGGTTTAACCTACGCATATACGTTAAAGCAATATGAATTAATAATTAACACAGAACGAAAATATAAAGTGAAGTAACAAAAATGACTACTGACATATTTCATGCAAGTTTGATAATTTACTTTTAAGAATCTCGTTTCCATTAAGTAAAAGTGGAGCACCAGTATTTGAATACAACACAGTTTGTCGCGGTTTACTATATTTATATCATGTGACACTGACACGTGAACTTTTCACTAATGAAATGGGGAACAGTTGTGGTGCACCATGAAATGTTAATTTTTTTCAGTTTATATATGCGCTAAGGGTATGAGATTAATGCCATAAAATAATAATTATGAAAATATAAACTTATGCCGTATGATTTAGTTAAATTTGATAATCTAAAAAGTTCCACGGAAGTACATTTTCTTTTTGGAACATAGTATAACATAAGAATTAAGAGAAAACTTTTTACTTTGTTTCCAGAGATCAGTTCCAAGCAGATTTTTAAAAAATAAAATGAAATATTGGAAGTCTTTCCGTAATACATTCCAAATTTATTCATAGTTAGTACTAAATAATTTCCATAGTTTTACTGTTCTTTATTTAAAGTTATATGAAAAGAACTTCACTTAGGGTTTCATACCTCTCAAGGAAAAACGAAATCATTAAAAGATCACTTGCGTGTATGTCTGCCCGTCTGTAACAGGCGTATTTCTTCCAAATTGCTTGGCGTACAAAATTGGCATATTAATAAATCATTTTACATCCTTTATTAACATGTCAATTTTGGACGCCAAGCAAGTCATACGTATCTCAACAGTAAATACTTCAAAATATCTATATCGTAATTTTAGGTGGGAGAGGGGAGGAAGTACTCAAAAAATAAATTGAAAATTTCTTGTATAGTGTGTTAACATTTGAAAGAGCTTGGAATAAAAGTTTCAAAAATATTTTTTCATAATTTTAGGTATTATATCTTCGAAATATGTTGAAAAATATGTAAAAATATATGCTTCTGCCCTCATTTTCGAGACTTATGAACCTAAAGGTATAAAAAAAAACAGAATCTCCAGATGTCCAGGCAAAGGTTGTGGGGAAAATATAGCGATGATTATAAATTTCATAATTTTTCAAATATACACCAAGCTGTTAAGGCTGTGAATTATAAGGTGAGCAACATATTTACGTCCTGAAAAATTAATGTCTGTGACAGTTTAATCGAAATGCTAAATACTCTTAAAGGTTTACTTGTGTCGAAATGTGTACGAATCTCTAGGAATTCGTGTTTTACTCGAATTGACTGGTTGTTTTATTTATCAGCTGAGAAAATGGCAAGAGAGCTATCAGCGCCTCTGATCTTTTTTGTACAGCAAAAAATACCGGAGCTTTGTTTTTCAAAAATAAGTTTTACATGTTTTCAACATACAAAAATATGGGAAAAATACGGTGAAGGACATGGTAGTATATGCCAGTTAAGTACCTACGTATAAAACATGTCGTTAAGTATCTCCTGAATACTGAGGGTATTGCATTTATTCCACAAAATATATTCTCTCTTGTAAAATGCCTAATATAATTTAAAAGGATCACGTTCATTTAGGGCTACTCTTAAAATCTTCTTCATGTATTTTAATATAATTTTAAAATTACTATATCTTATATACTTACCTATAATTTTAAATTCTGTTATATAGGGATATACGAAATTATAAAAAAATCCATATTTGGATCACAGATCTTTAATAACTGTGCTTATCAATAAATCAATAAATAGGTATCTTGCGAATGATATTTGTTTATACTCTGATAGTTCCAGCGTTTTACTATAACCATATTCATTTATGTAAGGTATGTACATGAGTATCTCATTTCTATCTAATTTTTATTTTACCCAACTTTATGATTCCATTATATTATGGTTGAGATTAGATTTATTCGAATTTCACTTCCAAACACGCGGCTTAAATGGATAAGCTTCTCTTTTAAGAAGCGCTTGAAACATATGTTCTTTCATTATAAAAAGATCTGAGAAGATGTTGTCATGAATAAATCTGGACCGTATCAACAAAAAATAGCCACGTCCGATTTTAACGCTACTTGATTTATCCAACAAGCTTCGCAAAGAAAATAGTTAGGTTATATAAATTAATATCGAGAAAGATACTAAAGAAAAAAACAAACTGCCGATGTGATATTAATGGTTATGAGATATCTATTTATCCAACAACAATTTAACCATGTCTGACAATAATTTAAGCAGTACTGCTAACCAAACTTTTCTGCAGTAAGTCTACCGAGTTAAATTCTAAAACATCAATTAAGAGATCAGAAGGTTTATAAACGATAAGGATAAATTCGAATTTAATTTTGTATGCTTTGTGGTCTCAGATTTATTGCTTTGAATATTTGTTTTACGTTAGCCATGTCTTTTCTATTCAAGATGGATTGTGAAACCGATAAAAAAAGCACAACATTCAAATAAAATTAGAAGCTTACTCAAGAGTAAACTAAAACTTAATGAATATTATCTCTAACCACGATATGGTTCGATGACCGATGGAAATGCAGTACATATTTTTAGTATATTATAGTATTTCCCATGTATATATAGTTAATTATAATTAACTCCCTAAGTAACTATTTTTGGGGTATTCCCAAGAAAAAATTAAGATGAACCTTCTATATTAATATTTAAAAACTAAGGTTCTTTTGAAAATTTTGATTAAATTTGATCCTTATAGAGTTAATATTCCTCAAATTGAAATCTCCTTATATTTACGATAGCAAAGTCAAAATTACTTTTGTGTTATTTCTGATAAAATTTATGATTACATGAGATAAACTTGCTTTTCTTATTTATAATAATTATTGTTAATTTATTGATGTACCATCTTTCCGTAAGCGTGCTGTTTCCTGTCGTATCATATTATTATTTGTTATCCTTTAATAAACTACCCGTATAAACTGCATATTTCGTGTCGAAATAATTTCGAATATGATTGACTAGTTTTTCAAAAAACCTAGCAAACCGAGTTTATGGATGGATGTATATGGCCTGAGTTTGTGATTAAAAGCATACCATTTCAAAACTTATTATAAACGCTATTTATTAAAATGTTTTTGAATCACGAAGGGAAATAAATGAAAAAGTGCATAAATTAATAAAAGTGTGTAGATGATTAAGGTTCCATTCTATTAATTCTGAACGAAATGTTTTTTTTTGTAATTGTAGTACCAAGACAATAGAAAATACGAGAAGATTTTCTTCGATAACGTCGCAAATATTCGATTTGTATAATTCAAATAATGCAGCGATAACAAAGACGCGATGTTAAAGTAAACAAAAACAAAGCAACTCGTTCCAATAAGACGAACGCAGTGAATAAGGTTTTGCGAGATAAATTTAGTTTTATGCAGTTGCCACCATATAAATAATTTGCATTTCATTTCTCGGTTTCACTGAATGCGTTTGGTCGAAAATCTTGTCAAGTTCGGAATATTCTTCGGGAGTAATTCCGTTTCACTCTAGATTGAAACAAAATAGTAAATTAAGCTTTTTCCAAATACATTGCGTGCATTCTAGTTCACTAGGAATAAAGAATTCAGTTCATTTGTCTGAAGTTATATATATTCACCTTTTTTTATTCACAAAAAATACTTTTCCTTATTTCTTACGTTTTTTACGCATGAATAAAAATAAATTTATATGCTTGCGGAAAATATAAAAAATCTTCGATTTCTTACATTACATACATTGATTAAAATAAAAAATACATTATTTGTAAAATACTTCAAGATAACTAAATTGTGAAACATTTCTGTACAATATAACTCTGAAATATAATATTCTTAATTGACATAATAAAAATCCAAAATCAAATATCCTTGATTCATTTTACGTATCTTCGCTTATATTAAATAAAATATTAAACTGACTTTAATTAATTTTCTTCATTTTACTCATAAACTGTTTTCCGTTAACTTTTGGTATGTAATATTAGGTATTAAAGCCAATTATTGGCTTTCGATTCTGTAGAAGGAAAATAATTTTATATAATAAGTATTAATAGAGGTTAGTCAAACGAGTCTAGACTACATGGATATTATGTTGTTATGGTAACACAGGCTGTTACCATAACCAATTCCTTCCTCCACCAACTGATTTTTCTTGTCACAATTAGAAGTAAACTAAGATGCTTAACAAATAATTAATATTTTTTTTATTTAGTTTATCAGGTGAAACATTCACAAAATATTTCCAAAGCTTTTGAATTCATAAATATTTTTGTAAATATTGCTAAAAATATCCACAAAATTTAAATTTAAAAACATTACATCTATTAACTCAAAATTCAAAATAATTTAACAGTAACCTGCGTATATCCCGTAAAAGCGTAATGACAAATTAACCCGCAAGTTACTCCATTTTCTTTTATTTCATTTATGGTGCACGATATATTAATATCGTCGAAGGGAAAAATTCAAAGGACTCCAAATTTTTTCTAGAAGTGTATGTAATTTGAAAGATGTTGTTTGAGAATATACATGAAAATTTGGCACCATTCCCTGATTAAAAAGCGAAGCAAAGATGGAAAATTTAATAGTTTTTAATGTTTACGATGTTTTTGCGCTTGAAAAATAAATTATAGACAGTACATTTACGTTATTTTAATTATAAATATATAACTACGGGCCTACAGGATCCCTGTAGTTGCAAGTCATAAGTTTATTTATTTTATACCCGTTTTTGCGTAATATTATACTTCAAAGTGATGTGCAAAATGTACACATATTTTCAGTAAAATTCTTTTTTAACTGAGCAAAGTATATGTGCATATGAAAATAACAGTCTACGTGGAATAGGATTATTATTTAGTTATGGAAAAGTTTTTGATATGTAATGTTTTTTTATTTCACATCCATTGACAAAGCCACAGGTTTTTCATTCGTAATGTCACAGTATATTTAATAACTTCCAACATTTTCTCAAGTCTTCTTAGTTCATTCGCTTTTAAATTTCTTAAGTTTCCTTTATGTTTTCTTCTTCTACACCTCTGTATTCACTACAAAGCCTCCTGTTCTGCAACTTTTCCCTCCAGACTCGAGGCAAAGTAAGAAACTATACAGAATAATTACATGTGTTATGTGTGTGCATTTTCTTTTTGACGAACGCGTTAATCCTAGCATTTTTAACATTTGTTAAAGTCCTTTCAAAACTCCCATTTTTATTGGTATCTACCTAGAAAAATGCAACATAGCTAATGGACCTAGTTGCATTTCGCATTTATACAACCCCGCTTTTACTTCTATTTTTATGTTTCATGTTGACTTTTAATCGACAGATCGTGTCTTTCAAATACAAAATACTGATTTCACACTTAACAGCAGTTAAACATATCATTGATCTCGTTATATGCTAAGGTGGATGTTTTGTTCTTGCGATCATGTAAATTTAAATTTGTTGCTTTAATTTCATTTCAGTTTTATTAAAATTTATACAAGTAAAATAATGACAGAAAAACTTTCAAAAATGAAATAAATTCATATTTTATCTATCGTCCTATTTTTCTCAGTATCTCCGATAAAGTGAGGTAATCTAATAATTAGTTTCCGGTACTGTAAAGGTTAAGCAACCATAAAAAGATAACAAAGTTCAAAATATAAAGGATGGTATTTAAATGTGATAGAAGGGCTGAAATTTGATAGCGATTTATGAAATTATTGTGCTTATTATGTAGAAGTGAATTTCATTATTTGTATACTGAATAAACACAAAGAAAGGTAATTTAGTTTGTTAGATTAGAAAGCTCGGGAATCTTATATTTTTAAAATTCACGGATAATGTGTAAAAACATATTGACAGATGCTGTAAATATACTAAACGTGTAAATGCTACGATATTGAAAATGTAACTCAATGTTTCACCATTTATATTGAAGATAAAAAATCTACGTGTTAAGAAAAGTTTCAAAATTAATAAAACAATCATTTTGATACCCAACTTTTGATGTTAATGGTAAGATACTATTTTTCTTTCCAATTTTTAGATTTACAGTATTGTATTTTTACTCCCTTAGATTAAAACCATGGTTTATTTTAGACTATTTCTTGAGTTTCAATAAAAACAAATAAACATCGTGTTATTCTCAAGATCATATAAGAATAATCAAATTTGTATGTTTGAAAGTGTTTCATTTCATTCTATTTTTTATGTTCATACCATATTTCAGTGCTCATTGAAATCATCAGTCCCGAATATTTTTTTTGCATGACAAACTTATAACAATATTTGTAATTGCCAGATTTTTAAAATAATGTAAGGAATATTCTGAAAATACATCGAAAAATCTTGAACTTTTCCCGCTTTTTCCCAAATATTCACTAATCGAAATTGTTCGATTTTTGCTTAATTTTTATTCACTTAACATCTTCAAGTGGGCAATTTGTAAAGATTTAAGACCTTTACAAATTGCCCATCTGAAGTTGTTGTCATACAACAAAACCTAGGTTGCAGTTAAGGATTTAAATAAAGTAGAAATAATACTACATTATGTAGTTTCATTTAGTTGTAAATAAAATTTAAGTGATCATGAATTTCTACAAAATTAACGCCAAATATATTCAAGATTGCTAGATTATAATAATATATGTCAAGTAGTTTCTAATTATCACTTTCGAATAACCATGAAAGTATGGGGCAATGAACAAGGGTATGAACAAAATGAATAAAAAAGAATTTGGAAGAGTATTAAAAACACTGAAGCGTAGTAAAACTCGAGTAATTAATGGGAGATGCAATTTCCCTCATGTAAAAATAATAACTTGATTATTTCACGAGCTAATTCTGTACAAAAATATTACACTCAAGATAAAAATATTATCCTCATATAAAGAAACCATTATGTTAAATAAAACGTATATAAGAATTGTAGTCAACGAAGTAAATAGAAAGATCAACAATATGTCGTAAAATTGATTACCCGAATTTGAGTGAATGCGTTTTTTCGGAAGTAAAATCTTTCATATGTTCCGCCGTATCTTTTATATCTTTATACTGGAAGAAATTCTTGGCTTATTCTTCATACTTACCAGATACAACGTTATAGCCACGAATGCTAAGAATATTGGCATTTAGAAGACTTCGAATGGGAAATCGATTTTTAATTCGTCTGTGTTTTTGCTTGTTTATGTTACTAGTACCTCCGGTTTTTATGAGCCAATTTGGATGATTCTTTATTATTTGGAAGAGTATACTCTTAGCAAAATTTAATGAAAAATTAGTTAAGACTTGGCCGTGGAAATTGAAGGTAAAACGTAAAATTCTTCAACAAAGAACAGTACTATGATAAAGTTTGGTTGGTATAGATATAATGGTAATTTAATAAGACAAAACTAAGGGCGATATAAATTTGGTACTTAGTAAAATTAGGATATTATGATAGAACCGGAAGGTTGACAAGAACTTTAAGTTATGAGGAGCAATCTCATCAAGTTTGAACTAGTTTTTCTTGTCTTGATGTAAGAAAGGAATTCATAAATTAATTAGGTAAGTAAGGGTGCACAACAAATTCATAAAGTCGATTTTTTGAGGATGTTAACTTATGTCTGATGTATTAATCGTTTAAATTGGACTATTACATTATTATTATTTGAAAGACCATTTTCTCAGTGTAGTCTCATGAAAATTTTGTTTGAAATTGACCATGCAAATTGAATATATACCCTATTATTCGTCGAATAGTTAACAACTCAGATACCTTGATATAGTTTGTATGAGATATGCCTAATCATAAAGTCTCTAGAGTTCTGATACGACAAAAGACGAAATAAATTTCCCTTTTAGAAAAATCAGGGTACAATGATGGAGCCAAGAGTTGGAAACAGGGATTTTTTATTGATAGAGGTAAACTCATTGAGTTTGGGTCCTTTTATCTTGTTTTGACCTTTAAAAATAAATAAAAAGTAAAAAAGTAGGAAAGTAATTACAGTTACGTACAAAATCGTAAAGGAAAAAGCATATTATTTATTTATTTATGTAATTTAATGTGTACAATTAATACATTTAGCCGACTTATTGTTCTGAAAGTAATCGCTTGCAGCCAACCAGAAAACCAGTCCAGCTCCGCTCATCGAGTATCGGATAGTTGAACCTGGATTCCTCGATGAACCGCGATGTGAAAGGCCGTATGCCCTATAATCAATCCAACATACTACGGCGACAACATTATATGTGAACATTATGAGTAGGCAGGTAGATAAGTTATAAGTACAAGTATGAGCAAATTTATGAAGTAACTAAATATCACTAAATAGCTAGGTAAATAAGCACGTATGCACAAAGCTTGACACACAGACTACGGTGAGATCAAGAGAGAGTGTGATAGCTCCCTATGAGTATATGTACATATGTATACTCGTAGGCAGTCATGTAAGTATTTAGGTTTATTACATGTCGAAAAAGTATGTTTCAATTGCAATAAATGGCATATTTTTAAATTCTTTGTAAGTTTCTTATATTCCGTGTATTATAGAATATCGTAGGCACGAAAACAGAAAAATGAAATTTTTTTTAACACAAAAATTTAACTAAATTCTAATAACTACCGAACACTTAAAATTATAAAATACTGAGATTACGACAATTTAGTTGGAATTGTTACGGTAAAATATCGTCTTCGTACATAAATAAATTTGCAAAACACGCTTCTTTTTCTCTCTTACATAAATGCAAACTCGCATAGACAAATGAGTGGTATATTTCACTTGGCCCCGATTTCAAAAATATCTGCAAATAGATGTATTCTACAAATTGATTTATACTCGGAACTGGTATTGTACCGCAAAAGTTTTAAATCGGCACTCGAATTTTTATTATATAAGACTCAATCTCATGGATCTGCTTGCAATTATTTCTAATTTTGTCGAGCTTATTTACACTGCGTTAATAATCGCAAGCTTCTCCATATTTATACAAGAGAAAATATGTAATAACGCAACATTAAGAGTCATTGACAAAAATAACACTTTTAATAGTAAGAATTATCAAAATCAGAAATGTTCCAATTTCGTTTAATGGAAAAACTGTCTTTTTTTAAATATGAACATCAAATACCTATCGAATATTATTTGATATATTATGTGACATAATCTGAAATGCAATATGTGAATTCATTCTTATACATAATACAGGATACAGGATATATCCTAAACTGCAGGTAAAAATATACATAATACAGGACATATCCTAAATTGCAGGTGGAAATATATTGATTTTCTCGGTTATTGATAACTTCATTTTTCTGCATACATTTTTCATAATTATAGGATTTGTTTTCAAAAACTTTGCTTGAAAATTTAAACGTTGAATCTGCTAATCAGATTAAAGATCACGTCATATTCATACGTTATTATTATCTGGGAGTGTAGACAATACATGACATGAAAGATAAACAATCAATTCGTTCCTGGCGCGCGTAATATAGTTTACCGTAATCAATACGAGACAGAAACCGTCACTATTGTTTTCCAGAAAATTATTTGTATTGAAAAGGCAATTGCAGCACTAAATATTTATGTCATGTAGATCTTAAATATAGCGCTTTTAAAGTCCATCAATGACTATCAATCAAAATAATCAAATCAAATACCAAACAATTGATGACTTATCTTAATTCTTCTTCTTCTTAGTCTTGCACTCTTGATAGAGTGATCACGACTATCATGATTCGGCCGGTTCCTTCACTACTGCCGCCCTCGCGATGTGACGCCATGTAGTTCGGTGTTTTGCTGAGTGAGAGCAGTCATTTACACTGGAGTGCGTTGCAGATTTTATTAGGTCTGTCCACCGTGTCGGAGAGCGTCAGCGGGATCGTTTGCCTTCGACTTGCCTTGCACCAACAGTCGTTCCATGGAGTGCTCGTTATGGGTGACATGTCCAAAGAATTTGAGGATTCGAAATTGCACAGTCGACGATAATCTCTCTTTGATGTTAAGTTCCTTAAGGATCGAAACGTTGGTTCGGTGCGCGGTCCATGGGATCTTAAGCAAACGCCTCCAGCACCACATTTCCAGCGCGTCAATTTTGTGGCGGTCTTGCATCCTGAGCGTCCACGTCTCAGCTCCATATAGAAAAATCGGAAAGACCAGGCATTTCATAAGTCGAACCTTGTGTTTCTGGTTATTCTGCGGTCTTTCCAGATCTTTGTGAGTTTTTCCACTGATGATCTCGTCACGGAACAACGTCTTCGAAACTCATCCGCGCAACCTCCATCATTAGCAATAGTGGAGCCCAGATATACGTAGCTCTTCACTACCTGGCATCCTGCTATATTTTGGATGTTCGGTTGGTTATTGTAAGCACGATCTACAATCAACATTTTAGTCTTATTGCGATTGATTTTAAGCCCAAACTCCAATGCTGTGGTCTCCAGTCGTAGTAGGAGAGACTCGATTTCATCTTTTGTTGATGCTAGGAGGGTGGTGTCATCTGCGTATCTCAAGTTTGATATCTTCCGACACCCCACCGATATTCCCTTATTCCCATCTTCAAGAACTATACGCATTAGGTAATCTGTGTATACGTTAAAGAGAAGAGGAGATAATATACAGCTCTCTCTGTCTTGCGTTTTGAAGCGTTCGGAGTCAATACCGTCTACTCGGACCGCGGCTGTGCCATATTCATATAGACGCCTAATGAGTTGTACAAGATGATGCGGTACACCCATTTCCGTCAGGACCAGCCACAGTTTCCACCACTTCACGGTATCGAAGGATTTTCTGAAATCGACGAAGCGTATATAGAGGGCAATGTTAAACTCTCTAGCCTTCTCTACAATTTGTCGCAATATCAGCAGCTGTTCTCTTGTACCTCGACCTTTTACAAAACTAGCTTGTTCGGAGGCGATTTCTCGGGACAAAAAACTCTGAAGCCTTGTGTTAACAATATGCAGCATTATTTTACTGGCGTGGGATATTCGGGAAATGAGTCTGTATTTACTGTACTTTTTCGTCGATCCTTTTTTGTGTAACGGTATGAATATGGAGTGTGACCAATCGCTCGGCCAAACTCCAGTGACCCATATACAACAGCAGATGGTGTGCAGTATGTTTACTCCGACTTCCCCCATGGCTTTTACTGTCTCGATCGGGATCTCATCAATGCCTACAGCCTTGTTCCGTTTAAGATGGTTTATAGCGGCCCGCACCTCATGTTATGTTTCTTGCTGTGTCAGCAAACAGAGACTTACAGTACTCTTCCCAGACGCTAGCAATCTTTTTGATTTCCGTGACGGTGTCTCCTGTTGCATTTGCAATGGCCCACGTCTTCGGTTTGAACTGACGGGTTATAAGTTTGATTTTCATGTGTAGGTCTTTTGTTTCAAACTTTTGAGAATGTTTCTCTACCTCTTCATATATTGATTGTAACGCTGTCTTACGGTCGCGACGGCACGACGCTTGTATGACGGAACTCATGGCGTTCAATTCCTGCACTTTTACGCCCTTGGCTTTCAGGTCCCTACGACTTTCAATCAAATCCCAAGCTTCACTCGACATCCAGTGCTGCCTCTTTTTGGATCTTCCATTGGGCTGTGATTCATGCACGGCATCTTTTATGAATTGCACGGTGGATTTCCAAAGCTTGTCAACGTTCTCTTCCTTGCTACAGTTTTCACGCCAACACTGTTCTTTATTTAGTAGTGATTGAACAAACGAGTCTTTATCACGGATTTCCAAGCGTTTGGCCGTTCTCATGACCATGGGTCTGCGTAGTCTAGTTCTCATGCCACACACTAGTACCTGGTGGCCAGACATGACGTCAGCTCCCGGCAATGTGTGTGCGTTGGTTATCGAGTTCCTCCATCTTGTTCTAACCAGTATGTAATCGATCTGGTTGCGGTATTCGTCGTTTGGGGAGGTCCATGTATACAGTCTCCTGGGGTGGTGTTTGAAGACTGTGTTCATAATGGTAAAATCTTTATCTGCTGCAAATTGAATTAGGCGTTCTCCTCTGATGTTCCTGCAACTAAGACAGTAATGGTCGACGATGTTTCGCAGTCCCACATCCAGGGTAGTGGTTCCAACCTTAGCGTTAAAGTCACCGATGATCATCAGTATCTCTCTCTTTGGGATGTTATTGATACAAGCCTCCAGTTGGTTGTTAAAATCCTTGACTTTATCTTCGGGAGCGGCACTTGTGGGGGCGTAAACCTGGATGATGTTCAACGTACATGGTGAAGCATTGAGTTTCATGCTAATAATCCTATCGGTTATCTTAATTACGTTCTTGTATATATAATGGCATTCCTTCTACCAATCTTCGCACATTTACATGTATCGTTACATACACCTGTCAAATTTTAAAATCCTATTTTCAAAAAGCAATAAGTTTTTTTTATTTAGTAATTGGTATTACTTGCCTTCTATTAATGAAACATTTAATTTCAATTCATCCAGTAGATATTATCCATCGTGCCGAGACCATTTTATGAGAATAGCTTTAAAGTTTTACGCCTGTCAAAAAAAACATAGATTATATTTTTCGCACGTTTTGTTAGACTTTTCCTATTGTCCACTCTAAATTCACAGTTTTGCTAAATCTATATATTTTATCAATCATAAACATAAAAAAATAACCGAAAATAATTTTTTTTCAGTTTTCATTCATAACTTAAAAAAGGGCACAGCATAAAAGCGTGTTTAATTTATAAAGGTTTGATATTATTCATTCACGTTAAATATAAGCTTACTTTAATTCATTTTGAAGTTTTGATTTCGGTAAAAGTTATTTTTAATATGAGTTTTGTTTAGACAGTCATACATATATGAACCTTACACTTTTGATTCGAGTAAATGTAAGTATAATACTAATAATGTTTGTAATATTATTGTTATGCCTAATTTTCGTACACATTCCTGTCTATATTTAATTAATAATAATATAAATTAATAATATTATAAAGAAATTTGGCATTATCTGCAATATCACTTGACGGATAAAGTACTAATTTGGGCTTAATCCCTCTAAGTAAGAACTTGAATTACTATTCAAACATCTACAATATATTTTACTCATCTTCAATCTTTTTGCAAATCGCTTATTTTTTTATGAAATATGTTAAACATATATCATGTTAAACATATATATTTGACATCCTATTTGACGTTTCTTGTAAAATCAGACGCACTTGATATTTCGACAAAATATACCCATATATAACAATTCGTCATAAGGAAAAGTATTTTTTGTATAAGGTAAAGACATTTTCAAATTGATAAAAAGGGTCTAGCTTAATAAATGTAGTAAAATGGTCTCCGAGAAATAATTTGAGAATACTATTTGTCAGATATATTTTCAATATGCGAAGGTTTCAAAATAATCATCTATTGCATTTACGCAAATGAATATGTATTTCAATCTTTTTTACATCTCTGTTTTTGTTAGTTCAATTTTTTTTCTCTTGATTTTCAGTCTTAATAGAAATCTGCGAGTATTAATGAAAATTCAATCGATTGAACTTTTTACAAATGTTAAACACCCATTTCTTCTTAGTTTTCAATATATCATTATTTATTATAATTATGAAGTCATGATCATAAAGTGAGTATATATTTTCAAATGACTACATCTTCCCATTTTATTTTCTTATTTAGTTGTGTTTCTTTAAAAAATAAATTTCATTAATATTATCTGGGCTTAATTCTCCCTTCTCGATTACACTTTGCATTGTAAAGTATATTGATTTAAAATGGTTAACATTGTGATAAGCAAATTAGTTTCACAGCGAAGTTTTTACAAACATGAACCTACCTAATTTCCTTGATATACTGTGAAATTAAATGATTAAACTAACATAAACAGAGTTTTGCAATATCTGCAAATAAAAGATAAAGTTTAGGGATTAAGCATTGCCCTTAAGGAATTTGTATTCCATCTGTCAAAGAAGGGACCTTAAATTTATATATTTCCAACCAAAAATCTAACATTTCTTTATTTCTCAAGATAAAAAATGTCACAAATATAATAAAATGTCAAATGTTGACATGAGTAATGATGGCAAAAGTTAAGGATAAAGAAGGATTAGGATTTAAGATAAGTGGAACTTTTTTATCCGATGCTTAAAAATACTTACCGAGGTTATTTTCCTGCATTCACGATGTAGTTGATACATAAATTTTGTTGCTTGGGCAGTAAATAAATTTTCGTAAGGGGCAGAGGTATATTTAAAAGTAAATAAATCGAGTAAGCTTTCAAACCGTATCTGAAGATTATGAGCAGTTTTAAAATTTAATTTTGTAATTTGCATTCTGAGACTTTTTAATTTATAAAAAAGAGGCGCAATTATGGGGCTTGGTGTTTGGGAAATTATCTGTGTTCAGAAATATTATCACATATTCTGAAGTCGAAGATAAATCTGATGTGACAAATTGTGAAGCGTTCTACCTTTTCTAAATATTCTTCGATAAGATCCGGATAATAGATAACACCATAATGTATTAGTGGTAATAGAAGTGTTTAACAAAGGTAGACTTCGGTTTTGGTCGGAAGACAATTTTTAAGACACATTAGTTAATATGTTGTTCTAAAAACAGGTGACTAATATTTTGATCTGTCAGTATACCCAAGTCCTCGAGAGTTGACATATCTCAAATTGCTGTACTATTTATCACTAATTGAGGTAAATTAGTCTTGTTTCTTTGTGAAATTAGTTTTTGACTACTAATAACTAGATACTTACTCGGATTAAATAAGCGACCCATTAATGAGCCTACTCAGGAATAAGAGTGCTGATAGTTTCAGAAGTCAGTTATTATATATATATATATATATATGTATATATATATATACATATATATATACATATATATATATATACATATACATACACACACACACACACACACACATATATATATATATATATATATATATATACATATGTAAGTCTAACAATACGATTTTAAGAATAAAGCCCATGGTTACCGACGTAACAGCTGGGTCGAGCGCTGCGGGTGTTTTAGAAAAATGTTAATTTAATTTATTTATATCTAGTTTCTACCAATGTCACCTCAATAAGTTGATTACCCACAAACTTCGATACATTACTTGGAGTATGATCTCGTATAAATGTGGAAATGTAGTATTTTTAGGCACTTCTCCTCAATTCGGACTGAACAATCGATTCAGGCAGGAATACACCCTAAACCTAGCTGAATTACTTATGCCCTGTATTATAAAAATTATTTATACATCGTTAACCGTATCCTAAACAACAATACCACATAGAACCAAAAAATATCGATTTGATATTATTGTTAGTACTTTATATTTGACAGTTAATATACAATTGGGTTTATATACGATATTTGAATTTAAATATATTGAAATGTGTTTTATTACTTTTATATAAGGCATAAATTAACGCTATGAATAAAATAATATCGTAAATATTAATTACCTATTAAAACGCAAAAATGTTTATTAATTACTCAACGGTCAAGCATAAGTGAGTGAACAAGTTTGTAAAACAAACCCTTCGTTTAAGATGTATGTCAGCAATTTCTTAGCACGGTCAAAAATATATCGGTATATCATTAGCTTCATTCCATCTACCATAGACAGATTTACCTGCAATTATGTATTAGTACATAACTCTTGTTCACTGGTAATTGAAGGTTAAAACAAAAAAGGACCCAAACATGCCTTCAGAAAAATATAGAAAATATGGCACCATTAAATTACTAAATCATTCATAACTTTTGGCCATTTTTACTTTGCATTTTTTTTATTTTACATTTATTCTTCCGTTTGAAAATGAGAACCAAATTAGTAATATTGTGATTATGGGACGTTGTCAGTATCAGTAATATAACTCGACACAGACATTTTGTTCCTGCTGAGTAAACTTAAATTCTTTCTGACATATTCCCAGTGTGAACATTTATGCGAGTTACATATTTGCCATTATCATAAAATTTGATTTGTGTGCAAGCTGGGAGACGTTTTTACTAGTATTAATCTACATGCTTCTAATACTGACTTGTAAATTGAGTAACTGTGGTACAATTTGAATGTTTTTAGAATTCAGTATCCATCCATCTGCCTATCCGTCAGTCGTTTTTTTCAGAAATTATTTGGAGCTGAAATTTAAAGTTTGACTTCGTGAAAAAGCATATTAGGATGTATATAGCAATACAGTCAATATTCAAAAATTAAAAAGGATTTTTTTTATAATTTGCCTCAAATTTAATTTATGAAGACTTTAAAAATGTTTATTTTTCGCAATTTTATGTGACTTCAATAATAATATCACACACTGAAACCATGAGAAAAAATTAGTTCCACAACCGTATTTCCAAGTCTTAAAATAAAATTATACAAAAAACACGGTTCCAGGAATTTACTGGAAAATTGCAGCGATAGTTCTACATCAAATAATTTTACACTTGTGAAATATATAATAGATAATACGTTTATGCGGAGAAAAGTAGTATTTATATTTGTAAAGAATTTATAAGAGTTACATACTGTCTACGAATATATATGCAGGTAATATTTTCAGCGTCTTAATATTATTTTGCATATTAATGTGTCAATACTTGTTAAAAAAAATTATTTAGTTCAATTTCGATTAATGAAAAAATATTATATATTCCTATAAAATATTATAGGAGGGTGGCACTATAGTTGATGGTATCAAATCTGATAAACTAAAAAAAATATTTAAAATTTTAAACTTCGTATATTCATAATTTTCTTTACAGAAACCATTTTTATTATTTATTTAG
The DNA here is from genome assembly GCA_039881145.1 of Druceiella hillmani. Lineage (NCBI taxonomy): Eukaryota > Metazoa > Arthropoda > Insecta > Lepidoptera > Hepialidae > Druceiella > Druceiella hillmani. The sequence continues at coordinate 10,720,474 of JAYKKI010000054.1, read as the reverse complement.
AAAGAAAAAAATATCGATGAATATCAGACATGAAATAAAAGTTTACGTGACAAATTTTTATTCCTGTGTCTTAATCTGTACACAATTTACGCTACTAAATAAATATCATAAATTGCAGGTTACAATTTGTATACAAAATATCAACCGCATATTTCCCATACCTACTACATATAACCGCATATTAGAGATGCTTTTATTATCCCGTTTTCTATATTCTACTGAAAATAACATAATGTCTATTAAGAATGTAACTCCTAAGCGACGAAATTCAATAAAAGCTTTATGTCATACAGCCCAAAGCTTTATGTCATAAACCGATCAATATTTAAATAACAACTCAGTTAAATATGTAACTCCTAACATCCGGCCGACTTCCAATGCTGCCAATCCTTTTTTTAAGAAGACAGCACGTTTCCCGTGGCATTTTTTTACTGATTTACCGATTTTCATGTGAAATATGGTGAATGTGTATTGAAAGTGACGTCGCTTCGATTAGATAAGTTAACTTCCTGAGAATGCTCGGAAAAGGATTAATGTGATTAGAAATAAATTTATAACTGATTTTCTTACTCAGTTTTCATCTCTGATATAAAATCTCATTTCTAATTAGTTAATGAGTCATGTAGTATGGAAAGTATTCTTTAGTCACTTGCTTCTTGCTCGGAGCTAAGAACGTGTTTTTTGCTGTTTTTTTCCCTACTATTGTCTTTATTTGTTGACCTACCTTGTTTATGCTTGTCATTTGGATATGGTTTGACTGACTATATTGCAAAATGCCTCGAACCTAACAGCTCGTGAATATGCAGAAATGTATTTCGTAAGCAAGCTCTATGATGGAAAAGGCAAGCCCCGCTTATAAATTGCAAGCGTAAACGCTATCCCAATCACAGTCTTTCTTCATGTAAATATCGCATATTTAGAGATTCATTCAAATGAAGTAGATACATTTGCCATTATATTTTTCTGAAATTACTATGCGTTCATACTTAAATTTACATTACTTGATGTTATTGAATTGTAGCTATATCTGTACATACTGTACCACCAATGCGACAATGAAGCTGCGAAGAAAGCTGTTTTAAGAACAGCATATTTACACGTTCATAAAGGGCATACGAGGGCGTCGAAACTACGCCATCCATCTTCGACTAACAAACGCTAATTAGCCTGTTGAATCGGCAGTCCATATACCATCTCGCATTTCCAACTCTCGCTAAGTAGTATACATGAACTCATAGCAACACCTCGTGGTATTATATATATGAATCGACAAGTTCTCACGAATTCGCGAGGTGCGCAGGTATGGAACTCGGTGACATCTACTCGATACGACAATCGTCGGCGGAAAGAGCGAGCGCGTTCGTCACGGGTATGTTTATAGATTCATGATCAGCAGAATGCACTATACTACTTTCTATCTCCGTTTGCATTTTCTGACTTATTTTTAAATAAATAGATGCACTTCTGCAAATGAAATTCATTCCTGTTCTACTCATCGGAGTTTTAATCGACCATTGCTCTCCACAGAAATCTCTTTCTTTAGAACGGTTTTGTTTCTAGTTTCTGTATTAAATTTGTGGTATGATATGTGCAGATACTTCTATAAACTTAAGTAATGGATTTCGCGTAATAAGACAAGACACAAGCAAATTCATCCGTTTTAGATTTTCTGCACGCTATCAAGTGTGCATTGATTTTGATAACGTTAGGAAAACGAGCGACACAATAACAGGGTTAAAGTTACGAGAGCACGTTAAGTAAAATATGAATATTAAAAATATAGAACCCTTTATAATTGCGTTGATCAGATTTAAATAGATTTTACGGTAAGAATATAAATATTAAGATAAATAAAAATATTAAGCTGTTATAAAACTGATAATACATAAGATAAAGTATCACAAACGCATTACTTACTATTTTGTTAATGACAGTGAATTCATTAACCAAAGTTACATTTAAAGATAACTATAGCTTTTCACAAATAATCATTATACCGTCGGTAATATTGAATACCGCGAAAAGAGCAATTTCATAACCGCGTAACTGTGAAGAGTGGAAGAATTCAAGTTTCGCAGCTAATGTTTCGCTGACGCTACTTGTTCGTTTTGGCACTCCACTCGGTAATCGCACTAGTCAGTTAATAAGAATAACTCATGCATAACTGCACCGCTGTCACAAGCCCCCTATATAATTCAAACTGCTTATAATATCATGAATACTTTGAATTAAAAAGTGATTATTAATCAAATTTTTTTAAGTTCTGGAATAGCAAACGTTAAATTTTGATATTGGGTATTTTTTAGGGCTCATTAGTGTTATTTAGCCTTAATTATTTGCATGTCAGACCACCTTGTTTATAAAATGACATGGATTTACACTACCGAGAGCTCGAAATTTAACAATAATTGACGGATATTATACATAAAATTTATTTAATTTAAGAACAATACCTTTCACGCGATGCTACTTATTTGTATTTGGATCCAAGTACCTCTGTAATTTTTAAACAAGATGCTGGAAATATTGTCACTGAGACATACATTAGCAACCATGGAAGTTCTTTTGTATTATTCGATGAAGACATAGCTAATATGCTAAGTGTGCCTTCAGTACACGCTTATTTTAATTTTACGACAATTAGAAAGAGCCTTTTCCTCACGACTGTGAAATTATTAACCACATATTTTGTCAGGACTTAACAGAAAAAAATTTTCACACTTGCATCTCAATCTTACATTAAGCTCTCATATATAACGCAAACCATCTTTTCGAGTGTAAATTACGAGTTTCAACAAGGCCGACCAAGAAGTTGCGAAACCAAACAAAATAGCCGAATCTTGGTGTCAGGCTTGAAGAAACTGAAATCTATTTTGCGTGGAGACACCTAATCCTTTTATAATTATTTACCATATCATTAAAAGCTTATTGTACATTTTTTCTGTGAAGTTAACATTTTGTTAATTATGTTTATTTAATTTACAAGAGAGGTTTACTCATTTTTAATGTTTCCAAATTTAGAAGAAAACTATATTCTCTTGATTACACCCTTTTTTTAAGGTTTATTCAAAAACAATTTTGGGTTTTGACGGGTTCTGGGAAATTATTAAATTTGTGAAGTAATAACTAATTTTTAAGCTAATAAACAAAAATAATATTTGTTTACTAAAAAAAAATTTTGCTGTATAATCGAGTGACACATTTATGAAAAATAGCACAACTCTTTGACATTACTGAATGCACATCCGGGGACTAAAACACCTTCAAAAATTCGTTAGAAAAATTTTCGTAACAATTTAGTCAAAAATGAAAATGTTGTATCGTTTGTATCCTACCATAGAATTCAGCAGCACGAAATGATGTTTGATTAAAAAAAAGTATTTTTGATTTTTCCTGAACACTTTATTGACTTTCAATTATGTGAATATAACATTTGCTATCTGGCAGTGAACAACATTATTGACGCTATCTAATAATATTGTATACAATATGGCCTTTTTATGGATACCGAAATGGCCTATAATAAGAAAAGTCAGAACACACACACGTAGCACGTAATGACAAGTTTCAATTGATGGAACGGTTGAATCAGCCATTTTCCTTGGCACAAAAGCAGCTTCATTTTATGATTGGCATTTATGTATTTAATAACGGATCTGTGCTTACGGTGGAGCAGACGGCAGCTGGTGACAATTGTTTAATCTGACTTACTGAAAGGAAAAGGGCTGTGAAAATCTGAGGTCCTTTTTTCTTTAGATTGCTTACCGATTTCATTAAGTTTTATGAGACGAGTCGCAATTTGTTTGCGACGTTACGATTTGAATAGAGTAAATTGAGTTTGTCGGAAGGTTTGAAATTGAGAACCGTACCAAAGTATCGAATCTTGTGTTAAGTTGCTAAGATGATTGAAAAAACCGTACGCATATTTGATTAGAATTTAAAGTTAATTAGATGGATTATATGAGAGAAAAGTTTATATATGGATAAATACAAGTGATTTAAGTGGAATTATTTTGACAGCTAATTAATAGCTGTCACAATGTTAAAACTGAATTATGAACTGATTATGTAACATATACTAAAATTCCAAAGGACAACTTAATTAGGACATGAAGTTTCATATGTTTCCAAATCTTCAATATGACGCAGTTTTAAAAACATTTTTCAAAGAGACACAAATTATAAAAAGCAATTACAGATTCTTTTCCATTCAACACAAGGGAAATGGTTAGACTTTACGTTATTATAAATATCTTCTTAGATTCTTAAACAGTGGCGAGCTATTGACTACAATGTTATCTTTCTGGAGTCTTCGTCTTCAAATAAATTATTTTGTGAATAAGCAGTTAATTTCTGAATTAGAAATGAATTTACTTTTATTTGTTTGAATAAAATGTGTTTTAATGTGACAATTAGGTTTTACCTGTCTAACTTGACTAAGTATTATAAATATTCTGTTGTTGAAAATGTAACGCTGTTTGCTAATTGTAGAAATAGTTTTAAAAAATAGCCACTGTGTTAGCAAATTTTGTATAGTACTTGAAAGTCATGGAGATATGCTTTTGTCTACTTTGTCTGTCTTAATATATTAATATTCTGCGTTAACGGCGAAAGTTCCCGTTTTTCCTTTAGGCAATTTTATATTTATTTTTTAATCTATTTTTTGTTTACTTTCAAAATTTAATACTTTAAATACTTCTTTAGGAGACAATCGTTTAACCACCTTTACTTATTTTCATTTAATTAATTTCACGAATTATTTCCTTATGACGGAAACTTTATAAAAACACAGCACAAATCTTTACATTTGTCTGTTAATTTTAATTTTAAAATTACAGTCAATAATATTGTGAAATTATTTTCAAAATTATATATTTAAATTTTGTTTCTTTTTAAGATGTCATGCCTAAAAAGGAAAAATGGAGCTCTATTAGATCGCTCACGTGTCTCTCCAGCCGTCCATCACAGCGGTTTTTCTCAAAAACTGATGCAAAAACTTTTAATATGACATGTAATAAAACATATTAATCCGGACATATGTCAATAGCTACAACTCAAAAACATTTATTTGAAAATTATGTAGGGGGAAAATCAAGCAATTGGAAAAAAATTATTTTATTCCGTGCACAAGTTAAGCATCCCTTGAAAGGGCTAGCAGTCAGTGAAGAGTGTCAATAATATTTTTTTCATAATTTCAGGTATTTCTTTTCTTTGGAGATTTACTGAAAAATATTACCCTTTCCTCCAATTCCGAAACTAATATACCTACAATTGTGAAAAATTAAGGTTCTAAAAACTCAGTTAAAGTTTGTAGAAATCTTGTGTGGATGCTTGTATGTCATAATTTTTAAATATGCCCTATGTTTTACGCCCGTGAAAGGCAAAACAGTCAATATTTACAGCTGATTTGGTCAGAAACCGTGTAACGTGGAAATTTGAATCTCATTAACATATTTTTAAAAGTATTCATAAATTAATTAAAAATGTGTTTATCTCTTTTTTTATCTTCAGTGTCTTTTTTTTAAATTGGATATAACATGTGGAGTATTTTGGAAAAGCTTTGTTCAGAGGACTTGATCATAACAAGCCTACTGAATAAAATACAAAAATATTTCTTTTAAAATTTTAAATTATATTATGAAAAGATATTTCCGAACCTATTGAGTACATATCATTAAAAAACAGGGTTAGTAAAATCTGACTAGAAGACTACTAGAAAACTGTAGTGATTATTTTAGCTTTTATAATTTTAGGAATATATACTCTTTTTATACGTTTGTGAAGGAAATGTTATGCAATGTAAAATAATATACATAGTGGAAAAATAATTACCTAAATTTGTAGGGAGTATCATGTATCATATACATGATACTCCCTACAAATTTTGGATAACGATATATTTAATACTGTCATGTCTTTCGTAACAATATCATATATATATATATATATATATATATATATATAAATATATATATATATATATATATATATATATATATATATATATATCTTTGAAATATTCAAGGTAATACATAGTTCCGTCCCACTTAATTAAATTAGGGATTATTTCTATTTGTTGGAAAGTAATTATTATACTTGAAATTATGTATCGGTGCCCGGTTTTTGCCACTTGCCCGATTTTTATTTTTAATCATTGATTTTATTTAAATATTTTACTAATATTTTCCACTTTATTCAATAAAATTTCAGGACGAATTTAAGTATGATTATTAAGTTTTTATTTAATCAGTCAAGATATTATTAGTGTAATTTAATGATAAAAGTAAGATTCGAAAGAGGTGCTGTACAATTCATTCAAAGACTATAAATTTACGAACCTGTTATTTCGATCTTTGTTATCCTATGGCAAATAGGTAATTTCAGTTTGAAAGCTAAAAATAATAACCAACTTCACCCTTCATAGCCACGCTCGTCACAGCTTCTCGTCATGAAAGGATTTCCCGTCAGGAAAAGTAAAGAAGCATTTTGATGGAACTGATACTGCGATGAAAGCTTTCCTGTTTAGTAATTCATTTATACATGCAGCAAAAAATTATTTTCTAACCAAAATTTGGACGAGGATGGATGAAATTCTTTGAACCGACATATTTCTTTTATTTTGCACTCGTTATAGTGCGATAGTACCCCATATGTAACCCGATATGTGAGTTCCACTTGTTCTTCTCAGATTTTTGTTATATTAAACACTCGATTAAAAATAATTATCAAAAAAACGATTCTCCTGTTCGGACGAATTTTCATATTTCTATAATATAGCTCATTCTGTTAGATACAATTGTTTTTCTTTCAAAATTTTTGATTATGTTTGTTTTCTGCTCAGCTCATATTCCGGTAAAAGAAAGAAAAGGCAGACATTTTTACATATTATTCATACGTGAGGGATATTTGTGTGGATAATATGAGAAACATAGAAGATTCTGGTAAGATTTGATACGCTTATTTATTTTGTATAATTCGTTGGGTATATCCAACGATACCTGAAAACTATTTACGTATGTTCGTTAGATATTACGGTCTTAAAAATGATTCCTGTTTGAATAAGATTTATTTAAAGTAGCAAATTTATTTGGTATATATATTTTCAGAAATATAAATAATCAAAAATAATAAAAAATTTAGTATCTGTCTGTGCTTTTCAGTATCTGTATTTTATAATTATGCAGATTTAATTTATTGTATTGACATTATAAATATACTTATGTAATTTAATAAATTATATTAAAAGAAATGAATTGAGCGAATATTTAAATCCAATCGATAAAAGCGGGAATAACAAAAAAATTTTTCGCTAACCCTTTCAGGGATTGACAAACGTACTCAAAGAAACATTGGGCTTTAGTCAAGGATTGAGGAAGAATCCAATAAAGTATCAAACTTTCGCTACCATTGTTGTCTGTTAAAAAAATCGTAGTCAGTCAAGTTTACTTTACGAATTTATGACGACTACTTCTAAATTATAGTGGGATTCCATTTTCATCAGTAAGTGAAAAGATAGATCCACTAATGAAAATCTTAGCGAGGTAAATGAAATCCAGATAGGTAAATGAAGTCATTCATGAAATCTCAAGCTGTGTAAATCGTTTAAAACGACATAATAAATTCCTGTTAATAAGAACTAAATCGCATTTTAACACATTTGTACTTACTATATTTAAAAATTCTGTAAACAAATGAAATCATTCTGTAATTTCTCCCATAATTTTACCCTCACTTGTATACATATTTCTAACTTTATGTCTCAAATCAATGAAACTAAATTGGTAGGAAGCTGTGACGTTATTAAAAAAACGTATTATGTTAGATTTGCTTCTGTTCAAGTCATCACTTTTTTATAGCGATTTCGGAATGTTCCAGATTTCGGAATGTTCAGAATTTCTCAAATATATCTAGTTAGGTATACAAAAAGCTTGGAAATCGATTTTCTGGTCAGTCAGCAAACGAACTTCATTGAGTAAAGATCGGACAAAATATAAAAACTTAACTAAGGGTAGTCCTCTTTTTTCATGAATTACGTTTAGGATGAATACTGAGCGAAGCAATACACAATATACGTACAACGATTGATGAATATGTATTTTCTTATAACAGAGTCAAACATCGTTTGCAAACATTCAAGGAAGGAAATTAAAGCAAAATGCGACCTATTACACTGTATTTTTAGAAATTAATAAGCTTACTGCAATTATTACCACGTTAAATTTGCGTTATCTGGCAGGACAATTGTTATGCTTTTATAATGCCATAGAAAAGTATATTAAAACTTTTTGGAAAAAGTAAATTTATTCTACTTGGCTACCTTGTAATATAATATTGATGAAGTAAGATACAGGGTTCACTAGCTGTCAACTTAATATGTTAAATTCTATACCTTTACTTAAAATACCCTACAATATTTCATTGACACACATTTGCTTTTATGTCAGTCGAATTGTAATCCATAGCAATCTTTTGCTTTATTCTTCATATTCTTACAATTCTTCAGAATAAATAAATAAAAATATATTATATTTTACATGGCATGTAATCCTCAAATCAAAAATTCAACCGCACTTAACTCGTACTTGACTATCTTTAGGGTCCCGTACCTGAGAACGAAAAAGAGTGGAACTCTTATAGGTTCCCTACCGTATCCATTCGTATGTCATTATGACTTTTTTTCTCAAAAATTCTTCATGTATGGAAATTTTATATGGGGTAAATTAAGTATTATATCATGTTTGATTTTCCCTGTCATGTGGGAATTTTTTCTTCTAAAATGTTATTGAAATATGACTGAAAATATATACGACATATCCTTACCATCCCTGTTTGCACAATCTCCGCTACAGTCAAAACAAGATAAATTACACATTTACTGGATTTTTACTTAAATATAAGAAAAAAATGATCTCAAACTTGAAATTTTCAGAAAATTCACGATATTTTAACTCCACAGGAGTTAAATTTCCACAGGAGTTATAATATCGTGAATTTTCTGAAAATTTCAAGTTTGAGATCATTTTTTTTCTTATATTTAAGTAACACACAATGAGCTACACTGATAATCTTTGGAAACGGTTTAATAGAGGTACTAAGTATTTTTAAATATTCATACATACCTTAAGTGCGTATGATACTCTCATTGAGCCATTTATTCATGATTAACAAATTTTATAAATTTATGTCTCATTCATTCAGTCAGAAACACTTGTGTTAGCTGTAATAATTTTTGAATAATTTTACGTAAAGTGATGTTAAGAGATTCCCGATTTTCATTGCCGTCTGATACAAATGTGTAAATGGAGTGCAAATAAAATAATTTTTTATTGGCATTTTTAAACTAAATATTAATTTTCCAGCCCAACTCAAAAGTCAAAAATATATCCATTCGTTTTATAAGGTTTAATGTTCTAAATATATTTTCAATAAAACAAGATTACAATATCTCGTAATCTTTAAAGTGTATACTTGCAAAAAATTACAGTAAACGCAAAATGGAAATTTTTCAAGTTCTTCAATTCACTTTATATATATATATATATATATATATATATATATATATATATTTTTTTTTTTTTTTTTTCATTTTTTTTGATAACATTTTTAAATCAGTAAAAATCAAAATATTATGCCCTTTACGAAAATCTATATCATCCCTATGATCTAATTTATCATCAAGTGTTAATATCAATTCTTAATCCACTCACATGTAAAGTCTTCGTACCGGTAACTAAGAATATATCTGTAGATCGGATCAAGTAAATCATTCGATACAACCTGCTCTCTACAATCATTCAGCCCTTTCCATATCCTTCAGAACTCGACTCCTAGCCAAAAATAAATAATTCATCAAATTCCAGTATTCACATTCAGGAAATTCGCTCGGTGAGTCCGTAACGGCTTCGTAAGCGTTCAAATAAACAACTCCTCGAACAAAACATACTGTGGCCTATTTATTAGTTTTTCTACAATGTTTTGCCTCCTTAGTCAGGTATCACAGGTAGCACTGTGCCAAGATCAGAGCGCGCTGTCTAAAATATGGAGGCGCGTCCGAGTTGCGTGAACTTATTGTATTATTATACGAGGAAATTATGCGGATATTGCAGGCAGATACTCTGGCTAGTAAACTAAGCGAAACATAATATATTGCACAGAGAAGATGCAAACGTGAGGTTACTGCGAAATGGAGCTCTGTTTACGTGTGTTGCGATTCACGGATACAAATAGTTTTATGAATTTTATCTTACGATTTTCATTTGCGGAAGGCAATATTAATTACTTGACTCAGCGTTAGTGTTCAGATTACAGCTAATCGTTATGAATTATGGGATAGCAAAGATTATTTTTCGTTTGATATGTTTGTCCTTAATATATTTTCGTACGATTTAAGATATTTGGAGTGGCAGTAACTATGCACTAAACATAGGAGTATCATGTTTGTGGTAATTTTATTTGCTGACAATTTCAGGATTTAAAAAATAATATGGTATTATGTCAGCGAACTATATTAAAACATTTCCATGAATTTTGCTTCGTAATAACTATACTTATATGAAATAACTAATAAACTATTAATGTTACATTAATTTACTAAACAAATATATAGTCAGAGTATAAGTATTTTACGAATTTCAAGTAATTAAATTTTGAGTGGCATTTTTGACAACTGATATGACTATTTTATGTTTAAAAATATAAAATTAAAACATAATTTGCAAGAGAAATACTACTATACTGTATTAGCTTAATTCTGTGTCTCTATCTTTTTGAATGGATTCTCTTCTTATATTAAATGTTGACGTTATGAAATGGTTAATCATTTATACATTATAGTGATTATTACATGTATGTGAAATTTGCATGAAATTTAAATTTTACTAAAACTATTATAATTATCAAAATAAAAGTAAAGAAATCAATTTATGATAATTAGAAGTAAATATTGTATTCGGTTATTGAGAGAACAAAAATTAAGTTCCAATTTGTATATCGGGGTATGTTAGGGATGGAACTGCGTTAATTCATTTTAATTTAAAAAATAATAATCTGAATTTATTTGACGCACCCTTGCTATATTAAGCTCAACCAGAAAGTAAGTGCTGAATAACCTACAGCCTACATAGTCTATAACACAGGCAAACCCATACTTAAATTCCTCCTGCAAACGAATCCTGAATACAATATCATTTCTCGATATGAATAAATGTGCAAAATATTGGTATTGCTAGATATTTTTGGAGTTAAAATGTAACAATCCAGGCAAAATGTAGCATTCATTTATGTGTGAAAAAAGTTTTGTTTTGTTTTGTCTCGGTGTTCAAAGTTAAATATTGCATATTTCAGTTCTTTCCCCCGGGTGGTATACGAAGAGTGTAACTTTCATTGTTTTATGACCTTGAGTGCGTTGTCGTCATGCACTTTTATATTTAAAAAAGTTTTGAATACTGCCATTTGAATGTTGTAAAAAATCGAGTGATGTTAAAAAGTCAATGGTTTACCGTGACGTCATGCCACCCTATTTGCTTGACAAGAGCCTAAAAGTGAAGTAATTTTATTTCTTCTCTATTTACTGAAATGAAATTTAAACAATTTTTATTGAAGGGAATCATGAAAACTAGCCTAAGGTTAAGATAGAAATAGTCCCGTTTTTCTTCTTAAAATCCTTCTGAAAAGCTAGTTTCGAGAACGGAAATCATAAAAATTACACGGAGATTTAGAATTTGTTTTGGTATTTTTTGCTTTTGTATAATATTAGTTTCTTACTTTTAGCTAAAAAATTTGTTTAACGAGAGCTTATAAATAAAAGTAACAATTTTCATATTTTCATAACTTGCTGGATTAAAATGGAAACGAGCTTTATTAAAGCTGAGTCAAGAAACCAGCTGATGGTTAACACAAAAATGACAACGTGTATTTATTCGAAATCTAATTTCTATGTTTCATCTTTCGTATTTACAACACTTCTCACGATTTGTTGTCTTTAGCGTTTTAAAACTCATATCTAGGATTACCTCACGTATTTGTAGTTTATTCAGCTTTTTAAATATTTAGCCTTCTATAAAAAAATTGGTTAAATTTAAAAATGTAAATTAGTCAATTTTTGTTTTTGATATTTACAGCAAGGTTAAAAACGTAGGAGTGAGATACGACGCGGAAGTTCAATGTAGAGTATTACTGTAAATTCACATTTCCACTATAAATATTAAATAATGAGTATTTAATCTTTATTTATTAAAATAATTTTTTTTGTAAACTTTTAAAAATATTCTTTGTATGAAGACATACCAGGTAATCTGATGTTCTAGTGCGAATTTTGGAAACACATAATTTTACGTTTGACTTTGTAAATGAGTACGCAATTATTTTTTTGTTTTATTTTACGTATGTTTATTTCAATTATAAATATGAATAAATTTACATTTTGGTCAATGTTAAAGTGCGTATTTTATGAAACGGAGCAAAAAAAGGCTAATAAAAAGGCAATTACCAACTTGAATAAAGAACATTATATAAATAAATGTTACTTTCTAGTATTTTTTTGAATGAAAAATAAAAAATAATTGTTATACCTCTATTAATATTCATAAATACGAGTACATCGGATAATGGATAATAGAAAATTGATGTACATTCAAATAGTTGAAATTGTAATATATTATTAGTACGGTATAAAAATACAGAGTGAAAACAAAATTTATAATATTTTAAATTTCCAAAATTTTAATCTGTCGTCATTTATGAACTTCTTCAAGTAAGGAGACTAAGGTCGTTATACAGGCACGTTATTAAAAAAAATTAAAAAATCAGCACTTTAATTGATAACTATTTTAAACTCAATATATCACATGGCAAATAAAAATAGATTAAATGGGTAATACTATTTTAACTTTAAGATAAAATTTTTAAAAAATCCAGCAACATTGTTCTGTTTTTCTACCTTTTATTTAATTATTAATTTACTGTGCTTGATAACAAAAATATTAACTTCATTTTAAAATCCTTTTGCATTTAGCGATATTTAAACCAATACTCATGTGCAAGCACACATCTTAAATCTATTTATGGTGTCATATCCAATAGAATCAAGCTTTGGTGTAAATGAGCTGAACAATTGATAACGTCCCTTTGTAACGACCTTAGATATAACTGATAGCAAAAATTTGATAATTTTCCATTTTATAGCAAATTATATCATGTTAAGATCAACATCCGTACTTAAAATAGTTCATCCTTGAAAATTCTAAATACGAATTTGATGAGATTTGAAGTGCTCACGTTTGAAAGCACATAATATTTCGCATTCATCCAGAAACTCTTAATTGTTTGCTTTTTGAAATATAACACCATTTGCCTTGGAATCATTCTTGGTTATTATTTGGATAAAAGCTTTTATTTAATCTATTATAGAATCGATGAACTGAAGGGAAGACCATTTTGACCTCTGAATAAATGAGTGAGTTTCGCAGAAATTAGCAATTCAATTGACGGAGTTTATATAATTGTATGCTACATTTCGGTGTAGATTATTATTAATTTATGGCTTCGTAATTCGATAAAAAATTCAGTAGCAAAAAAAAATTAGAAAAATTATATAGAATTATTTAACGATTGCCAATGTGAATCCTCTCATCCTGAAACTTAGAGTTTGACTAATTTTCTTTGTTAGCACTTAAATGTTTATTATTTCTTAGTTAGAAAGTAATGTACTAATTTTGGATGTTGGTTCTTTTGATGACCTCCCAGTTATAAATAAATTACAAAATCTCTTTGCGTTGCTCCATTTCTTTAAATTTTAGCGCCCAGAAATTATCGTGCATCTATAGTGCAGTGAAAAGGGATTTGTCTTTTATAATTTTGCCTGTAACGGACAGTTTTAAATAACTTCCCAGTAAAAAATAAAATCGTTTTGTCAACCCCAATATCATAATGTATTCTTTTCTTTCTCTTTTTAAAACCTGCATTTTTAATCTGTGAACTATATCTTAGTAAACAATACAAATTTATCCAACAAGAATCGACTTCATGAGAGTTGACAAATTTTATTGTATATGAAATACAATTTGAAGCTGAAATATCCCAGCCATTATGGATGCTACAATGTATTGACTGGTCTATATGGACAAATTGGCAACTAACGTTAAATAGGCATAAGAAAAATTTTTAATTTCCCAATCACAATTTAAATTTATTTAATGATTTAAATTTCAATGTTCCGTTTATCGTACTTATTATTATATTGTTACTTATCTTGTTCATATTTAATTCGGTATCAAGTAAAAGTACATATTAAAAAATAATAACTTTAATTTAATTCGTTAATTTAACGAATTGTAACCTTTTAATTGTACGGACACATGTGCCTACATGTGTCCGTAGACGATCGTCATCTCGACGTTTGTGTAGGTGTCATACACTATAAGCACCGAGATGCTTGTGAGATAGTGTATGACATATATATATATATATATATATATATATATATATATATATATGTATATATATATTTATATAAATATGTATATAGAAATATGTACATATATATATATATATATATATATATATACACATATACATGTGTTTTTATTTTTAACAGACCTTTACGACCACAGATCACGCAAGAACACAAATACAAATGGCTTGCCTTATAACTTTGTATACTTGTCACGGTATCCACAAAACATAATGCTTTAAAGTTTAAAATAAAAGAGTAGTTTATTTCAAAGTCCTATAGTTTGAAACTAATTAAATTTTATTGCTTGAAGTATTTTCCTCAATCATCCGAAAAAGTACTCGAAACTTCGTTTGAGTTATCGCTACTATGCGTGTATAATGCAAGAAATATAATTTGTTGTGAATAAAACAAAAAGATGAACATAAAACATCAAGTAAATCAACTCAACTCCTTACCTCTAGCGAACCAGTATATTGTTCCAACAAGTGCACGATGTACGCGATGGATTTGCGGGCAAGCTTAATTTCTGATTGGGTTTAAATCTAGAGTGAAGCGTAATTACGCCCAACGAATGTCCGAACATGACAAGAATCTCGATCACTTGCATCGAATGAAACCGAGAAATGAAATCCGAATTATTCGCATGGTGGCAACTGGATAACGCAAAGTTTATCTCGCAAGTCGTTATTCCCTGCGTTTGCCTTGTCGGAACGGGTTACTTTGTATTCATTCATTTTAACATCGCGTCTTTGTTATATCTTCATTGTTTGTATAATATGAGTCGAATATTTGCGATTTTATTGAAGAAAAGCATAAAGTATTCATATAACATGCCTTTCTCATATTTTCTACGGTCTTGGTACTGCAATTTGAAAAAAAAAACACATGCGTTCATAATTTTTGTAACGGAACAATAATTTTCCACATACTTTTATTAATTTATGCTTTTTTATTTATTTTTGTATATGATTCTAAAATATTAAAATAAATGGCATTTATTATAATTCCTTGTATAGTTTGAGTTTAAATACAAGCGCTATCTATATTCCTTCACCTACGGCAACAGACTCTGCTAGTTGGTTTCAAAAAATAACTAATATTATTTAAAATTGTTGCCGTATAAAATATTCAATTTGCAAGGATAGTTTATTAAATTACAAGGTATAATAGTGTGATGGAACTGGGTAAAACACGTTCAGGGAAATATGGTATATAAATAAACTGAAAATATTAAATAAAAATGACAGAAGCAAATTTCCCTTATGTCATCGAAATTTTTATCGATAATAATAAAGAGACAACTTTAACTCTGTTCTCCTGGATTAAAAATTTTATCAGGCACAATTAATTCTAAATCTTCAAAAAGTCCTCAATGTTTTAAACCTTTAAATATTAACTTAGATGTTCCATCTTAATTTTCTTATTGGGAATGTCTCAAAAATAGTCAGTGATGGGGTTAAATATAATAAACGATATACACGTGGTAAATAATATAATATAATAATTGCCAAAAAGTGCGCACCTTTATATTTTATTCAATAATCTCAGCAAAAAAAATTCTTTAAATTCACGGATTATTAAAAAACCTACTGTATTCTCATCGGTCATCTTACTATATCCTTGTCATCCTAATTAATTTTCATTAAATTTTGTTTCACTTTTAAATCTGCTTTTAATTTCATTCGAACGTTTTACATTTTGAATAATATTGAGGTGGCTAATATGAAACCAATATTCAGAACAATAAATCTGAACCTATAAAACTCAAACTAAAATCAAAATTATCCTAAATGTTAATCAACTTTTTAGTCTCATAATTTATATTTTAGGACTTAGTTCTGCACAAATTTTAGTCAGTCATGAATAAAACTATTGAACGATATATAGATATCTCATAATCATTAATACCACATGTTAACTTCGATAGTTTGTTTTTTTCTTTAGTCACTTTCTCTATATTCATTTATGTAATCTAACTACTCTCTTTGCAAAACTTGTTAAGTAAACATAAATAGCATTAAAATCGAGAGTGGCTGTTTCTTGTTGACAAGGTCGACATTTACGCAAAACAATGTCTCCCCTTATAATAAAGAGCACGTGTTTCGAGCACGTCTCAAAATAAAAGCTTATGCATTCAATTCGTGTGTTTTTAAGTAAAATACGAATAAACCTAAAAATACTTGTGTAATTTTTGTGTGTATGAATATCGTGCATCAGATTTATAACGGAAATAAAAGTTTCTTCGACGATATTTTGATTTGAAAGCTTTCAAAAGCTTACGCTGCGTCTTGTCATTGCAATTTTGACCATTAAATTGAGAAATATGTGAAAAAAAGCTTAAGAGTAACACTCAATGAACACGGTTGTTTTAAATCAGAGGTTTTCAAAGTGGAGATCGCGCCCCCCAAGGGAGGCGTGATGGCGTACGAAGGGGAGACGTGTACCGAAATTTTTAAAATAAAGCTTCCCTAAAAATTCTGGATTAAAATAGTGATAATCTAACTAATTATTAGTTTACAATGTATTAGTTACTAATTCATAGCGAAATTTAACTTTGTTTCGTAGGTAGGTACTGGGTAAATAACCGGGACTCTTTAACTACTGTCGTTGGTGCTGCAAGGTTCGCGCGTCGTTCATTCACCCCACCATACCTGCGCAGATTTAAGCTCCAGCCACCCGCGCACCGCATTGATAGTAGAAAACTGCTCAAATAAAAAATTAGTTTATTATGAGTTTAGAAAAAAAATGGAAATATAATGATGAGTATATTAAATACGATTTTGTATCTATTCAGAAAGGTGCCGGTGCGTTATTTTTTACGAAGTACTTAGCAATGACGCAATGCAGCATTCTTGTCTACAGCAACATTTATCAACAAAACATAATGCTTTAAAGTTTAAAACAAAAGAATAGTTTATCTCAAAATCCTATAGTTTGAAAGTAATAAAATTTTATAGCTCTGGGTCTTTTGCTCAATCATCCGAAAAAGTACTCGACACTTCGTTTGAGTTATCGCTACTTATTGCAAAAGAGAAGAAAAGTCATACAATTGGTGAGACGCTCGTAAATCCGTACATTTTAAAAGCAACTGATGTTCTTGGAACTGAGACTAAGAAAAAACTATCTCAAATAGCACTCTTTGATGACACGGTGAAATGGCGCATTGATGACATGGCCGAAGATATAAAAAATTAAATAGCGGACGCAGTGAAACAATAATCTTTTTTGCAATATAATTGAATGAAAGTGCAGATATTGTAAAATGTACTTAGTTTATAGTTTTTGTCAGATACATTGAAGATAATACAATAGAAGACGAGATTCTGTTTTCTACAGAATTAACGGCAACTAGGAACAGCTAATACGACAGCAAAACGACGGCTATTGGTCATCTGCACTGATGGCGCTCCATTAATGCATGGATCTCGTTCTGGATTTGTACAGTTGGTCAGAGAAAATAATTCTAGAGTAAATGCTATTCACTGTTTTATTCATCACCGAAATTTGGCTGCCAAAACTCTCCCAGCTAGCCTTAATGATGTTTTAAAGCTGTGCATTAAAGTTGTTAATTATATTAAATAAGTGCGTTAAATACTTGACTGTTTATGACTTTAGAGATTGGATAACTGAACATAAAACGCTCATTTTTCATACGGAAGTCCGCTGGCTTTCGAAAGGAAATATATTGTCAAGATTATTTGAACTACGAGATGAATTTTAGAAATATATAAACGGGATGAATTGTATAGGAAATTTAATAAGCCAGATGTCCAAATATTTTTGGCTTATTTGTGAGATATTTTTGACTCATTGAATGACCTCAATTTGAAATTACAGGGTGGAAATTCTAATAAAATAAAATGGAAATATCATTTGTCATCGTTATACCATTACGGCACTTGTTGAGAAATTAAAACTTTGGAATTGTAAAATATTTAACAGAAACATGTAATTATTGCTGTTTTTCAAAATTGTGTGCAATATCAGAAGAAACACGACTGAAATATGTCTTTCAGAGCACTAATATGAAAACATTAATATCATAGCATATGCAGCACCTCGTCGAAATGTTCCAGCTGTACTTCCTGAACGCACACGATGATGTTTTTAGACCAGCAAGGGATCCTTTTCATATTGATATAGACTCTTCACCCGAAAATATCTAAGGGCAGGCTTTAGAACTAAAAAAATACGATTTTCAAAAGTTAGACAAATCATTGTTTTGGGTCAAATATTTAAAAGTTTATCTCGACATATCAGAGTAAGTGCTGCGATTATTTTTATTTGTATCGAGCACCTAATTATGCGAAAAAAGCATTTTCTTCAGTCATAGCCATGAAAACGAAGTATAAGAGTCAACTCTATATTGCCAGTGATTTACGATGTGTAATTTGTTCCATACTGCTAAGAATTACAAATCTAGTTAAAAAAATGCAAGCTCATTCGTCTCATTGATTAATTGTTAGCTTTATGTAGTAAAAAAATTTCATAACAATTATTGTTTTTTTTGTAGGGTTACGGGGTGCATAAATATTTTTCGATGACACAAAGGGAATATTACAAAAATAAGTTTAGAAACCCTTGTTTAAAATTATATAGAGAATTTTACATGTGAAAGTTTATTTTGAGGACGAAATACGATATTCTAAGTATTCAACTGGCACTCAACGATGTGTTCTAATACGTAATTAATTAGCATGCACTAGCACATCTTTAGCCGTATTTTTCTCCTATTTCTATGAGTTTTAAATGAAAAGAACTCATTTTCGGTAATCTAAATTCAATATTTCAGGCACCGTTTTCTCACTTGTCAAGTTAAAACCAGTAAAGTACGAGTAGAACTCACTTTGACTCCAAACAAATTTTGACATTTATAAATCTTTAAGTTTATTTAGTATTTCTATTAAATTGCATATTTTTCTACATATTTCCCGAGACATAACATCTAAAATTATGTTAAAAAAATAGTTTTATTACCCTAATAAATAGTCCTTTTAAACACCACGTCAAATAAGGATTTTTAATTTTTTTCCTATTACTTTATTTTTAGCCAAAAAAATTCCATATCCATATATAAAAATCCATTATTTTGGAATGTTAACTATAGGGATAGGTGCAGTCAATTCAATTTTACTGCTATGCCCATTTTATACGTCACGCCGTTTTGGAGAAATAGGCCTAGCACAAATGGACAAACACGCAGGTGATCTTTTAAGTGTTTCGTTTTTCTTTTTGAGGAACGGAATCCTAAATAAACTTTCTTTAATATAACTTTAATTAAGGACAAGAAAAAAGTTAGAAAATTCTTTGGTAATAAATATGAATAAATTTGGAATTTATTATGGAAAGTTGAATTTCAACACAAGACTATTTTTTTTTAAATCCTACTTGAAACTGATTTCTTTAGCCAAAATAAAAAAAAATATAATCCTTATGCTACTTGACGCATAAAGGAAATGTACTTCTATTCTATACTATGCTAAGCTTTTATCGGAATTATAATTTTAACGTAATTAGTCTCATACGAGTAATGTATATACGTACACACATACACACACATCTATAGATATATATATATATATATATATATATATATATTGAAAAGGAATTTAACATTTCATTGTGAACCACAAATTTTTCCTCTTTTCCAAATGGTATCATTTTAGCAGAGTTCACAACATTTGACTTTAGCGAAAAGTTCATGTCTCAGCCTTACATTATATAAATACAGAAGACCACGACAGACTGCGTTGCATTCAAATATTGATGCTTCAATTTTACTTAACGGAAACGAAATTCTTATAAGTAAGAAATTAAACTTGCATAAAATATTTCACAAATTATTTTTTTTAACTGCACTCAATTTTCTAATTCTGTATTAATTATCAATTCATATTTCTTTAACGTATGTGTCGAGACCATATTGTAGAAAATAATTAGTTCCAATTTTTTTTGAGTAACCCAAATACAAACTACCACTGTAAATGGCAGGAGATAAATGTTTTATACCTTAATAAAAATCTATCTTTTATAAGTATGATAAAGGTAGGTAGATATAACAGAAACGTATTATTAAATATATCAGTATACCCAACGCTTATTTGACATGCCTTCGACAACAACGAATGTTTGATCTGACAAGTAATTGACATCTAGTTAACAGGAAGTAATTGGATGCCAAGTAATATGCAATTAAGAGGAATTATTGAAATGAAACGATCATATTATTTATTAAAATGTAGCAAAAAAAACTCAGGCACTATGCCTCACGTAGACACTTTTTCATGAAGGTAAAATTAATTTCTGAAATTATTGAAATTATAAGTAACTAGTTTAATCCTTGGCATTGGTTATATTAAAAGTGAATAAATGGAATATTGATAGATTTCAGGTTAATGTGCTTTATATTATTATGGTAATTTATATTATTAATTATTATGCATTAGCGTGATATCTATTATTAAAGATGTATTTAAAAGTAATATTTAACGGATACAATAGTTTGCAGACAAGATCATTCACAGTGTCTAGGTGTCCGTTGTCTAGTGCGTGTCAAATACCTTATTTTTGCGAATCGCATAATCGCAGTACGAGCCAATAATCCGTAATGTAACACAGAATAAAAGGGACGAAAAAAATGAAATTATTTTTATATATTTTGCTACTATTAGAACTAGCAAGCGTTTCAAAAACCTACAGAAGATATATTAATTACTTATAACAGTGTAAAAATACCAAAGTGTATGTTATTTTTATTAGGAACGATTTTAAAAATAGGAAATATATAAAAGTTCAAAATTTTATTGTAAGGAATGTTTAAACATTTAAAAATAGAGTTAAATGTAAAGAGAACATTTCTTTGCAAAAAATAATCTAATTAAATAAAGAAAAATAGGAGCAGGAATCTTCTATTTTATATGAAAAAAATATTCCATACATTTTTAAGGGTTGCTCAGATGGAATTAGCGATGAAAGGAAAATAAAAAATATTTCTAAATTTTGTTACTAATTTTTAAATATTCCACGGGGTTTATTACATTTCTTATATAAAATTCTTCAATTTGTTCTTTAAATTGGAGCCCTGTGTTACTTTGCTTTAATTTCTTTTGTTTAAAAATTTTTATACAACATTTTTAATAGAGTCATTCATTTTCCAATAAAAATATTTATTTTTAACATTGATCGCTTGGAAACGTATGGTTGTACAAAGAAAACAAGTACAAACTTTTGGAAAAATTAAAACTATCTTCTCTAAAATTTATAATACGTTTAAGTAAAACTCAATATTTTTTTTAAATTTAGTTAACGATCACAATATTTTCAACATTTTTTGAAATCTTTTTGTATTACGTAAATATTCTCGTAGAAATTGCCAAAAATTTCCGCAAAGCTTTAGTCAAAAACCATTTAATATATAAACTTAAAATTCACAATAATTAGGCACATAAACCAGGGCTTATCCCATAAAATGGTAGTGATTAAGCAAATAAATCTGCATATATTTCAATAGTAAACAATAAAAAATAATGACGCACAAGTTCTTGAGATACAAAAATACTCAATTATTTTTTTCCTTCCATCTATCGGTACGATGTCAATTGGAAGGGCAAGTTCAAAGGATTGCAATTTGTTTCCAGAAGTACATACACTTCTGTAAACCCAATTCTGTAGATATTGTTTGAAAATATACACTAAAAATTTGGCTAAACTCTCCTATTGAATAATAAAACCACCAAAGTTAAAATTAAAGAAAACCAGTATCAGAATTATTTACTTAAAGTTAAACGGGAAATTGCATAAATTGGAAAATTTCAACATTTTCTATATTTCCGACGTTTTTACGTCTATTAAATAAATTATAGGCCATATATGCACGTTATTCTAATCATTACTACATAGCTTACGGTCTACGCAACCTACGCAGCTACGAGTTATACATGAATTCAATAGGTTGGCAATATTTCGCAAAAATGGGCTCAAAATAAATAACATTGTGCCCGTAATGGCGACATATTATATTTCCAAGCGACATGCGATCTGCGTATATAAAATATTCCCATATTTTCATTAAAATTCTTGTTTATCCGAAAAAGCATATATAAATTATGTTCTACGTCTGACAAAATTATTACTAAGTCATGGAAAAGTTTTGATACCAAATGAACGAGACGATTCAATCGATGTTAACATTTCTATTCGTGGTTTTGTCTTAACCAGGAAGTATAAATTATATTTTAAACTATATAAATGGTTTATAATAACCGCGTCAAAATTAATTATTTTTTTATTTTCCAAGTTTCTTACAGCAGTATAAATTCAAAAAAATTATTGAAGTGTTCTTGCCTATGAGCAAGGAAAAACTTATCCATTTTTAATAATTTTAGTATCTGTTACTATGGTCGTACTTTTTTCATCTTTTATTCTAACCAATCTTATGTCTATGTACCAGATACAATGGATATAACTAAAAAGAATATTTGGAAAATAATGTAACTGAATAGAACATTAGAAAATTCAAACCAAAACCAACAAAAAAATCAAAACCAACTCTAAGAAAGTCACTAAACACATATTTACCCACTTTTATCACACTTTATACCCTAGTTTGATTTTTCCACAAGAATATTACATCTTTGTCTTTTTTCGTCGTCTTATTTTCCCATACTTCCATTGACAATGCTACAAGTTTGCACGTAGCGTCATACTATTTTTGAAAACTTCTAACATTTTCTCGAGTTCTTTAAGTTCATTCACTTTTAAATTATCTTATATTTTCTTTATATTTTCTGCTTCAACATTTTTATATTCACCACAAAACCTTATCTTCTTCAATGTTTCTCTTCAGATTCGCAGCAAAGTAAAACACTATACAGTTCAGCTCAACAATCTCGTTTTTCTTAGCGTCTGTAAAGTTCGTTAAAAATAATTTAGAACTTTCTTTTTTAATTATATCTACTAACGAAACCAGTTTTGTATTTATAATATTTATGCAACCTTGCTTTCAATTCTATTTTTATTTTTCATGCTCACCTGTAAGCGATAAGTCGTGTTTACCAAATACTAAACCACTGACTGCGCTATTAAAAGCAGTCAAATTTATCATTAATTTCGTTATATTTTCATGTGTATGTTTTGTTCTTGATATCAGGTAAAGTAAAATTTGCTCCATTTTATTATCCATCAGCTCATATATCATATAGCCCCATCTAATTTTAGAAAAATTTGTTATAAATAAGATAATTCTTGAAAAGCCTTTAAATAGTAAATCAATTCATATTTATTCTACCGCCCAATTTTCTCGGTATCTACAATAAAATTATGTAATCTAATATTCAATTTCCGATATAGTTAATGCCACGCAACCACAAAAAATCCACGGGTTATAGATTATGAGCTGAAAATTGAAGCCGGTTTATATTATTCTTGTGATTATTAGGCAGATGTCAAATTACATTTGTATTAAACCCAAACAAAAACAAGCTTATTTAGTTTAATATTTTGGTAAGCTAAGCAATCTTCTCTTTTTCACATCCTCCAATAATATAAAAGGACATATCGACAGATGCTATAAATGTGCGAAGCGTGTAAATGCAATGACGTTGGATAAATAATTCAATGTTTCGGCAGTTATACTGAAGATAATTAATTTATGTATGTGAGGGTTAATTAACAAAACTATAGTAACGAAAGGAAAGAATTATTTTTATGTGCCACCTTGATGAAAATGGTATGAAAATTAATTTATTTTTATCTTTAGATTTACAACTTTGTATTTTTACTCCCTTAGGATAAAACCTGGATTTACATGATTTTACTCGTTGAGTTTCAATAAAAAGAAATAAACAACGCTTATGCATCGAGATATTATGAAAATATTCAACGTTGCACGTTTGATATAATTTCATTCAATTCTCGTATTTATGTTCTAAATAAATTTTAGTACGCATTTATATCACCAGTCGTGACTATTTTTTTTTCATGAAAAACTTTTCAAATTCAATGAAAAATATTATATATAACTTTCGAATAACCATGACAAGAAGCGGCCCTGGACTAGCACATGAACAAAATTAATGAAAAATACGTTGAAAGAGTATTGAAAATAATAACCCGTAGTAAAATTCCGGTAATGAATGGAAGATAAAATTTACGGCGTCTAAAACAATGACATTCTTATTTAATGAGTAAAGTCTGTACAAAAATATTACTCTCAAGATGTTATCGCATCCTTACATAAAGTGAATGAAATGTATTTAAGAATTGTAGTTAACCCAGTGAATAAAAAGATCAAGAACATCTCATCAAATTTACTACCCGAATTCGTATTAATATTTATAAAATAACGCATCACTTGGAACCAAAATCTTCCATATCTTCCATTTTATCATTTGTATCCTTATTCTAGAAAAAAACTAATGGGCTTATTACTTATACGAGTATAAGATGTGACAACGTTAGAGCCGCGTATGTTAAGAAGAATGCTTTTTACAGGCTTTTTTTACGAAAGAGGAATAGATTCTCAATCCATCTGTGTTTTCGTTTGTCACCCTTATCTCCGACATTTATCAACAAATTTGGAAGACTTTTTTTCAAAATTTCATTAAAGCTTGTCTTACTTGTTTTTGCTTGTATTTTTGGCCGTGAAATTTTAATGTACAACATATAATTACTCAGCAATGATGAGCACAGGTTCTGTGATCAAGTTTGGATAATACAAGTGTAATGATAATCTAATAAGACACAATTAAGGGCGATATAAATTAGTTCTTTAGCAGAATTGGGATATTGTGATGAAACCATAAGGTGATGACAGGAACTGTTCAGTTGTTTACCTTGTCTACAGTTATTTAATTTGTTTAACTTGTCTGAACCTACGCAAGAATTTTATAAATTAAATAGGTAAGTAAGGGCGCACAAAAGACACACGAAGGCATTTTTTGGAATCTTACATCATATCCCCGGTATTAATAAATCAATCTGGATAAATGTCTTTTGTATGAAGGTACCGAATCGAACCCGGACCTCCGCGGTGTTCCGCACCTTCAAAAGCTACAGGCTACGTGCCTTTTGTTCAATCAAACATACCACATCCATAACATTTTCATCATTAGTTGGCAGGTAGATAAGTAATAAGTATAGGTATAAACAAATATACGAAGTAACTAAATATTAGTAGGCAGGCAAGTAAATAAACAAGTATATATGATTTGAAGTACTGACTAGAGTGAGAGATTACTATTTATATTTTCCTGTGTATACACGTATATATTTGTGTGTAGGCATGTATGTATTTAAGTTTATTAAATGCTGCGAAATTCTATATGCATTTCAATGAAACTGACTCTGATAACAAATGCAGTATTGCTGCTTCTTACGAAGTAGCGCTGAAAAATGTCAAAGCAAAACAACGTTTAGTGATGGAGTGCTTATTAAGAATTGTGCAACCAAAATGGAGAAACAATTCAATGAAATAAACATTTCCAAAAAGTTCGAAATAATCTCAGTGTCGTATTAGACGATTGCAAGACCTGAATATCACATATCAATATTTATCCAAAAAATTGCATGACACAAAAATGTGAATATTTATCACTTTACCTTGGCAAAAGCACTGACCTATCTGATATCTACTAACTTGTAATTTTTGGTCTAACTATTCAAGAGGACTTCAATGTAGCAGAGTCTTTCTCTGCATGGTACAGCCAAGGGTACGAATATTATTGAAGTTGTAAATAAGGTGGTAACGACTATTCAGGATCCGATAAATGCTTCTGTAATATTGCTGGCACCAAAGTTATTATACGAACTGAAATTGGGTTTACAGGTCTCTTAAAATAAAATAATAAAAACTGCTCTATGATACATTTCATATTGTTCACGAAGAGTTATGAAAGTAATTACTAAAATAACTAATATTTTTAGACTGAACAATCGTGGTTTGACTCATAGATATTTCATGATTTCTTGGCAGAAGTAGATGGTACATATGGGGACTTGTTACTTCATATCGATATTTGTTGCTTATTCCCTTTTCCTTAAAAATGAAGTTAAGTCCAACACTATAAACTGGAAAATAAAATTACAGATTCAAAATTTATATCAGGTCTTGTATTTTTAACAGACTTGAACTCCCATCTTGACTAATAAAATATGAAGTCACAAAGAAAAGAGGATTCAAAAATAAGATTACGCTTTTCCAATCTTCACAAAAAAATATGATTTTAAATTTTTTTCAAACCGTAAAAATCACTTTGAAGAAATGAATGGTTTTGGTGAAGTTTCAAATTTTACTCATACAAAAGGCATTGACACAATTACAGAATTCGAAAACTGATTTAGGGAATTTAAAGAAATCGATGGAGAAATTTCAGTTTTTACCCAGCTACTTATTGTTTCTATTGACAACGTAAGCAGAGAAAATATTTAAATGGAATGGTATGATTTGCAGTCAGGTTCTTTCTACCAGGGAAGAACCGAAATAGGAATGGACTTTTTTAAGTTACTCTCAGGAGAACGTTATAACAACTTGCAAAACTTAGGCGTTATCATAAGCTCTGTTATATCTATGTAATGGGCTTTGTCACTCAAAGTTGGACAACCCTACTCTATTTAAAAGACATGATTTTAATACGCCAAAATTGTCTATAAACTCTTAAAAAGCTTCAAAACACTCGGTTTCTATGTGAATATCAAGGTGAAGTTTCTGCGTAGCCATCTTGCTAACTTTCCTAAAAACTTTAGTATAGTCAAAAGTGAGCATGGTGAACGATTAGTTAAAAATTTGAATATCGTAATGTAAATGGGGTGTATAAATAATAGATGACTATTATTAGAGAAGTGGATGAGATTGCCCATCGAACGAATATTTCAGGTAAATTATAAGATACCTCTAATCTAATATGTATATTTGCAGTTGAACTTCATGCAGAAACTTGAAGCTTGGCATAGTGATAAGCGACGAAGTATATGTGCTTGTATATGGTGCTTGTAGTATATGTGATGAAGTATACGTGTTTATATATGGTACTTGTATAATCCGTATACTAAAATGCCAAATACCTACTACTTATTTTTTTTTGGCCATATCTGTTTTAGCATCATCTAACAAAACATGACAGACTAGTGAATTCCTAATATACATCACGTCAAAAACATTAATATAAAGAAGATGCCAAGATGTTGATAAAGAATTGAGATCAAAAAGCCATTGATTTTTCAATAAATTTTAGATCTACGAATATCGAACGATAGCTTTTAATTTTTTAATTCTAATTGGAGTAAATATATATTGCATTTTACATATCCAGTACACCGGGCTTTAATTCGTTTTAGTCAAAAAATAAATTTACTCGCCGATGTTTTACTTACTAAGCTTTAAGTTGTATTTTTTATATTTAAATTTATACTTTATGTTTAAACAAATTTTAGTTTTTGTTATACTTGCATCGGTTCATACTTGTGACAGTGAAGCATTCGCAATGTTATTTGTCACCCACTTTGATATAAAATGGAATTAAGTTTAACAAGTGTCATTGATTAACTGATGTCATTGTTTCATTTAAATGGATATTTCTTCTTAATCGTTTTTTATTCTGCGGGTATCTGTCTCTCCATTGCACATATTAATGAAGATAATGTCCACAATCGCCACGCTGTCATATCTATACAAACATTGAACCTGTATGAAACGTAGTTTTGTAAAGTGTTTCTTAATGATTTGCTATAATTCGTCTTACTTTACAAATAAGCTATTTGCTTTTAATTAAAATTACCGACGATTAAAATATAACAATTTGTGTTAGAGACCACTTTTCTTAGTTTATGCAATGGTATTTTGGAATTTTCTTAAATCGCTATTTTTAACTGTAAATCCTTACCAGCTGATTATTATAATAACAAATCCATTTTTTAAAGCCATATAAAATATTACCCTAATACTTTTTCGGCGGCCTTTAAAAATTCAGTTTGTCAGTGGTACTTAAAATGATGAATAACTTTTATTATCTCAGACTCCGGTTAGAAAGTTGAATTTTTCAGGCTTTATAATATTAACGGTTGTATCAAAATTTTAAGTATCTAGCTTCGCGAGGACTACTCTTTATGTATTGAGAGGTCAATTACATATTGAGTATTCAAAATGCGATATTTTTGGAATGCACTTATCTTTAATGCCTGAAGCTAACCGCGTGAATTTTTCACCATTTTGTCATCAATAATAATAAATTATACTTATATATTATTCCTAGCTCCACAGATAAAAGGATATGAGCATGACAAAAATTGCGTAATATATTTAATACACAGGTATTGAATATATTACGCAATTAAATTAACACACTTACGTATAATACTTCGTTGTATTACAATGTCTTCAGGTGGACAATTTATAAAGAAACACAAATTGCCCATCTTTAGACTTACGATTGTGTGTTAATTTATTTGGTTAACACCAAACCAAATAAATTAACACACATTCATAAATCTAAAGATGGGGAATTTGTGTTTCTTTATAAATTGCCCACCTGAAGACGTTGTAATACAACGAAACCTAGGTCGTGGTAAAGAATTTAAATAAAGAAGAAATAATACTACATCACGTAGTTTCATTTGGTTGTGAAAAATTAAATTATGAATTAAACTTAACATAGAGAAATATGTCGTCGCGGACTTTTTTACAAGCCTTTTTAACCTCTACAACTTTTGGACATAAAGCATTCATAAATCTCTTATTGTTAAGGCAGCGTTCGTAAGAAACGGATTCGCTCAACTGTTTTCCTTTGACTTACATTGCAGAATTGGTCGCCACAGAAAGGCTTTTTTTTAAAAGGGTAATATACAACATTTGAATTCTTCATTTCGGATGAGCAAATTTTAACCTTCTACATGCAAACTTACAAACTTTAACTGTTTTTAATATATATATGTATATTTGTTTCCAAACTTTTATACACCTGCAAGCTAAACATATTTTTACGGTAGTAAAGAAGAGGAGTGTAATAATTGGCATAGTAAATATACAAGATTACAGTTACGGTACAAGTTATAAACCTTATCACAATTAACTGAAACGAGACCGTTGGAAGATCTTATATGAGAAAAATTGCTATCCTCTATCTCAACGTGTGGTAGTCATAACAGGATTCGACGAATTCCTAGTTTGCAATATTGTATATAGCAGGTCATGTATAGTAGAGTATCATGGACTCAATCTTTTATAAACATTTGTACAAAAAATGAAATGAAAGACAGTACATATACATTTAATTAATAATATTATTTTAGTATTGTTCAAAGAAGAGATTGGATTGCGAATATTTTATAACCTGCAAACGAATAGTCTAATTTTTTTAAGAAAATTATGTTTCCTGTTCGCCCCATGAACCGCACCCGCTTCTTGTTACGAAGTTAACATTCTTATAGCTTGTTCTCACCGAGCCAGTAGAGTAGCCAAATTAAGGATAATATTTAAAAATATAAATAGTTCACCGACATAATTATTTATATAAGTTCGAGTGTCAATAAATTTATATATTTGTTATACACGAGTTACGTATAACATTCCGCGGATACTCAAAAATATATGTTTAACTATAACTGCTTACAGATATAATTTATTGAATTACAATTTACAAAATAATAATTATTAATATTAAAATCAAGTTTAACAATTCCACCAAGACGGTAGCTGGTAGACTCTTTTCATCAGTTGCTAGAATTCTGGTTTATAGCTCTCCTCTGCTAACGCTTCCATTCTGAGAAGCTTGGTTATTACTGAATACTTCACTTCTGTGTCGGATAACGTGCGAGAAACGAACGCTACTACTTTGTCGGAATCGACTATTCCTTGTTATAATACCGGGCCGAGTTCAAAGTCCGGAGCGTCTGTTTTAAGGATAAATGCTTTATCATAATCAGGATATTGTAATGGGGGTGTGTTCGTCAAAAGTTTTTTACATTTCTCAAGAGTATGAAATAAGGAGTGTGGATAATTTTAGCGTTCTTTTTTAAACAACTGGTCATCGGTTTGATTAGTTTGGCAAAGTCTTTAGAAATTTTCTATAAATCCTACTGAGCCTAAAAATGATTTAATGTGTTTTCGGGTTTATGGTAGAGAGAAATTAATAAATACTTTTATCTTATATTGATTAGGGCATAAACCTTTGTTAGCTGATGTATGTCAACTTCTATATCCGAGCATGTTTACTTCCTTACGAAGGAGTTCCGATTTGTCTAATTGTATTTTGTTGTTATGTTTTCTGAGTCCAAATACGCGTTCTAGTTTTGTTACGTGTTCTTGCAGTGATATTGAGTAAAGTGTTATGTCGTATACACAAGACATGTGTTATCTTGCAGACCTCTTAAGATCGTGTTCATGAATCGTAGAAATGTGCAGGGTGTGTCCGAATGACATTATAAGGAATTCTCCAACGTTCTCCATCTGTGAAATTTGCTGTTATATCTAAATCAGAATCGTCCATCCCGACTTAGTAGTAACCGGAAGCCAAATTAAGGGTCGTAAAATATTAGGCTCGTCCTAATATATCTAAAATTTCAGAGACGTTGTGTAATGTATGTTAATCTTCTATGATACGTTCATTTAAACATTTGAAATCTATTACAAGGCGCCATTTAGGTTTGCCTCAAGCATCTGCCTTCCATGGTACAATATGAACTGAGCATAACCAGGGTGAAATCCGGTCTTTAATTATACTTTTATTTAATAGATCATCAACTTGGTTTTTGATCTCTTGGTTTAAACAAGGGACTTGTCCATAATTTCTAATAAAAATGGGGGTATCATGTGTAACAAGAAGCTTGTGATTAACAGCATGTGTGAAAGTGAACTGAAGATTTTCTGCATGGAGAATATCTCTATATCTGAAACATATTCTATTGATTTCCCTTTTTTCTTCATCTGTCAGGTGTTTTGTCTCTAGTTTTGTCAAGTTTTCTTTTAATTCATTATCTTTATTGGGAGGGCATGTGTAATGATTAATTTCTTCTTTCTATTTAAAAGGGTTCTAATTTGAGCTGGTATGAAATATTTATTGTGTGTGAAATATATAAAATTCATTATATTTAGAAGTAAGAAATAGTATAAATATTTGTAAACAGTTTATACTTTTATTTAATAGATCATCAACTTGGTCTTTGATTGTGCGAGTCATGTATAACGATGATTTTATGTATCTGATAAGGTAATTAAACATAATTTACGTCACCTTCTGATAAACAATATAAACTTCGATGAATTTTTTAGCAATCCTGATATCTTTTTGTTATCACTTTTCCACATTTACAACCTACGTAGACTATTAGATTTATCATATTTTCCGATTTCCTTAGCATCAGTAACAAATATCTGCATATATCATTATACTGCCACGCATATCCATTACTTTTAAATTATTCAAATAATTTTTTACAAAATTTAATACATGTTTATTACGTAACCTTTATTAGAATTTTTGTTGCTCCATAATTTATTTGGTTGATAACAAAAAAATAGGTCATTATGAACAATCTTTTATTAAACGGAACTGACGAAAAAATATAATTGAGTTCAATTATGTTTAAAATTATGCATTGGAAATATATGTAATGATATACGAATTTAATAGAAAAAATGAAATAAGGAAGGTAAATTGCAAAAAATTATTTGAAACAAACGCGTGTATGCTATGATTATATGGCAAATTACCATGGATATACTGTTCCTTCCTGCATTTTAACAATCAATATAGAACAAATATGCGCAAGTTTATTGTAATATTATAATGCCAAAATATACCGGAGATCTTCATGTTAGTTTAAATTAAGAACTGTTTAAAAATCTCTTCAAATAGAAAACTGTCTATTTTGTATCATCTCTAGTCTAAATTGAACATTGAAAAAACCGAAACATTCCAACCCTTTCTTATTGCATCATCCTAGCTTCACAGCACCTTTCAATTCAATAAAGAATGCCATCCCGGATATTGAACTTTTCTTGATTTATTTGTCAATATCTTGAATGCAATAATAGACTTTGATTATCTAGAATCCACTTCTGTGTATCTAAAATTGATTGGAGTAATTTAGTAAAAAACCTATTACATGCAAAATTTTTCAGTATATTTTAAGGAACCTCTTGTATACTTGAAGTTCAAAATATGTGGATATGGGTTTTACAAAACATTAGTAAGTGCATATCACCGGTCAATTGCTACGCAAGATGAAAATTTTGTACGTCGACCACGGCCACACTCGCCACCCAAGTCCCTATGATGGCGAGCAGATCAGCACCTGTACTGTGTTGGTTGAAATGTCTTCTGCGTGCGCAACAATGCTCTGCATGTTCAAATTGAATATCGTAAAAATGCTGGAGTAAGAGGTAACCACATCCTTTAGGTACCGTATGTACAGTGATTGTATGTAGGGAATCGTAGCCTCTGATTTTCGCCTCGAACCTCATTGATTGACGGCTCATTCGAAATGCACCCACGGAGGAAAATGAAGTTGTCCATCAAACTGGTGAGATAGAAGCCATCGATATTCGTCATTGTGCTTTGAGCGACATAACTAATTGCTGCTAGTGATATACGATTTTGTCGTAAATTCCACCCTATACCTTGTATGTGGTGACATTGATAACATTAGTCGAACGACGCTCAGGTGCTGTGTATGTTTTGGCCGTGCACGACGGCCAATGTAGTTATTTTCGAACATGAGCCTCACCCGCATCGATTAATTGCTACCACCCTACGCAGTCGAGTAGTGTTGGATACGTTGCAGCACATCGTTAGCAAGGTTTATAAGATCATTTTCAACATCCGCATTCAACGTGAGCATGTATGGGTAGCCCTTGGTAAACATGATACTATAAGGTAAGTTACCAGTTTCACTGGATGTCTCCATGTGTTTATTGCTAAAGTAGAGCCAAAAACACTTGGAAAATTGTCATCACACCTACTGCTCTTACGGAAATGTGATTATGTTATTTCAGTTTGATCAGCCCCAAAATGCTCATCCCAACCTATCTTAGTGTCAGATCAAAGAAACGTGTAATACTTTGACGTATGACTCCTAGAGTGGATAGAATATAAACATAGAATTTCATCTAATAAAACGACTTCATGCTATGTAACATGCCCGTAATGCAACGCAACGTCCTCCGAACCCTCCGAAAGTAGTGATATCGATGTTGCTTTCATCTTGAGTGGGATTCCGGGAGTGCACGCAGTTGGAAAGTCGAACCGGATGTTTTATTGAGCAAATTTATTCTCTATTTTCCAGACGTATACTACATAGACTACAACAGAACTTGGGACACAACACAGCATTCGGTTTAAAAAAGGAAGCCAAGACTAAGATATATTTGTTCAACTTTCCCGCTGAAAATTTAACTGTTATCCAAAATTTCCGAAATGCATAGTTTGTCCTCATGAAATGGCTGATGACTTTCATGATAGTATGATCGTAAGAAACGAGGGAAGGTTATGCATGATACGACCGGGGCCATCCAATAACATCAGTTATAGCACTCTATAGGTATAGCACTCTATAGGTTCTACGGTGGAGTGTAGAAAGAAAAGGCGTAATTACAGCGCGCTAAGAATTGATTAAGATATAGGTTCTCTGGGTAGTCTTAGGAGATACCCGGTGTAATTATAATTAAAATTTAAGCAGGCTAGTCACTCCTGTTTTCGAAATTTTGTAACTCTTATTAGTAATTGAAATCCATGGGATATTGTATACAGAAGTTTACAGAACCCTTTTAAACCCTTGGTTTTCAGCACCCTTAAGAGAACCGATGAGCACACTGGGAGACTCTTGAATATTTTTTTTATTCTTCCCATGACCCTGGACTTAAGACTGTCGATCAGCGACATTATCAGGAATGCAGCAAGCATAGCTTCAGTCAGTAATTTTGGTCCGCAGTTACGTCATTAAGAGTTAGACGACATCGGACCTTGAATGGAATAAGGCTATGATAAAATCAATAATAGTATTATCAAGGTAGTGTAAAGTACCGTGGCACATAAGATGCTTGCGGTCTTTAACTGTTGTTTTTGCAAGGGTCACTTTCTGATTATTTGGAAATAGGGAGGGCTTAAAAGCATACCATAGAGTAGTGAGAAATTGCCTAGTGATTCAATATTATATAGACCCATTACGCTCCTTTCAGCCTTATGGAAGTTACACGATAGGGTTTTGGCGGCGTGTATATTGGCGCAATTATCATGTTCGCCGTGATCAGATAAATAATTTAATTTTCCTTCCAGAACGTCTTCATCGGACGTAAATACAACCACTTTTTCTTCCGAGATGCAAATACAACAGTTATTGTTGCAAGATTTGTCTTGGTTCGACGCATACAGAGATAAATGGGTTTTTGATGTTTCTTTGGATATTTCCGGCCCATTGCCTGATGACAAGTAATTTTTTCATGCTAGAGTCCCGGGAAGTGTCATTGGAATGCGGTACCATCGCGTATGAGATAACACAGCGCGGTACATCGGTGAGAAGACTCGGGTTGCCTTCCAGGCCATGCCTGGCCGGCCGGTGTAATTAGCTCTCCCCTCAAGCCAACGTATATGATAATATACCTAGGCATCGGTTTGAGCTCCGTGATATGTCGGGGTTCATCAAGTTAAATGGGTTTCGTTTAGGCCGCTGCGGCACGGGCAGCGACGGAAGCTGTTGGCTGTCTGTGCGAAGTAAAACTTAAAAAACTTGTTCAACGATTTTGGCGGGTCTGTTTTCTGCTGACCTCGTGTAGACGCCCAAGAAATTTTGTTTAGATGTGTGGCAGGAGTTTTGATGCAAGTCCGTTACA
The DNA here is from genome assembly GCA_039881145.1 of Druceiella hillmani. NCBI lineage: Eukaryota > Metazoa > Arthropoda > Insecta > Lepidoptera > Hepialidae > Druceiella > Druceiella hillmani. Next base: position 10,685,204 of record JAYKKI010000054.1, on the reverse strand, counting down.
CTCTGAATTTTTGACAGAAAAATTCCCTATAGATAAAAAGATACGTATTTAGCACTACATGACTTATTACGAAGAGGTAACCATTAACTCAGTTCAGTCGAAGCGTTTGATAGTAGATACGAGATACTATTAAGGGACTTTTTTGGACGACGGAGAAAGTTACGGGTCCCTGGTGAGGTGATGAGATAATCCCGGTAGAGGGTGGATAAACTATTCTATCAACAGTAAAAGCAGAGCCTAGTTGTCAAGAAAACCGCGCATTGATATACGGGTGCAGCATTAACATATAAAAGTTGCTTAAGGTCACCGCAAGCAAAAATTTCGATACCGTCTAAAGTGGAATCGTATTCGCCTGTCACGGATTGTAGGCAAAGGTTTACAGTATTGAAGAAATGTGAACTACACATACTGACTTCACCGATTGTGATGCACATGTTTTTATGGGGTTTACGAATCCCGAGTAAAACTCGGAATTCGTAAACCTCATGAGAGCGCAGTAGTTGTAATTTCTAATGACATTTTCTCTGCACTTTGCAGTCCATTTGTTTGTTGGAATGGTTATAACGTCAAAATAGTCATTTTTCAAGCGGTGCTCGGGGAATACAACGAGCGTTGATTTCCTACATACGCCATCAATAACTTTATTTTTCACTAAATATTTGCGCACCTCCGTTAACTGACGCTAATCAACTTCATGCGTTTCAAGAAATTTGTTCGGATCAATAATGTCGACCTGATTGTTAGGGGATGGTATGTAAAATATTATTCCTCGTTTATAATTTTGAAAATCCCTGATATCGTAATGGCGGTAGCAAATGACCTTACAAGTCATGCGATACCTGTAACTTCTTGCACTGACTTTTCCGTCAGTGTCACCAGGGTTTTTCCAAATTATTCCTGCAGCTGTGATAACCAGCTCGTACCAAGCGACAAATTAAGCGAGTCTTGTCGACACTAAATCAATAGGTTCTTTCTCATGATACTGAATCATCGACCTGGTCCAAATATATATACCGTTTTCAAATAATTTCTCTGCGTCTATTGAAGATCTACGTTTGCAAGCCTCGAGTCTGTCTGGAAGACATGCTGTCTAAATCGCGACATTGTTACAAGACGCCTAACTCATCAGTCGGCGGAGCAAATATCATGCGATTTCCTGTGCACGTATTTCTACTGCGTCGAACATTTTGAGACCAACTTTGAATGTCAGTTGCGTGTAGTCATGCTCTGGGTTTTGTTCATGGATCACGGTTCACATATCATCACGATGTAGACGACTAATGCCACGATTTGATTTGTTGTCATAATTATCTACGTAGCCGCATAAGAATACGCGTGTTAATGTATAATACAAACGCGATACAATAATTAAACCTATTCACATAAATTTGCTTCGTATCCTGCTTAAAGCACACTCTTGACCGTCGCAGTGTCGAACGTTTAAATGATGTAGGCAGCGTTGTTACAGTTGATGCCAGAAAGAGAGTCATCTATAATATCTAGATATGCGTATACTTCCACATCTAGATTGTTACATGCAGCATTTACTCGACCCTTGTACAACTCTGAATTGCGATGACCTTTAGCAAGCGGGACGAGTATATATATCTCGCACATTGGTCAGTATGGGATGTTGAATCGGTATTGCTATTCTCCGCGCTTTGCACGTGTGGATTTGTGCGAGTGAGTTTGATTAGATATCATCCCGGAATCAAGCATATCGTTTTTTGGAGTTTACTCATTAAGAATCGATTTTAATATAGCGTCCGGTACGAAGTTTTATGTGTAATAAGATCAGAAGTTTAGAGCGTAAATAAAGTGTAATAAGTTAATTTCAGTTAATTTTCCTTTAATTGTCATATCAAATTATTTACTGACAGTGGTAAGCGTCGTTATATTGGTTGAAAATTTTGCGTTTAATAAAAGTGATAAAATTAAGACAAGAAAAAGAAACTACACGGAAATAAGGAAAAGGCACACATTAGTCTCTTAAAAAGATTTAATTGAGTATAAGCGCATCGACGGAGCAAATATGGAGATGAAAAAAAAATGCCAAGATATATGCTGCTAGTGGTATTAATAATAAAAGGATAAGTACAGTCAAATATTCATGTTTATAATGAAAATATAATTTATTTATTAATTGAAAGGTTTACAAAAAATTACAGTCATTAGATGTAAATAAAAAGAAAGCAGTATAAAACTAGCCTATAACTATAATTAGGTGTCACAAAATGCCGGTATTTATGTATACATTTTCAAGGGTTATTTATGTTATGAAAAATATTACAAAGTGTATTGATCAATTATTAAAATTAGTATTGACTTAGAATTGTATTATTTTCTACATATTGAACAAAACAATAATTTTATCGTAGCTGATTTTAATTTATAAATAATACGTATTGTATTTCCTTTTTAAAAGTTAATAATTTCGATTCAAAAATAGCCAAAGACGGATGTTGAGAAAAAATCTCGTTATGCAATCGACACATTGGAATTATGAGGTTATAAAAAGAGGTATTATTTTTTATAAAATTGATGAATAATCTTAATCATGAAGAATAATCTTATAACTTATGAATAATCTTGTAGTATGAATAATCCCATGTACCATGGGATTTGAGTTGAGTTTTGAAGTTGAGTAGAGAGAGGAGATAGGGACAATCAACATAAGATATTATGATCTTATATAAATGTAATAGATCAACACTTTCCTAGTGATGAAACATTAAACATGTATAAAATCCATATGTGTAAAATCCAACGATTTCTTAAGATCACAATAGAGAGTTAAATTTTCAATAATAAATCATTATTGATTTATGTGTATAAAGGCAGTGTAGCACGTTGTTTAAAACATTTAAAAGGTAAAAATTATTAATGTTTATATTTTTGATCTTACACAAAAATGGTGGGAATTATTTACTTATTGTTATAATCCCAATTATGTTGTCAAGCTTTGTTAATAAGAGTCCATAATATACATTAGAATTTGGCAAGAGATTGGTAAAAAAAAAATTTCAATGATTAGTATTAATCAATGAAATTAAATTTTCAAATTGAAACCCTATCAAAGAATGGTTTGTATTATCTAGTCCAAAATAATTTAACGCTCGTTTTTGTATTAATTATGGGCAAGCTGAACCATATATTGCATTTTCATAACAGAATTTTTATTAGTGATGTTTCATAACAGAATCTTTTTTAGATGATGTTCTGTCATCATTTGTCCTCAAATTAAATTTGTCAGAATACAATATATTTTTACAATTACTTGTTGAATTAATAAATGAGAAAAATAAATATGTATTGACAACTTCTTGAATTAAAGCTGTCACTGGCTTATATCATCTAGTCCAAACTAATCGAATGCACATTTTAACATTCTGGGTATAGGTAAAGTGAACCATACCGTGCGATTATTTTAATGCACACTTTATATTAATTTTAATGCACATTTTAATATTCTAGCTATAGGTAAAGGGAATCATGACGCTAGTCAGATTGAATTTCAATAATAAAATGTTAGAATACCAATTTAGAATGTTAATAAATAACTTTTTAAAGTACAATATATGTTTTTGTAAGAATTCATTAAATTACTGAATGTAAAAATAAATAAGCATTAATTATTAATAAACTTAACTGTAGATACATATAATGATACAAATTATGTAATATTGTATGTACATTTGAAAATGAGTTATAAGTTTATTATTGTTAGAGGCATAAGATTATTACAAATACAGTTTTCAAACCTTTTCAACACATATAAATATTAGTCATGGGTGATGTCATTCCAGTTGATAAAGAATTAATACAAAACCAATAAATAGAAATAAAAGCTTTCACTATCATAAGAAATGCGTATATTTTCCCCCTTTCCCTATTTTATACATTCCAAGGTAATCGTTCTTCAGGAGTAGATTCCAGTCGGTGCTGACACGCACAATTTTTTTTTCTAGCTGTTCAAGTCCGTCGTCATGTTCACTGTAAATGGTGCGATCTCTCCAGCTGGCTATCATGCCATGTTATTAAGCCAAAACAGAACATGTGGATCCGGACTACCACGGCATTGAAATTATATACGCAGAAAGTAGTCATGCACTTTATATTGGCCAAACAAATTGTCTGGAGAACGGCCAAATTGGGTCCACAGACCTTTCGATGCATCTTTTGTAATATGTCTCATTATGTTCCCTTTGACGCACGTGAAGCGGAAAGAGTTGTAAATTCTTCGTCGTATTCATTGCCATGTAAAGCACGTGCATCATGTATCTCTGTTGTATCTCGGACGTGCAATAATATAAAGTGAAGTGTGCCCTCGGTTTCATGTGTTCCAGCCGACACGGTTATAAATTGCCAAAAATAACAATTCCTCGATGTATGTGTTACAGTCTATATTTTGGTGCATATTACGTTAACCCGGCGGGATGACAAAACAACATCGTGTGCTGCAGAGCGTGAACGATTTTTAAACGGTGACCTGTTGACGCTTAATATCTCGGTAGCTTCGAAAATCTCGTTAGCTGTTATAAAACCCTAACCATTCATGATGGAGTCATTAGCCTAACGGTCGAATATTGAACAGTAGATTGAAATGTTACAATGTTTTCACAACAGCTGGTCAACAAGATACCGCAAACGTAAGACTTTCGCACGTAACCGCTAAAGTATGTTAGCTTGTTGGGTTTTAGATTACCATCAAATGCGTAATCATCGTGAAGTAACCTAGGCAGACAGCGTACCACGACCTGAATATCCACCGCCAAATTCATCACTTACCCTACAAGACCGTAGCTTCTCTCTCGGGGTAAGCAACCTATGTGAATATACGGAATTCATGGGAATATTAGTCGTGCCGTTATTGCATCACGCTTGGTTAGTTAATCGAGCTTAGGTGGACAAGCGCAGCCTTTGGTTCTGCCCATCATATGAATTTTCTTTCTATTGTACATTTTGAACAACTTTTTGCAAAACTCAAAGCTAACCACGTTTTCATCCCGAATTTTTTGGCGAAAAATGCTGTCATGGCCATTGTTATCAGTTTTAGGTTTTTATAAACCATAATCTATTGCATATGCCAGAAGCATATTCGGAATAATTTTCAAATGATGTGGCGCCTAAAATGATTACTATACGATTGTGATCCGGATGTTCGTATGTCTTGAGATCATTTATCTTTTGACTAGTATTGGAGTTCATATGATTATAAGAATGAAGTGCCCAATGATAGCTTATGATATTTTTTCAATTTTATTTTAGTCCATGGTTTGAGGTCGTCAAAGTTCGAATGGATTTCAGTCGCCCTATGTTCTGTACTGGTTAAAGCGATCAGTGGTCTTAAAAAAGTGCATACGGGTTTCAGCGCTATGGCACCCGAAGGTACCTCTTTTGTTGAAAGGTAATTAATCTTATTTCATTTTAAATAAACTAGCCTAAGCAACTGAGCCCTTTATCGCTTTTGGTGCTGCATGCCTTTTTTCATTACGCGGCATTATCGGAAATTGGAAATTTTATAATGTTTTGTAAATTTTCACCCAGCACCAGTTTTCACTCAACAACTTTAATATTTTTACCTATATTACATCTTAAAACATTTTACGATCCCTTTTCTTTGCAGAATTATGACAGGGTATTTTGTCGCACTGAGTTTGATAACACTTCTTGATTGATGATGCCCTCTAGTTTAGTAACGTAACTCCACTAAGACATATGTCACGCAATAGAAAATAATTTATTCTTAGAACATATACTTAGCGTCATACCTCTCAAGCTATGATGTATATTTGAATATTTGGGGAGGACAGAAGCGTCTCATCCCTAACTCTGGCGCGACCTTATTATGGGAATCTTTTAAGAAACGTTTTAACTTTAAAATAAAAAAGAAACTATCACTCACATTCTATAATGTCTAAACCATTACGTTATCTGAACTTTGATACTAAATAAATAACGAAAAAGGAACCAAACAGAGATAGCGCTACAAGTAATCGAGGCTGCTGCTTATGATACCGCGGCGGTAATAAATCTTATTCCAGGTCAACCCTTTAAAGGTTTGACACTTTCAACGTTTATTACTCCAGCTGTCAAAGATCATGGACATCGATGATATTAGCGTTCTCCACAAAGACGCGCAGATCAGATAAGTCTGCATAGTACGGTCTTCAAGGTTAGGCTAGCCGTATTACGCTCAAATAGAAATGGTTGGCTATACACGCTGCACATTCATTGGGACATTTCTTTTTATAGATCAGAATATGACTTTTTTGGTAATATTATTGGCAAATCATCATCATCATCATATCATCATCATCATCATCATCATCATCATCATATATATTAATACGCTAAGGTTAAGATGTTACTCTCCCTTTTTAGAAAAAACCTCACAACTAATCCACATAAATTATATATCATTTTATAGATAATTGCTTGCTCTACCGGCATCCACAACTAAAAAATTTATTATTGCTATTGTTTTTGCAAATTAATTAATTATTAAAATTATATACACAAAACAGCAATGCTGCCATCTAACGACTCAACGTCAATATGATTGACGGTCGGTAAAATTTTTGTTTAATTTCAAATCCACTCACGTATAAATAAAGTGGCGCTTTAGCTCAATGCTCTTGATACTTGCGCCTCTATACGTAAATTTTAGTAAAATATTTGTTTGATCTGTCATCTGAGCTTCATAATGGAATAAATAATACGAAGACTTCGCACGGGTCATGCTAGTATATATAAATATATTACATATTTACCAAGTTGTTGTATTATTATAAGAACTTGGTAAATATATTAATATTGAACGCGTTTGTGGGACATTTTGAAACTTTCCATTGGTATAATACATGATTAGTAGTAGTAGAAAAATTAAACATTTTCAATATTTATATATGTTTTACTTATTCGAATTAAAAAAGAACACTACACATTAAATTATCTTTACTTTTATCCCATCTATCTGTTTTTTTTATTTAAACCCCATGTAGATATATATCAAATATTGATGTAAAGTAAAGAAAATTTTCGATAAATATTTAAAAATAACTACACAATATTTCCTATTTTAGATCTACTAGAGAGAGTTTATATTTTTATAAATGGTTAACATTGGTTATAAATAGTGTTTTTTTTATATAAAACATAATATTGTCTTTAAATCCAATCTTCTCAGTCGTGCCGACTGAACCGAAAACTGCTCCATAAATTAGCAAAAAAAAGAGCTTATTTTTGATTAAATTCACACTGTATATAGTACATCGACAAATCGGCAATTCAAGAAAAGTATTGATAAGTAATGAATAAATGCCTGCTTGTGACATAATTATCTCATTTTAGTCTCACTTCGGTGAATAATAAGGGATCGTTCATGGATGTCATTTTCTCATTAAACTAATTGCTGCCAAATTTAACATATTTTTTCGATTCATTCTCTGATATAGCCAAAATAGATCTAATTTTATATTTATATTTTGATACTTGTTGATCTGAAAGTTCCTCACCATTTAAATGCACAAATTATTTAAATGGTGAGGAACAGAATTACACTAGAGATTATTATTTAAAAATGCACAGAAACCGTCTATATAGTTTTCTGAAATGCTAAAACTGCAGAAGAATATAATGAAACAATGTTCCCCTACCTTAATTTTCAGATTTAAGACTGAAAAGGAAATAAACATAAAAAAGGAATAATACTTATAATTACTCGATTTCAGTATTTATTAAATCCAAAATCCACCCTCCATTAAACTTAAGAACATCTCGTTTCTAATCTTAATCTAATTAATGCCGTATTTCTGCAACGTAAACCTCTAAAAATATATTTTTTGATATCTCTTTTTTTTCATTTCCCAGAGTATATTAAAAAATTAAGGCATTCGAAGGTTCCTTTGGCACGAGATGAAGTTAGATCAACGAACACATGATTAAAATTTTTAAGCCCATAATACGCAATCTCATTTAGACTAAAAGTTGGCTATATTACCTCTAGATATATAAAAGTTTGCTATTTACTAACAAAAATGATTTTGTATAACACTAACATAATTGCCTAAATGATATAATGAAATTAGCCCGTTATTAGAATTTGTTATATATCTCCAAATAACATTACCTGTATTATAAATTTATTTTTAAGTTGAACATTTTTAACTGAAACATGTTTTTAAATAAACCATTATTAAATATAATAACATTGGTAAAATCGTTTACCCAAATATTACGGGGTTAATTAAACGTCAAGTATAATAAAATATTCCTAGAGAAAATTTCAGAATAAAAAAATATATAAAATATATTGGAATTTTCTGCTCCAAGATTGCAGAGCTTCTTTGGCACAAAATTAAAGTTTATATAGTTGTATTATATATCTATTAAAATTGGTTAAGACAACTTGACAAGTTTTACATTGAATATTATTTACAATAATATTGAATCGTATAATTATAGTATATTGAAATTTTGATATTAAACGTAATTGTTAAAGCCAACTACGTTTCTTATGCCGAAGGCCGCCATAACCAACGCAAAAAAACGGGCGGCCGGTAACTTAGATTCCTGACAACGGAGATCGCCGTAACCAATATTGTGTTCATACGGCCGCAAATCCAAACACCTTATGCTGACGTTTGCTATAATAAACGCCAGAATAGGACAGTAGCTGAACTACGCTCACGACACGGAACACTGCAACCGATACGATGAACAAGCGGCCGCGATGTCATAAACCGTGGCGCAGAAGCCGATGGTTTCGTAAAGGAATTTAATCATGTACAAGAGACGATGCACTTCGATGCAATTTGTGTTAGTGTCAGTTCCAGATTTCCGTTTTGCAGCCACAGTTGAGCAACTTCATGCTGCTACGAGGCGTTCCAGCTCGATGCTTCAAACAATAAAGCAGTCAAGACACCGGTCTCGCGTAGTTAATTCTGCATACATCGTACCTTGTGCACACATTCTACAATAATAATTGTAATTTAACAATATCGTTAAACAATATTTTCTGTATTTTTATACAAAACTGTTTAATATTTTACCAGTTTTTGCTTCAGTGAAGATTATTTTTTTGCTAATGTGTATTATCCATTAGGACGGGAAGAATTATTTCTGTTAAACACGTTAAACATTTTATTAATTTAATATGGATGTTGCACTACCTGTTGACACGTAGTAAGACATTTTTATTATGGAATAAAAAAACCTCGTTTTTCTTCTGACTACAAATATGCTATTTCTGTAGTTAAAAGTAAGCATATTCTTTAATTTGAATTACGAAATATATACAAACTGAGTTTCATACAAATCTGTGTAATATTTTAGGCGTGATAGAGTAATAAACATCCAGAAATCCAAACTTTCGCATTTGAAATATTAATTAGTAAGAGTAGTTTGTAACTGATAATTAAAACGGGAAGCCTTTTGATTTCGTGTGTGAATTTTGTACAGAATAGCAGTAACCTAGATTTTGAAAGCACATAGAGGTCGTGTTTGGCTTTCCGTGAAAAGAGCAGTAGAAAGCGAGTTGATTAGAAAACAGAGAAAGACAAAAATTTTGTTATTTAGAAATTATAAATTCGAACCTATATGCGTCGACTAACAATAAGATGTACGGACTTTTTAGAACATTTTTAGTATTTTTAAAATTCATTGAATTATAGATTGTTATTGGAAGTTGGTAATATATGGCTGGAAAGTCATGTTTGGACAAAGAAAAATAAAAAGAGAAAATAAAAAAACAACCAATGCAAATGCAGACTTATATCACAGGAAATGTCGGTGTTGTGGCGTGTCGTATGGACATAAAAGGCTCACGAATTTTGACAGGTCCCAGGTTAGATTCCCGTCCACCCTATCAAGCGGAACTGGGGTGATATTTGTATTCGCGTAGCTACATTTCACAGACAAGATGGACGGCAGAGCTATTGGGCGAAAACTCACTGCGGTCGCTATCTATTGAAATCGCTAACCCACCAGCCTAACGCGACGACTATGTTCATTATCTCCAATGACAACTGGATAAGAGGAGAGGCTTATGTCCTAATAATAATATTGCCTGAGCTATTAACCACTTATGTTAAGTAAAACAGGTGGTAACTGCAAAAATATTCTGACTCGTACATAATCTCCTTCTATAAATAATAGGAAATAAGTTATAGGAAACTTAGCCTCTCATTCACTTCTCCTTAGCCCTTCCCTTGTCTGGTGAAATTGAAATGTGTTACATTAATTATATCATAGATTATGCATATGAGTTATATTAATTATATTATAAAAATTATTTTTAAGATATAAAATTAATATAAATACGTTAAATGTAGACAATAAATAAGTAGAGTCAGCATAATTGAATAATTTGATAAACATCTACATTTGGTCAGTGAAAACTATTTTATATTTGCAACTGGTTATGAAAACAATATACACAATCATTACCACAACTCAGTCTTAATAAAATAGACTGTTGTAAGTAAATTTAGAATTAATACTTCTCTAAGAGATTAATTGTACAGACAATTCTTGTTTATTAGCTTATGATTATTGACATCCTTGTTATAGTAAATCTGCACTGTAATATTATTTTTTACATATAATGAACGGTGGTGTAAAAATAAATACACTCATTACCAAAACTTGCTCTTTTAAAATAGCCGGGACCTACTTTTTTACTTTGAAAAAGTTTACAATTAATATGTATATAGGTATTTTAGTGTTTAGATGTTTAATATAATTGGCCTAATATTATAGATATGTTTTGAATAAGAAATCTACATTTGGTCAATTATGAGTATTGACCAAATGTATATTCTTAATTATAAACCTTATTTAAATATTGATCAACCCCTATAAATGAATACACTTGTACGAATGCAAACAAAATCTGATTAGCATAATATTGGAGACCGTGTTGCGTAAACTACGGAGATCTTACCATCTCGGCAGATGTACGCTAAGCTATCTGATGGTCCGCAAACTTGGGCCGCTGAGGTAAGCCGTCGAAAGTGTCAAATCCTGTGAAAGGCTGTCCCGCAATAAGATTTATTACCGCAGTGGGATCTGAAACTATAATCTCGGCCGCTTTGGTCGCGTTTTTTATTTAGGTTTACTTAATTATTCGATGCGACGGTCTCATATGACGTAGCGGATGGAGTTTTTTTTTTGATAGAACTTAATATTTACCTTTAAATATATTTGCTATTTTTTTATTTTTAATGAGCAAGATAAATGAAATTTCTATTAAAAACTTTAATTAATCGATTGAGAATTAACATAAGACATTTGAAAACATTTGTAAGCAATTTTTATTTACCGAAAAATTTAGTTTTGCATTTTCGTTTCGTGTGTGAACTATGAACGTTAAAAATTTTAAGAACATAGATATTTTAGTATGAGAAGATCAAAAGTAACTTATGAATGTACACGTGATGACCCGCGATAAGGTAGACGAAATGAAAGTTTTTATTCTAAACTAGCTATGTCCGCGATGAGCAAACAAATAAACAGATGTTTCCCTAAATCATTTTTGCGTAAATACCTTCTATGTATCAATGTACTAATTACACATTCTATTTTTTGCATTGATAATCAAGTACGTAAGAGTCAATTTATACAGACGAATTACCATTACGAATTTATCAAAGTGATGAAATTATAAATATTGAGAACAGGTCCAATTTTTCAAATAAATTGAGGAAACTCAGTAAGGTTGTATTGAATACGTGCAATATTCAATAGAAAGGTATGCTGATAATGTCTGATCATGATTTATACAGCGATATTTCTGTCCATATTCCGGTTGTTTACAAAAGTCCATACCCCTCTCGAATCACTTCACTTCTATCCACGTTTATTTAAATAGTATGTAGCGTATGGAAACTTTATTAGAAATATAAAATATACGTTGTATCACCTATATATTTATATTTGCATACTGTGCCTTTTCGTAATCAAATCCCGTCGGGTGGTTAGGGATTTTATACCATTGTTGCATAATTGCAAAGCAATTTATTTTTTTCTCTAATGAAATTTTATATCTCTAATGAAATAAAGCAAGTGAACCCAATATTTTTTTAAAAAATATACTTTACAGAAAAATACACAAATGGTTAATATATATATATATATATATATATATATATATATATATATATATATATAATAAACAATAAAGTAAAATTAACCAAATTTATAGAGCCTAATACTAAGGGTAATTAAATTAAACTTACTGACATCAAATTTAAATTTTAAACAAATTGAAGAACAAATAAGTTTGTGTCGAATAAATAAATCGCCGAAAAATGTTTTGCGACGTTCTACTACGTCTGCCCGCATTGGGATTTCTTAGATAAATACTTTCTCCTCCTGCATCGCTCCACATTTCAAAACTGGTTATGCCATTTCGCCAGTTCTTGTCGGGGGGATAATTTCACTGTATGATTACTAATTACCACTTATTTAATATTTTAGTTTCTACCTTATATTATAAATACATTGTACTACAAGGTGTTTTCCCTACATGCATAATCTCTTCTACTTAATTTAATAATATGGAAGTATAAAAGATATTTGTGAACTTACTCTATTACAACATTTTTCAAATTTGGATATAAACTCTTTACGGAAAAAGTAATAAAAGTGATTTATAAAAACCTTATTAAAACAGGACCACAAACCTAAAAAAATCATTATTTATCTTGGCAAGGTATGGTGAAGGAAAGAGACCAAGGTAGAATTAAGAGATAAAGGAATAAGTATTCATCATTTATTACATGAGTAAACATGAGTTTACATGAGTAAATTATGTCGATATCCGACTTGCATTGGTTTAAGATTAATTCTCAATTTGTAGCGTAACATAAATTGAGAATTCATCTAATCTGAAAATATCTATAAAAATCTTGGAATATATCTATAAAAGTCTTGATACTGACGTATTATAAGTATACACTTTAGAAGCAATTTATGAGTTTAAAATAATGTAAAATTTTATTTCATATAAAATAATTTTATGGTCAAGTTTGTTATTTAGAAACATACCTACCTCTCAAATCTTATTTCTTCGTTTATTTCCCAATAGGGTCTTATTAATAGTGATAACTTTAACATGGATTTAAATAAAATTACTCATAAATCTATAGAATTAAATTTACACAAATAAAAAGAAAAAACACTGTAAAATTAGATTGCGCGTACGTTGAAAATATTTAGGGTAAAATTGTTTAGAAGACGTAATAACAGTAATAAAACACGAAACTATTGTTCATAGAAATTTTATGTGTTTATATTTTTGTACATGTATCAGGTAAACATTTCTGAATCAATTCAAATAAGTTTTTAAAAAAGCAAAGAAATTGACATGAAGTAACATTTAGTTTTTATTTCGTGAACTATTGGCACACAATTAGCTCATCGCAATCGGTTTATTCAATATGAAAATTTAATATTTTCATAAATTTATTTACGTTACGGTTGTACAATAACAACAAAAAAGTGCCAAGCTACTCGATGCGTAGCAATTAAACAAATATATAATGCACCTTGTGTATAAACAATTGCCACTACTTGATATTGAATATATTTTGCTTTAATTTTGTAGAAATCCATTATTCACAATTAAATGAAACTACGTGATGTAGTATTATTTCTACTTTCTTTAATTTCTTTACCACGACCTAGCTTTCGTTGTGTTACAACATCTTCAGGTGAGATATTAGTAAAGAATGACTCTTAGGAACATCCAAAAGCAATTATATGTTTCAAACCCAATAGCTGAAGCCGGGTCTGTGTGGGCTTTCCCACTGCTTGTGTTAGTGAGTTTATTTTAGAGAAGCGGTGTAGGTTTTATTATATTTCCGAGAGTTATATGATATACCAGTATTGTAGTGAGGATAATAAGTTCAATTGCTGTTATTCTATGAGGTTGTACAATGAAAATGTTCCGGTGTATGTAATAAAATTAACTGGAAGTTATTCTTTGCTAATATCCCACCTGAAGATGTAATACAATGGAACCTAGGTCGTGGTAAAGAAATTATTGATGAAATTATTCGAATCCTCCTGGTCCTCAACATTTTGGGATGAAAACTTTCATACTGCGATATAATTTTTTTTTTCCAAAAAAGAAATTAATTTTCCTTTCATACCACGATAATATCTATTTCAAAATTCCTTCCAGATCCCTTAATCATATTCCTAGATCATTTGTAATATAAATATGCTAATTGAAATAAATTTCAACAAATTAATATGTGGAATAACATTAAAACCATAAGAAAGCCTTTAATATTGGAAATAGCGTAAAATTATCAATAGAAGGTAAAACTCGGTTCTTAAATATTATTTTACATCACTTGAGTTTATATCCTCATTCCCGTATTAAATCGTCTATATATTTTTGTTGCGCCTAAATATTAGTGAATTTTAACTTAATTACTCTAATTTTAAATTAACTGGTTAATTAAATGTTTTAATTGAATGATTTCTTTCGAGAAATTATTTACCTAAAAGAATTTCTACCATTTGTGGTAGAGACTAGAATAGTTGGTTATATGGTACAATGTAGTGATCTGTAATGTGACAAAAGTATTTTTTGAACGCTTTTATTAACTCACTCGTACGTAGGTATGAATGTAATGGACTCTTTGAATTAATAAATTTTCAACCACTTTCAAACGTCTGAATTATTTGAAATTTTTACACATATCAAGAAAAGATAACAATACAGTAAGTTCATATTTTAAATATAAATATTTTGTTTTGCTACTAAAAAAATAAATTATGTTTTGAAAAACTAAAATCATACGCCTTCGTAGTAATATGGACTAAACAGTTCAAAATAAACTTTGAATATGTAGATTTTGGTTAAAATTCACAATTCAGTTTAAATTAATTTTTTGAATAAATGTATAGTGATTGACCAAAAAATTAACTTTAATCTAAAAAAGAGTGGTGCGCTGATGTCATTTATCATAAATTTTTTTATCATTAAGTATTTGCAAATATTTATGAAAATGTAAGGGAAAAGCACCACATGCTTTCTTCACACTAAAATTAATTTTTTTAATCACAAGCCAAAAAATTGAGTTATACCGAGTTATCAAAATTTCTTTCGGTCGTGACCAAAATCTTGACATTTCAGGACAATTTTTAATTTAATTTTCTGGAGTAATGTTCAATGATAACTCTATTCCTTTCTTCGTATTTCATCTGCATATTTCCCACGATCAGATACAAGTATTATGTACGTATGTGTAGCTTAAGAAATTGTAATGTATACTAATTAAATCCATTCTGATTTTTTTTGCTTTGTTAAATTTGTCACTATAAAATAATTCATAATGTAGACCTTTCAATATGCCCTTGAATAAAAATCTAAAAACATCAAGAAATTTGATACCTCCTGCCTCATACCTGATAATTACACATGGCCAAGCAAATGCAAGATAAAACTTCTGTTGGACCATTGAGATATTTATAATCACAAAAGTGAATCTATCACTAAGGTGCGATATTCCAAAGTACAAAACTTATTAAAATGACCAATGAAGCAAGTGGGATTGTGAAGTTGACGGGATGCGATGGATTGAAGACATATAATCTGCTTCACACTGAAACAAAGGAAAAAACGATCACGATTTTATTCATCAACCGGTATAGAAGGACAAAACCAATATGATTTTGTTTATTTTCCGTGGGAGTTAAGTGTCATAAAAGGGTGACCAGTGCGTAAATAATTTTTATTAACAACTTCAATGACGGAAAAGTTTTGACATAGTGATATGTATACGTTTATATTTTTTTACCTAAGGCAAATCTCCTCGAGGGACTGAAATTAGGCCTAAATTTGATTCCACTAGTCACATTCGTGGAGTGCACGTATATTCCGAGTTTGGTTCTACGTGGAAACTCATGTCTGGTGTTAGTTTGATTCTACGATGCATACTCATGACATTCATGTATGACTAAAATTATTACCGAACGTTAAAATAAGCCAAGGGTTTAACGACGCCTCACTGTAATTAATTTTCTTCTAGAATCTCTTATGAAATTGTTCCTATGCCAAATATACGTGAAGCACAATGTATTTTCTAACATGTGAAAATAAGTAAACTGAAACTTTAATTCATGATACACATTTTAAACAACGCTTAATTTTGGCGGGTATTAAACTTTCACACGCAACAAATTAATTAAATGTGTTTTGCGTTAACCAAAATGTAAAATTTTCAATTCGCATAACCGTGAATAGTATAGTTATGGATAGTACCACAGCACATTAAAAACATACAAGAAAACCACACATTTCCTAATATTATCATACAGAAATATTTATTTAATTTTAATAAACTCAAAAATAAAAGATATTAGGAATCAAAATCTATCAAATTCCTAAAACGTATAATCATAATTATGGTATTTATGAACAACATTATCACTAAAAGCAGCTGTTAGAGACACATGGGGAATCATTAAGCTCCCTCCATTATAGAAACTGTTTTTTAAATAATTAGTGACAATGTGAAGAAAATTTTTAAAAAATGTCCATTTTTTTAAAAAACATCCTGATATTTATCAGCATCAGTTAGTACAATTTTTATCACGTCTATTTAATTCAGCTTGGCAACAGACAGCACAATTTACTGTGCATACCAATACCTCATTTTCCGAATTAGCAGTCTTTTTCTCTCGCTTGTGCGTAACGTCCATGTCTCTCATAATAAATTCTTCGGACATGTGACGCAGCGTAACAACGTTCATATTGAATGCCTGGTCACAAAAGGCAAAATAGAAAGTACCAGACCACGTAGGAGAGTATCGATATGATGAATAGATTAGGTCCAGACAGTCATGGACGTTCCGTTACACGACTGCGCTCGGAGAGCAGCTGATAGAAAGGAATGGAGAGATATCCTATGGTGCATTACTCATCTGCAAGAAACTTGATATGATGACCACCACCACCCTACCAAGAGCGTAACGACTAAGTAGAATAACTGATACAAAGTGGATAAAATTAGTAATTAACAAAATTCAGCACTTCTCTCAATAGAGATCCAGTTAGTTAGGAGGAAACTTGGTTTCAGAACGAGTTTCAAAATTGTATTCATTACTCAATACTATACAGATATACATATGTATATGTATATGTATATATATATATATATATATATATATATATATTTATATATATATATACATACATATGTATATATGTATTTATATATATATATATATATATATATATATATATATATATATATATATATTACGAATTAACGAACGATTACACATGTATATATCTGTATTCGTTCTATCGGCGCAGTGTCTTATTTTTATTTTTTCGATTTCTTTTCGCCAAACCAAAAATGGATTTTTGGAAAAAACTTGTTCCTTCTATACTGTTTCACATTCACATTACAAATTAGGTAATAAAAACTCTACGAAATTCATTTTTCTTACCGACATTTGTCATCAGCTTTATTTAAATAAGGTACCTTGCATCATACATATATACAGTTATTACTCAAGTTAATTGAACTTCGTTAATAGCTTGACATTAATTAAAACTAAAAGTGTGTTACTTAAAAAAGAACAAGCAATATGAATGGGTTGATATTATCACTTCACTTTTAAGACCACGTGTTTTATTAGTTTAGCTTTTGACATTCGGTTTTTATGTTCAATATATATATATCTTCTTTGTGTCATATTGCGTTCTTTTTTAATTATTCTAATTTTTAGGCTCAGATTGTTACAGCTCTTTGTAGATGTTGATGTTACCTCGATACTCAATAATTTTAACAAAGTTATTGCAATTTGTTCCTTTGTAATGCACTCCTGTTACAATAATATTAATTGGGTAGGGAAATGTTTATTTCACTTTTCAAATATTTTAAGAAAAAATTTTAAAAAATTATCTTGTTATTCAGTGGGTAAATTTCCGTTTCATTTTACTTTTAAACAAGTATGTATATATATATATATATATGTATATGTATATATATATATATATGTAACATGCTGTTAGTGGATAATTTTATTGTAAATTTCATTGCTTGCAAAACGACTTCCAGAAACTGTAATATAAATTCAATACCCTGTCCTACCATATAAATTTCAAATACAACACTTTATTTTCAAACAGGAATTTCTCTTCACTTTATTGAGGAAATTTTCATTTGCACAGAATATATACAACACAAAACCCCTTTGAATTGGATTCATTGTTCTTAAATATACATATTTAACAGAAAACAATACAGGAAAATTTATAACGAAATTTAGTCGCATCCGTTTGAAACTTTTTCTGGAAACATCATCTATGTTTCGTAGTTATAGATATAGAACTAACTTTTAAAACTGCCTTGGAAATTAATTTTATTGTTTGTCTTGACGAAACAAATTTGCTTAGGAATATTTCAATGTTTCTTTTGTATCTAGCGGGTGAACGCTCTCCGCTTCGTTGGAGGCTGTCACTCAACTTTGTGTTTGATGCTAATAGGATCGCAAAATTCATTCAAATAAAGCGATTTTAACATTTATGTCTTTCTTACAATTATTTCTTTGGTGTCTAATAGTAATGCATACCATAATAGAATAATAATAAAAATTATGGGAAAATGAATTCAGTACTTGGAATTTTTTTTAAATTATTGATTTTGCGTAAAGAATGATAATAGAAGCCAGAAAATCTGCATTTAGAATTTTTTTCTGTCTGTACGTTAATGTATATGTTTAATTTTTGTTTTAAATTCAATATTAGGGCTTGAGATGCAAACAGCCTAACTTGGTACGCATCTTTTCACATTCCGCATGAATATATTGCAAAATACTTTATTCCAAACTTGAATAATTTATATTACACTACTATCTTAACGACATAATCGATTTGTCGGTTTGAACATAAGAGTGGCAATCATGTATAACAAAGACACCAATTCTGAATTTGGAGAAACCAACTAAAATTGGATTCCGTCAGCTGCATAGAATAGTAAGAAGGAAGGACTTTTTTCCTTTTATATTCCAATTTATATTTAGACGATTTAGATACAATTTTTTGTAAAATGTTTGAGATTCATTGGTAATAGCTCATAGATAGTTGTTACTGTCTTTACAAATATTTATAGCCGTGTTCCCTGCACGGCTATAAATATTTTGTAGCAAACGAATGTTTCCATTTATCTCCCAAACGGCTTGACCGATTTAGATACGGTTTTTTGCAAAGTGTTTGAGACTAATGGGGAATGGTTCTTAGATAAGTGTTATAGTAATTACTCACCAGAGGCGCTGCACTAAACATTTTGTTTCAAACTAATGTTCCCATTTACCTCCAAAATCGTTTAATCCATTTAGATACAGCTTTACACATACTATTTGGGACTAATCAGCTATGGTTCTAAGATAAGTGTTATGATGTTAGCTGACCAGGAGGCATTTTGTGGCAAACGAACGTTTCCGTTTATCTCCAAAATGGTTTGGCCGATTTGGACACGGTTTTCTGCGAAATATTTGGGTCTAATCGGCGATGATTCTCAGATAGGTATGGCGTTAGTTAACCAGGGAGCGCTGCCATATTTTATTTCAAATGAACGTTCCCATTTATCTCCAAAGTGCTTTGACCGATTTAGACAGAGTTTTCTGTAAAAACTTTGCAATTTAACGTCAAAGGTTTGTGTTATGTCGTTAACTCGTCTGAGAACGTTGCAATAAACATTTGAAAAAGCTATTTGTGCGCCTAACAGAATTTCAATTGGTCACGAACTGATAAAACTGCAAAATTTTAGGCGTCAGCAGGACATTGTAGCCTCGACGGATTTTGTTGGGTTTGCAATTATGTTAATATGTTTTTATTTTCTTTTAGTTGCGGGTTTTCAAAACAAAAAAAATATTTAGTCGTTTTTAAATTACAATGACTATATCCGACGCAGATTTTTAAAAAAGAATTAATTTTGCTTTTTATTTACACTGTCGTGTGACAGAACTGGCAACACAAATTAATGTTTTAAAAAAGAATAACTTGTTGACATTAAAAAAAAAGAGTTCTGTCAGCATAATTAAACTTGCACATATCTAAATAACTAAAATACTAAAAAATTATATTAGTTGTGAGTCAGTCAGTAGAGTGTGTTTTTTTACAGGAAACAAGACAACACACACTTTATTATTGACCCCGATATAATAAATTGTGGACAGGTAAAAATACTTTCTTTCGGAATTCTTTAGGTATGTACTGTAATCAGTTGAAGGGTCGCAGTATATTGTTAACTCACTGTCTGGTATAGGTATCCGAATTATTTTCAGATTAGGATTGTTCTTGTATGTTTCAAGATTTTAGTCTTTTTGGCGGCTTGCTAACGTTTAAAAATCTTTTGCTGATGGCCTTCCAATGGTACGATCTAAGCTGAAAAGTGCGTCTGCGACAGTGGTGTCCTTTCTGTCCATGTGTAGAATGTTAATTGTAATTGTTCTTTTAAAAATTCCTCTCCAAGTTCTGTTGAGAAGCGTAAGTTATTGGTTTGTGGTCCTTGTATGTAAAAAAATTACATACTTCTAAGATGTGTTTGAAGTATTTCACGGCCATGTTAATATCTAATAGCTCTCTGTAGTAAGCACTTTATTTTTGTGCCGTTGGTTTTAATAACTTAGAGAAAAAGTTCAATGGTCGCTTTTCGTTGTTTTCAATCAGATGTAGGACGGCTCCGCTAGCTGTATCAGAAGCATTTTATATTTCTGCTTTTTCTGAGGGGTGGGTTAAGTTAGTAGCATGGCAGAGTGCTTCTTTAAGTTTTGTAAAAGAGTTTCTGGACTCATCTGTCCAGATTATCTGTTTTCGGTTTTTCTTCTTTATTCCGGCAAGTAATGTTGTCAGGGATTGTTGTAATTTGGCACAGTTAGGGAAAAATCGGTGATAACAATTTACTTTCCCCAAAAACCGGCGTAAGCTGGTAAACGATTTCGGTTCAAGACAACTGGTAATCGGCTGTTAGAGGTTTGAGTCCTTCGGCAGATACTTCGTATCCCAGAAACGGAAGTGTCGCTTGTCCGAACACACTTTCCTGCCTCTCATTCGTGCCACTTAATTTATTTTTGTACCTACCTATTAATTTATTTTCATTTCATTTCATTAATTTAATGCGCAATAAATATCTTATTCACATGTGCGTGTGACAGTGATTACTTTAAGTGAAATATTCGCTATAATCACAATATAAAATTTAATTTCATTTAATTTTTGAATATTCGTGTTTATAATTTTCGTGTGCTTATATAATATAAATATTTTTCTATTATTACTGATTTGCACAAGCGAAGATTACAGAATACCACTTTGGGGTCGTTCGAGTACTATTTACATTGCAATCAAATTGTAAGTAAATTTCGTTTAGCAACATCGAGCGGTTGTGCACGCTCAATTGCATTTCATGCCCTTTTTGTGCTCTTTTAATCGCTTTCCGCGAACTTGAGTGCGATTTTATGATAATAATTTTTTTAGCTAATTATTTAATGACTGATGTGAGTAATATAGATGATGCAACATTAAAAAAGAGAAAACAAAACTATAAAGTGGTTGAACTAAAAAATGTGGTGTTATGAAATGCCAGTTAATTAAATTAACGAATATTTTTCAACTATACAATGATAATGTCGAACAAATTTTCCCAAAAGAGTCTATTGAATTGTGTGTCGTTAATTTATTCTCAATAATTATTTATGTAATGTAAACTAAATGTAGCTTGAGTCAAGTGTATGTTTAATCACAAATAAATGAAACTACGTGATGTAGTATTATTTCTATTTTCTTTAAATTCTTTACCACGACCTAGGTTTCGTTGTATTACAATATCTTCAGATGGGCTATTAGCAAAGATCTGTGTAGAGAACGATATAATTCGGAGAGAACGATATAATTCGAATACATATTTAATTTCAAGGTATTAATTTCATTTACCTTATGAATTTCGGTTAACAAAGGATACCTTTTGTTTTTGTTTCTGTAAAATGAAAATCTTAATGTTTTCACTCACTTAGCTGTAAAAAGTCAAAATCATGTGTTATATAAATGTATAAGTGGCTGTACATCGAATTTAGGCTCATATAAAAAGTTAGTAAATAACAAAAAAGGCACCGGAAAATTCACACAAATAAACTGCGTGGGAATTATTTCACAACATGTTATAAAAACTTACCTTCGAGTAATTATTTTTTTTTCAACGGACACTTAGTTTTTACTCGTCGATCATGTCGAGTCTCGATAGCCTTCTTTCCTCAGTATTAGACTCTTGACGACCGTACTCATGGAGTAGGTCCATTTATGTCGATTTTGTATTTTGATACAAAAAATATTAATTTTTGGTTGTCGCTCTCATATATTAGAAGTAATTAGTTTTTAACGAAACGTTTTTCGAACAAATAGCCAAAGTTTATGATTCTAAATACTGGAAATAACTGGGTAGTTCAGTGAATGAAGTGTTCGGCCCTTAATCGAAATATATAAAAATAGGGGCACGCTGTAGTATTATTTTAATGAATATTTGTATAAATTATAAATATTGTTATAAATCACTTTAATTTTTGTCTTCAAGTTAAGAGAATAAGTAAGTACTTGAATACTGAAGTTTCACTTCTAATGTCTGTGAATTCACATATATATTTTATTTATATTGTGCAACGTATCAATAATATATTTAATGACAATATAAGTTTTTTATTTTGTATCAATGATTTGAAAGTTTTTACGATTAGGCGCAAGTTTATGTAATTTTCTTAATAACAACCAACTTTAATATTGATATAGAAAAAAAATGTCGATGGATACCAATTATTTTTGTGTCTGTACATAATTTAAATTACCAAATAAATGCTCTAGCTGCTGCTAGGTTAAGGACCTGAAGACAAAATATCAATTGAATATATCATATACAAAATGCGGTTAGTTCCTGTTTCGTATATGATCTTGAAAATAATGTAATGTGGTACAAAAAATATAATTGTCTTGGAATTTATAAAATAGGTAACATTGTATATAAATACAAATATCATCTATTAACATATCTCTTAAAGTCAAGACAGCATTCATCAAAAAACGCATTCGCTTTACTGTTTTTCCTTTGACTTACTTTGCAAAATGGGTCTCTATGAATATTTTTTGTATTGGGATAATATACAACTTATATTCATCTTGAAAGTTTTTCCCAAATAAAAAAAGGAACTTTTGAAGTAAGATGCGTAGTTTCAGAGATTACCTCCTACATACAAACTTACAAAATTTAACTTTTTTATGATATATGAACTGTTTTTAACGGCCTAATATACAACCAATATCCAATATAAAGGTCCTTTCTAAATATTAGTGAAAAACATTTTTGAAACTGAATGAGTAGTGTCTGAGATTACCTCTTATATCCAAACTTACAAAATTTACCTTTTATATAATACGTGAATTTTATTTAACGAGATATTATATATAATCTATATCCCATTCCAAAGGTCATTTATAAATATTACTGAAAGAGTTTTTGAAATAGAATTAGTAGTTTGGAGATTACCTACTACATACAAACTTACAAAATTTAACTTTTCTAAGATATACGAAATTTTTTAGACGGTATATTATACAACTTACATCCATGATAAAGGTCCTTTCTAAACAGCGGTGAAAGAATTTTTGAAATCGAATGAGTAGTTTCGGAGGCCACTTCCTACATCCAAACTAACAAACTGTTTCACTTTTTAATGTTCTGAAATTTTGATTTTACTCATAAAACTTCATACCTGCCGCTACGATATAAATGAAAATTTATTCATAAGGAGTAAACTTCAATTAATGACAAAACCCAGTCGAGTATGTAACAGCTGACATCCGGGTATTGGCCAGGGGCACCGGAAATGCATACGAACCATTTCAAAATTTTGTTCCGTCATATTTTATAATTGGTTATTAGTACCCGATCATAAAGTTAGTTTTTTTCTTTATTTACGAGGGCGCTATATTACCAGTTGCGTTGTTTTGACGGTCTTATTCTTACGTGAAATATAATTAGTGCATATTGAGAGTAACATCGCTTCGATTGGATAAAGAAAACTTCCTGATAGTGAAAAAGAAAATATTGATATGATGGAAAATAAAGGTTTAATTTAGTTTTCATGGAATTCAGTTTTTATGGAATTTATTTCTCTCCATTTAGTGCAGTCCGGTTTTATTTAAAAACCATATTTTTATTATTTTTTTCTCAACTAAATGAAATTACTTGATGTAGCATTATTTCTACTTTATTTGAATTCTTTACCATGACTTAGGTTTCGTTATATGACATTTTCAGGTGGGCAATTTGTAAATATATTCAATCAATCTAATATAATCTTTACAAATAGCCCACCTGAAGATGTTTTCATACAACGAAACCTAGGCCGTAGTAAAGAATTTAAGTAAGGTAAAAATGATACTACACCACGTAGTTTCATTAGCTTGAGAAAAATTTAATTATAATGAATTTCTACAAAATTAACGGCAAAAATATATTCAACATATTTTTATTATTAGCGAAGAATGGGACAAATATTGAAATTATGTTTGAAGTTTCAATGTATCGACTGTACTTATTAACTACAAGAAAATTAAATAATCGATAAAACGATAGTTTTTGATTTACTATTTTAAATTAATCGAATTACTCCCATAGTCTTCTGGTGTAACAAGATTTTTCGTAATTTTAAAATCCATCCAAATCGAGCGTCTTTTTTCAGGTTCCAGTTTTGAAAAATTTTCCTGTTGCATGCAATTTTGCAAGTAAATACTTCATATCTTATAAAAATATTGTAAGAAACGCTGATGTATCTTGCTAAACAGTTAAACGTTAGAGTGGATTTTTTTGCACATCCCCTCGATAGTGATTTCGTTGAAATATTATTTTAAAATAAAATCACAGTTGTCTTTTTCTTATTTTAAAGCCTTGTTTGGGAGTTATTAACCTTCAACTTCTATAATCAGTTGTGCAATCAGTTGACAGCAGCCAGTGCCAAAGCTTTAAATACATTACATAAAATACAATGGATTTAAATTGATATCAAATACGGATTTTATTATTTTACGGATTTCGTCTCGGTCACGATGTAAAGGCTGCTACATGTCACGCAATGGGGAATCTACTGTGTGATTTGATTCAGAAAGTTGTGGAATGGGGACTACGATCTTGAGGACAAACCCCATACTGGACATCAAAGATTACAACGCTTAATTGAGGAGAATCCTCTACTGACGTTTCGTCAATTGGCAGATGAGCTACACCGTAGTCATGATACCATAGAATACATATGTACGAATTGGAAAAAGTTTCAAAATACGGTGAGTGAATACTTCACGAGTTTTTATCACATCAACTCTTGTGCAGAGTTGATACTTGTCAGCAGTTACTGACATTGAAACGTAACTTTGAGCGACTGAATTAGTTGGAAATTGGAGATAAGAAGTGGATTACATACTTTAACCATACAAGCAAACGTCAATTTTGCACTCATTCGGTGCCGAAGAAATTGGAGTTTTAGTATCCAAACTGAAATAAATGCAAAAAAATTATGCGCAGCTACAGGTGGAATGTCAAGGGCATTATTCATTAGGAGTTGCTTCCAGAGGAATCTACAATTAAAGCAGATATTTGCTGTGAACAATTGGACCGCTTAGTTAACAAATTGAGTAATCAACAAGATCGAGTTTACTTTCTATATGATAATGTCAGACTACATGTTGCAAAACGTACTCGTGATAAGTTGGTTGGGTATATATATACATATATATATATATATATATATATATATATATATATATATATATATTTATATATATATATATATATATATATATAAAACTGAAAAGGAATGCCAAAGAGGTTTCCGAGACATGACGTCCTCTGTTGACCTGGGATTTTTTTCCCGATTACCTTGCCTTGTATTATTAAATGAAATACATTTCCTGGGTATTGCCTTTGGCGCCTTAGATTTTTCTTTTTATTATTTTTGTTTATCCGCTGCGAAATTGCTTTGTTCCAAATTATGTCTATCCAAGATATCAATAATAAACTAAGATATGGGTGTACCTTTCACAAACTTCAAGTTTTCTGAGAACTGTATTCATTAGCGCCCAAACTTCGGCAATAAAAAATTGGAATATTTAAACAGAGGTAGAAAGTAGTGGAAAACGGCATTACTTAATCTGCATCTCGCAGCCTTGCTGTTTTATAAATATACCTGTGATAAAAGTGCTCTCATTTCCCACCACTCATTACGTACCAAGTGAACGTTGCCGAGCTCCACCCTGACGTGCTCCGTGAATTCGTGATGGCGTATCGATACCACCGCATTTTGTCACATGGTGTAGTTATGCCTTTATATATATTAGCTATCGTGAGCTGAAAACGCATGATGGCGTTTCGATTTGACCGGTGCATTGGGGTTTGTTGGTCGGAGACGGATGATGTAGAGAGCGTATAGATTTTTAAATATGACACCATAGACCTTTAAACAATTCTAATAAAACGAGTTGTGAACTTCAGAAAATTATGTTGACAAATTTAACATTTGATTTTGTTTCGATCTATGAAATAAATTCGATTTTTTTTCTGTTTTCCACACACAAGCTAAAATATTGCCATTTAAGTGATACGATAGTTACGTTAAAAGAAATAACTTTTTCGTGTCACTTATCTGAAAATATACTGTATATTACTTTGAAGGTTATTAACTACGAGATTTTACCTCGTTCATAGTGATCTGTTCAATGAAATCACTATGAACGAGGTAAGTGAACAAAAAATTCCACTCAAGCGTTGGACCACCGGTCGCACCTGTTTAGCAATATACTTTAATTTTTTTTAAATTTTCATGTGGACCATTTCTTTGCAAAATTGTATGCAATAGGGAAAATTTTCGAAATTAAAACCGGACAAAATATATCCGGTTTAGAAGGATATGTTAAAATTACAAGGAAATCTTCTTACGCAAGAAGACTATGCAAGTAATTACAGAAATTTAAAACTGTAAGTCAAAAACTATCGTATTATCGACTATTAATGGTTTGTTGTAATTAATAATTCTAGCGGGCACATTGAGATTTTAAATACATTTTAATATTTTTTTCATTATTTGCCATAAATGAAAATTTTAATTTTGAACAAGCGTGTTTCGGACTATATTAAATGAACAGCAATGAAACATTGCAATCTATACAAAACGAAATTACACATTTATTTTCAATCATATTATTACTTTCTTTCTCATTCTTTTGAAAGTTTTCTTTATATAATCAAAGCAAGGTTACTCTCAATAAACACTCATTATATTTTACGTGGGGAGATAAGTCCGTCAAAACAACATACCAGTAACATAGCACCCTCATAAATAAAAAATAATTAAGAAGTATCGACAGACGGCCGGATGTTAAAACTATAGGTATGTAAATATAAATTTAGGATCGGGCATTGGCAACCAATAACAATTGACAATGACTCTGTTGCCCTTGGCGTATTCGTCTCCAGCCTTCTATGCCCTTAGCAAGTATTCGGATGTTAGTTAGCTGTTACATATTCGACTTGCTTTCGATATTAAATTGTTTCTTGTTTATGGCTGTATTACATAAAACTTTCATAAAATTTCTTCCCTTGGGAATTACATTCTTCGTGCCACATTATGTTTATTTAAGAATTTTAAATGTGGAATATGCGATTGATGTTTTGTTTTCAGATCGCATACCTGCATTTATTTGGCACCTTAAATTATATAAATTCGTTCTTTTTTTCGTAATTGTTGTTCATCGACATTTTTTCTTTTTACATAAATATTAAAGTTGGTTGTTATTAAGTAAATTACATAAGTATGCGTTCAATTGTACAAACTTTCAGGAACATTCATACAAAAGAAAACATTGATATTGTCGTTAAATATATTATAATTGTTATATTATATAAAATAAATCCACAGTTGAAATCCACCTTGAATTTCAAAACACTTACCAATATAATTCTGCATGATGTTGCTGGTTTTAATTATTAAACATAAGATAAAATTCTCACTGAATTATAATTATATATTTGTTCAGCTGAATCATCGTAAAAAGTGTAAAAATAAATTAAAAACTTTGCAGTATAATAAAAAAAAAAAACATTGGAATTTTGTTCTTTTTCTAGGGGTGTCTAATAAAAAACTTATAATTCTTGTTAGACTTTTTTTGTTTCTTGTACTATGGACTGAATGAAATTCACCTTATCTACTCCACAATTTTTATGAGTCCAGCAATAATACTTTGTGCACTGTGTCCATTGCCTTTCATGCTGATTTTCTGAATAATAGCCACCAAAAAACAGACATTTAGCAATAGCGTCACTGTCATCACCGAGCATTGAAGCATCGCATGACTTTGATGAAGTATCAGCTTTATTTTAACAAGGAGCGATGATTTTTCGTTTAGGTGAAATACTTCTTTCTTTTTGGAGGACAAGTGCAGGTTGCTTTTTAGCCTGAATTTTTGAGAGACTCTAAATCCGCTTTATTTAGTGACGATGTGATAATATTGACTTGCTTTCTGCCTCTGTTCCCTGCCTTAGTTTTGCCAAAATTGGGAAGCAGATTAATGTCATCTGGTGTAATATATTGACAAGATGGTCCAGCAACAGCTACACTATGCCAATTTTGCAATGGAATTCCTTCATCTCTCTCCTAATTTGCTAAAACTGGTTCACGAGCAACAGCATGCAAACGTTCTTCGTTTGTTGGTAAAATAATGTCATTTCTTGATGTTTCTTCTGAAAATATATATGTCGCAACAGCATAATTCTATCTTTTTAAAGTATATACCAACCCTTCTATTGTAGCAGCTTTATTATAAGCGCTACAGATAAGGCTTGCAATGTTAAGTCCCATAACGAACTTGCCAGGATGATTTCGCAACTAGTTCTTCATCTTCAGTAAGTAAAAGTTTTTACTGGACCCGTAAATCTAACACGTATTCTTATTGGTTGCATTTTGTGCATTTAGTGGGGCAATAAACAAACAATTATAATTTTTTTTCCTCCAACTTTGTTTACTACCTCTAAATTTTGTATACGGCTATAGTGACTACTTAATAAAAATACCACGGGATTGTTAAGGGTTGGCTTGGCGAATGCAATAAAAGAATCAAAGTATTTCATGAAAATATATGCCTGAAATCAAAGCGTTTCATGAAAATATATGCCTGATATTCTTACAATCAATGACACTTCAATAAACATTTTTATTGAAGTGTCATTGATTGTAAGAATATCAGTCAAAACAGAAGACGTACAATACACAATGGCGCTCAATCAGAGCTATCAATTTTATGGTGGAGTAATATCAACATGGTCAACGTACGTTCCGATTCAAACATTGAATAAATTCGTTGTAATTTGTCTGTTATAGAAGGGTCTCACATTAAGATAGGGTCTCATATTTGGCCCGTTAATTATTTCAATATCAAATTTAACCGTAGAAAAATGCAACTCATGAATAAATTAAAATAAATCGTTAGTTTTAATTTGATATTCCGGAAAGAACCTTTAAATCAGATTACATTAAGTACAAGTTTACCATTTGCAACTTAAAACACATATTCACCTTGAAGTAACTCACGTTTTACGAAACTAGATCTACGTTGTTACCTATATAACTTGGAGTTACTGTTATCAGCGATTTCCTAAAGGGACTAATATACATTTTTATTACTATTTATATTCAGGTAAGAGGTTAGTCTTCTAGGAATATGATGTGATATGATATAATCAACTAAATCATCATGTTGAGTCATTACATTTGCATTCGCATTGTACTCAGTTATATTTCAAGTCGGTGTGTACATGACGGTTTTTATGACTTTTTTATTTCTTTAAGCAATCTAGTTAACTCACATAACCATAATCAAGTAAAAGCTTTAATTTCTTTTGATATAGTTATATTTTAGTTTAATTGATGTTAAAGAAGTTTTGAAAATACATTTTGCTGAATAATTTGCGTTCAAAATTTATTCGTGTTATTAAATGAGGGTTTTACCTACCAGAAATTTGTTATTTTTGGAAGAAGAATAATAGACATAACTTGATATTTGGTTATAACTTGATAAATGGTTAGTTAACAAATATAGTTTAGAAGGCCAATTTGATAGGGTTTTCTTCATTTATATTATTATCCCGGCAGTGAAATATTAAATAATACTTTGAGGGCACTAGTTAGGTAGTCAGTTCATTCTAATCGAATATAATAATATTCATAGGTTAATTATTACAACAATTAAAAATTACTGTGATTGGCTATTTTGTGTACGTATTTTTTCACAAAACGAAATGAAATTTTAATATTTAAAATTATAACCTCTAAAGTTTCCATTACAAAATAAACATCCATTAAGTTTTGAAAATTTTTAAAATAAATCGTCAAAATCCAAATAACAAATATGTTTTATTAATAATGAAAAAGTAATTTTTGCTGATCAGCTTAAAACTGAAACAATTAAGTTAAAATTAATACATCTTTAATTGGCAAGGGAAAGAAATTGGCAATTAAATTCGGAGAACGATTATACGAACACTGGTAAAGGAAAAAATAATTAAAACCGGAATCTTAATTCTTATTAGATATTTCACGCTAAATCTAACTTCAAACGCCTTTCCATCGTCTTAATGTTATTCCGCATATTAATTTGTCGATATTGCTTTTAATTAGCATAATTTGATTAAAAAATATTATTTCGTTCGGTTTGCGTTCAGAAAGGGATAATTATGCGAGGGCAATAAGGAAAGTTCTTACAATTTTTTGTCGAAAATTTAGAATTTGTTTAAAGAAACCTATTTAAAATTGTATTAATTATAATATTCGTTCATGACTTAAACAGAAATTTAAAATTGTATTTCACATTTTGAGTAAAAGAACGTTTCGCTGTAAAAATATACGCACTATGATAGTGGGTATAGGAGTGTATTAGATTAGTTATTTCATTTAGTAGGCTTGTATGTAATCAAAAACTCAATGTAAAATATGTTTCAGTTATATCATGTACATACTCTTTTATAATCTCAGCGTCTCGTATATCCTATTTCGGCATGCATAGGGCATCGAATTATAATTAATATATTGAATAATTAAAATATTAACCAAATTCAAAGTAATCTCCGTTATTTTTTTAAAAAATAAGCATGATGTTTTTACGATGATTCTTTTAGGATTCCTTAGCCTTACTTGAACCCTCATTGTCTGCCATATTCATCTGTTCGTCTGTATTTCAGCTATGTTACTCGCAGACTATTAGAGCGGTAAAACTGACATTTGGCACAAGTATACATATTTATTCTGCCTATAAATTTATTAAATAAAAATATTTGAACTTTACTGAACTTATCACTATATAGAGTATCGTTGTATAGGTTTTCAAACATATTGAGGGTATGTAATGAACACTTTCTCGATACAGAAATCCGTTTGCATAATGTTAAACTTCAAAACGATCATCAGCTGCCCGTTAAACCGCTACTTTTATTAAATATAATAGTAGTATATATGACGAAACTAAAAGGAAAGTTATTTCAACTTGGTATGTTCTGTTCGGGTGCAAGTGATATTCGATCAAATTATGATATGGGCCTTGATTTGTAAAAAGTTCATAGAAACTCGATTAAAGTGATTTCAACTAAATAAAAAATAACTTCGTATTTAAAAAAATGCAATTATTATGTATGTAAAAAATATACTAGGAATTATATTTGTATATTTAGATGATGAGAAACAATATTTATATTTGTAAATAGTTTGATAGAAACATTATATATACTTAAATATTCGCATTTACCTGGATGGGCAGGAAACCCCAATAGTACAAGTAATACTCGCACATAACAAGTATTATTTCAAGGTGATTTTTTAAGCTAATCAATGCTAATAAAATAAAATAAAATCAACATCGACCAGACGAAAACATTCACTACTCCAAAGACTTATTTGAAATACCTTAAAAACATGTAAACATTTTCTTATCAATGTTCTTAGATTAAAAGTCATAAATTTGGCTGATTTAATATTTTCATTTTAAAACGGAATCAATATTTTTCTTGTCTGAATGAGATCAAAACTCTCAGCTCTCAGCTTCATCCTTTTCCTCGCAACGAGCATCGATAGACAGGTTGAATCGTCGCGCTATCCCGCATTCTCAGCTCTCCCTAACCTGTATATGTAAATGCAACACAGTGCGGTAAAACACGGGTTGAATCGACACACCGTCATGAAGTAATACGCCGATTGAATGGGTGAGCTCGTTTGACACGTTTGTTTAGTTTTCAAACTCAGAAATCCGTATCGCCCCAGAAATTTGTCACAGAATGTCCTAGTAGAATTAAAAAAATTCAATTAGAAAGGACAAGGCTTCTGTGACACTTGGTCCATATTTAGCACCTATTTTTTTTGTTATAATTGGAATAGCATTTTCATAGATAAATTAAAAAACTGATGTTTTTTCAACCACTAGAAAATTGATCACCGAAAGGTGATTCGTCGTTCAGTCCGTTCGTTACTCATTCTCCACTGGTTATTAATATATCCGGAGCTAAAGATATTCCTTAACAATTTTCGTTGAGAATTAAATATATTTTATTCTTATTTGATGAGACATACGATAATTTCTTCCCTACAACTCAAAAAGAAATAGCTAATTTATTAAAAATTAATATTTAACTCGATCACGCTAAACAGAGAAATAATTGCAATATAAGGAATCACGCCGAATAAATAAGTAAAAAAGCGCCTAAGTGAATAACGCGCTAGTAAACGATCGAAATCAGTGTCAGATCTTTCTGTGGTAATATAGCTTACTCCATTATAAAGTTCCAGATAATTTGTTATAGTATCTTATCTCAAATTTGCTGCCTGGGCTCAAGCACCACGGAAGAGCATAAATATCAAAAGTAATTGGTTAATAAAAACTGATGAAACACGACGTAAAGTGTTAAAGATATATAAATTGCAAGTTTATTATAAGCTAAAATTGCATAAATAAAATATTTTTTTGTAACTGCAAAGATTTTCACAAATCGTCTAATATTGAAGAAATAAGAGACGAACAAAACAGTAAAATAATTGCCAAGAATGGAAAAGATAAAAAATAAAACAAGTAGAACACTTAAAGAGAGAGTAAGACACGTAACTAATTGAAAACAAGAATGTAAAAAAATAAATTTTATAATATTACTCGTTCCAGAAAAAGACAAAAAACATTTACAATGATTTTACACTCAAAATAATTTAGAGAATAAGAAAATCTCATTATGAAGTTCGGTTTACGTTAAATCAAAAAATAACTAAAGAAAAACGGCCGATAAATCAAAACGTATTGTCACGGAAGAGCGTTACTTAAAAAGTAACGAAAAAAGTGAGAGTATGTTTTAATATATTTCCCAGTAAATTTGATTTGAAAGAATGGAAAGTTGGATATTGGACCGAATCAGAACAAATACAAGTTAGGAATAAGCAAAAAAATTCACTCCAATATTAGAGTAATATCCAAAAAGGGTCTTCGAATCCATCGCCGACGAAAAAAGAAAGCATTGCTTAGTTTTACTGTCGCTCTAAAAATTACCTTTCCGCTATTTCAGATAATCTAGGCAATACCTTTGCCACAACCCATTTGAAGCAATACAACTCACCGTTATAAACTTTTTATAAGAGAGCTGCATTTTAAATAAAATACTACCTGCATCAAATCAATTTTTAGCGACATTTTTGGCTTGAAAATAGCATATGATATGTATCGAAAATAAGGAATAATGCCACTTCTGTTGCAGTTAAAGAGCTGGTAGGTATTTCGGCGACCGTTATGTTAAGCATATTAAGATGAAATAAGATGCAAGGAAACAAAGTTTTAAAGAGGGAGTTAAGAATTAAAAGAGAAATATATACAAGTACTACGGGTTTACAAGCTATCAGAATATACCCAAATATATTTTTGAGATTCATAACTTGATGAACAGAAAAATCATCTGCTCTTGGGTCAACAAAACGGCAAATGATTGAAAGTGTCCACTTTTGCATGTTTCTTAACAAATTATTTTGAAAATAGGACCTCTTTAATGAAAACCTAAACCTTTCGTTTTAATCATAAACAATTTTACTATACAAACCGTAACAATATTGTACTAACTCTCTGTTAAAACTTCGAACTAACAATCAAATTGATATCACACGCAAATTTCTATAGAAAGGTTAGATTAAAAATGAGTATGATTTTGTTCACTCAGTGATGGGACAAAAGAACAAACAAATTCACTTAGCAAGGAATCATTAGGCAACCTTTTCTAAAAAAGAACTTTTTCCTTACGACTGTAAAATGTTAATCATGAAATGCCACATATTTGCTGATTACTTTATAAAGAATACTCTTGACGTCGCTGCTCATTCTATGCTAAGAAACAGGTTATGTTGTAAATATTAAAGCTCTTAGATATAACCAAAACAGTTATATCGTATGTAAATTACGATATAATGCAATATTTAGCCTCTGTTACGACTTTACGAGTTAACACTGGACAAATTCGAAGGAAAACCTATGAAATCTGAACATATCTTAATAGCAAAACTAAGTATCAATAATAGCAAAGCTAAGTATACTTATTATATTCTTTTTACCTTATATTTTTTTTCACTTTTTCAAATAAAATTGTAGGTATTTATTAAGGCAGATAAATTGCTCAGTTGGTGATATACCGGTTGATCTCATCTAAGTTAATAAATTAATTTAATTAAGCAAAAATTATTATTTCACAAAAAAAAAACAAAATTAATCCTAATCTTACAGAAACCTTAACTGTATAACTGCGTTAGGAACGAGTAATATAACAAGTCTGTGACCTTATTGGATTCTGTAAGATGTTTGGACTAAAACATCTAAAATATAATTAGTTTCTGAATAACATGCCAAAAAAAATTGTCAATTAAATCTTACCACAGAGCAAAAAATATGAAATGTGATTAAAAAAACCATTTTGATCTCGCTGATTTTTAATTAAAAGGTTAATATTGGCATAATATTGGCAATCTCACGGTTATACGGCATCATCGATGATATGGAGTGACATTGCTAACAATATTGTACTTCTGTGGACAACAAAATGGTTCACGATAAGAGAAATCTGAACCTACAACATAATCTTTAATGACAATTCTGAATTAACAAAAACTTGAATCCGTCATTCTCTTTTATAGCAGAAGAAGCTTCATTTTATGATAGGTGTTTTTTTTATTTTAACGAAGAACCACTGATTACGGTACAGAAGAGGGTGATTAGAGACAATTGTTTAGTCTGACTTATCGAAAGGGTCTGTGGAAATTTGAAATCGCCCTTTTCCTTTAGGTTTTGTAGTTAACTTCATTAAGTTTTATGGAGCACAGTCGCAATTGAAGAATTGAGGATCGAATTGACAGTATTGAATCTTGTGTTCAGATGATTGAAAAAAGCGTGCTCGTATAGGATGAGAATATAAGTTAAAGTAAATTAAAGTGGATTTATATAATTTTTATAATAGTATAACTTCAAGTAATTTAAAAAATGAGCTTTGAGTAGCATTCGTAGGATTGTTAAGAAACATTCGGTTTGACATAGTTTTAATAACATAATTAATAAGACCGGAATTAAAGGAGGTGATGTTGGAACTAAGTACTTTTTACCACCTTATCAATTGACACGAGTGGTTGGATTAATTTTAACTAGTACCTTTCGAATACTTATATTTATTTTTATTGATTTTTCTTTTCTATTTTCTATCCGATTTGTAAGTTGTTGAATAGATTTGTCTTAGACGTTTATTCTCAATGTAATCTATGCGTCCATTAATATTATTCATAGCTTTACTTATTTTTATTACAAAAGGAGCGAAAAAATCTTATTGTCATTTATATCCTGTTAAAGTTTCTACCTAATTTATTTTCTTAAATTTTACAATAAATAAATTTTTTTCCTAGTATTGTAGTTATGATTATGGTTTTTTTATTAAAATTAATAGATAATTAAACGTCATTTTTTTTCTTCTATTAATCAGATACAAACTCTAACTTTTAAATGCTTAGATTTAATTGTGAATAATAAAATACGATATTAGGTTCCTTAGCTTAAGTAATATTGCGTAGTATTTATATATTCATAATTATGGGCTGAATAGTGTCATCATAAAAGTTAGTACTAAAAATATCATTTCCATCTTCAAAAATTTTGTTTCAACAAAAATAACATTTTTTAAATTAGAATAGTTACCAGTTTATGTATCAAAATTGTATCTTAGTAGAAGACCAAAATACAATGAGAAATAAAAATTCCCTAACCCTCTAAAAAATAAAAAATCTTGAGTGATCCTATTTGAAAAGAGAAA
Organism: Druceiella hillmani; assembly: GCA_039881145.1. Classification (NCBI taxonomy): domain Eukaryota; kingdom Metazoa; phylum Arthropoda; class Insecta; order Lepidoptera; family Hepialidae; genus Druceiella; species Druceiella hillmani. Next base: position 10,648,788 of record JAYKKI010000054.1, on the reverse strand, counting down.
AATTAAGATAAAAGCTACTTATATTTACAGTAGTAGTTAGTACATTGGAATGAAAATATGTAAATTTTCCAAAATTATGAAAATGGATAGGAATAAGTTTACCGGATCAGCAACTTATGGATCCCAATGACTATATATTCTTTCAAGGTATGTGTTAGTTCTACATATATTGATGCATGAGTAAATATTGGAAGGAGTTTACATAATTCTGGAGAAAAAAGTTTAAGATTGAAACTCGATAATGTGGCAATGACAAATACGATTGCGAACCGAAGCCACCGCAAATGGTTATCGATCGTGGTTAAATTTAATTTTGTCATTTTGTGTTATTTTGAATCATTATCATAAGTAATTTGGTCCTACATTCGGTTGCCTCTTTATAGTGTTAGTGTTTACCTTAATTTTGATAGTGGAATATTACCTGCACCGTTGTATTATCGGAGCTACTAATGTGGGATATGGAAGCGTGCATCGGAGAACAAGAATGAGAGGAAAAGCAGAATGAAAATTTAAATTTAATTATGATATAAAAATGCATTTGAGTTTGAAGTTTAAGAACTTTCTTATAATGTTAATAGTGGATTTTTAATAAATTATCTTATCGATAAGAAATTAGTTTTACTTTATTAAAAAGATGAAAAATTGGTTTGAGAAAAATAAGTCAAAAATTACATTTGGCCACTTTGAATTTTATTATCTATATTGTGTCGATATTAAATTATCAAGATATTAGATACAACATATTTTATTTATCCAAGATGATTACAAAATGTAACGATATGTTCCAATTTTAAAAGCCATTTTACAAAATTAGTCATAATTTTGGTATATTTGATATCTCTCATTTGATTGCATTGCAAAACCTCTTGATAGGTCTTACTTAGCTATTCACTTTTCTGATTAAAAAAAATATGGTATGTTATATAATCGTGATATCAAAAATTCGACCCAATTCACCAGTGTCAATCATAACACTTAGCAATTTATAGAGTTTTATACCTTAAAAGGAAAATAAACGGAATAATATAACGGAATAATACTTCACAGGCGTGCCCGCTCGTTTTTAAGTCACACCCATTTTTCACAAAAACCATTTAACCTTCGACTTGTATATATATCAAAAATATTAATATAAAAATGTTAGAATGCGAAAATTAATTAAATTATTTTTTTTTAAATTTTTCGTTTCATTTTATTACTACTCCTTTTTGAATTTTAATTAATATATTTCTAGATATATTCCTTAAAGCGTCCACGACATATTTTCTAAAAGAAAAATTATGAAGCGAAAAAAATATTTCTTTAAAAGTTAACCCAAAGTTTTAACGCAAAACTATTATATTGCAAAAAAATTTACATGGCAAAAAATTACTTAATTATCTTTGAAACAGTTTATTAGTAATATTTTTAAATATGTAAATATGCCTAAGTGTGTATGGAACACTCATAATATGAGCTTGAACTTAATAAGTTTTTTAATGTCTTTAATTTATGGCATAGAGGGATTTATAGATATCATTGGTTGTATAACTTTTAGTAATTTACTAATTATTCTGAAAACAGTGAGGTTTGAATGACTACTAGGCCTACATACAATATACCGTTCATTTAACACAAAGGCAAACATATATTTAAATATTTTTATAAGATTTATTGTTCTAAACCTATGTTCAATAAATCGAGTTTGCAAAAGCTTGCAATATTTACAAAATGAACTTTTGAAATATTATAGTCAAAACTAAAAGAGAAATAATTGTCAAATGCCCTTATATTTACTTTATGAATGCATTTATGAAAACGTTTTTAAACTAAGTAAAACTAAAATTTCATTTCTATTACATAATACCATGCTACTATCTGATACATAACTCGGAATTATAAAGTATTCACATCAATTCTACTACATCTATCCAAAGATAAAGCTTTCTTCATACCGGTAACTAAGAATTTATCTGCAAACCGCATCAAGTAAATCACTCGATACAACCTCCACCCCACCATCACTCAACCCTTTCCACATCCTTTAGCACTCAACCCCCAACCAAAAATAAATAATTGATCAAACTCCAGCACTCACATTCAGGAAATTCGCCCGGTGAGTCTGTAATGGCTCCGTGGGCGTTCAAACAAACAACTCCTTAGACAAAACATACTGCGGTCTATTTATCAGTTTTTCTCCAGTGTTCTGCGTCCCTAGTGACGTATGTGCTACCTGTGCCAAGCCAAAAGCGCGCTGTCTACAATATGGATGCGTTTCCGAGTTGCGTGAACTTATTGTATTATTATACAAGGATATTACGCGGATATTGCAGGCAGTACTCTGGCTAGTAAATTAAGCGAAACATAATATATTGCACAGAGAATATGCAAACGTGAGGTTACTACGAAACGGAGCTCTGTTTATGTGTAGTCCGATGCGCGGATACAGATAGTTTTATTAATTTTCTCTTAGAAACATTTTCCATTTGCGTGAAGGCAATATAAATTATCCTATTCAGGGTTGGCGTTTAGATTACAGCTAACCGGTATGAATTATGGGTAGCAAACATAATTTCGCATTTAGGTCTTTCCTTGAATGTATTTCATAAGGCTTTAAGATATTTGGAGTGGCTGTAACTGTATATATATATTGAATATATTTGGCGTTAATTTTGTAGAAATTCATTATTCACTATTAAATGAAACTACGTGATGTACTATTATTATTTCTTCTAAACATCCCATATCTTTACTAATATCCCACCTGAAGATGTTGTAATACAACGAAACCTAGGTCGTGGTAAAGAAATTAAAGAAAGTAGAAATAATACTACATCACGCAGTTTCATTTAATTGTGTATGTATGTATATGTTTGAAGAATTTGGAAAGTGACCTATTACGATATCAGCGTACTTTCACTGGAAGAAATTTAAGAATTTTTCTTAGTAATAAATATATACACAGAAAACAAATAGGAAACTATATTAATAGTTTACTATTTGTTTTCTGTGTGTAGTGTACAGGACAAAAACACATTCAGAGTCTAAGTATAGTTTTGCAAGGTCGATCGCCCACTGATATTTTACTATTTTCTATCTTTGTTTATACGTCCTTATCTCTTTTTGTACCGAGTAATTTCTTGCATAAATCACTAAAATCTACTAAATTCTCTGTATATACAAAGAATTTATTAGATTTTAGTACTTCCACTTCAGAACACTTTTCTTCGTAATTATATTATTGGGTTTGTATTATGAGTTGCATAGGTAAAAAGTTAGGCTTTGATCAGCAAATTAGTGGAATAATTAAATAGAACTTTTTAAATTATGTCGAACTCCATGGAATTAAAATAAAAAGTTTATAAATAAATTTTTTTTTTAATTTGTAAATGAAATTTGAACTTCCAAAAGGCTAGATTTTTGAGCCTCCAAAAGAGCCCCTTGGGGGATTACTGCCGACTTTTAAATATATGCAAAGACATAAAATTTATAACCGTTCAGACATATTAGCTTGGGGTAAATTTATAGGTTTTTTACAACGTACGAAGAATTGAAAAGTGTAATTGCGATTCGGTTTATATTATCGTAGATTACACACACGTATCATACGTATTGACAGATATATCAAAATATTTGGGTATTTACTTGAATGACGAGGATATTTCTTCCATTTAGCATTATTATCTACATTTTTATGTTATAATATCTTATGATTTAACTGATATAATGGTGAATTAAAGTTAGCACTTCTCATTTTTTAGTATCGCAATGCTATAATGCAATTAAGGATCTGTCATTTTATTCCTCAAGGGCTAGATTCATACAAATTTAGCTGTAGTACCAAGATTTTTGGTGAGATTGAAATATATTATAAGGATAGTCGACCTTATCACCAAATTTAAATTTTTTAAGTTAAATAAATAAAATGATGTGTGATAGATTAGCAAATAAATATAAATTCGTTAACATATAATATCCGTAAATGTTTCGTTTTTCATTTTCTTTACATATATTTATCATGACTCGTAATAAAATTTTAATATAGATATAATTTTTCATGTCTTTCTATACGAAAATTTCAATTTAGACAGAAAAAGAAAAACATTTGGATAAAAAGCTTTTGAAGCATTATAATGCCTTTATTTTGAAGTCAACGAAAAAAGAATGTATTTGTAGAATATGGTGAGGCAAATATTCGATCTGTTCATTTTTTCAATCATCTATGTTTTCAAGAGTTTCATTATTTCTGTGATATTCTCTGTTTTATTGCCGTGGTGTATTGGGTTGATAACAGGGCCTTTGGCGTTTGACTAAGCAGCGCACCGCGGAGGCCCGGGTTCAATTCCCGGGCGTTCGTCGATCGGGTCTAGACGAATGTTTTGGTTGGCTGTAAGGATTGATCTCGTAGCAATAAGCCCATTATATGTGTCAGTTCGATATATTAAAGTAGATAAATAAATAAAATAAATATTTCTTCACAAATTAATATAAACGAGGCTGACATGAGAATTTGCTTTCTTTTGAACGAAGTCCGCCAAAAACGCTCACGCAATAGAATCTTCACCACGACACTAAAATCAAATTCCACAAATATTTATTTACAAAAACCTAGTGAAACACTATGTCTAGCATATTTATAAATATTGTTTAAATAAATATTTATAAATATGCTAGACATAGTTTTTTACTAAGTTTTTGCGATAGATACAAAAGTATATTCTTTACGATGGAGACTATTACTAAAATAAAAAAAATGCTAACAAACGCAATAACTTGGATTTTTAGAAATCTAAAAATATTTAGAGTTACTCTCATAATTATTTTAATTATTAAAATAATTTATCAACATTTTTTTCGTAAAAGTTAAGTTAAAAACTCTGTTAAATGAGTTTAAGATGAATTATACGATTAGTACGCTAAACATCTGTTTTCATCTTTTTGTCAAACTAATATCTGTTTCTCTATTCGATTCAGAAAAAAATATTTTTGAAATCGTTTAAGATTTTCTTTATTTAAACGCTATTATCGGGAAATGGAACGAAATCGAATAGCTTCATCGAACGATTTGCAGAACTTCAATAAAATGTGCAATGGGGTGAAATAATTTTAATATCATCCAATATGAGTAAAGCCCTATATAATTGTATAGGTTTCATAATTTTCCTTCTGAATTTTTTACATAGTACTGATTTCTCTCACAATTATGACGTTATATATTTTTGTGGAAAAAGCCCCTTATGTCACTTTATTCAGTCTGACAAATAAAATTTTTGTAAGTGAACAAAAACGGGCGTGTTGTATGTGTCTTTTCTTTCTTAGTTGACTTTACGGAATCAAAAGACAATTTCCAATTTTATTTTATTAAAAATTGCAATATAATTAATGGTAAATTTAAATTATTCTAATTTCAATGTTAGGTTCAAAAAATTAAATAAGTATGTTTAAAAAATTTTAAAAACAGATAACGTTTTCATTGTTTACACAACAGTTAAGTACGAATGGAACTCGCATGCATTTGGATACACCGAGTAGCTTAAATATTTAAAGGAACATAAAGCATATTTTTGGTAAATTATTGCAAGTATAAATATTACTTTTCTCCACGCAAATATGAAACTTCACAATGGTAAAAATAACGTAAATTTAATCTAGATCTATCACTATATTTTCCCGGTGAAATGCTATCTATCTTGTTTTTGATCAATTTTAGTTTTCATAGTTTTGGGAACAGTATTTGGACATTTTTTCAAGATTTCAACATATTCTATAATCATGGTTATTGTCACTTAAAATTGGAAGAAGAAACAGTTTGAAATTACTCATAACTCTTTTAGGAATGATGGGCATCATTATATATAAATAACATCTAAAAAACATCCATGTCATACCTATATTATACTAAAATTTTCATGCATATGTTTTTGACTGTCCCTTATAGAAATACATCCGAATTAATATGATTCATTCATACATACAAAAAGACGGACGGACACATGAGTAACGTTACAAGGATTTCCTTTTCTTTTTTTGGAGTTCGGAAATTTTAAAAAGTTCAAATTGTACCACAATTAGTTACTTACTTTTTGCAAGTTACCAGGAGGTAGCAGTTATTAGTAAAAGTATCTTCCACCTATCCAGTGGGATATAATAATAACGGTGAACTCGAAACAAGCACAAAGGGATACACTGGAAAAATGCAAGAAAGAACTTGTTTTTCGTGCAACAAGACAATGAAGCGCAAGCGAGGAGCTCCCTTTTTTTGAAGGGGAATAATTTCTGTGTCGACTTACGTTACTGATTTTGAAAATTTTCTTCAATTATTTTGATAAGTTAATTATTCTTCTCATGTTCAAACGGGAACAATTGGTGAAGTAATAATGGCCGAAGTTTATGAGTGATTTGTGAACTGGGTAATTATGTGTTTCATCTTTCCTTATGGATATTTCTCGTTATTTCTTCATTATGTTATAGAATTATAAGTGAAGAAAAAAGTATTCACCTGTCTATCATAGCATCTGATTCGTTTATGCAAGACAGTCGAAAGTTAAAGTGTATGAAAGTAATTTTTGACAATATTTAGAAAATGTTGAAATATATAAAAAAATATAATGAAAAAGTGCGTATACAAAGTTTTGTATTAAGCATTTTTTTCATTTCATTTTCGTTACAATATTACGTTTAGTCATAAATATTTGTAATAATTTTATTATTCCTGACATTAATTCTTGTCATTTCACAAACCTAATTAAATTTATTTCATGAAACTTAGTTTCTTATAACTGAAATGAATCCCACGGTGAAGTAACTATCACATATTAAATATTTAAATACAATACAAATCCCAGAATTTCATAGTAATCTGGTTCTATGTGATGATCCTGCTAAGAATGCTATATGTACGAATGTAAGAAGTTATTTACCATGAACAAGAAAAGTATTTTATACCACAGCGTAAAGGAAAAAACGTATGAAACTTGAGAGAATATAAATCTTCTAAGAATTTATTTACATTTTATTTACACATTTATCGCAAAAACATATTTTATATTATATTAGTCATTTATTTGCAGGTTTGAACAAAGGATCACCGATTTCACACAAGGACCACCTAAGGAATTAGGTGGTCCTTGTGTGAAATTTTCTGCTACGAAACCTATTTGCTCATCACAATATTGACTGAAATTTCACTGAATGATCCATTTTAGCATAAAGACTTTCTTAATGGTATTATTCGTCAAAAACTACAAAATATTAATAACCTTTTATTGCGCCTTTCGTGACTAAGGTATTCTGATTGGAAAATTTCTTATTGCGACGAATCTTATATTTTTTTAACTACATCGAATAACTTGCAAAACGGTCGATGTTAATATCTACAAATGTGCAAGAATGATACGTATATTTTAATGTCAGAAAGTCGGCATTCCTTATTATAAAATGTATTTCCACCTGTCCTCCTCGATATTTTCTCTACCTACCTCTATCTTTTCTCCTGTATAAAATTAATTTTAACTCCAAATTCGATAAACAAAATTTGAGAATCATATGTCCTTCAAAATAATTATAAATTAAAGTTCGGTTTCTTTACAGGTCAAACAAATATATTTTAAAAAATTATATGTCACAGTCATATATTACAAAATGATTAACGCAAGACATAGTTGTAAAAAAGGACGTGCAAAAGTCCATAGAGTCTTACAATCAACCGAGTATTACGATAATGAGATTGATATTCATAAATATAGAAAGTAAAAAAGGATAAGTTACTTAAAAATTTTATTTCGAACAGCAACCAGACAAACGAGAATTTTTTTATTTCATGAAAAGTCAGATTATCCTTTAGATAGTTTGCAAATGTAATTTTTACGAAACACTTTGAACCAGCAAGATGAAACGAAAAGAGATTACGTTTCGTTGTTTTCTCTGTGTACTGATATACCATATTAGTCCATGAAATATACAGGACAGACAGGGAACTCTGAAAACCCTAGTAAAATTTTAAAATATCAAAAAAGACAACCACAGAACGAATATCTTTCAGTAACAGTTTACTTCTAATTAATTTAGGAAATTGTAAGAAATTTAAAAAAATAGGTTATTTTTGTAATAATTTTTAAAAAGCCATTAGAAATTTTGTTAATTTTTTATATTTACTTTTATTTCTTATTAATATTTTCCATCTCTTAAAAATAGGGAAGGTATGTGCAAATTTATGACGGTAGATGTTATGTTTGGTTATGGTTACAACATTTTATATATTTTTTGCTTCGTCCGGATTGTCGATCGTTGAATTGTGTGCTTATGGTTTCTAAAACATATCAGTTTTTAAAAAAAATTGTTTTCTATTTTTGTGAGGCCATGTCCATTTTTGCCGGCTCATACACTCGATCTGACAATAATACTGTATTCTCACATACGATGTAGAACCACATAAGTATTTATATACTTTACTTTTCTTTTATTTTTATTTATATAGTTTCCGCAAAGTATTTCCTTCACTTGGGGAAAGTACAGGAATAAAGTAAAATATTTAACACTATTTTCAAGGTTGAAATATAAGCTTTCACTGCAAGTGTGATTATTTTTAGGCTAGTGCATTCGAATTCTAAATGTTAGACCGTTAAACGAATATACAAATAAAGATAAGTTAAATCAATACCAGACAATCATAGAAACCAGAAATTTGCCTTATTTTTATGTAGTAATATTTTTAGTAAATATAACTAAGTCAGATAATAAAATATGGGTATGTAGTATTTGATCAAATTATTCCTACCTTTATGATTATTTATCGCATTATATGATTATAATAAGAATAAATTGTAACATCTTGATAACACTTTTTCATACCTAAAATATGAAAAATCATATGAAAAAATATCGACTTACTGAATTTTCTCAATAAAAATGCTCGAGTTTTATTTATACAATAAATATGTAAACCAATCAAAAATACATATTTGAAGAGTATTTCAGTACATATACATGTGCGCATATACAAAATACAGAACAAATTATGACCACCAAAGTAATCACTCTTTCATTATCGCAAGGATGGTTCAAAAGCAAGGATCAAACATAGTATTTTTATAACACGCTCGTGTGACTAAAAATAATATTTTTGAAATATTTTTTGCGACTGGTTTCATTACATTTATGACGATTGATCGTTTCTATAAAACTGAAAATGAATTGACGTTATGTTCTAATAACGTTTTTCTTTATTTCATATTTTCTTAAATGTGTTTCTATTATAAATTAAAATTATAATATGAATTCTTATATGCAGATCCATCTAGCTAAACGGCCAATATAATTTTTTTATTTATTTATCGAATTACATAGCAAAAACGTAGGATTTTCAATAATATTTTTGTAGTTTTGATTAGTAGTTAATCTAACTCCAGACTTCCATTATTAGACTATAAGACGGATTGGGCCCAAATTAATATTTTATCCATCATATAACGTGAGGTGTCTTTAAAATTTCTGTAGGTAATTATTTATAAAATTAAAGTACTATTAATTAAATTTAGATACTTATTTGCTTCTAATATTATAATTTTTACACAAACTTTATCCGATCAAAGTGCCAAGTTCATACATGTATCCAGCATTTAATAACTTTATGACCCAAAATTTATATTAAAAATATCTTTTACATCAAAGAACCCAAAATAATTCATTAAAAGCGGGCTCATATTAGACATGACTGATTTATATCAAGGTTCACAAATTAAACGCGCTTTTAATAATAGCAAAGCTTTCGCAACTCTTTGAAAGCTCACAAAGGGCTTATGAAAGCACTCACGATGTCGCGCGCAGTATTTACCATATTTGATTCTCAGCATGAAATTAATCATGCTCTACAATGTTGCGTTGCCAGAGAACAATTATTACGTTTTATGCAAGTTTCATGTTTGTTTAGAACCAATTTTATTAATTTAAATTTGCGCTCTTGCTGTTTTTTACGCGTTTCGATAATATTTCAAACTAAAAGTGATTTCCGATTGATTTTAATTCGAACATAGTAGAAATATACTACGATGGATATTGTTTAGATATTTACGGATGTTTTTTTATTTTAAAATACTAATATTATAGCTTTTCCTTCGAAAATATTGTATTATGATGATGAAACTTCTAGCACAAACGTGACACTAAAAGAAAAGATAAATTGGTGTTAATTTTAGGATCTTCAATTCAATTTAAATTTTTTTCTTATGCAAACAATGTATTCAAATTTAGGAGTAAACTTAGAAACCTACAATTTTTTTCATGTTGAATCATTAGTTTACATTGAATTTAATATTGAAAGGATCAATAAATTTAGCAGAACTGCGCATGTTGGAAAATATAAGAAAAATATGAGAGGAAAAGAAAAAAATACAAAGATATTCAATAAATTTCCTCCAGGCATAGTTGCTTTAAAGCTAAGCTCATTTGATATATTCGGTAAGATAGATAATATTTTCGTATTTGACTACCTAGTGCACACGTTTTAGAGAATATTGCAAATGGTGCTTTATTAACTGTCTTATGTTTGTTTTTTTTTTAATTTATACAATTGGATAAACAATTCCTGTACGATATCGAATAGTTAGAGAAATTATCCTCTCTGAGTTCGGAAATCTCTCTCCGAGTTTGAAATATTTAAAATTTCTTTATTAGTTATAAAGGTCTTTTTTAACTTTTGCATAAAAGAATTGATTATAACCACATCTTGTAAACACATGTAAACTTGGTAGAGACTTGCACAAAGAGTCGCCTAATTCCCGACTAGGTTTCCCATTAGGTAATTACGTAATTTGTCAGTTACAAAATCACTGGCTGATTTTGAACTTTTGTAAATACGTAATTTGGAGGTAAAATTTTATTGAGAACGCAGTAAATGTTACGATATGAAAAGATTAATTTCGATAAAATAAAGAATTTTTTTATCAATATAATTTTAACTTAATATTTAACAAACTTCCAATTTAATTACTATAAATCTTGGTTCTTTCAGCATAATGAATTTAAATTTTTAAAGCTTTTGATGAAATTAATTATTGTATAATTACTTTTTTTAGTTATCAACAAAGAAAAGCCTATACAAATAATTAAACAAATACACATTCTTTCATTTGGGAACATTTCTTGAGCGAAGATTATGGACAAAGTTTTGAATGTAAACAATATAAAAAAGTGTTAAAATCTCCTGGTGGTTCAACTAAAGTTTTACATAACCACATGTATATTGGTGAAAGATGATGGCAAGATTCTGAAAATCTGCCGCCAAAATGCTCAGAATCAAGCAAGAAACACTAAGAATGAACCCCTCCCCCTCCAGCAAAGAAAACCAAACCTACAGCTTACCATTCAAGTTTGCTGTTTATGGAGGTTTGTGTGACTAAAATAACAACACTGGATTGAACTACTTATTTTTAATGCATGGGCCTCACTCCCAAAAAGAAGGTATTTTAAGGCAAATATCCAAAATAAAGACATAAACCAAAGCAAGAATAAAAATTTAGGATTATTAATGATAAAATATTTAATGATAGTTAATGTAGCTACTTAATTGTTTGAACAGCATTTGACTGCGTTTGAGATTAATCTCGACGATATGATTTCTTTCACTACATGCATAACCAGTGTAATGTTTAAAATGGGTAAGAATTTTTACGGTTACCATCAACTGTGTTGTGCCCATAGAAAACAACCTGCGGTAGTTGGTGTATTGTATAAATCCCAAAAAACTTTATATTTACAAATTGAACCTGAACTCAAAGATATTAATGTCGAGGAAGAAAATAAGGAAATTAATGATGGAGTTTATATAAATGAACCTATATTTACAGAACCAGAATATTTTTTATACAAAGATATTCTCAAAAAGATAAGAGGAATGCTTAAATCATTTCATAAATCAGCCCATGATAAATTACATATTAGAAAAATACACTTTAGAAGAATACACTAAAAAAACCTGGATCTGATCACACTGCAAAACACGATAACACTTGTGACAACTCAAAATGGAAGTTGTAACCACAAAGAGTGATAATGGGAATGAAGAGTCAACCATCACACAACAATTGGAACAGGAAATGCATAAAGCTATTACAGGAAATATAGATTTCTCTGGAGAAAAAACAGACATAAAATTTATTTTCAAGTCGTAATTTACATTATTGGAAGTGCTGCTAGCTGCGAACGTGAAGTCTGCCTAACAGCTGCGTACAATTACGAAGCTGAGCTATTTATACCGTAAACAAATATTGAAGCTGAGCGAGTTTTTTCTTCCATTCGCTATTTTTGCCACTAATTGAGAAGCTCCTTAACGTTGAAGTGATGACATTTTATTTTATTTTTATCATTAAAGTCATGACATTTTCATGAGTAAAAAGTAGAAATAATCTGTAACATTTATTAAAATTCATTCTTGTTTATTTCATAAATAATAATAGTTTCTTTCATAAAAATACAAATATACCTCAATATTATAATCTGACACTTATTATTTTGCTTCTTAAAACTAAAAATACATTTTTCAATAATACCGAGTTAGTCACTTAATTGTGTGTGTTCGCCAGTAAGAATAACGGTTAGTTTAAACTATGACGGTAGGTTATATATTAAATTTAATAATTTTTTGTAGTATTTGTATAAAAATATTACCAAATGTCAAACGCACATTGTCCATAAAATTTAATTAAAAAACACTAACTAACATAACATCAACGTGTGAAAGAGGTTTCCTGGAGATAAGCATTTCTAAACTTTTTATTTAGTTTTATTTATTGATTTTGAATTGTATATAATGTAAATGGCAGATAGGTAACGACACAGGTGTTTGTGGAAAAGATATGAATTTCTTTATATCGATGGTTTATTCCGGAGAAAAAGCTAAGAGATCACTAAAAATATCATGATATATTCGGCATTTCAAATATTAGACAGATGACCATCACCCTAGTTTCGGTGAGTAATATTATAAAATGTGATTAATATTTATATTATAATAATTAAAATAAAAACATTGTGACCTCAAGTGAGGAAATGAGTGTGCGACACATTATTCATGAGTACAATCTTTTGCTATTTTCAGTGACTGACGTGTGTCATTTTTCTTAATTATTTGAATGGCCATTTTTTCAATTTATAAAATAAATAAACTTTATTTCCACCGAGTGTTAGTATTTAGGAAGGTGATTAACTTATGTCCTATTCTTTACATATTCAAGGCCTGATTGATCAGCATTGTTATATGTTTGACCTAACTGACCGTTATTTTCGTTCATTTAATTAAAAAATTAAAACTATAAAAAAATTCCAAAAATTGTTTTCCCATACTGTTTTCTTCGACACGTTTCAAAACATACCGGTACAATAGAGTCTCAACAGTTGACTGTCTGACCGCGAGATTTTGGTTTTTGACACTATAAATAAACAATTGTTAAAATACTAGCGTGTACCATTTTTTGACGCGAGCTCTTAGACTAATATAAAGTAACTAATGATATATTTGACCCCTGTTTAATTAACAAAGTCAGTGTTAGAGTGTTTAAAAGCTACACCTTACACCTTATTACAGTTCAGTGCGAAATATACTAATACAAAATTAAGACGAACTTGTTAGGTATAAAACTGGTAGTTAGCAATGTTTCATTTCTCCAAGTAGATACTAGTAAAAAAGACAATTCAAAGACAAAATCTTTAAATTTTTAGCAGTTTGGCGACATTAAAATTAACGAAGTTGATGAACAAAAAATACATAAGCATGAAGTAAGTAGTCTGCTTAGTCTCTTATTTTGTTACATTTCTGTAGAGCAAATTTCTAGAATAAGCGGATTTTTGTTAAATATAAAAGATGTTACTGCAGAAAACTTGTCAAAAACTTAAAACAATTTTAAAATAAACGAACTTAAAATCGATAAAATAATAGTACATTTTTAGTGTGACTGTGTAAGGGGAAAAACTTGCCGAGTTGCAAGTAGAGATAAAAGAATGGGATGCAAAATAACACAAGGAAATATATTTTCATGAAAAAATTGAACAAGGTTATAAAATATGTTAAAAATTGATAAAAATGTTAATAATAATCTTAGTTACAAGTGAAGTTGATTACTTCCCTACTAGGTACAAGGAAATGTTATAACCTACAGTAGTCAGACAACATTTCAAAAGCTATGGAATTTGGGATCATTTCCTTAAATTTCCGGTTAACTTCAGGTAAAATGCCGTTTCTTTATAATTTTGAATAGCAGTTTCTGTGACGAATAGCTCTATTTTTGTATATACTTTATTTTTTTTTTAAAAATAGTGCCAGAACTATCTTATTTACAGTTCTGAAAAAAAAGTATGGAATCCTTTGATTATGCCCTTTCAGTTGATAACTTACAATACATACGAAATGAAAAAAAAAATCAAATGCTTTTTTGTTCTTTAAAATTTTCCATTCGAATATTTTTAGTTTTTATTATTGGGATACATGCGTGTTAATAGGTTTTTTATTAGCTAGTCAGTAAGCTTAATATTTACGAATTTTAAATTTCCAGATCGATTAGCAATAGAATATCCAATAGAATTTAAAAATTTGTCGAATTCTAGTTAAACCTGCGCAATTCGAATTCAGATACTTAAATATAAATAGTAATTCACTCCGACTATGTGTTTAAAAGACTCCAACTATGCGTTCGGCGGCGGGTAGCATGGCAGATGGGCTGCGACGCTACCCGCCGCCGAACGCACCAATACCTTATTATATCGCATATATACGGAACTGAGTGTGGTGCTTTCGACTGGATTAAATTAAAAATTTTGAAGGAAAATGTTTAAGGACAAAGTTGTTTCTCACATAGTAACAAATATTATTAAAAATTTATTTTAAACTAATGGTTTAGGAGTTATAAGGAAATGAAAAATTTAATTGTTCCTAACAATTAATTGGGCTATTTTTAATTTTCCAATCTGGATTTCTTAGTTCAGTCGGAACTGAGTTTCATTAGCGAGTATTAAACTGCTTTGTAAATAAAAATCGTGCTTAATATGCAGTAGTCAGATAACATAATAAGTTTAAATATAAAATATTTTAAAAAGTCGAGACTGAAACGAACAGACGATGGCGGAAACGAGTGTAGACGATGAAGGAAACGAGTGTTTGGATATATATACAAAACGCGCTCATTTCTTTCTCGCTTTCGCCCGAATGAGTGGACGTTTCGGAGTTCGGTGCCTGCGAGCCTGAATGGATAGCGGTGTGTGGCCTAAGTTGACTATTTGAATGTACCGGTCGCATAGCTTGCAAGATGTGAGTTACGATATGGAAGCTTTCTTTTAGGTAGGGAGGTAACTTTTTCAAAAGTCTAATTTTAAAATTAGTAAAAATTAGTAAACAGGGAAAACTACAGTTATGACTGTTAAGTCATTAATACAAATATGGAATAAAGGAATATTTTCGCCGAACTTTAAATGAGGTCGTGTGGTGTCATATTTTTACTTGATCTATAGTATTAGCTCGCTTATGAGATGGTAGCTGGGTTTTGTATGATCAGCAATGTAGCTAACAATTTTCCGCGAGCATAAATCATGTCGTGGAATATGCTAACTCCTCTAACTTGAAAACAGCCCGCGTCAAGACAAAGAACTGTCCTAGGGGTTACTTGCAACTATGACTTTGACGATTGCGATAGAATTCGTCGTTATTAAAGAACTTAAGTTCATGTCGAGGATTCATGATATGGCAATAACGATGAGTAATAGCATTACATTAGAGCTTTCGATTGGTAATATTTTAAAGTATGCCGGTGTTTGGTTTTGTAATACATTCTCTTGAATTCTTTCAAGTTATTTAACACGTGGCTGCATATTACCGAATTCTTGAAACTTGTTCATCATTGTTAGTTGGTCATGTTCTTCTTTTCAAATTGTATCCGGGAATTTTAAAATTATTTGACCCTGTAAAGTAAATCAGCTCGTTAGAGTTACATATTTATTTGTAGTTTACAGGTCTGCAGCACCGTTATCAAATATGATCCACGAAGTTTCAGGTTATATGTCTGTTTAGTACGGGTATTGATTGCTTTATTGTAAACATTCAAGATGATAAAACATTGCGTTCTTTCTTTTACTTATTGATTTCAAAGTTTGGCGAGGGTTACCTCGTCAAGTTATCGGTATCGTTGTACAAGTATCTAGTTCTTCTCTCTCTATTATAATTTTTAATTCGCTGGGTTCATTTGCACCACATTTTTCTGTTACAGCATCGTGGTAATAAAATTATTTTGTGTGATATGTGTTTATGGTTAAATAAGTTAGCCATATATATCTGAACTTATTAACGCACATCATCTTTGGGTTAATATTAACATCGGATTGATTTCTACGAATGGGAACTGAAGAAATAAGAACAATACGGAATGAATTTGCACGTACTATAGACACTTCAATAATGAATGTGACAGTTTTATTAGTCATATATATATTCTAACTTTAATATTTCCAAAAGCGTATTATAAATAAATATTCTTATCGTTAGGTATTTTCTGAACAGATTCATGCAGTACATTCATTGTACTACTTATGCATCTTAACCAACTTGGCAAATACTTTCCAATCTGGCCTTTTTCAATCTGTTTATCGATAACAAGTTTCACATTAGTATGTAAACAGATATTTATAATATCTCTATAAAACTCGTTGATTTTATTATATTATTAAAGTAATTATTTAATTAATTGACTTTTCAGAAAATATACATTTCATTTACCAAAAAGATCTAGTGCTGATTTCAATACTGCTATTTGCTAATTTAAAATAATTTCCATATTCCTGCTACTATTTCAGATATAATTCATTTCTGTTTGAAAATGGTTAGCGTCTGCATTGTCTTTCAACATTTTTTTCTAATTACCTGAAATTAGTTTATTAATACTTCCAAGAGAATTAATGACGTCCATTGCTCTACGCTCTCTGAATACTCGCAAATTATAATTATTGGCTCACTTTAATGCTTTCCTCATTTGCTTTCTCTATATTTTTAATCAGAATGTGTTATTGACTTTCATTAACTCATATTTTAACTGAAGGTTACTAGTTTAAAAATGTTAGAAATATTGAGCGTATAAATAATGGTTTATTACATGGTTTGAAGTATTGTTGTTTCTATTTTCTGCGCAAAAATCCCAATGTATGTGGCTATTTTTCTAATTTCATTTCAGTTCGGAGCACGTGACCCACTCTCTCTTTTCCACTATTTATTTTTTTAAAAATTATTTTATGTAACGTTATTAATTGACTACTGTGCCCTTCTATGAATACATTAACAGGTTTTTTTTTCTCTTTGCCTACATCTAATATATCTTGATGACTTGTATGTCCAAAATTACGGTAGGGGTTCGATTAATAAAAAATATATCGAATGATTACATGTTAAAATCACTAATATTATTATTTCTAGGCGAAATTTATTTAGATATTCCAGTTTCCGAAAAAGGAATTTTTTTGTATAAACTAAGTTAATAATACTTGATTAATATCGTACGTATCGATTTCGTTACCATCTGCCACGATTTTATTCGGTATTTCTATTATTGACATAATCATAATTTGTGCTTCTACAATTTGTGTCGAGATTGTAACTTTCACGGACGTAGATTTAGCAAATTTTGAAAATATATCTATAAAAATAAAAAATAGCTCATAGTTAGTTTTATATCCGTCTGCGTATCATATGCGTTGGTATAATTGCGGTCTCTGTGAGATTTAACGGTAAGGGTGCTGGGTATAGTTGGTATTCCCATTTATTATAAATATCGCATTGTTGCATCTATTCTGAAAAAGATTTTTTTAAAATTTTTGCCAATAATCATTTCTTGAAACAGCTTTACAATTTTTTCAATGCCACAATGGATGGTTGTTTTACTACCGTAAAAAGGTTCCACTGCTTGTTGTTTTTCTTCATCGTCTGCAATTGTATTTATAGGTTTTAAACATTTCATTAATTTCGATCATATTTTGTTAAATTATTGCTTATGTATTATAGTTAAAGTTTCGTAAATTCCCGTCCCGTAGAAATGACAGTAGTATATAAATTTAAGTTTAAGAATATGTTTTATTAGACTACTAAGAATTCCTTCCTTGTTTTGTTTCTTAATGTTTACATCGATGTTTTTTCCTAACTATACACCATTCTCAAGGCCTCAACAAAGAACTATTGTAAATTTTTGTGGCATTAATTATTTCCCCTATATCCATAGTATACCCATAGTTTCTTCATCTTCCGCATAATTAATAGTAAAAATTTCGTTGATGCACTCTGATACATAATTATTTTATCAATTATATTGAAGTTATCACAATCTAATAAAATGTTATTTTAAAAATCTAAAATGTTTCCTTTTTAGCAGGCGTTTTAATATTATTTACACTGTGAGAGTTGTTGGTTGTGAATCCTTTTTTTTTCAATATTTGAGTGTATCTCTATTTGTTGGGAATCTGCTGCAAGGTCTGAAGTAGAAAAGTGTTGTGATGTACTTCATTTGTATAAATTTTTTTCTACTAATGGGACTTATAAGTAGGTACCCACTTATAATCAACTATTTGTTTATTGAGTTCATGTTAATCAAAAATCATTCGCCATTTTTCGCTGTCAAAATTCGATTTTTATAGTCAAAGTTGACTAATATTGTTTACGTAAAGATTTTCTATCTGTTAATCTATTGCAGATTTACATTTTCGTGAGTATCTAAACACTTTATCAAATGTAGGTTTTTA
Organism: Druceiella hillmani; assembly: GCA_039881145.1. Classification (NCBI taxonomy): domain Eukaryota; kingdom Metazoa; phylum Arthropoda; class Insecta; order Lepidoptera; family Hepialidae; genus Druceiella; species Druceiella hillmani. The sequence continues at coordinate 10,630,050 of JAYKKI010000054.1, read as the reverse complement.
ATTCTTCATCACGAGTTCATGTTTAATTTTGATCGTATATAAAATAATTTTGTCAATGCATGGGTTTTGCCACGATTTTTTTATTAAAGATTGCCTTTCGTTTTCGGGTCGGCTGCTGTCATATTGGTCATCCAAATTAAAAATATGAAATTTGAGCCGTTTGTTTCAGGGAAAATGTTAAGTGATTGTATCTCAATGACTTACTTGCATGAAGAAATACTGCGTTTTGTGTGAACTGAAACAATTTTGTATCTTAACAAAATCATTGAACAAATTTGTACTAATCGGGTGCATAAATAATTTGGACGAACCTGTATCATTAAAATTTTACTTAAGCTTCAGGAATTGTTACGTATGGAAATAAGCTACAGTTATTTATATATATGTTTATATGTCAGGCTTCCCGTTGGGTCGCCGCGAATAAAAGTTTGACGAGGTTTATTTTTGGCAAAATAATTTATCTGCCAGGTGCTTAGGGTGTTATTATTATGTGAATTATTAAAACGCTAATATATCTCTGTATTTACTGTCATTAATATATAGTTCAGGCAGTGGTTATATAACTTTTTATTTGTTCTAATTTGATATTGACGATTTTTGTTAATGTTAAAACTTAGGAGGATGACATGCGTTGTAATTATTCTCAGGTAGATGCCCTTTTACCCGTTCTTCTTCTTCAGACATATTATTTCTTTGTGGAATAAAGCTATGGTTTTTATTAAAATTGCCGTAATTTAAGTAACATCTAGAGTTATTATTATAAAATAATTTAGGCTTAGATTTTTTTATTTTGGTAATTAGTTCAAAGGGTTCATTTGTACTTTGTAAATTTTGAATTCTGACTTGTATGCTATAGCTATATTGAAGGTTATTTAAGAAATTGCAATTTCAGATTCATTGTATGATTTCACTGCTCTATTTAAAGAATATTGTGTAGCTTTTTGACGTTTTAAGTTTTATTAAAATAATATATGTAATATTACCTATTTCACCAGCAAATTCTTTATTTATTTCCCTATGTCTTATTTTCAGATTCTTAAGTCTTTCTTATATCGTTTTGATTATAAGACTGTCTCTAAAAGGGTCCACAAATGTTTGTTTCACAATTTCCTAATTATAACAATAAATTTGAAGTACAAATTTCATTTCAAACTGTAGTACAAATTTTCATTTGGTCTCTACATGTTAATTTGTTCAACGTAGTTATTCATAATACCAGATCCCTAATAGGCACCTTATTCTTTATAACAATGTACAAATGCGTATAATTTGCTAGAATCTCCATCATACATCGAAATAAGGGGACATGTATATTTAACATTTTCTACGTTTTTTGGTATGATAACCCTAAGTGAGCATATAAAAATAAATAATTACGAGTATAAGGTAGTCACACTCCAAGAAAGTAAGTAAGGCAAAGCAAAAACAGAAGGAAATGGTAATAGTAATTGAAGAATTTTACTCACAGTGCTACCATCAACCCGAAAGTTTATATCTGCCCTAGAATCTGGTTCTGATCACAATAGAAAAAAGGATTTTCTTTTCGTTAGTACAGCCAAATTATGAAAATGATTAACACACACTCGATTACGATTCTGGCAGCAGGAACTAACGACTGTGCCAGTTATGACTTGAGTTTTAAAAATTCGAATTCACGGTAAATATAAGAACATACCTTAAATTTTAGATACAGGAGAAATTAAACTTAATTCTGAAGAATGCGATTGTCGAGTGAATTAATATTGTCTTCGAGCTTCATATGAGAATTCAAGACTAATGCGATGTTCTTTTTTGTTATATCGCTTGTGGTTGGGTTTTGGATAATTAGACAGGTATAAGTTATGCTGTCTGTAAGCATAACTTATACCGTGAGGTAAGCTATAATAACTTGCGACATCAGTCGACTGGATAGCGGCGTGCTGCTCCGGCCGGTCATTCGGAGCTAGTCGTTGTACAGCGCATTATGACGATCGACTATTTATTCACCATGGAAATTGTCTTCTATTTAAAAGAGTTCAGTATTATTTGGTCATCTTTATAGTGGCTATGGCAGTTAGTATGTGTGGTTGCCTAATAATCAAGGTTAATGGTATATTTCAGATTTTCTAAATGGTCCTTTTACTGATAAGGATGGAAAGCAGCAATTTTTAAATGCTTTTCATTATATATTTCGCTGAAATCCTGTCTCAATAAGTTTTTCCTTGACACCCTACACGATAACCTATAAATATATTTTTTTATTTTTTTAAATATTTATGTTTCATTAAGAAACACAACCAAGAAAAATAATATACATTCAATAGATTCATTAAAAATAAGCCTGTTTCAGCTTTCAAATTCAATAATTTAAATCTCAAATCATTTTTGTGATTTTATAGCTCTATTAAAATGAACCATGCTTTTTTTTAAGATTTTTTCATTTTGGTCGGTTTTGGTTCTATCTTATACAATTTTGAAAAAAAATATTATTATAAAAGTTATTAAAAGCGTAACACATATAATAAATTTACAAAATGTTTAAAAAATATAAATAACTTATTTTTTTTCTATTATGTTGTGGTTAACTTTACTAGAATAATATTTCTTATTATCAAAATGGTTTTTAATAATATTAATATTTACTTTGGTATGGCTAGACCATATTTATGTACATTATTGCGGCTTATGTTATTTATTTACAACTAGTCCATCCATGACAAAACCCGAGCTTCGTCGTTACTGATTCGTGTAATTTCTTTGGTAACACTTTCAAAAAGGTATTTTTATTGTTTTTAGCTCCTTCTCAATTGTTTGCTTTCAAATAATATCATCCTTATTTGTTGCAGTTATGGTTTATTGCAATTTAATGGGATTTTAAGACACACAAAAATAAAGCATTTGGCACCCACCACATTACATAGGCATAAACATGCTACGTGCGATTGCTTTTATTTTCTACCAGTTCAATCTGCTTCGTAGTATTTTTCAGTATAACTTTAATAACCATTATAATATTGATGCATATTAATTAATAGCATTAATTACGATATTAAAATACAGTGATATGTTCTAATATATTATACCTTACCCTTATATATTATATATTCTAATATTTTATAATTGCTAAGTTTGAACTAGTTAATAAATAATAATTTTATGAATTTATTTCAATATGCTAAGAGCCATGATCATACTCATTGCTTTATATATGGTGGCTTTAGAATAACGAACTTTTATTTGACGAAATTTACTTAGTTGAGTATAACTTGGAATGCAATTACTTCCTGTAACTGAATGTCAATTACTCGTCAGATCAAACGTTGGTTCTAGTTGAATACACTGCACAGTGTAGGTTATATTGACGTATTTAACAATAGGTTGCTCTAATACCTATGCACTTTTATTGCACCTACGATACATAAGATTTTATCAAGATATGAAACATTTAACTTTTGTCACTGACTACAGCGTTTCTATGCGTTTCTCGTAAAATTTTGACGTACATAATTTCTAAAAGTATTACCACGATTTATATGTAAAGGTAGTTTGAATTAATAATTGACCCACTGAGAAAATTCAATCTCATTTTAAAAACTTAGTCACGAAATTGTTTAACCCCATTTTACCTGTACGCTCATGCCCATTTAAAATGTATTAAAATTTATTTGCTTTCCATTATTTGTAAAATTTTATATATATAATTTTAGAAACTACAAAAATGTATGTTATGGCAATGTAAAGAACTATAATTGTGTCAAGGGTCTTTAAATATATTAAATAATTATCTAATAATACCTATCAATAGATAATTAATTATCTAATTAATGATATTTGTACATACTTTGAAAGGCGCATTACCACAAATATAAATACTTCATGTATTTATACATTTCATTATTTAATTTTTGTCTACCTTTTCTTTTACCTATCTAATATGTTATGATGACACGAGAACAATTTCAATTAAAGGCTAGAAATACACCATTAGATTTATTTATAAAAAAATGTCTAAATTGAGAAGCTCTTCTTCTTGGAAGTCGTTATAAATGGTCAGTCTTAAACATAAATTAAGTGATTTTTTCCGTACGTGAAACAGAAATTTTTAAGCAGATCACCCCAGATTACCCCGTTTTAGAAACTCAATGTAAATATTGCATAATAAATAATCTCACTAATCCATTTCCCTGAGTTTGAAATTGTGAATTTCATCGCAGGTTAATATTGAAGTTTATATGCATATCTTGAAGGTGTAAATTTTATATTTTGGCTTCGCATCCAATAGAATGCATTTATAGATATTAATACATAGTCGGAGCAATATCATATGTAAGTTCTGGATGAAAGTTATATGAACATAGCTACTATGCTCATACACGTTAAGGAAACATTTTTTGCTTCTAAATTATACCTTTGTCTTAAATTACATTCGTCTTCATTAGCAATATTGCGTGTATTATTTAGACCTTGATTATAATACCTTTCTTGATTTCTTTATATAATTTATTTCGAGACGGTGCATTTATTGTTAAATGAAAAAAACCTCATAATTTTACGCGAATTGCACCGTCTTGTGTGTAAATGTAATAGATGGTCTGCAGTATAGATCTAATCTGCATTATCTGTTATATATTCTTATGATTTATGTGTTTTTTTATTTTTGGTATAACGAAGTTTTCAGATAATAAAATTTGTTTAATATTCAGTAAAACAAATTTTAAGAATCGAAGATAATATTGTAAAATAATTGAATTTCTCATTAATAAAAATGGAGACGCATATATTATGAATATTTTATAATAATTTATAAAATGAAGTATTTTTTTCAAATTGTTATTAGTCGAAAAGAGCATTGTGATATTTTTTCTAGGAACAATATCATAATTTCATTAGAGAAATTATATTTCGTACGTTATTATGCCAAATGTTTATCTTTTGATTTCTTTGTTATATTTTTGCTAACCTACGTGTATTATATTTTGGAAAAAGGCAAAAAGCAAGGAGTCGGTGCAGAATGGCAATAAGTGTACAAAATAATTTACTGTTACGATGAAAATATGTTAATTCAAGAAAGGTGTTAAAATTATCAAAGTTTTAAAATTTAATATCAAAGTTTTAAAATTGCATCATAAACCAAAATTATTCTTAATTAAGTATCTACTGTTGTGTTAACAGAGAAGACGACTAAAGTTAAGTTCTAGAATTGTGGATAATTATGCCATATTTATTAAGTTTTACACTTGTAATTAAACGGTGCCCACTTTCAGTAAACAGATTGTGCTCCCAATTTTTTTGATTAACGCAGGACTCATTTTATTAATGTTTAAATAAAATCAGTATAAATGTTTATTCAAAAGTGAGGTACATTTTGGATCTCTTCGACATTTTAATAAATAAAGTAGTTTTTAACCACTTAACTGTTATAGGTCAAAAGTGTAGCAAGTTTACATCATTTTCCATTTTTTACATCGCACTAAGAGAAAACAAAATCTTTTTGATTTCATCTCAGATAATTTCGTCCAAAATAAATATGTTAAAATTCATGGATACAAATTATCTACTATTTTTCGTCGTTAATTCCGTTATAACCGGGCACATTTGTGTGAAGTGAGATTTACTTTACAAAAGTGGTTTTTCGTGAAAATATCTTTAAGTGAATGTGCAACCGTTCAGTCAAGGTTTAGCGTAAATTAACTTTAGGTTCAATTTTCATTACATAGTAGTTTATTCTTATTCCAATTAATACAGGTTTGAACGTAAACGATTATGCTTTCTAAGAAAAATGTTATAGTATACGGCTCTCAAAGCATATGTTTGTTTTCAACAATCAAGTCAACTGAGTCATGCATGAGGAATCGGTAATTAAGGACGTAATAATATTTTAGATTGAAACGCAACGCAGGGGCAAAGGGCAGATGATTAGGTTTTGTAAGTTGAAGGGTTTATGATTCCGTATTTTAAAAATAAAAAAAGAAACTCTTTTAAAACCACATACGTATGCATGTTATTAGATTGCAATATTATTCATCATCATCATTTCAATTTCATTCTTCCCAACGATTCTCTTCTTCTTTAAAATCTTGTCTTATCTTTTCTTAGTTATTATCGTTTATATAATTCATATTCATGCTGCATCAATATATTAAAAACTACATTATATATGGGAATTCTTTATATGTTACAGTGTCTTCAAAAATTTAAGTGAATATTTTTTCTATTTTAACTTTATCACGAATCATTGTCTGTGATAAATCAATAAAATCATCGGCAGACCAAGGATAAGGAATTCAATTGCTCTGTTACCAGTGAATGGTAAAATAAAGCTATAATAGACCCACTGCCCGCTTTCAATACTTGTTTGTATCAAGGGTAGAGTAAAGAAGTCATATTCAGAATTAACATATTCACATAATTTATTACATAAAAATTAAATTATTTAATCAAAGAAATAAGGAATATTCTTTCCTTTTTTTCTCTTTAATACCTTTCATTTTCATAGTTGATGACTTAATGAATTTAGATTTTGTTGTTTTTCTTTTTTATAACCAAAATCCTCCATCATACTTTCTATTTTACTGTCAGCTTTACGTTTTGAGCTGCCAGTTAGTTCACGAGTCATTTTTTTATGATTCATCTGCAGCACCAATATCAAATTCATCGTAATGTAGATAATATTTTTCATGTGGACAATAATTAATATGACGTTCCATAATCAATTTCATAGTTAGTTATGATACATGCAGATCTGCATTCAAATGAAATAAATTTTCTTATTTTCCTTCTCATGTCTATTTCGAAAATATAAATTTCCCATCCCATAAGAGGTAAATAACAAGGTGGTGACAAATACATTTATTTTATTAGCACAATATACTCGTATATACTTGGAAATGTCTAAATTTTAATCACTTGTTATTTGTGTTAAATAACTCCCATTTCTTGGGGCTATATTATGTCACAATAAATGAAATATTGTGAAAGTATTTCTGTTTGTATATTAGGAGGATACTTACCAATTCACTCAATGAATAATTTGTAAAACGCTCAAATCTTAATTGTATATTTAACTTAATTTGGGAGTTTATGTACTTCCTAATTCCTTGAACGTAGTCCGGAGATATTGTAGTAAAAATAATTACATTTGTTTTCTCTTACTGCAACTTTTTTAGTCAATTTTTATAATAAATATTTGTCTTTTTAACTTTTTCTCTTCAATTTCACTATTTGGTAACATTTATTGCATTGTTATCAGCAGCTTTCAAGAATATGTTTTTATATCGTTAAATAATATTTTCATTTTAATAATCTATTGGTTCTAACCCATACCGATCTTCGTTATGAACAGCTAATATTTTTTGTTTAGAATCTATCAAAAAATATTCATATCCATTACTAGTTCAATTTTCATAAACTCTGCAAAAATTTACTATTTCCTGGAAAACTTGTGGCACCTTCTTTTGGCGCTGTCTCTTATCTCCTGGAATTTTTATATAAATTATATAACTAGCGTTTAAAGAAATATCTCTTTTTCTCCGATCCTTATGAGATACATTCGCATCGCGGAAACCCGGATTCGATTTCCGACCGCTCATCGAGCGGAGCTGGACTGGTATTCTATTTGGCTGTAAGAAATTGCTTTAGTAGCAATAAATTCGTCACATGTATTAATCGTGTATATTTAAGTGCGTGAATAAAATAAAAAATAAATAATTATTTGAAAGTCACATCACAAAGTTCTTCATGTCTTCGATGAAGTTTACAGCCAAATTAATTTTACCACAACCACTTAAATAAGTTAGTGTTTGAAACGCATCATAAGTTTTATTCATTTTAATAAGTGTTTACAATAAAAATCTCACAAAAAAATCATGAGTATAAATAAATAAATTATGTGTGTTATATTCGATAGACAGTAAATTAATATTATTTTATTATGATTGTAATAAGATAACGTACTGATATTTAAAAATATTATATAAATAAACATATTCTTTCGTATCAGAAACTAAACAAAATTAATAAAGTAACTTTATGAATGGGTTACCACCGAAAGTTTATTTAAGCAATACAAAATCTCGAGGTTCATTCATATTTAAGGAAAAATATAATGTCCGATATTTAATTATGTATGAGATATCAAAATGCCAATTAAATATAACGTTCTGTTGGTGATGTAATAAATATTATATATGAATAATATACAATTGATCCTATTCATAACTTGAATTTTTATTATCCAAGGTTTTTTTACTATGGAATATTCAAGGTTATCGTAAAAATAACGAGGAAGTAACAGTTTTAGAATTATGTATATAGGATGTAAATATTTACCACCTCATATATTTAATAAACTTAATAGTAAACGACAATACGAATCTTGCTGGACGACCGAAAATCATGGTATCGATTGGTCTAGTCTTGAGGTATTTATGTATATACTTCAAGATTCAAATAAATAGTGCAATGTCTAATTATAAAGAAATGAAAACGATAAAGAAAAGGAGAGTGCATTAAGTTACATGTTACTTGAAGAATTAGATACGGAGAAAACGACTTTACAGTTGCCTAAACTAACCTAACCTAATCTAATGGTGATTAGGTTAGATAGATTATGTTTGGTTAAGTTAGATAGTTATGTTGAGTATCCGCTTTCTACGTTAAATAGTCTGAAAAAAATTCGTGGCACAGACGGTCGGATGTAATCCAATGCATTCCATATTGCCTTTGTTGATACCACGCCCAAAAAAAATCAGTTTTGAATATGTTTATATTATGGTCATTTATTTAATTTCATTTACAGTAGTTATATAGGTTCGACTAGCATTTCATTAAAACTTAACTCTACTTTTCATTTTTTAAACGTACGGTTGGATTTGACTAATTTTATTTCTCTCATAAATTAGAATTCAAGTTACAAGCGAAAGGTATGGGTTTTTTTGACATACGTTAAAAATTGAATGAATTTTAAAAGTTTCAATTTAACATAGGAAGAATTTCATCGTTTTATTTCGACCCAAACAATAGCACGTCTCTTGGTCGAGTTCGTTAATTATGAAGCAACGAAGTTTTTTATTTTTTTTCCGTCAGTAAATAAAACAAGAATACATAATATGCATATAATAACGTACAATTTGTTTACTTAAACTTTTTTTTATTGATGGAAATAAATTTATAAAAACCAATTCAGGAATGCAATTGGCATAATATAGAAAATAAAATATTAGCGTTTTGCAAAGTGGTTTGCATCATGCCGTTTTATAACGCAAAATAGATTTACGATATTTCCTCACGTCAAAATCATGGAATAAAATAAAATAACTTGTTGAATATAGAATAAGTCTTTAAAAAATGAAGAAATATACATGAAAAGTCGGCCACAATTTAAAATAAGTCTTTAAAAAATTGGGAAAATAAACATGGAATGTCGACCACAATTTGACCATCACTAGACGGTCAACGGAAGGAGACATATAAAAATTCTTACGTTACCATTTTATTAAACATTGAGAAAATGTTTAAGTACTTGGTAATAAGATTAGTTAATAACTGAATTGCAACTTGAGAGTTACATGGGATTTATACGTCTCCTACTACGGCTTACAAGATTTTTTTACTAGAAGTATACAATGCATGCTTCAGACGAATCCTTCATACCTGCAGTAATAAGTTTCTTTACTAGGAAATAATCGTTTTCATCTACATTAATCATAGAATGACGAAATAATAGAGTAGTAATAGCTATGTATTTTAAAAAATTACACCAATTGAGTTGATAATTTGTAGAAAATTATTGAATTAATTATTAGAAAATTTATAAATTTTTGTAAATATTTCAGTAACAGGTTTGTTACAATTAATAACTATTAATTCCAGTTTGTTGTAGTAAATCTTTCATAATATAAAATTCCAAAAAAAAAGGAGTAGAAAAACCATTTTCCGCGTTTAGCAAAAAGCAGCACAAATAAAACTAGTCGATTGTACGATTATAATATATTGTAGAATTTTCGTAAATCTCATTATATTTTTTAATTCCTATCTATTCTGTATTACAAATAAAATTGCATAGTTTTGATATAGATCGTTTTTTTTCTTCTCTTATCGCTACCAAAATATATTTATTTTTATTTAAAAAAGAAAAATATATAATTTTTTGAATTCATTTAAGATAAATATTTGATATTTGAATTATCTTTTTCAGCAAATCAGTTTTTTTTATTTGTATTTAGATTCGAATCGAAGTGAATGTTATGAATATAGTCCTTCAAAATAGGGTAAACAAATAACTGCATATGTATAATAAAGAATAAGAATTAATTAATTAATTCACATTGACAATTACTATATAATACAGAAACAGGAAGTAACCAATGAGTAAACGGAAATTGCATTTGACACCAATATTTTTAGAAAAACGCGTAATTTTTCTAAAAGTATTGGTATCAAGTGCAATTCCTGTTAAAAAAACTTGAAAACATCTTGAAAAGGCTTGACAAAAAACATCCTCAAGGCCTGTAATTCGTATTAACTGGGCCAATGTAAGCGGTAAATCTGATTTATTTTTAAGTTGTGCATTTTGTTATTTTGCAAGAAATATGAAAGCATAGTTCTGGCAAAATAATAGGGTTAAAAATATTAACAGTTACATGTATTTTGACGTCCCTTTGTCGCTGATCATTTTGATGAGAAATAATCGTACACTATTATAATTAGTTGATACTTTTTACTCTGCGTTTTATTCGATGGTTATTTGAAGTTAGTAAAATTGTTTAGTTAAAATATATTTTATAATTTAAAAATACACATATACATGTACATACACATACATATATATATATATATATATATATATATATATATATATATATTTATACAAATATATGTCAGCTTGCATACCCATACAACATATGAGATATACATCACATTCCTTCCTTTGGTTTCACCCTGAATGGTGAGTGCCTATATATAATTATATATACTATCTACCTGCCCATAAATATCCTAATTACTTCATGCGTTTGTGTATATTTATTTGTTTATCTACCTGTATACTTATATTTTAGTTGTTTCGTAACTTTGTATGTGCTTACCTGCATATTTATTTTGTTACTTTTTTGCCTAGGTTAGACAAATAAAATCAGTTTAAACTCAATAAGTTTACTCCTCATCACTTAACCAATTATATATACCATTTTCTGGCTTCATCGTTGCACTACGGTTTTTTGAGTGGGAAGATTTATAGCGCCCTTAGTTTTGTAAAAACTTTATAATAAATTTTTATTAGATTATCATTAGACCAACTTGACCATGGCAACTATGTTTTTCATTGTTGAGTAATTTTATGGTGTATTTTCAATTTCGATGGCAAATTCTAACCCAATTTTCCTGGGGTCACCCTGTCGCATAAACTTTCACATAAAAACAGAATTAACAAAATATATAGATAAATGCTAGAGATACGAGTTTTCCGTTTTTTTTATAGCTGATTAAAAAACTTATATCCCACGTTGCAATCATTTCTTATTAATCCATTTATCTACTAGGTTTAAATTTAATCTAACCATCACTAGACTGTAACTCATACCATTGTTCAGAATAAGCTTAAACTTGCAAGCCTTTCAGTTTCATATTCGCAGAGAGGTAGAAATTTTCAGAGATTGCATAGAAAGGCTACACTTTACTTTGGCACCGTCCAACAGAGAAACTTAGTACGCCCTAAATTAATTAGCAGATTGAATTCGAATTCGATATTCGTGGGTTATGGGCTGTAGGCTCTATGTTGTAGGATGTAGATTAAATAACACTTATTTTCCCGTTAAGTTTTGTATGATAGTGTTGCGTGAAATAATTTTATGTTCCATAATATGAATATTACAAAATCTTAATTAACTAGTTTCTTTATAAATTACATTTAATCTTAATTAACACAACAAGAAAATATGTTAAAATATGCAATTCGAAAATAATATCTAGTACTGATTTTCAAGCAGATATTTCTTACTTTATTAAAATATAAATTTCACGCAAGTACCATATCTGCCAAAATTATTAAAAAATAATAACTAGGCACAGATACCTCGATGAACGAGTCCGGTTTACGTTTGACTAGTTATGGTTAATGAAAGTTTCGACCAATAAATATTCGCATTAATCAACATTTCCACCCACTTGAGATCTGATAGGGTCGCGAAACGCCACTCTAAATTTTAATTATTTTCAAAATATTAAGAGCCAATGTAGCTAACATTTACAACAATTGAAAGGGCAATTTATTTAACCTTTTTTAAGTTCAAAAAAATTTAACAGTATTTGTCTATTGGTGAAGTTAATTAATTATGAATAATTAATTATGAGTTAATTATATTGGTCCACTTTCTTATAATTTTTTTGGCTGTCAGCTGTTTGAAATGATATTTAAGTTATCCAAAAAATTTCTAAAAAGGTTAACTTCTTAAAACATAGCTTCAGATAATTAATTTATAATTAAATTTATACTGCCAGTAAAAATGTAAATGTTAGAAATAGTAATTGCTTGGTATATTAGGTAACATATTTTTTAGACAAATAAAGTACATAAAATGTTCGGCAATATCCGAATTTAATTTTTATAAATGTGGATATATGACGTCGTTTTAAAAGTGTACTCAGTTGAGATTTGAGGATTAACTTCGCTTACCTATAGGGAATTACCAGGAAATATTTTAATTAGTGGACCTAAAAGTTTAAATGTGGTAGAAGTCGTGGTAAATTCTTTACATAAATTTAACTGTCTACAAATTTTTACTGCCAACAACATTAGCCAAAATTTGATCCTGGAACTGATGTATCCTTGATCCTCGACCAAGGTCAAGGTTTAAAGATCGAGGATCTCTATTAGACTAGTAACTTTTGTAACTATATATATATATATATATATAATTATATATATATATATATATATAATGATATATATATATATATACATATATATATATATATATATATATATATATATATATATATATATATATATATATGTATATAATATGGGTATGTTAGTTAATATTTACATGGTTAGTAGCCTATTGAACTGTAATATAAAATAATATTTATGTTTTTTGTAAAATATGTCATAAAGTGACCTTGCAAAACAAATTTAGTGAAAAATTATCAATTCTGTCAAATTCTTCTTCTTTAATGGCATGAAAGTGCTTAGTGAAATTCTTCCAAAGTAACACGTTTTCAGTTACGGTCTTTTAGTTATGTATCTAAACAATATGAAGGTTCGTCTCAGGTTTTTGGTGCTGTTTATGCAATTTTAACTTAGATTCGCATAATTCATCAAAAAGTCTAAATATTAGGACAAAAAGCGATTGTACAGACAGATACCGACATTCCATTACATTAGTTCGACCACTTATATTTCTGATAATATATCTAGTAAATAATATCTACGCATTTGGAATTTATTTTTTTGCTCAAACTTGTCAACTGGAACAAATTTTATTGGAATAAAACCAGTATTAAAATAGCGTCGTACCCAAAAGAGCATACGTTTAAATGAGTGTCACGAATCATAGAATATATCAAGTGAATATTTATTAAAAGTTAACAGAGTTTTCCACATTTCTCGTAACATCTGCTCCAAAACCAAAAAGCTTGCTGGATAAAAAAAAATCAAATTTATATTCGTATCGACAGCACATAAAATTTTCTATTATATCTGGCTTTTCAGGACAACTGAACTGGAATATAAGCTAAGAAAAATATAATGCGGAAATGAAAAAAATATTACCTATTAAAGAAATGCAAAAGTCATAAAAATCAGAAGAATCGCTTTGTAACATTTCATTTTAAACAAATGTCTCTAAAAAAAGACTAATTTAAATATAAATTTATTAAAATAATATGGCAATTATTTTCATAAAAAATTAAGTTCATAGTTAAAAAAAAATATAAAGGACATGAAAAAAAATAAAGACGCATGATTTTTATAAAATTTCTCTATATATGAAATATATGATAAATTGAATAAAATGTAAATCAATTTGGCTAAATGCAGTTAATCATTTAAAAAAATGAATTACAGAAATATTTGATTAAAATTAGAACTCGAAACAAAAGTTAATAAAATACGCTTCTGTAAAAAAAATTATGTAAAATATAAGAATTTTACAATAAAATTGATTTGTTAAGTAAGACCAGCAAAGTAGACAAAGGCATGTTCACGTATCTACTAATCTGCTTAGTAAAAGTAAAAAGTGGCCTTATCATTTGTTTTTTTGTCATTTGTTCACACCTGAATACCTTCATAAAACTTAATATAACTTTGTAAATAACTAAGAAATATCTTAGGTTAAAAGATAGACTGCATATAAATGTGCTGATAGTGTGGATGAAACCGTGGGTAAAAGATAATTTACATATTTATACAATTATGAAAAAAGATTTAAATACGTGAAACTTAGTTTTCACATTAAATTAATTTCGCTCAAATCAACAAGTTAGTTAATTTAATTAAGAGAATCTAAATTCTTGTCAATAAAATACTTCGTTTAGAACCCACTATTAGTATTAGAGAAAACTTCTCAAATTTTAAACTTTTATATTATTATTATTTTAAAATTTTTATAAAACTTCGTCTAATATCCTTTGAAAACTCAACGTATCTAATCGAAGCGACCTTACTCTCCCGTGGGCACTATTATTTTTAACTCGAGGGCAAATATAGGAAGACAAAGTCGTAGGCAATACGTTGGCGTTATAAATAAAAAAGAAACATTAACATTATCGTGAGGCGACCGGATGTAAGAATATATTATTTACGAGTTCGCTCAGACAATTAACCACACAATTTTTATAACGGCATCTAACCGTTTCGGCATTTTCGGAATTCGAATTAAGTTAAATCTACTTGATCAAGCTTCGACATTAAATACTTTTTTTACAGCAAGGCCGCATGATATAGAGTTCTTATCAATTATGTCATGTGTATGACCTCTTATCATATTGTCAGGTAAAATAGGAAAAATGTGACTTATAGTACTTTTAAATTTTGAATATATGGTTAATATATGGTTTAGGGACTGAAGAAACATGGTTCGGGAGTTTTATATGAGATATTGTTTTGTATCCATAAACCAAATCATATAAATTCTTCTAAGATTAATTTTTGTATAAATCGCTTGTGCGATCAGTTAACCACGGCTACTTGGAATGCTTAAGTTGCTGATCTAGTAAGAAATAACGTAGGCTTTCTTCTAATTTCCAAAAATTTGCTTCTTTTCCTGATAAGTATTACTATTACTGAAAATATTAGTAAGATATACGTTAATTATTGTCGTTTCTTGACACTTGACACCAAATTTCTTACTAATTTTGATTTCAACATAAATATTACGTATTAATAACGAGGTATTAACAATTAAATGAAACTACGTGATGTAGTATTATTTCTACTGTAGTATTATTGTAGTATTATTGCTAATATCCCACTTGAAGATGTTGTAATACAATGAAACCTAGGTCGTGGTAAAGAAATTAAAGAAAGTAGAAATAATACTACATCACGTAGTTTCATTGAATTGTGAATAATGAATTTCTACAAAATTAACGCCAAATATATACAATATTTCAAACGAGGTATTCGAAAAAAAAGTTAAAAGGAGAAAATTTAATGATTCCTGGACATATTATTTAAAATGTGAATAAACGGTTAGATAATAATTATCCACATTTATTTTTGCTACTTTTGAAATAAAGATAAATTAAACTAATAATAATGCTTTTGCTTGTATAGATTATATTTCAAACAAACTTGTTAGGCAAACGCTATTCGGGAAATGAAATAAAAAAAATAGAATGTAAAAAAGAAGAATCATTGAAGATACTAATAAATACTAAGAAGAAAGAAATCAATTTCAACCGTACTACTTGAATTGAGTTGAAAAGTTTGTAAATAATATTTTTGATTTCCAACAGAAACCAGTTCCGTCATATTCTTCTATAATTCTCTTCTTATTGAAACGTGCCATTTAAATTGTATGATATCAATTGTTTTAAATGCAGTAATCTTTTATCGTTTTAGTAAAGTTCCACATCTCTGTAAAATTAATTCTGTTTACAAACAATGAAAATAGTACCACTTATATATAATCTTTCGTTTTTATGTATTTTTTAAACATCCTACAAAATCAAATTTCATTTATATTCTGATCCAATACGCATAGCGTTTTTCTCAATTATCTAAGCAACTTAACACCAGATTCAATACCATCAATGCGGTTTTCAATTTGAAACCTTTCTAAAAATCGCTTTAATTCTATTCAAAACACAACATCGCATACAAATTGTGACTTTAACCAATAAAACTTAACGAAATCGACAAAAAGTCTCAGAAAAGAGCGAGTTCGATTTTCCGCAGATATAAAACAATTGTCATCAAACGTCCTTTATTCCACTGTGAGCAATGATCCGTTATTAAGTAACAAATACCAATCATGAAATGAAGCTACTCGTGCGATAAAAGAGGCTAGTAGATTCAACCGTTCCGATATTTAAAGTTGTCATTACTGACTATGTGTGTAGACTCTGATTTGTCTTATTATAGATAATTGGTTTTTCCGCAAAAACACAAGATTGTTTGCAATGTCGTTGTATATCATTAATAATACTGTATAACCGAGATACAAGAAATGTCACAATAGCTTAATTTAAAAATCAGCAATGTTGACAGAAGGCGTTAAAATATAGTTTCTGTGAGGCCTATATATTGCCTCAGTACTGGATACACTTACAGCTTTCTGTTTCTCTTCAAATAATTGATAATTTGTGTTCCTTCTGATTTGGTCCAATATTGGTCCATTCTTATAAATCCAGTGTACTGAGAAACGTACCCACACGTAGCTTAACTATCCTTATTTCTTTTTAAGTGGTTCAGTTAAGCGATAATATGTTTCATTTTATCAATAAATTTGTTTTACACTAGTCATACTATTATTGGACTCACTAACAATATCTCATGATTGTGTTCCTATGTTTGTAATTTTTGATAACTGTGTGGTATTTTATAGATAAATTGTTACTTATGAGTATGTGGTGAACAAAATTAAATATATTTATATCTTTGATTATGTACAAAACAATTTTTTGTAATGATAGTACTATTTACAAACCCATCGATATTTTGTATGAGCCCCGCCCCCTTTTCAATAATAATAGCTGCTATTTTTTGAGGTACGCTATCTAACCACGTTTTGAAGGTGTACATTTCATACCAAACTTCGATTAGCTTCTTTATGAGCTTAAGTTTGACGATAATTGGCACTTTACTGACCTCCTTTTTTATTAACTCTAGTATTCTTTCTATTGGATTTATGTCTGACGAATTGTCACGCTAGTCCAATACAGTAATATTTTATCAGCTAAAAACTTGCTGATTCTCTTTGTTTCATAGCATGGAGCTCTATTGCGCATAAAATATCTCTAAACCATCAGAGAGCTGAGACAATAGGCGTTCTCCTAAGATTTTTTTATATTAGCCTTGTATCATAATGAGTTACACAATTTGAAGACCTTTAAAATTCAGTACTTCTAAATACAGTAAGAATGGTATTCTTTACCGGATCTTCTTACAGACCGTAATTTATCAGACATGACCAGGGAAACTGACTCGTCTGAACAGCAAACCTGGTTAGTAAGGAAATTTTTTAACGACTAGTATTTTTATGGCTTTTATAGTAAATTATAAATATTTATCCTTTTACAATTTTCAACTGAACAGGTTTTGTACTTTCAAGCTGAGGTTTAAAAAACGGGTGAAGTTTTTAATCATAGCCTAAGTAAGCTTCAGTTTGTCAGCGGGTTTTCTATTAGCCCAGGCTTCATGGTACGCTCCGACAATTGCTGCAAATGCCCTCGTTGATGAATCAACATATTTTTTTGGTATTTTACGATTTCATAAGTGTAAATCGTCTTTTTTTGTCGGTTCTCGGAGTTGTTATTCGTTTTCTCCGCAGTAGTTTTACGCTTACTCTACAAATTGTCGCCTAAATCTATTTTATTTTCATTACTTTTGACTGAACGTCTTACTTCTTTCACTCTATATGGTGTTGCGTACTGCCATAAAATGTTTGCATTAAGTAACTCTGACATTTTGTCAATTTTTTTTAGTGATAAGTCAGAAATTTGCCTATGTTAAAACTCATAATAACTATGCAAAACTGACCTATAAGTAAAAATTTTGTCAAAATATTTAACAATGAATATGGTACAACATATATAAACAAGAATAAATAATAAAATGGAATCAAATAATACCCGTTTTGAATAATTGCCACGAAATTCAAATCGAAAAAACACCCTGTTTTTTTCCTCAATGACTTCTTGAAAATTTTAACTTAATATTGATACAACAATTCAGTGTAACCAATTCAAAAAATTATTGTAGACCATTGCCAAAACAAATAATAAATAAACCACAATATTATTTAATCTAAGCAAGTTTTTATTGCCTCTAATTTCTTGGTCTAAATTATTATGAATTGACCGGGTATATTATTATTATTAATATTTACTATGGTTCTAATAATATATCACATAACTGTATTCGTTTTCTCTGTTGTTATCCGTAAGCGAGTTATATTGATAACTTCAATTTTTACAAAACTGCCAAGCGACTCCAAAGTTTCTTTCTGGCTTTAGACTAATTTAATAGTTATGTTCTTTTATGTTTTTCATTATTCAGCATTTGCTTTTGTTTCCCTTTTCCTGTATTGTTGACCTGTATGTCTTATGAATCTGAAGCAGCGTACGTCGAGCCAGCGTACATCATACTGAGCAAATCAAGTGGAATTTCATGACAAGTTTACCACTCAGTGACAAGATTTTTGAAGGCCGGTTAATAAATTACAAAAGTATCAGGTAATCATGTATAAACAAATATCCTCGTATAAAATGTTTTCTTTTGTTTTTAAAGGTATTACTCTTAAATTAAACAATTTAATAAGGAAAATGTAATGATATGTGAAAAATTCATCAATTATGATTCATTTTCCATCTAACGGTAGTGTGAATCCATTTCATGTTAAAAACAATTTAGTTTGGTATACAAACATAATAAATATACCTTTAAATAACACTAAAACTGTAACATAAGGACAGTGTAAAAAAAGTTTACATTCATTATTCCACTAATAATTACAATTTTATTGGCAATTACTATTTTATTCATGGTAATACCTTAAACGTTTTGAATCAAAGAGGAGGTTTCTGGCATTTATGCACTGCCATTATCAGCAAAATATAACAACAATCGGTTATGCAGTTATGCTTTACTTTTTCTTGCTGATTGACTAACATGATTACCAAGTACAATCACTAGACGGAAATAGACATTTTCTTATTACATTTAGTTATACTCTTATGGAATTGTTTGTCTTGTGGTTATATAATATCATCACGATAAAATTCTTATTGGTAAAAAATATGCAGTTACCATCAAATTCTTCTAAACTTTCATTCATGCAGTTTATGTTATAAACGAAATCATAATTAATGAATCCATAATACTTTATGTTGTGTCTGATTAGTTTTCATCGGCTTAATATTTAGAGTAATTTAATAAAGGCACATCTGGACTAAGCAATAATACGAATTTGTTTTTAGTTTTAAACCTCCATTTAAACTGACATTTAAACTATGCAGAAATATAAGCTTACATGAACTTAAATAATACGTGATTAGCGTAAACTTAGCGGAGTATGTTAAGCTTTGCAGCTGTGATAAGATGTCGCAAGTGTCAAATTCTTTGGAGCTTCGCCCTGGAATAAGACTTATTAATGCGATGTGAAATTGTAACCTAGACTGTCCCCAGCGCGTTTTGTGTTTAGATGCCATTTAAATTATTTATTCGAAGCGACAGCGTCTTATATTGCAACCGTTTGTATACGTGGTATGATAGATTTTAATGTACTTTTTTTATATATTTGCTAATTTTAATACATGTATTTTTTGCTGTTTACAATCAGAAAGTTCTTGGACCTTGCTAAATATAGTTGAAATATATAGGATTTAAGACGAAAGCGGTGAAAAAAATCTATGACCCAATACATGTTAATAATTAATGAAAGATAAGAAATGAACGATCTAGCAAAGATGTGGTTAAAAAAAACGTTATTAAAATAAGGCAATGTGTGGGTTACTTTAAAAAATGTGACCAAATCAACCAACCACTCTTATGGTTGAACGGTTTTTAATTAAGAATTGCAGACTCAGTCTGAGCTGTCAAAAAACGTAACCTTTGCAATGGTACTAACTTGGTAGTTATTTTTTTATTACTTGTACGCAGTCCACCTCTGACTAGTACATGGAAACATTTTTTTTTTACTTTTATGTTCTGAAATACTTTTCCTATCATAATCAAAAACAATATGTACCATCTATGGACTAATTGGAATACTCTGCATTATCCAGTTACAATTACAATTTTTCTCCTTCGTTATTTATCGGGCGCATGAATTAAATTTTTTGTTGTGTACATAAATTGCGAAACGAATTTTGAAGATTGGAATATTTTTGTTTTGTTAATTTCAATGAGCACTATCAAAGGAAAAATATCCGTAAGTATTCGGATGTTTCCATCACAGTTCATAAGCATTTGAATGAGCATAAACATATATATATATATATATATATATATATATATATATATATATATATATATACACATTCGTATTTACCAACGTATACCAATGTTTATATCCCTTCGCAGTTTCTTTGACAACACACTTCTTTTCTTACTTTTTAATCTTTTTCTAGACGCTAAAGTTTTCGTTATCTTGAAGAAAGTATAAATCATAACTGGAGAAAAAAGAAGGGCTAGAGGAATAATAAAGAAAGATGGATAACGTTTATTAATATGTTATCTAGTAATATCTTGAGCTATACTTTCAAATTAATTTTTTAAGGGAACAATCTGGTACTTACAACTAATATTCTAACTTAATCAAAATTTTGCATTGTTTTTTGGAAATACACGATTAAACACATGACGTAAGCAAAATATGTGTACAACCAAGTGTAATTAGAGCTTGTAATTGTTGAAATTTGTCAGCAAGTATTAAGATATGAACGATATAAAAAATACTGTCTACTACTAAGTAAGTATGAACGGTTCAATATTTTTAACACTTGAATGTACTGTCTTAGTTTGAGTCCATTTTTTTTGTTACATGCTTTTCTAACATTCTTTGAATTAACGTTCACATTATTACGTGCAAAAAAATTATATTTATGCATTTGCTTAATGTATACCTTATTATATGAAATCTTCTAATCAAAAAATTTAATTTTGTGCTTAATTCTACATACAATACTCCCAACGGTAAGGAAATTATAAAGGAAACTGTTTCCAAAAGGGAGGGGTTATGTGTATAGCGATTTTAGTAAGTTAAGCTCAGAGTCTATGAGCAGAATGGGTATGTATTTTATTTAAGAGAGAGCGTTTATTAATATAAAAAATTATTGGTATAAAAAGAGATAAGAAATTACAAACAGAAGTAGAAAGTAATAAAGCATTAGTATTTAGTCTGAGCCTCATGAATCTTATAATTATATCATGACCAAAGCTGTCGATAGCTAGGTATGCGAAATGGCGAGTCGATTTGAACTGTTGATTAGGGTGCGTTGGTTGGACATAGACGACACGGAGAGTGTACCGATGTGTGAATAATTACATTATTGCATTAGTTGGATAATAAGTAAAAACACAGCTATAATTTCATAGCACCAAAGGGTTTTAGGAAATCTTAATTATGAACGAATTGTAAAATTCAGAAAAAATGTTGGCGGATGTATCAATAGATTCTGTCACCATTGCTTTCAGGTGAACCAGGTTTGGAATTAATTTTCCGTTTTCCCCATTCAATCAAAGAAAGTTTCGATCCGTGTGTTAGGAGAGTTAAATATGTATTATTTTTCACGCCTATTATATTATGGCAACAGAGATTATGGAATATATTATACATTACACTGAAACTTAATATCTCAGAAACGAGGCTCAAAAATTTAAAAAAAACTGGTAAATGGAATTTTTTTAAAGATAGCTACATTTGCGAATAAGCGAAAGCTACATTTTGCTTCAATGTTACCTATATGCCGAGATATATATTTTTTTTTTAAATATTATCCGATATTTTTATATGGGACATTTATTTCCAATAAATATAAACATTGAAAATTGGGACGGGTCCGAGGAAATATTAAACAAAAAAAACTGATCAAATTATAAATCAAAAACTGTCATATCAAAGACTATTCAAAGTTTGTTTTAGTAGGCAAATCTAGTGGATATACACAAATTTCAAATGTAATCTTAATTTTTTCTCAGTCTTCCCTAAAATATATATATCCGTTTTGTATACAAAATTATTTTCTAGACCACGTGACTCATTAAATACCCAAAAAATATACTATATATATATATATATATATATATATATATATATATATATACTATGAAAACTGAGCACAAGAACATAAATAAATTAAAATAAAACAAAATTAATGTGAAAAAACAAAAATTCGTTTAAAACTTATTTTAATGAAAACATATTTAGCTTCCACCTACATTATGGTGTCGTTTTTACTGCGACCTTTCCAAAACATCATTTTTACTACTACGTCACATTTGACATTTAAAGAATTAATGGAATGGATTTACATATTTCGTTGATATTTTAACTTCTTCAGTACATAACGTGACACAAATAGAATTTACAGAGTACTCGATTACATACACGTCTACCGAGTAAAATAATTAACCTAATACGCTCCACCACCCACAACTAAAGCGTATACATTTTTTCGACGAAATATTCTTTGATCTACAGTAATATTTTTATTTTCTGTTCATATTAGAAAAAAAATTCTGTTCATACTAAAAGAAAATACTTAATAATTTTTAAATGTTTTATTTAGGCGAATTTCGTAACTTCAAAAATATTTTCAGCGTTAATAATTCGCCAAATTAATTTAAACACTATAACTGTTGGTATTAGGGTATCTTACTTGTTGAATTAAACAAGTAAGATGGAGGAGGCGTGTATACAATTGAGTTCTGAATCTAAATTATGTTTGTCTTATATTAAATGTGTGCTCTTTTACAATTTTACTGTCACGTGTTTCTCATTTCGGCATGAATTAAACTTTGAATTATATATTGAAGAAATAAAATATAAACTAAAACTTAAATCCATTTCCATTAATTCTTTGAATGCTGTACACGAATTAAAAATGACATCTCGAAACGTGTTTGGAAGTAACATATATTTTCATAAAAGTAAGCACAATATTTTGATATGAAGTTTTGGTATTTTACAGTATTTTATTATATGGTAATGTAATAGTTGAATCCACGTTTGGTCAATTGACAAGAAGTGGTTAGGTTTCGGTATATTTTAATAGTTTTCCGACACCCAAAGCCCAAATAGTGAAGACATTCACTAATATTAAAAATACTTATTCTTGTAGTAAGTATCTTAAAACCAGAACATCTTCCTAATCAATAAAAATGTATTGAAATATATGACTTGGCTTGATTTATTATTTTTCGCCGCATATCAATAATTTGTTTTGTGGCATCTATATTTTTCTTTTGTGAATGACTTTAATACTCAAGTTATTTCTATTAGGGCGCCGGGTTAAGTAATTCGTTAAGAGATTAATATCGAATCTGAAAGATAAATTTTTGATACAAATTATTACGCTTGTACCATGAACTATAAATATTTAGAGTTACCGAATAAATTTTCTAAGTCACAATTTACCGATTCGTCAAGAAAACGTTAACCATGTATGTGAAATATGCAGTTTGTTATACTATAAATATCCACAATCTTTAGAGATGCTGTATATTCCAGTTTTTCATATACTTTTGGCAAGAATGTAATGTATCGCAAAGAAAATAAATCCAAATATAGCAGGACTCAATAAAATATTTGTGTTATACAGACCCGACCAACGAAAACGGATATTGGTGACGTCAAAGTTAGTTCTGGCCTATTTTGTTACTGGTTGTCAGTGTATAAGACGGTTCGTTGCCGATGACACTGTTTTCACTAAGTTGTCACTACGTGAAATATGATTGGGTTTATATTCAGAATAACGTGGCTTCGATTAGATAAAGAGATATTTCTCAGGATGAGGAGGAAACTATCAATATGATTAGAAATAAATGTTTAATAAAGTTTTTGTATTTCATTTCTCGGAAAATTCTCAGGAAGTTTCATTTCTCGGTATTTAATGAATTATATTATCTGAAAATATTTTGTTTAAAAATTTAATGTCTGTGTTTTAGCGAAGTATCAATGTATTGAGTAAAACTATTGACAAACTTTTAATAATCTATCATACGATAATTTTAGAATAACTATTTTATTAGTGTTGTTTTACATATGGAATCGCTTGTATAATTTTATAGAGTCATTTATTGTGACAACAATTCTTGTAACTAAGTTTTGTTTATCTTTTCATATTTGGTCACGTCTGTCCTCAAAGGTTTTATAATTT
This sequence comes from Druceiella hillmani, assembly GCA_039881145.1. NCBI lineage: Eukaryota > Metazoa > Arthropoda > Insecta > Lepidoptera > Hepialidae > Druceiella > Druceiella hillmani. Next base: position 10,605,531 of record JAYKKI010000054.1, on the reverse strand, counting down.
TTTATCTAGGTGCATAGCACTTTGAATAATCTTAAAACGTATTAAAGAGAAATGAAAAGTATTTCGCCTTAGAGAAAAAGTTGAGCCATTTCTTTTTCCAGTCTCATCGATTCGGATTTCGTTGTATAGATCTTTTCAAAAACATTTTTTTTTATTTTAAGCTTCTTCTGTGAAATATTAACCTTCAAAAATGATATAAAGTACGATCCATCACATCCCTGCCCCCTGGTTTGGAAAATAAGATGGAACTGTTTTGAGACACATGACCGTTAGTTTAATGTGAAACGTCCATATCAGCGAGTCGCTTAACTGTACGTCTTGGGGACGCCATAGACGAAGTAGTTTGAAATTTTCCGTAAATACTTTAATCCACTGTTGCTTAAGGTGGGAATATATTATTGATTATATTAATTTTGTACGTATTTAGAAGGTAAGGAATTCCAACTAACGGGACCACTTTCGTCTCAATCCGTACACCCACTGACGAGTTACAAGCAAACAAACGCTTTGTAAGGTTAACAAATACATTGCTTTTAAGAATATGGGTAGGCTACATAATGGGAAAAAGTGTATTTATTTGTTTACTCATAATAATAACTGGGACTATATTCTCGATTTAATTTTTTTGTCACCAAGCTTATATTTTGACGAATATTATATATCGTTATCCTGCGTTTCACAGAGAAAAAGCAGTTATAAAAAATGTAACCGCAGTCGGGCAACACTACTTAAACGGGGCTGGGTAGAAGGAGACATGTTTTTTTATTGACTGATCATACCAAGTAGGGACTAATTGGCCGATATACCCTCAACTCCGACGATTTCTGTTGTTTGTTGAACGGAACGAAAACCTTTAGTGACAAGTGGAGGATAGGGTTATTATTATAACGTTCCTTTCCCCGAGTATAACCGCACAGCATATTATATATATATATATATATATATATATATATATATATATATATACATATATATAAATATATACATGAGACTGTATACAAATATATATTTGGCAACTAATCCTCGCAAGGATTAGTTGCCTAATAACTATATTCGATCTCAATCTGGAAAAAGCGACCAAGTTTCAAAGAGTTTAAGAAGCCACCTTTCGCTGCCATTATTAAAAAGTCAAGAAATTCATCGGCAGTCAAATTGATGTCATTAATTTAGCACAACTGCTATTAAATGATACTATGAGCCCATTTTCCTCAAATATTAAAAGAACTTACGTTTACTGATTAAAACCCTAGTTGCAGTTAAAGATATATAAATAGTAAAAACACATCAAACTTAGCTGGCAATCAGGGGTAAAAATCCATGAAATCGATAAGTAGATCGACGCGTTAAAGCAATGTTGTAAATTTCTATAAATAGCTACTAACTATATCTGAGCTTTGCCGAAAATTTTTACCTACAGCGTTTGTTTAAGAAAATTAGTATTAGAGTTCCCACGCAAGTTAGACCATCACTACGTATTACACATAGAAATTAATAGCTTTTAAATTTTCTATTACTTGGTCCTTAATTATACAAAAATTCAACGTTTAAATTTTAAATCAAAAGAAAGCAAATTGATAATTCTTTTTCCATTGATTAAACGAAGAAATAGAAAATCACCTAAATATTGTTTGTTTTCGATTTATGGGCTTAATTGTCCATGGAATGAACGATGAATGAAAATTTTTAAAACTACCCAGTTATATTAAGTCGACAACTAATAAGCCAATTCTATTTTCCAGTAGTTTTTTAAATATCTCATCGGGGTTCGAGGTGTCGAATATCTCAGGTAGAGCTGGCTAAAGAGCACGGCGTGGCATTCAATTTTATTTTTAGTCAGTAAACTTACTGAAAATTTTCACAACATATCTTCTCCCCATGAAGGTGGAGATACCATCATCGAGGATGCAAAAATCAAAGTTAAGAGAAAGGAAGGAGTTATTAGAAATTTGCTTAAAATCTATCGAAAAAACTTTTTTAGAAACTCATCTTATATTTGTACGCCTGTATATGATACATTTACTTGCTATTACCATAAAAATAAATTAATAATAATAATAAAAATTGGAAACAGTGTAATAGCTCTACTGCATACTTTTCGAATGTTTTTATATGTTTAAGTGTGTACGGCACTTTTGTGGTATTTCTGCTTGAGCTGAACAGGTTTTGGAACTTATATTTAATTTGTAGTACAGATAGATTTAGAATCACCAATACATACATAATTTTTAATCTGAAAGTACTAAGTATTAAGTAGTAAAATATTCCTGAAAGTAGTTTTTGTTTAATAGTTTTTTGATTGACAAGGGTAATTGGCCCTTAGTTTAATAAAGTTCAAACTATATTTTTGAATTTTTTTTCATTTTTCCTAATTTTTTTGAGATATTAAACTAGTTCATGAAATCTAAAAAAATATTGTGAGTGCCTTAAGAAATTATTTAGATTGAAAAATTATTTTAATTATATTATTATGGCGAATTATAACATATTTATATTTTTCTTGTAACAATTAGCAGGCTATATAGCATGCACTTAGATGTTATTTAAAAATTAACTAAATAAAAATATTTTCCATAAAATAAAGAGTTTGGTTTGCTCTTTACGAATATTATTTTAACTACAAGATGCAAATTATATTTCTAACGAAACACATTTACAAAGTGCGCCTAGCAAAGTCTACAAGGACGTGTTGGAAAGATCATAAAAGTTTTCGATGAAAAAATTGTTTCCAATTTTTTCAAGATTTTTCTTTTATGTAAATTTCACGAAAATCAGTCTTTTTAATATAAGAATAAAATATTAATTGATAAAATAAAAGAAAAACACGCTATTACTAAACATTACAGTAAAAAAAAATATTTATGAAAGCAGTATTTTCTGTTAACTCAATAAGGAATTTAGTGTAAGCCATGTTTGTTATCGAGTATAATATTTGTGTGAAAGCGCGAGGTATTTTGTCTTGGAAACTAATAAAAATATAAAGCATTTTCATTTTATTAATATTAATTTAAGACGCAATTTTTCTTTGAAAAAGCGCCCCATGCTTTTAGTCTTAAATACTACACTCAATAAACACATGGCTTACATTAAAGTCCTTACTGAATATTCAGAGAAAACAGTTATTTTTGTTAGAACTGTAACATTTTTTTTATTTCATAAAATGGCTGTACTGTCATCGGTTTTTGAAACTTGTGCAAAATTTTAAATAATTCAGACATATGGAAATGGACAAAAATTTAATTGAATGATTCCATCAATTTTTGTTTAGTCCTTCTTTTCAAACCTCTTTTGTTATTTCATGAAATTATTGTATTGTCATCACTTCTTTTTTTATTTATGTACTTTAATGTAACTAACTGATACATGCGATGGACTTATTGCTACGAGAGCAATCTCTTACGGTCAACCAGAACACCAGCCCGGCCCCGCTCGGTAAGGAACCGAAAATCGAACACGGATTCTCACGGTGCGCCATCCAGTTAAAGGCCGTATGCCTTATGAACAATCCAACACAACACGGCTCTTTGATATGTACAATATTTTAAATAATTCCACCAAGTTTTATGATGATACAACAATTAGAAGTGCACGAAATACAGTTGTCCAATGACACTGGACGACAATGGTTGTATATGGATCATTTTTCATTATTTCTTAGCAAAAAAAAACATAATCTCCGCTTTTGTTCGAGGTAAGTGTTAATAAAAATAAATTATATATGCTCATTATTATTATCCCAATACGAGAAAATAAAATGGATTACATTGATATTTATGGTTGAAAAGTACTGTTTGAGTGATATCTGACCCCAGGAGAGACTTCCATGTCAACGACAAGGAAAATTTCGTACAAAATAGGCGCATTTTGCTTTCTTGTTTGTTCTTGTAGATGGCAGATTAACATATAATTGCGCTTATACGCGTAATCCATGTGTAAAATATTTTTTTCTTTAAAATTATCGCAGTATAGCATCGTCCAACAAATCATAGAATACAATTTATTGCCATTGTATATATATATATATATATATATATATATATATATATATATATATATATATATATATGTATGTATATATATGTGTATATATATATATATATAACACTATAAACATTAAAGTAAAAAAGAAAACAAGCTAAATTAGTTTTCTCGCCGACAAAAAAAATGAGATCGAAAAAGCCATAAAGTTCTGTTTCGATACTCATTTTAATACTATATATACACGAGTATCATTTAACAACTTTTCGTTTATGTATTCCAAGTAAGAGTTTCACACACGGGACACGTATTATATATTCCACACAGCAGACTTTAGTTCCTTTCAGTCTAAAAATTAAATTAACAGTATAAATTTGAAATTACTCGCCAATATTTCATTTCACTGAGCAATTTTGAAGTTATATAATACTTAATTATAAATTCAATATTTTGCGTTTGAAACTTTTTCAAAGCAAATAAAATATTGGACATTAAATTTTATTTTTTATCTATCCCTCTTTAAGTATCCCTCTTTAAGTCTTTGTACGTGGTGCGTGAGGAACGGGCTTGCACTATTTTGCGTTTGCTTTGGTGACGCAAATAAAGCATTATTTGTCAGCCATTTTAATTATATTATGGCACAAAATTTAACAAGTGTTATAGATCAATTGACGCAATTTAAACAAATATTAAAATTTATTTTTTAAAATACAATAGACGTGATACAAGAAAAGTGAATTATCTACTGATTAAAAACAGATGTGAGAAATTTAACTTAAAAGGTTTCGTGTAAATATAAACCCAACGTGTGCCTGATACATAACTGTGGGCCTCTGCAGGTCACAAAGAATTATGCATACCAGTGACTCAAAATTAGCCAAAATTCGTGTATACCAGTGATTCAAAATTAGCCATAATTCGTGGTGATCAATAAAGTAGATCAACGCAGAGCACGTAACGAGTCACTTTATACATATTGAATATTAAACATTAGAAAGTTCACAAAATTACATTTTTTTACCACTTACAGATTATTTTTACGATTTATACACAGTACCACAAAGGATATAAACGAAATCGTTAAGGAAAAGTCGACAAAAAATTGTGAGGTCTAAGATTGCAATGTTGTATTAGTAGATATAATAGTCTATGCAATTAAATGAATAGAACGATAAAATATAAACATTTATTCTAGAATATTATCTTAATATAGTTTAAGGGTCGGAAATAGTCGATAACGAATATTGGATGAAACTTTTTGCTTTGACAACAACAGTAAAATATATTCCGATTTCCTCTGTTGTTCAAACTTATTTCTCGTACCAAAGACAATATTGGAAACTACTGATTTTAACCTATAAGTAGTGTAAATATATATATAGTAGTGTAGCATGTGACACCCTCTCAATTTGTATAAACCAAAATCCGTACGGCCACATATGTAAATGTAGGTTAATCTCTGCTATTTTATGTAAATAAAATGGATTCGGAAATAAATTTTAAATTTAATTTTAATAATTAATAAAGTTATATTAACGATCTAAGTAATTGTACTATAATAATTATTTGCGTTTACACATCTCGAAATAATTTGCTGCATATTCATTAGTGGTTGCTTGTACTTATTTAATAAGTGTATCGTTTTCACAATTATATAATATCCTTATCACTATACTTTTTAATATGATTATTGCCTTCAAACCTTTCTATTAATCTGCGTTAATTTATCTTAGGATTGTGTAAGTTGCATGATAATTACGAATTAATCCACTGAAAGTTAATAAAGTCGACACGAAGCTCCGATAAGAAGTTCGACTTTATTTTTTTGCCATAACTTTTAAGCCACTGCAATAAAATTAAACGAATATAACTCGTCAACACTACTGAAGTTAGTAACCCGTATCGAAGAACGAAAAGTGTTGATTATTAAAAAAAAAAAGGTGAGGAAAAAATAGAAAAAGCGATACTAGAATTCAACATCATTATCATCAGTGGCTCGACAGTCCTCGGTGGACTCAGGCCTTCTCAAGCCGACTATTCAAAACCCTCCTTCTGGGCGACACGGTTTTCCAGTTTTTTTGTTGAGACTGTCGAAAATACTTTGAGGTAGTCCACTCACCTTAATTTGGGTTTGGTGAGTGCACTACCTCAAAGTATATTTGGGTCGTTTTGTCTTTTTATCTTCCTTCATTCCAATTACATGGCCGGCCCACTTCATACGTTGAATTTTTATAAATTTTATTATATTTGGTTCTTTAAATAAGCCACAAAATTCGGCATCGGTTCTACTTCTCCAGTTTTATTCACCAAATACAGGAAGTAGATGCAATTAATAGAGAATGCTGTAGAAAGAGTGACAGTTCATGCGATTAATAATTGATTCAGTTACTAGTGAATTCAAACAATAAAAAAGATAATGGTTGATTCAGTTGATAGTAAATCAAATTTTTTCGGTACGTGTGCATAAAAATATTTTTGTGTATTGTAATTGGAAATGAGGATAGCTTTAAGAGAAAAAGCGATGGATTTATTGGGATTTTTTTTCCTAACGATTTTTAATTTGATTAAATTTAATGCACAGAGATAATAAGATGGTCTGGCTTTATTATAATCGAAAATACTAAAATTTCTTTCTTTTAATCATAAGTTAGCAATATCTGGCTATATCATAGGAGAGTACACGTTCATTGTACATCGTTGTATCTATATTGGGTGTTGCTTCACTCGCTTTTTGTTCTGAACGAAATTAAGGAGGTGAGGTACCTCCAATTTATCTTCAACAAATTTCTATATTTTATGTGTCCTTTCTTTGCAAAAATATTGTAACATTTGTTCAAAATCAAATTTTCTCTCTCTCAGAATATCAGTAATGAACCTTCACGGTAATATTACGATATACCTAAGCCAGGCTGTTTCCTGGTCATTGTCTATTAATTTTTGAACTCTTTAGCTAAGAAACATGAAATTTCATTTAAAGATATATTACGTTTTCTCCTTTAGAATTCAAAAACTTTTATGTAGAATTATGGTAGTAAAAATAAATTAGAAATTGGGTTTATTAAAATCATTACGATGGAATAAGATATGAATATAAGTTAACGGAATTAGAGAAGCGCCTTTAACCAACTTTTCTTTGTCAATCTTTTTAAGTTGTATCTTTCGGGATATGAAAAATCTGCTATTAACACAAGCTGGAGTATTTATGTCATACAAAGTCTAGGAAATGCATCTACATACATAAACAAATGCATCTATATACATATTTTACGTAGTCATCAACAAATGGCTCATCTTAGAACTAATGGTGATTGTGAAAATAGAGCAAGGTTGTCGATCATTTTGTTTAGTTAGATGATTTATTAGTTTATTTTTAATGTTTTATACACATTATAAAGAAACTAATAATCAGACAGAATAAAGAAATTTCTCACTTTGAATTTACCTTTAAATCTATATTAACCCAAACCTATATTTTATGACTTACGTTTAACTCGTTAATATACAATTAGTCAATAAAACACACATGTGTGTGTGTGTGTGTTTTTTTTTTTTGTGTGCGTGTTACATAATAAGGCATTCTAACTTGAAGCCTAAAGCTTTCTCACACCTCAATTAATTTTTAATTGTAACAGCATTTTTCCTATAATTTTTTGAATGTATCTTTTTCTAATTGAACTTTTCCGTCAGTTTTAAGTCCTAGGTACGTCCACGTTGGCATGGGTAACTCCAGGAAGACAATGTTGTAAGTAATATCTTTTCAACATAAATAAAAATGCGGTAAGAATATCGAAAGGCGGCCGGATATTAAACCTATTATTTACGATGGTACGCTGACAAGCAGTCACAACATATGTCAAAACTAAATTTCACAATGGCCGATAATCGTTTCCGGAGCTTCCGGCCTACAATTGGAAATAGGTTTAGGTTGTTTACGCACTTGAATGAGTTTCGTTGTTAAACTGTTTTTCTATAGCGAGTTTTCTAGGTGCATGACAAAGAGCTTTTATTGAGCTTTGTCCTTATTTTGTATTACGTGCTCTGCGTTGATCTATTTTATCTTTAGCAGCACATGTGAAAAATTAATTATATTATCTTATGATTTCAAGTATACCGTTAAGTTTTTTCTATGTACTGTTATTCAGGAAATGTATTAGGCAAAAAAGTTGTGTTAAACGAAGTAATACCGTATAAAATTATTTCTATAATTAATGTCGTACATGACTGTATTCGATATTTGAGTTCCTATTGCTTTTAAGTATCCTAAGTATACACTAAGGACTGTAAGTCCCTTTTACTAGACTATTATAAAAGACTGTATCTACACTAATAAAATTGACTAGGTAAACTCTTAAAATAATTACTGCCTTAATGTAGACAATTCCCTGTACTTAATATGACATTTTTGATGGCAGTAAATATAAGTAACGTTTATTCTAACATAATTTTGAATTTCGTGTATTAAGTATTTTATTTCAGTAAAATCATATTCATTTCATTTATTTTTACCAATTTTAGACTTTAAGATAAAAATCTAACATCCCATATCAGGCAGATTGCTGAAAAATTAACTGACTTTATTTTTACCCTGTCAAAAGGTGATTTCCAAAAATATTCTAAGCATAATATTTTCCAGAAATAATTAGAATATAATAAAATTTTGCAGTTAATAATTTTGGAAAACCCAGTTCTTAGTTATAATTATGGAAGATTAATTCCAAGATTCTGCAAACCCGCTTTATTATATATTCAAAACACAACGTCGCAAACGAATTATTATCTTGCGCCATAAAATTGAATGTAATCGATAAGTAACCTCAAAAAAAGTCAGTATTGATTTTTCCAACGTCCGATAGATTTGCTGAATTGAGATTAAACAATTTTTGTTAACCGACTTCTCATCTATCGTAAACAGTGGCCTCTTAGGGAATAAACATATACCGATTATAAAATGAAGCTGCTTGTACGATGAGAGATAGTTAATAATTCAATTTTTGCATTAATTCAAACTTATCGTTAGGTGACTGTGCGCATATAATATATGTAAAATAAAGCGTTTATTTATGAAATTTAGTCGAGTAGGTGCTGATATTAGTCACACATATTTTATACCCAAAGAACCAATACATTTGATCTTGAATCATAAACGGTCACACTGAAAAAGTAATTGCGAATTTCTTTTTCGTATGGTATTTAAACCATTTCGTACTAATAACATTTCCATATTGTTACAAAAGGTTTCATTATGGGACAGGTCCATACTCCAAAAATTCGGCTTCAAGTAGCATACAGCGGAGCATTGGAATGTACCAGAGCAGACACCGTTGACGATCGCCAATGCGGTAGAGCGACTGTATAAAATCTGCCGTATACAACTCCTTATATAAGGTGTGTACCAGACTGGAAACAAGGGAGAAAGTCGGCGAGATGTCATGAGGTGAGTTACGTCACCTCTTGACAGTACAGCATGATGAAAATAATCGCTCTACCAAGAGTTTTACGACAGAGCAATAAATATATAACACTTGGTGTTGAATAAAAAATTTGTGCACTCTTTACCAAAGTTCACTCTCATTAAAATAGACAATTTTGTTTTCATTTTACTAACATTTACTAACATATTTCTATTAGGGTTTTAGTATTACGATATTAAGTGTTCATTGACGATATTTAGTGAAATTTATATTTGGTAAGAAATAATTTTTCTTAACTTCAAATCTCTACTTTAATTAATGGCTAATCCATATCAATAGATACACTTGCATAAAAGCAAACAAAAATCGATTATAACTTTTGAAATCATATTAGGCAGACTGGACTGACCTCACTATCTCAGCAGATGTATTCCAAACTTTCTTGTGATTTGCAAGCTTTTCCGCTAAGGCAAAATAACAAAATTGTCAAACCCTGTGGAGGGACACTTCGGAATGAGATTTATTACCGCGACGGGATCTTAACCTCAAATGTTACCACCACTTTTTTCCATTTAGGTGCCTGTTTGTATATGCAGCGAATTGGTGATTTTTTTTTATTGAGTTTAATGTTAATATTTAAAAACGTTATTTCATTCCTACCGCTTGTAGTTAAGAAGTTCATTGGAATTTCTATTCGAAAAAATTTACGTAATTGCTTAAGTGTTGACATAAAATGTTCGATGAAAAATTATGTTTAAGAAAACATACTAACAAATTTTCATTATAAAGCAAGGGCACTACATTTTCACATTATGTAGTAAAGTCGCACTTTAATTTCTACGCATGTTCTGAGTAGAAAAACTGACACGAGGAAAATCCAGTCAAACACAAACATCAAAATCCACGAATCATGATTTCAGTGTCTTTATTCAAAATATACCCAATACCCTGTTTGTATCGAATTCCCGTAATTGCTTTTTCCCGTATAGAAATAATGCTATTGATTTATTTCCCATTTTGTTTACATATATATGTAGGAAATTTATTGGTACATAAGCAATATCTTATGGTCATGGCAATGTTTAAATATGGGAACAATAAAACATAGACATACGTTCTGCAGTCTTCTGACTGCAAGCTTGACTGCAAAGCCTATTTCTAAACCAGATCCATTATAAAATTTACAAATTTTAATACACACTCTTTAAAGAAGAAATAGGAAAAACACTGCATAAAAAATAATTAGTTTGAAAAGAAAAGCCAAATAAAAAATATATATTTATTACATATCTTGACATGAGAAGTAATTAAGAAAGGATAGGGCTGAATAGTTATGAGAGGAAGTACATTTTCAGACGGCCTTTGAAAACATCCATAGGTGGCGAGTTTTTTATGTCAGGATCTACTTGAATCTAAACATATACGTATAATGTTCCAGAACAAAGAACTAATGGAAACTAACATTTTTTCGTTGTTTGTTTGAGAGATATGTTTAGAGATTACTAATATATTTCTCAATAGAGGATGCTACTTGAATGAATGGAAGTTTAAAATTGAACCTAAGTTTTGCAGCTTAGAGAGAGAAGGATTTTTCGTATATGGTGACAGTATGTGCGTCCCCATCCATTGGTTTGTACGTATGTACATTTACAATTTTGATTATTCTTTTTTCTATTGGTTGGTTAATAATAAGAATAAAAACTTCTGAATTATTCACAAATATTTGTCAAATAGTTTAAATTTTATTAACAATTTTCTACAAAAATTCCCTTTTTAATACACTTTTATTAACTTCAATTATATGAATATAAAGGAATCTTTAAATTAAATTTTCACCCACTTCCAGACTTCGAATCATTTAATTTTTGCACACGTATGTCCGTTTACAATTTTGATTATTCCTTTTTCCATTGGTTGGTTAATAATAAGAATAGAAACTTCTTAATTATTCAAAACTATTTGTCAGATAGTTTAAACTTTAGTAACAATTTTCTAGAAAATTTCCTTTTAATACACTTTTATCAACTCCAATTATACCAAACGAATGTAACAGAATCTTTCAATTAATTTTTCACCCACCTCCATACGTTCGTATTATTTTTTAAGAAAAAGAGAGAGAAAAAGGGAAGAAAACTGGGAAAGAAAACAGAAGTCAAAACACCGTTTTAGGATGGTGATTTGACTATATAATTTAAATAATTTGAATTGTTCAAACATTTTACTAAGAATTTAATGACTATCTAGATTTCTTCAATTTTAAACTTCTATTCATTCAAGTGGCTCCCTATATTGGGAAATATATTAATATTCTCTAAACGTATATCTCAAACAACGAAAAAAGTTTTATTTCTATTAGTTCTTTTCTCTTGCAAGTTATATATATATATATATATATATATATATATATATATATATATATATATATATATATATATCAAAAGCAACCCTTAAGATGAAAAACATATATATCCGTTATCAAATAAATATTTTGGTAATTAAATATGAAGTTTGTAAATATATCCTGTAGTAATATTTTAACTCGTGTTTTTTAAATTATTTTTATTACAGCCTTATCTATGGTACTTTAATATTGATTTCGATACAATTCCTCTAGCGCTAAATATATGTTTAATTGTCGTGTCGAGGTAATTTGAGAAAAATAACAGCTCATTTATTAAAATTTGTAAAATACGGAAAGAATACTTTGAAACTTACATGAATGATATACATAAAATCATTGACAATGAACTTTTTTTAAAATGTTTAACGTATTACCTCAATTTTGTTCCTGTTACTTTAATGGCAGTTTCATAACACTACCTAGATGAATTGTAATATATTTATAATTGTCAACTTATTTATAATATAACTATGAAGCAACTTGTATATGTGATTGTCAAAACCTTTATAATTTATAATATATTTCGGAAATACGTTAAACCGAATTCAATAGAATTCTGTACCAAAAAAATTGACTTATCACATAATTAGATGTTGTAACGTAAGGGAGCGCCAAACCATTTAAATTTAACACAAACACCGAGGAGAAAATATGTATATATCGGTTGAAAAAAGCGGTGAATTATTTTTCCAATTTCAAGTTTGAAAACACACGCTTTCCTTTTCAAAAGCTGCAAAAGTGAAATTAGGAGAATCTTTTTTCTTAGATGGCACCAGCGGTATGAAATAAGAATATTGTAAAAGATAACCAAAATGTACTTAATTTTTTTAATTTATATCTAATATTTAAAACGCACATGGATTATTCTGTTTTTCGCTACATATTGCAATATTTTATTACAGTACGGTAAAACAACCGAATTGGGTAATTTGTAAAAACTAATCGAGTCCTGAGGAAAAGACTTTTGAATGATGGTTTTTGGTAAAAAATGCTTTTAAGAAAAAAGTAAGGACTTTGCATATTTTTTTTATTAAAAGGCAAGCTTCTTTCTTTACTTAAAAACTTGCATACCCAATTGTTAGATGATAAAATTCATTTAATAGCTAGATATGAAATTTCATATCATGGATTTTCAGTAACAAACAATTATTTATAATCGTATCCCAGTCTTCTTTTCATCATTACAAAGCTCCACTTATCTATTGGAACCTACGTTTACCTTCAATATACGCCCACAAAATTTGAGGTATAGATAACTCCACGAAGATAATGCCATCGGCGATATTATAAATTAAGGAAGCATTGACAATGTCGAAAGAGAACTGGATGTTGGGTCTATTATTTACGAACGCGTGCTGACCACCAAGCACAAAATACGAAGAAACTAAATTTGACAACGACCGATAACCGTTGCCAGTGCCCCCGACAGACACTTTCATATAAACCGTTATCCACTTGATCGCGTGTAAATGTTAAATGTTTTTCTACAACAAGGTTTATAGCCGCCTGACACAATGTTTTTATTGAGTTTCGTTTATATTTTGAATTACGTGCTTTGCGCTGAATTATTTTATCGCCGGAGCGCATGGAAAAAGTATATAATTTTTTATATCTATAAATGTGAAATATTTCGTTAATGTTCTCTTCAGGAATCAGTGATCTGTGATTTGGCCATTTAGTCTGAGAAATTTAAGAGTGGGTAGAACAAAGCAAACCCTTAAACAATTCTATGCCATGTGGTGAAGTTTCATTTAAAGTTTGATTATTAACGACGGTTTATATCCTTTTACTTGACTAATAACCGATGCTTACTATGATGCAAATTAATACTCAATATAATCTCGCATTTATGCAAAGGGATGCGGGGACTCATTCACAGTTACAATATTGAATAGGTCACTAATTACACAACGTTAAGCCATAACAAAATTAGAGAATTCACTAAATCCATAAATTTTAACATAAATATTGTTATTTAAGGCCGTATCAGTTAATGAGGTCCAAAAATATGCTTTTTTAAAAAAAATAAAAATTTTCGCTACGTATCATATTGATGTCAAAAGGAAAGTGTACTAAATTTTTAGAGTGCACTTACATACTAAGAACTATTTAACTACAGCAGATTTTGAAGATTTATTATTAAATATAAGTTTAATTGAATATCGTCACACTAACAATGTTAATATAATGCCATATGTACAAATTTTAATACTTTTTATAATTGTTTATTAAATCAATTATTTTAAATCCAAATTTTTCTTAATTCTTAATAAGGAACACACGGCAATATAATGTTAAAAGAGAATGCACGTAATATGAGCAATACATGGCTTATGATGATGAATGAAATTGTTTGACACATAGCTTTATGAAAATTATGGTGTAAAAATGTTATTTTTTTTATATATTTATTTCGAAAAAAACATTGAATGATTATTTTTCCTTCAAACTTTGGAAATGGCTATAGTATTTTTTAAAAATATTTTTGCAATTATTTTACTTAATATAAATATTAAATCAACAAATACACCTGTGTCACTCCATCAGATTATTGTTTTTGAATCCATATGTGGATAACTAATGATTGGTTAATTGAATTATGAAATAATATGACGATAACGAGAAACGTTTTTATTACAATACGACCATAGGTGGTAAAATTCAGCTTCAGATTCTATTTTTCTTCTCCAAAGATTTCATTTCCATTCTTTGAGTTAAATTATCAATAAATTTGTACTTCGCAAATGTTCAAATGGTGCCTTTAGAGAAATCAATTGAACTAAAGAAATGTCCACCCATTATGGTGGAAACTGCGACAAGTGATTCTGTTATATACTTTGCAATATGGTCAATATTCGTAGTTAATAATATGTTAAATGCGTTTTCTAAAGTTAAATTCAGTAAAAGCTCTGAATGCAAGCAGTCATATCTGCTAAGTACTCGTATATATAAACGAGTACTTAGCAGATATAACTCGCTGCATTCAGAGTTTTTACTGAATTTAATTATTTTTATTTATGAAATACATATTACAAAGTATATCATGTATATATATAAGAATCATATATATATATATATATATATATATATATATATATATATATCCTTTTGCGGAAAAAACCTTAAGTTATGCTCCATCAGGAGGTTGCAAATATCATATGTTTCGGAAAAATATTGACCTGTTAGATTTTTAATAAATAATAAAAAAATCTATTGTGGACATAGCCTAAGCTTTCAACGCTCGCGCCCCTTCACATTGCGGAGCTCTTGCCATTCTCAATGTGCCTCGCCTCGTCACTCGTGACGCTCGTATCGAGGAGGGTTTTTTAAATAAGATCAAAGGAGTGGTGAAGCGAAAGCCTAATAGATATGGTATTACGTATGTATAAGTTTAGACAATTGCGTATGGATGTGTGCAATATATATGGGTTACGCTTGCAACTATGATTTATTTATGACTTACTATAAAACTTGCCCATAACAAAAAGCATGAATTAATTTACAATTGTGGTATTAATCAATGGAAGCTTATTTTAAAGTCGCATATGTAAGAACGGATCTTAATACGATTGAAGCCCTATTCTTGGCATAAAGTTTACGAGACAATTTGAATTAAATTCAAATTGTCTTGTATATTTCTCTCTTTGTTCTTCAGCTGCTTCTTTCTAAATTTTGTTTCAGTTTTCTCTAAAAATAACACATGAATATTTTATTTTTAGAGAAAACTCAAAAATATTTCGGAAACAAATATTCGTACTATTTTAGAGGATTATACTTTCTTATTTACATGAACTCCTCCTAGATCTGGAAATGTAATATATTTTTACAACTTTATTTGTTGTATTAAAATATTATAAATCGACCAATTGGTAAGTCAACAAAAAAGAAAAACTTTATGAAATTGCCTAATTAAACTTGAAACCTAATGATCTCAGATTTAATCTGAATAAAGTAACCAGTATCAGATAATAATAATTATTAGCTATTTTTTATTAAACTATAATCAAAAGCTAACATCCTATATGCTTTTTATGATCACTCTTAGATATTATTATATACTCTAAGGTATTATTTATATACTCTTAGGTATCACTGAAAATAATAAAATTTAATAGTTGCAATCTGATATTTGTTAATTAAAAGTATTCGATCATTCGAACATACAAATCACAAGTGTCTTGTTGCCCCAAGCAAGTATCATTTAAAAATAAATAGAGACCACAAACCGATATAATACTCTCAACATATTTCTAGTTCAAATCACTAATAACTGCTAAAACCACTAAAGAATATACTAAGGCAAATATTGGTATATTCTTCACATATCACAACTTTCAGAACGAATACTAGAAAAAGTCAACAAAACAATCAACAAAGTTTTTACTTAAGTTCTATAAATATATACATTTAACGAAATCAAAAAATATATTCCTTACTAAAATCTAGAATATTAAATTTAAAATATTAGTATAACTAATAACTAGTTATGCAATACTACCATAAACCTCAAATTGAAACGAGGTTTGGTCGACGAAAACATGGCAAAAATTTTACGGTACATAACAGGCAATATCTTTTACAAACTTAAAATAAGTATGCCACACTGACAAAAGTAATACGTACGTACGACCATAACATAAGTTACCTAAAATAATTTTATAAATTTAAATCGTTTCAGAAATGTGTAACTTGTTCCCGAATAATATATAACAATCGTGTTTTGAATTTATCTTTAGTCTAAAATTGGTAAATTGTTTGGAACAAGTTTAATTTTTACATTAGTTATAATTAAGGACAATGGCATTAGTGAAATAGTTTTACCTAAAGATGACGCGGGAAAATAAACATTAAATATCATAGAATATTCTTAGAGAAAATACAAAATAAAAATATATGAAATAATACTTGAATTTCTGCTAAAAAATTACAAAGTTTTTATAGTGTTTGCTCCAAAATTATAAGACTTATTCTATGTGAAATTCATATCTACTATAATAACACCAGTCAATTTGATTTCTTTTATTTCGAATATTATTTACAATTATATTAAATTGCATAATCACAATGTATTAGTATTTTGAAACTAACTATTATAATAATTTATTAATATAATAATAACATATTTTCTATCATTTGGCATGAAGTGACATATAAATTTAATGGTATTTGAACAGTTTTTCACCTCGACGAGAACTAGAGAACTTTCTGGTGAATTTTCTATTAAGTCGTAATGATTAGTTTTTTGCCAAATGAGGTTATTGCGAAGTTAAAAATAAATTAAACAGTTTACTTATTTGTTGTGGACATTATTCTATATATTTACATACAGCCTGCTAGATTTTGTAGAAAAAATATTTGTTACAAAATTTTCTGCTAAGAAAAACTATAGAAAAGAAAGCTATAGAAGTAAATGAAGACAAAAAGACAAGCAAATGAAAATATAAAATTGTGAATATCAACTCATAATAATTATTATTATATTTTCAAAATTATAACAAAAGTTTTAGTTAAAAATGTACACTACTTTTCATTGAATTAATATAAATGGAACGTTTACACTTATCCACCAAAACGTTGCTCATATGGTGGAAAATAAATGAAATAACATAAAAATCGAGAAGACGCAACAATCAACCGAAATAAATCTATTTGATATCATTGATTAAAATTAAAAAATTGATGATTCATAAATACATTGAATGGACGCGATAAAATATAAGAATTTCCAACTGTGTGACGAATAAATAATTGTCGAATTTATTGAAATTATGGATTGATAAGAACACTCTAAAAATATCTTTAAACATTTAAGTTTCATTTCATTTAAATAAAAAAATAAAGGTAATTTTGTATTTCGGTAACACAGACGAGTAACACCTATTGACTTTAATTAACACGCTTTAATTAACTTCACTTGTAATATAATAAAGTAAATATGTACGTGAACAAACCTAACAATATTGCTTTTCACCCTCTTTTAATTGTCGTATCGACTTAAAATTTTGGAATAGAATAATTGGGTACCACGGAGTTGATATTATGGTGGAGCAGAAAGGTGGTCATATTAATTTCTCAATGGTTAACAGTAAACCCGTTAAGTGAACCCTTTGGTTACATATTGTAGGATCTAATAATGGAGGAAGAAGGTAAACAGTAGACGAATAAAGTTTTAGCTCTTTTATATTTATTTCACGATTTGGAACATACCAATATTTTTTTTTTACAACTGCTGAACTGTGATTCATAAGATTTATTTGGTAGAAAATACATATCAAATGAAGTAAAACCGCACAAATTGTTTCCATGATTAATTTAATATGTATCTACGTTCAATATTTTATTTTTAAATAGAAATGTACATCCCTTTTAAAAGTATAAGGATTCATTGAAATCCATCCACTGCAGAAATAAACAAGGAAAACTAGTAATCTGAATAATTCTGTAGTTTTGACAGTTTGCATCTTTCGCCAGAAAATATTTTCACTAAGATGCTTATCTTATATGTTTTATCTTATATATAGCAAATAATGTTTATTTTAACTATTTCATTTCAAAATTGATCATAAATATTCAGTTTCACTGAATTTATCTTTACTTAAATTCTTTTTATCCATTTCACAATTCTAGAAAAAATTTCAAAGACGCTGAACACGTGGGTCGGTTAAAAATTTATTATTTATGTTTCTTCACGATAACATTATTCAGAAATATACAGGCTGTCAAAAAAATTGCCGTTAAAAATGTTTGGAAGGTATAAAGTGACAGTCATAATTATGAAACTTTAATTACACAAGAAATAGGAAACGTGCAATACAAAAATTTACACAATGTTAACTTTGAGAAAAGGAAAAGACCAATACGTCGAACTATATGCAGCTCATTTAATTTAAAATGTTAAAATGTGTATCCTATTTCTCGAAAAGAATTTCCACGGCAATTTTTTTTCTAATCATTATATTGCAACCCACAGTCAAGTGACCGGCAGCAGCATCATTGATATACAAAAATCTATGCACTCCAATGACCAATTCGCCTATCCAGCGTGGCGGCTACAGCTTTTATTTCCAATGATATGT
This sequence comes from Druceiella hillmani, assembly GCA_039881145.1. NCBI lineage: Eukaryota > Metazoa > Arthropoda > Insecta > Lepidoptera > Hepialidae > Druceiella > Druceiella hillmani. Next base: position 10,586,668 of record JAYKKI010000054.1, on the reverse strand, counting down.
ACATTTGAAGAGTATAATGTCCAAAAATGAATTGAGACTGGTTGTGGATGACCCATAACGATCAGGAAAATAATGATAACGCTTTTCCAAGTTTTTTGCTAAGTTAGAAAGGTGAAAAATGGTTATCAATTAAAAAGGTGGTCAATGGTTGTCAGACATAGATATAATTTTGCTTCAGTCTAGGTCTATTAATTGGAGGAAGTCAGTGAAGGGAAAGCTTATTTCTTCATTTCTTAGCTTACTTCTTCATTGTGTTCTATAATCCGAGGTCATTGAAATATGTTAACTGAATTAAGACTAAAGGATGTTTCTAATATATGAAAGGATAACAATATCAAATAATTTTAAACATCAGTACTTTATTCTTCAAAGTTAAACTTTGACAGTGAGTAAAGCTGTATATCTATTCTGAAAGTAATCAAACATGCAATGACATCAACAATATTTTGCTTTGGTTTATTTGACATACTGTCAACTTCGGATACAACATCATCTGATTAAAGTTATATACTGTCCAAACATATCACCACTCTCTTAATCATCTAAGCAACTTAACACTTGATTCAGTACTCTTTATGCGGTTCTTATTTCCAGATCTTTTCCAAACTTGCTTTATTCTACGCAAAATACAACGCTCCATAAAAATTGGGACTTTGTACCATAAAACTCACCAACTATCTTTGCTGCATCGCAAGTAGTGTTATTTTATGAAATAAACAAATAACCATTACAAAATTAAATTACTCGTGGGATAAGAGATAATTACAGATTCGATCTATGCATTAATTCCAACCTGCCATTAGGTGGCTGTGCGCAGACTGTATTTTTTTGGCTTTTAACCTTCCATCTGCGTTATAATAAAATATATGCAATTAGTTATGATGTTCATCAAAGTAGGTGCTGATTGTAATCGGAGTAATTCTGTACCCAGAAGACTAAGAGATCTGATATCGAATTATAAATGGTGTCATTTGTCTTACTTGGAATGAAAACTATGAACAACCTCTTACATGAATTCACCAGATTGACCGTAAGTATTGAGATAGATGGCAAGACATCATGAGGCGAGTTACGTCATTTACTAGCAGCACAGCATAATGACCATGACCCCACTTTCAAGAGGACCGTAATAGGCCAATAAATATATAATTACTGGTTGTGAAAGAAATTGAAAATTTCTTTGTTTCTTTTTAGCACACTTATAGTAATGGATCCGCGAGGCTTTTATTTATCAATTTTAATGTATCTAATTGACACAAATGACGGTTCTATTGCTACGAGGACAATCTCTTTCAATCAACCAGAACACCACTCTAGCCCCGCTCGGCCAGCGACCGGGACCGACAAATGCCGTATGCCTTGTGATCAATCCAACACATCACGACAGCCACTCCGCGTTTAGTGTTATCATGTTTAGTGTTTACTGACTTAATATTATTTATATTATTTTCAGAGCAAATCTACATTTGATGGTAAGTATTCTTAATTATAAACTTCTGTTATAATTAATGATCAACCTTTATCGATAGATACCTTCCATGAATGAAACCAAAATGCGATTAGTATAACGTTGGAGATCGTGTTACGCATATCGGTCTGATCATTACACCCCGACAGAGGTAGGCCAAGCTTTCCGTTGATCCTCAAACTTATACTGCTGAGGTAAGATGTTGAAATTGTCAAACCCTTTGAAGGATCGCCACGGAACAAGATTTATTACCGTTACGGAATCCCAAACGCTGTAGAAATATATATATATATATATATTAATTACAACTCTTGATATGAGGAAAAGGGGAAAAGTGTAATCAATAATAAATTTTCAGACTGTGTTTGAAAATATTTACAGAGGATGAGTTCCTGATCTACAAATAAATGTAAGAATATTAGATTGCATTAATGTCGGACTTTCATTCATTCAAGTTATAGTTTGAATTACAAAATAGGTTATTTTCCAAAAATATCTCTCAAGGAACCGACGAACAAAGAACAAAATAACTTTCAACAAGTTCTTAGTTCTGGGATATTAAAATTACATATTTCAAAAGTAATTTGTAAGATGAAAATAGTGTGTGTATATATATATATATATATATATATATATATATGTGTGTGTGTGTGTGTGTATATATATATATATATATATATATATATATATATACATATATATATATATATATATATATGTACATATATTCTTTATTCTACTTTCAATTGAGTCTTATTTATGGTGAATAATTTAACATTGACTTCAATAAAATTCCTTACAGCATGTCACTCCTACCTAAATACATGGTTAGTTAATCATATCGACGTAATTAGAGAAATGCATAAGACCATTTTTTAAAATTTGAAAGACGCGAAGGAAAATGTATTGAAATTTACATGAGTGAAGCAGGTAAAATTGTTAATAGTACAGTTAATTTCTTACGAACTGTCTTAATTTTATTTTCTTTACTTCTAACATGTTTCATATCATTACCAACATTAAGTATAATATTTAGAATTTATAATATATTTACAAAACCCATTTAGCCGAATTTTGTACTAAACATATAACTGCTCACATGAAAACATATCATAGTGTAAAAGAGCACCAAACTGTTCAAATTAAACATAAACAAACTAGAGGACATATGGATCAGTTAAAAAAATTGGTGAACAGTTCAAGGAATACAAAATTTACATTAATATACTTCCTCAAGTCACCCGAGAAATATACAATTTTGGAAGGTAACCACAATCCACTTAAATTTTTGTTCATTTGCTTTTTAAAATACACATGAAAAATTGTTTTTCGCCATACATCGCAAAATTTTGTTAAATTATTTTAATTCGCAGATTTTTTATTAAAAAAAGCTTCCGAATTCTTAAAAAACACTTTTATAGATAACTTAATTCATTTAATAATCAGATATGGAACCCCACGCTATGAACTTTGAATTCAAACTTTTATTTCTATTTCATTTATAATCCTCTTACCATTATAGCTACGTTAACCTAAACGCACATCTACAATATTTTACCTATGGATTACTTCGCGAGGAGAATGCCGTCGGCAATATTATAAATAAAGGAAGCATTGACAGTATCGAAAAACGACCGGATGTTGGGTCTATTATTTACGATCGCATGGTGACAACCAACCACAAAATATGACAAAACTAAATTTGACAACGACCGACAACCGTTTCCGGTGTCCCCGACCGATACTTGAATGTAAACCGTTATCCACTTGACCGAGTTTCAATGTTAAATGCTTTTCCACAGCACGGCTTACAGCAGCGTGACACGATGCTTTTATTGAGTTTCGTTCATATTTTAAGTTCTATGCTTTACGCCGGATCGGGTTATGGCCAGGACACGGAAAAATACACATGTATAATTTACGACATCTTTAATGTAAAATATACGGTAAATGCTTTCTCAACGATCGATAATCTATGATTTGGCGATTTAGTCAAAGACCTTCAAGGGTGCGTAGAATGAAAGCAGTTGTAAAAAATTCTAACGCCTATCGTAAAGCTACATTTTAATTTGACAGTCAACGACAGTTTATATTCTTCTACATAACTAGTAAAATATGGTTACTATGATGCTAGTTAATACTCTGCATAATCTCGCAATTATTAAAAAGGATGTGAGGGTTCATTCATGCAGGAATAATATTGAATATGTTACTAATTGTATGTTTATATGTCGTAAACGTCGCATGATTTCTAAGGTAATCGGCTTTGAATATAAAAAAAATTAAATACATTATTCAAATAATACCTTTCATACTCCTGTGATAATGGTAAAACATTGTGTTTATTTTGAAAATATTGACATCCACAATTTTTGCTGCAGCTTTTCTTAAATTATTGTCTGGGCTTCCAAAAACTCATATTTTTTGGAATTTTAGGGCGAGTAGTTTTATAAAAAAGGCGTTAAAATATTTTTTTGCATATGTTTGAGTAAATCTTTGAAGATGTAATAATTAAATAATTATATACATACACATACACACGAATATATATATATATATATATATATATATATATATATATATATATATATATATATATACACGTCAGGTTTAAGACAATTGTCACACGTATTTAATTAACAAATTATAATTGTCACACTATACTATAGTAACTAAAATACATTAATTAAGAATATTTAGATTCGGGAATACGTGATGTTTTCAGCGTACGTGTACGATTCTCCACCTGTTTGGTCCTGCCTCTCCGTCCGTACGCACGAACTGTCTGTCGTACGCACGGACTGTCACCGCACGCTGATTATCCATGAACTCAGTGAAGTTTGTAATTACCTTCACGTGTGGTGAAGTTTGTGACTATGTTCGTAAATGACTGCGTTCAATGTTCCTTAACTTTGACACGGCTATTCTTACCTATCACATGTTTTAACATAATGTCTTTAAAATAAGAACAAGCAATGAGAGTAGTTCCGCTCGGTCCGAAAATGGAAATTTAAAAGTCTCAATACAATTCAGGATCTGATTACAAGAAAATTTAAACTCAGGCAGAGTTTAAATTTTCACTCAGGCAGAGTTTAAATAACAATGCAAAAAGAAAGTATCGAAACTACTGAAAACCAAATTCTTTATCTCTCTCAAAGTCTTAATTCTTTTAGCCAAATGAAACACCTCTACCATACTACATCAAATAAGCCATAGAAAAATATCTCGTGCTTGACCAGCACTCTGCCACTACCACCTAACCAGCGAAAGCAATTTAGTGCGGATGCCCTCAATTACCTTTTATAGAATCTTGCTCTATGGTCTCAATATTGCCATTAAACGGAATTTTATTTTGAAGCATTTATCTCAAACCCTCATTCGCATATTTGTAGTTCCAGTTTTTAGTTAGGGCTTTCATTAAATACCTATTACCGTCAACAATTTCTAAAATTTTGAACAGAACTGACTATTTTGAATCTATTTAACTTAGTCCCCATTGCAAACTAACTTAGATTTTTCAAAGGATGTGCTATTGGTAATATTCCCTACAACAAAAACATGAACCACATTCAAGGCAATTTCAGGTTCACTATATAAGCAAATATTTAATTTAATGGTCGCTCTACTTTACCAAAAGCTGTACCAACAGCTCTATCGGCAATTCTGCAGTAGACTGTAGCAGCGACTCTACTAGTGACCCTACTGTGGACTTTAGTACAGACTCTACCTGCAGCTGTACAATTGACTCTGCCGTATTAGGAAAACTATGGAACTTTTTATTACGATTTCTTACCCTTCAGACATTATTTTAAAAGTTTGAGATTCGTTCGTCGTGGAAATGATCAAACCTTGACTTAGAACTTCACCACCAATTATGACGTTATGTAAGAAATAGTTTTCTGGAAATACATAAAATTAAATATCAAGAATTAAATCATTATTTTATACACTGGATTAAATTTGATGCCTATTTTTTACGTTTATTTGTCCGACACTCATCATCGTTACAGTATTAAAATAATCTTTGCATTCAAGTCAACGTACGAGTTATAAATTCATTAATGAATATTTTACGTTTAAATAATCTAAATAATAAATAAAAAGTTCAATATGCATTTTTAATTTTATTTTTGAAGAACCAAAAGGCACTGACAATGCACATGTTCACCCGTTTCTCCAATATGGCGTTATAGCTCTCAGTGTTAATCTCCGGTCACATTTTGCAGGTTGCAGTGCATACTTTATTCTCAGGTTGCGTAGTATCCAACGGAACCACATTTGAAATACAAGGGCTAAGCTATATTCGTCATCTTCGCCATTCCTCGATCCTTGTTTGCTAAAGAAAGGCTTTCCAATCTTTGTTAATTCCGTATGGGTTTAGCACATCGGTACTTTGTGACTTATTTTTAAGCACCCGTAATATTTGAGAGGTGGGGATGTTATAAGTTTAAATCTCTTTTCATCTCTTTCATCACGTTCACTTGGTTCGGATTTTTCTTTTAAAAATGACGTAGCCTTACGCTCATTTGGAAGTTGATTTCTGATTGCAATATCCTACCTAAGATGTAGCTGTTGGACACGGTTATTGTATCGAGCCACGTATGCCATCACTGTGGAACCTTGCTATTTCATTAATCGTCAATTTTTTTCGACATAATATAAATAATATTATCATACATGCTGAGTATGCAGCCAGACAGTCGCCTTCCCTTGGAATACCCTCTCTCAAATTTATGAGAAAACAGCAGGCATTTTCGAGCAGTCAAAACCAACAATGAAAATCTTCTTGAACTCACACCAGGTCATGTAATAAAATAGCTTGACCTTTAGGTCCACGGCTTAGTGCAATCATGGACGATGACCCATAAACATGTTCGTCCACCATGCAGATGACAGCAGTTGTCCTTACTGGAATCGAACTTTGGGTAGCTCAATTATGTTTATATCCAAAGTTAATGGTGTCAAAATATTTTGGTTTGGTTGCTTCAACATCATATTCCATTTATGTACCACCGTCATCATTATTTTACACAGTGGTACTGAATCCCACATCTAATGACGGGGGAAGGCGGGGATTACATTAGAATCTTTTAGGCTTTTGAGCCTTAGTTATAGCTAATTAAAGCACTAATTTTAAACAAAAAATATAATTTTCACAATCTATTAAAATAATGATAATAACATTAAGTAAAATTAGAGACGAGAATACGCGCTGTTTCAGCGTGAGTGTACGATTCTCCGCATGCTTAGTCCTCCCTGTTCGTCGAACCGCATGAACTGTCAAATGTTTGTCACTCGCTTTACACTGTAAGCGGTAAAGTGAGTGACAAACATTTGACAATTCATGCGATCTTACTTTCGATCGCATTGAAGTTTGAAACTATCTCCACGCGCGGTGAAGTCCATAACTAGGTTCGTGATTGGCTGTGCTCGACGTTATATATATATATATATATATATATATATATACATATATATATATATATATATATATTTATACATAGATGTATGGTATATACCATACTATATGTGACATAACATATGTTGACATAACAGAGCAATGACCTTGTGGGTAAATTCGTTAGTGCCTTCATTGCGTAACCTTAGTTAATTTTTTGTAACGTAACTTCTTTTGCACATTAAAATGCTGACAACTGATCATATCACTATAATTGGACTACTCAGAAACGTTGTATTGAGAACATTATTTTTTAAAATAACTCAATATTACGGCACTCTTATTTCATATATATATAATGATAATTGTTGTTATATCGTAAAGTACTAAAATCGGTAAATACGGAAAAATTATGAGTTTTCCACGTTTTTTGTAAATGTGTGATAGAGGTCAATTCTATACTTATTAACATAAAAAATTTAAATTATTAATTTATTTTATGATAATACTCGAAATAATAAATCACGTTTGATTCGCTTTTATTTTAAAAATATAATATTGCGCTAATAAATAATGTTATTTATATTAAAAAAATAACCCTGCCACTGAATTAAGAAGCTCACTCGCCTATTTTTTAAAAAGTATGTTTAAAATTTTTTCAATATTAGTTTTAAAATTAAACATAAACAACAAATTTATAAGTAACCAACTACCTAACTAATACATCAACTTATCACTTGAAGTATTTATCTTAATGTCCTTCATTATATTTTTTGGCATAAATTTTAATACTTTTTTTTCATGAATTAAATCAAGTTTATATATTTATATTTAATAATAGCCTTGTTAGCGAAACGCTAATAACAACCATAAAAATAACACTGAAACTGTTATTTTTACTGACACGCACTGAGTGCACAGAACGTGCTCACATTTTATTAAACGATATCTGATAGGACGGCAGAGTCGACGACGTACTAACACTGTGCATAAAATTATTACCTTAGTCAATTTTTATAAAAGCTCCAAGACTTTAGTATGTGATATTTTCAATGAATTTTTTTAAAGCGATCTTCGAAACAACAACTATTTCAAAAGGTATTTGAATGATATGACACTTAGTGTAGAAGAATACATATTTATTTTGCTGAATAAATATCCTGGTATTCATGTAAGGCCTACATCGTGGTAGAAGCCAGACGGATAATTTAAATTCCCTAAATAATTACAAATACTTAAATATCATTAGCTCACCAGAAAATAAACTCGTTATCGTACTGAATTTAAATTTCACATTTATACCACAAATTACCTACATATCAATTATTGGAAGTGTTTGAGTCATAACCTGAATTAAACATTATGTATTCTTGGTATATGAAATCTCGCTCCTAATCTACATTCCTTTCACATAACCTTTTTTTTCATTTTGAGAATTTTTGCAATAGATGGAAATATGTCACAGACCATAAATTGAACTTTTACATTTTAGCATTGTACAATGGAAATGTAACTTGAAAGGTATTATTGCTAAAAAAGTTACCTTATAGCGACAAATAAAATAATGAAGTCAAATTATGAAGCCACAATTTCCCCAAAGTACATATTTATGACCCCAATGTAATGACTATCGATATCCTTTTCTGACAAAAACAGAGATATCGGAATTCTTCGCTAATTGGCGTAACAGTTGAAGAATACTGATATTTCCAAAAATGAAGAAAAAGCTTCGGAGCAAACATTTTGTTTGCTCCGAAAAACAACAGATTTGTTATTTTAGAAAAATAACAAATCTGGGCTGGTTGTTTTAGCATACTCATAAGATAAATCATCTTTTTTGGGTTTTCCGAGGCATAAATAATTTGAAAAAAATATTAAGGCCAATGGAAAATACTCATTTTGCCCATAACCGCTAATTTTTTGATCATTTTCATATTTTTAAAATCTACTACAAAAACAAAATATAATTAATTTCCCTAGGAAAAAAAGAATAACATTATTTTGAATTAATAACTTTCGTCGTATTCTTTCATAAATAAGATAATGAGACTTTGAATTTCCATGTTCAATTACTCCAACGGTCGCACATCCAGAAATTACCACGATCCGTTTCAACTGTACACTTCTTTGCAACGGACTAACTTTCGAATATTTGAAGCCTTGACCACCACCTTGAATTTAAAAGATCAGTAGAACTATCACTTTATGAAACCACATAAAATGTACGATTCATGCATAATTTACACGCACACGACTGCTGTGAGATTTAGGATACTACTTTGTGAAACCTGTATTCTGTACATATATCCTTGTTAAAAACGAAATATTCATTAAATATCGAATCATAAAAAGGTCGTAAAAACTAATTTAAACATAACCACATTAACGGAAGAAATATGAGATATAAAGTTTGATATTAGTCTTAACAATTATTTATGTAATCTGTGCATATAATAAAATTGTAACAGAGTAAATGATGTACAAAGAAAATATTTAAAAAAAGTTATTAATTTAGCATATAGAATAATAATAGAAAAAGAAAAACTTTTTTTAGAATTATTGCCAATTTGTATGTTATTTTGTGCGTCAATCAGGTAACATTTACTAGACGGATGTTGGTGAAATTTGGTATACTAATATCCTATAACCAAGAGTAACATATGAGATAATATTTTTAAAATCTAAGTTTCATGCGAGTAAAACCGTGGGGCGCAGCTAATAGCTCTTACCCATGTCTTCACGTGAAATTAGTATTTTTATTGTGCAAAGTAAAATAGGCTAGTAATTGGTAAGAAGGTGATACGGTAAATTTAGCACAAAATCGCAATAAAGCTCTTTCTGTGCTTCTGATAATTCAAAAATATTTAGAAATACAGCAAGTAACATTTTTATGGGTAATGTGTTACAAGATCCTAATTATATACTGTTCCGTAAACAATATTTTTGGTTTTTCCTTCTTTTGCATAAAAAAAAATTATGAATTGGATACACGTAAATAACCCACATACAGTTAGCTATGCTAAAAGCATGGTTTTTCTAAATGTATACCAGTTACTTTAAATGATTGTCTCCGGGCTTTATTCATAGTCATTTGAAAAACAATTTTTACTGGGAATTATGACTTTCGGAAAAGCAGATTCGTTGGTATAATTGGTATTCGTGACATTGTCCTCTCTCTTTTAGGTGTGTCACTAATTATAATAACCATGATAATATTTCGGCCTAGTTTCGAATCATGTAAACATTTACCTTTATACAATTTGGATGCATCAACACATTTCTCGTCAAAAGTATCGAAATATCTACTTTTATTTTTAATTTATGAGAATACGCGCCTTGATAACTCCAAAGAGATGAAGCGCTCTTTGCTATCAGTGTCTATCTACATGGAGATATTCTACAATATCCCTTTGAGCTTGTAAAATAATTTATTCTACAATTAATTTATCCTTCATCCCATACCAATAGATTTTTTCTGCAATATCCGTTTACGATCGCTATTTTTAGTTATGTTACAAATTAGTGTTTCTTCTTGAACTAAGTTCAAAGGCATTTTAAGTACTGACTGCGCCGTTCGGTCACCATCAATTAATGTAGCTATTCCGGAGGAGGCTACTGTAACTGCAATTTCTTTATATTTTGAACTTTAGGCTAAAGCAGATTTAAATGATCTTGCCCGCTCTTTTTAGATCATTTAAAAAGAACAAACCCCTTCTCCATTCTCAATCTGTCATAACATTTATGAAAGATTTGTTAGCTGTAGATTCAACTGAGAACGTATTCTGTAAGTTTCTGTTGCAGCAGAACTAACTTCTTTTTCCAATAAAATAATTAATGTTTCTTATTAAATCATTACTAACTTTCCCATTTCCATTTGATCTAATCAATCCAAACTTTAAAAAAAGTTTTCCAGTCATTATTATTACTTGGCTTTTACTTTTGTGAGACATTCGTTTAAGATACATTTTTACATCGCATTAATGTCTTGAAATCTATCCCATGTATATTCCAATGTCATTTTTGCATCTTTTTGACACTTGTTGGGTATTTGAAAGCTCAAATTAAAGCTCAAATATGACAAAAAGCTCTCTTACTTTTGCTGATGCATTGTGCGGCCTCTTTCAGAGTTACATCCTGATAATTATCATTTTATAATAACCTCAAATGCTGCTTTGCATATTAAAAATTTTTAACCATTGTGTTTCTTGAAATCTCTGAAACAAATTGTCCTAGTACATGGTGTAAAACTATTCTCAAACCAAAACATTCCATATTGCTGACAAGTACGGTAGAGACTCTATCCAAAGCATTTCTGGGTTTAACATTTGGCCAATTTCACACAGGGACTCCTTGAACTGGAGCTTTCTATTCCTTTATTGATGTATTCTGGTACAATATTTTCGCACTTCAACGTGGAGAAGATATGTGCCAAAATCGCCTTTTGTGCAAAGTTCAACAAATGCAGAAAGTGTTGTTTTTGGTAAGCTGGCTACTGATGACGGAAACTAATGTCATTAAAATACACCCTTTAATTTTTATTTAAGTAAACATTGAGGTTTGTAATGGTAAAACGGCTTTGTTGTTGCTGATAATAATAATATTTATGTGTGGGGTTTTTGAGATCTGTGTTTTTGAAGTCGTAAATTACTTGGTCACTATAAATATTTCTGTAAATATGTCCTTTATTGATACATTTACAGAAATATTTTATAGCAAGCACAGGACTATGGGCCTTTCATTTATATGCACATAAAAAAATTTCACAAAATTGTGGAATAAGAATAAGATCAATGATAACCTAGCGGCCGTTTCGAACTTTCATTAATGCCATTCAACCCCTGTTTTCTTGCTCTCTCCGTCAGTGCAGGCGGCATGGTATCTTTGTGAAACTGGTGTGGAAACTTCCTTGTGTATTTTCCATTTTTCATGCAAGGAAATAAAGGATTTAAAGCATTATATGGCCAAAGCGTCATATTTTTCAAAATAATATGGTGTAGTATCTTGTCATTAGTTGGATCGGTTTTTTCTGCGCTAATAATATTATCAATTTGATTGAATTTGAATTATCTTTTAAACAAAATAAGATGTGAATATGTGTTAAGCCACCGATCCAGAGAATACATATATCTTATCTCATTTTTTCCTCAAGTCTAAAGTGACATATTTTTTTTTACTTTTAATTTAAAAATTCTTGCTACTATGCCTGAAAAGGTATTTCAATATAAGTTTGCTCTGGCAACAATTCATCGACTATTTCCATCCATACTGGGTTTCATAAGAAGTTTACAAAAAATCAGGATGATCATATATGCACACATTGGTGAATTCGTCTTAAGTAAACTTGTGCAGATACCTTGAACTCTTTACAAACGAAGACGGCAAAATCACCATTTTTCCTATATTATTCGAATTAATGTTGTTGTGAACAAAATGTATTTCTTTTTTAAGAAATACATTTCATAAACAAATAAATGCCCACCTATCACTCTTTAATTGAACAAGACTGGAAAATTTTGGGAAAAAAAATTATTTTTTAAATTTTCTTCCTACACTTACAAAATCAATGAAAATATTCCAAACTTAATAAAAATAGTAAAAATCGTAATATTTTACAAAAACTAAACTAAATGCCTAAATATTTACAAAGAATGAACCAAAAAAGTAAATAAAAAATAAACAAAAAAATTATTGTTTTAAATTATTGATTTCGGTAAAAAACAAAATTAAATAAAAAAAATTAATACACTAAATACTTAACAGAAAATCACATAGAGCTCAACAATTCACGTTAATTATAACACTAACTATGTATTTTTACCTGAAAATGTGAAAAAGGTTATGTTTAACCTCCTTCTATCATTTTTGAAGTAAAACTTATTTAGACTCTACCCGAGAGTAACTAAGATTTGTTTTCGGACGGAAATAACGTTCAGTAAAGTCTATAGTTTGTTTAAGATTTTGTTTATATATAAAAGCATCGACCTACTAGAATTTTGTGAGTATAGTTGTTAAAAGCATCGACCTACTAGAATTTTGTGAGTATATTTGTACTCAGGAAATATACCAGAATTTATTTCTGTTGAATTTTTGTAAAGTTTAATCCTAATAGCTGCTTTGTTTGAAAGCATATATTAGCAAAGTGACCCCTTGTAAATATGGTGAGGATTTCCTTCACATCGATCAAGTTAGGGTCTGGTGAGAGATGAATGTCACTCTCATACAGAATTGTTTACTATAGTTACTATTTTTTATATATCCATCCCCATAAATACTTAGAATCCACTTATGTCCTTTCCCGATTTTCAAACCGTACAGAACGTTTCATGCCCCATTTTACGTTATTAGGCAGAGATTGGTCTACGTATTTTTTACTTATTTATAGACCTGACAGCAAATTTCACGCATATTCTTCAAAAATATAAGACACAATACATAAACCCCAATTTCACCATCTTAGGGACTGATTTAAAAAAAAAGAGCCTATATTGCCACAGAAACAGAGGCATACAGAGATAGTTATTTTCGCATTTGTATTATTTTTAATCAAATTTTTCTGATCAGTTTTCAAACCAAAACTTTTTAAAATCTTGTTTTGTATTAATTTCAGCAAGAAGAATATAACACAAGGTTTTACCACATAAAAATATTACAAATTCTAAACAGGCTTTGATAACAGTTAAAACTCTGGCCCAGCTATTCAAACCTTAACTTTGTTTCAACGTAATTCATAGAAAAGATTGTTAATTAATGTATTTATTTGGCGTATATTTTTATCTAGTTGAATGTTGATTTAGTGTTAAGACTACTGCAAATAATAATAAAAATAATAACCTAGTAAGAGCTAATTTTTTTTTCATTGTGACTAATTCGAAACCAATATTTTCTTGGTTACAAAGTTAGTGTTATATACTAAGCAATAACTATTTCTAACATTTGCCCTCCTACTGGTAGTAGAAATTTGAAAATGCAATATTTTTCGATAGTTATGGACTAAGAATACAACGTAGTTTAGATATATTTCGAATTATTTTTCGTTCGTTATTGAAAATAATAATTACTTAAATGTTACTTCAAATAACTGACAGCCAAAAATTGTTTAACTAATAAGATCAACACTTCTTGATTAATTAAATTCACTAATATGGAAATGTAAAAAATTTTTTAAACTAAAAAGTCGTATGAATTGCCTCTTTAATTGTCGTAAATATTAGCTACATCGGCTCTTGAAATTAATTAAAATTTAAACTGTCCTTTTGCGACCCCATCAGACCTCAAGTGCGTAGAAAATTGGATTTATAATTTAATTAGCGCTATTTAGATACAATGAGCTTTATTTGTTCGCTAAAATACTACGTGAGTATGTTTCTATATTTGTGAGTTTCAATTGTGGATTGAACAACGTTGATACTTTAATTAATATTTTTCTAACAAAAGAAGGGATCAAATAAATAATTAAATGTTCAAAAAACAGTGTCTTTTATATTAGTACAAATTGAATTAAAACATGGATTCAGAAAATTAAAACACATAGAAATCAAATTCTGAAAAAAAAAACAAATCGCGTTAGAGAGTCCCATATGTCTTTAGGTACATATTACAGTATAAAATACTTAAAGGCATGAAGTATTTTTATAAAACTATTAATAAATATTAAAATTATTATTCACTGTCTAAATGTATTGCCTAGTATATTTTACATGGGCGTAATAAACGAGAATTAATCGTCTATATTTTCATGATTTATTTAACGTAAGTTGACCAAAATAGTTTTATATTAAATCACTACTGAATTTCAATATTTTTTATATTTTTCAGATTTCTGACACATGCAGTAAATTCGATCTAGAACAGACACAAATTGCACAAAGTTTTCGGAACTCATACATATCTCAAGAAGAAAGCGTCGTACTAAAAATACAACCAATTAGATATAATAGAATGTATTTTGAAAGCACTTAATGGCCCTTCACCACAAAGAGATTTCATCATAAGGATGGACATATCGGTATGGCAAAATTATAGTGTTCATGTTATTGACATTTTTTTAAAAACACAACAAAACTTATACATGAAAAAAAAAGTAAAAGAATTTTTTTTTATCCTACGTTATTGTTTGAAAATTCCAATTTTTCTCATGAAATCGGCCACAAAAGTCATGCTGCGACACTTTATCGTTTGTCCAGCGCGTTAATTGACGATGTGCAAACTTTTACAGTTATCGCTCCTCGTAAACACTTGTTTATCACAAGTTAAACACGGTCGCATCAGTGCTTTGAAATATTAAGTTACCCATTTTGTTAAAAGGTTTAACGCAGAAAAAAAAAGTGATGTTATCACGATGTGATAGAATATTGACACAACGATGTATGAATCATTAAATCGAAAGAAAGTTGTGAAAGATATATTGATTTTTTTAAGAAACTTGTTAGTAAATCAAATTAGACTCATACATTACAATTGAATTCACTTGGTGTCTAGTATATTTAGTATATTCAAAAGACAGGCATTTCCTACGTGGAAAATTATATTTATAATTACAATTGCACGCGGGTTATTTTGGATTTGCTTACTATATGAAATGATTACAAAATATAACAATTTTTAAAACGAAAGGCCTTCGACTTTTAAAATTAGTTTAAAAGCATTCCAAAAAAATGGATCACTGACAAAAAATTACCAAAAAACATATCACTAAATGTAAGTTTTTAAAACAAATCCCATGAAAAAATTTTGAGAAAACCACTTGATCGTCCATAGGGTAAAATGTCATTATCAATATCTTATTTGAAAGATTCTTTTAACAAATATTGTGACGTGGTTACTTTTTAAGAAAATAACTGGTTACGGGTAATGAAAGTCTCTCTCAATATATATTTGCATTGATCCAATTTTCTACGCACTTGAGCTCTGATGGGGTCGCAAAAGGCCAGTTTTAATTTTAATTCGTTTCAACAGCCGATGTAGCTAATATTTACGAGAATTGAAGAGGCAATTCATTCGACTTTTTAGTTTAAACAAATTTAAACCAGAAATAACATTTCCCTATTGGTGAAGTTAAATAATCAAGAAGTGTTGATCCTATTAGTTAAACAATTTTTGGCTGTCAGTTATTCGAAGTACAATTTAAGTAATTATTATTTTTAATAACGACAGGAAAGTAATTCAAAATATATCTAAACTACGTTGTATTCTTAATCCAAAACTATAGAAAACTATTGCATTTTCAAATTTATACTACCAATAGAAGAGAAAATGTTAGAAATAGTTATTGCTTAGTATATAAGAATCACTTTGTAACCGAGAAAATATTGGTTTCGAATTAGGAAAATGATCAGGAACAATTGTCATTGTATTAAATTTAAATGTCACAATAAAAAAAAAATTAGCTCTTACTGGGTTATCATTTTTGTTATTATTTGCAGTAGTCTTAACACTAAATCAACATTTAACTAGATAAGAATATACACCAAATAAATTCATTAATTAACAAACTTTTCTATGAATTACGTTTAAACAAAGTTAAGGTTTGAATATCTGGGCTAGAGTTTTAACTGTCATCAAAGCCTGTTTAGAATTTGTAATATTTTTATGTGGTAAAACCTCGTGTTATATTCTTCTTGCTGAAATTAATACAAAACAAGATTTCAAAAAGTTTTGGTTTGAAAACTGATCAGAAATATTTGATTAAAAAAGTAATATCTCTTTCTATATAACAGAAATGGATACCGATTGCAGATTAGATATGTTTTAGATTATAGCTTTATTTAATGCATAAATGAAAGTAATTAAACTTTGTTCTGATATCTCTTGTTTTTAAAATTCTGAAATTATAAAAAATTAATTTCTATAAACATGATACTTTTATATTTAATACATAATCACTATCATTCCAAATGTCCTCTCGTTTTAAAATACAATTATGGAAACGGATATAAAATACTCTAAATGCGGGTATATGTTTAAAACCATAATTCGTAATGCTTAATCGTATACTTGATATTACGTTCATGCAAATCAAAATCGTTCGTCAGATAAAATTAATAAAACTATACGTACACGCCAATTTGAATACACATAAACGGAACTTCATTTGGCAGTAACCTCACGTCTGCATTTTCTCTGTGCAATATATTATTTCGTTTTGCTTAATTTTCTAGCCAGGCTATCTGCCTACAATATCGACGTAACTTTCTCGTATAATAATAAAATCATTTCACGCATTTCACGCAAGTATTGTAGACAGCGCGCTTTGGGTTTGGTACAGATAGCACATACTTCAGTAGGGAGGCAGAAGGCTGGAGAAAAACTGATAAATAGGCCGCAGTATGTTTTATCTAAGGAGTTGTTTGTTTGAATGCTCACAGAGCCGTTACTGACTCACCGGGCGAATTTTCTGAACGTGAGGGCTGCAGTTTGATTAATGATTTACCTTTGGTTGAAGGTTGAGGATTGATATTGAAAAATTATTTTGCTTAATATTAAAAACGCACTTTGCAAATATTGTAATCTTTAATATGTTTAAAAAATTACGCATTATAAAATAATACAACATATTTTAGATTTCGGGTTGAATGGAAAAAATGTTTTGTGTAGACACGTTTATAAGATGGTAACGAAAAACCAATAATATTTAAGTCACATTTTTTAAACTAACATAAGTAATTATATATATATATATATATATATATATATATATATATATATATGTATATATATATAAATATATATATATATATATATGATTTTGTAATTACCCACGGAGTTTTGTAAATTACATACAGAAAATTCGAAAGAAATCACATATGAAGAATTTATTACAAAATCGGCTGTGTCTGATGGCCGGGCGGACGGAATGTACGTACAGAAACTTAACCCGGGGTTGGTTTTGAAAAATTTATTCTTTCATAAAAATTCTTTGTCCATTCTATCGCCTTGTACTTTATTTGCAACTATTCCTTATGTCGCCTGGTCCTCATGTTTGCAACCAAAGGTTGGTTGTGCAAGTTTTTGTTCGCCGGGATTTTTTTACTACCTGAACAGAAAATCGAACGACGCGCTCTTTAAAAATATAGCGTATAGTTGTCAGTCTAATATTATTAAATTTTATCATACTTCGTTATTTTATTGCTAAGTTAATTTCACTGATTTAAGGCATATACTTAGAAATATATATATATATATATATATATATATATATATATATATATATATATATATATATATGTATATACATATGTGAGGGTAAAGTTGTAGAAGAATTACAAAGTAATTTGATTTGTTTAAGAAATCATCAATAAGGCTCAAGAACTATAAATTTAGTCACCAGATGCAGTAGATATAGTATTTGACAAAGTCAGAATTTAGTTTTTATAAATAGGAATTTATGGAATCGCATTAAACAGAGTTGAGATTTTAAGATTAACTTTACTTTCATATAGGGAATTTCCAGGTAATATATTGATTAGTGGACCAAAAATTTTAAATGTAGTAGAAAACGTGGTATATTATTTACGTAAATTTAACTGTCTACTATTTTTTTTACTGCCAGCAATATTATCCAAAATTTGTTCCTTGAACTGATGTATCCTTGATCCTCGAATGAAGATCAAGGTTTAAAAATCGATAAAAGTTACTATAGCTAATAACTTTTGTGAGAATCGAATATCACACACATTATAAGAGTATGTTGTTTAACCTACAAAAGAGTTAAAACCAATTGAACCGTGATATAAAATAATATAGGTGGTTTTAATAAAATATGTCATTTATGTTAATAACCTTGCTAAATAAATATAGTTAAAAATTAAGGATTCTCTCTAATTCTTCTTCTTTAATGATACGATAATGCGTTTTTATGGAACTTCCTCCGGAGTGACTCGTTTCTGGTGACGATCTTTCAGTTTTGTATCTAAACAATGTGTAGGTTCGTCCCAGGTTTTTTGTACTCTCTGTAAAATTTTGTCTTTGACTCGCATAATTCATCAAACTGTCTAAATATTAAGGTTAAAATTTCATTACATTGCTCAGATTAAATACACTTCTGAATTTGAATTTATGTTTTAGCTAAAACTTAACTGAACCAAACGTCATATGAACAAAAACCGCGTCGTACCTAAAGATAATACCTAAAAAGCTCACGTTTAAACGAGTGTCATGTATCATAGGATATACTTAGTGAATATTTTATTAATAATTGCCATAATTTTCCACGTTTCTAGTAATATTCGCTTTGAAATTAAAGGTTTGCTCGATAAAGAATTCAAATTTATCAGATTATACAAATATATATAAGTAAATATAAATTATTCTGAAGTCAACTTGTTTCAATATGTACAATTGTAAATTCTACGCTAAACAGTACTGGAAACAGAATATACCCATTCACTTAATTCTATGAATGATTAATTTACGACTGCAACGTTGGTTGGGTATATTCAACATTTGTTACACATTAGAAATAAAGTGTGATTAAAATTCCGTTTATTCACATCGATAACACGTAAAAGATAGGAATATAAGCTGTTTACAGAATAATACGAAAAATAATACCTAATAAAATCGCGGAGGATCCCGCTTCTCGGAAGCTCTGTTACATAAATGCAAAAGGCGTCAAAGACAGACGAATCGCTTTCTTAATAATTCATTTCAAACAATTTTATGTAAAAAGAAGACTAATTTAAATACAAAATTACAAAAATAACGTGGCATTTATTTTCATAGTAACCTAATTTACAATGAAAAACAAATATAAAGACTGATGCTATAATATTATAAAATTTCGATGACTAAGAAATAATTTGAAAAATAAGTGAAATAAAATGCAAATCAAGATATTTGAACGATTAACTGTTAAATAAATATTTTATTAAGATTAGCACTTAAAAAAAGAGCAATAATAATCTTATAAAGTATATAATAAACTAAAGAAAATGTGAAAATTTTCTACGTTTCTTTATAAAATTGAATTGCTAAGTTAGACCAACAAATTAGACGATAGGTACACGTAGTAAAAGTTATAATTTGCCTGTTCATTTATTTATTTTTTTGTCATACCTGAATGGCTTCACGAAATTCAACGTAACTTTGCATATAAATAAGACATATCTCATATTAAAAGATATACTATATATAATTGGGCTTATAATGTGGATGAAATCGTGAGTAAAAGGTATATTTACATGTTTTTACAATTTTGAAATTGGATTTAAATCTGTTAATTTTAGAAACAGGAACTAATTTCTTGTCGATAAAACAATTCGTTTAGAATCCACTATTAAAATTGTAGTGGAGCTCTCACACTCCAAGCTTTCACATTATTATTGTTTTTCTGTCATCTTTTCAAGACACTACTTATCTAATCGTCGACACCGTAAATAAAGAAAGGACTGGCATTATCGTGAGGCGACTGGATGTAAGGTTCTATTATTTGCTAGTTCCTGACAAACTAGGTTCTGACAAACAATCACAAAATATTTGAAAACGGCATATAACCGTTTTTGGCATATTCGTCCCGAACTCGAATTAGGTCACATCCATTGGATCGATCTTTAATATTAAACTGTTTTTCCCAGCAAGATATCTGGCCGCATGACATGGAACTTTCATCAAGTTCGAGAGATTTTCGATTTTTATAAATCCTATAAATATTTTTGTTTATTTTCATTTACTCTAAAATAAATCTTTAAAAACCATTCGACGTAAAAATTGCTGTCTACTCCATCAAAAAAATCTATTTGGCAAACATGTTGTTGAAACAACATTTTTCATGTCGTAAATAATATTTTTCTCTTCTTAATTTTTCATACCATTATTTTTCACCGAAAGTTACAAATCTTTATTCAAACAAAAAAAACGGAATTTATTCCAAATTTCAATGCACAATAATTACTAAGGAATATTTCTTCACTGAATAAAATATATCACATCGAATATATACTATAAATATAAAATATATACTGAATACTATAAATCAAACATTGTAAAGTTACGGTTGGTAGTTTACTATTAAAAAAGAGTGTTTACTATTATAAAAAAACCTAACACCCAATTTCTTATCAATTTAGATTTGAAGATCAACATCACAGACTAATAACGCTATATTTAGAAACAAATCTGCATAATGTAGAAATAAAAAAAGTTTAAAGGGAAAATTGCATTTTTATTTTTGAGAAGAGCATTTTAATGTAAATAAATGATTAGATGATGATGATTAATATTTATATGAAACCATTTCCCTCGAATCCTTCTATAATTCCGCTATTGTTAGAACATGTAATTTAAACTTTGAAATTGTAGGATATTTTCATGACGCAAAGAAATAAAAATGAATCTAAACATTTCTAAATAAACTACTCACAGTTTACTTTTATCGTTATGTGAAGTTCTAATCCTTTATGAAATGTTTAATGCTAACAAGCAGTAAAAATAACATCACTTGCAACCATTTCTTGTTATCTATTTTACGTACAGTTTTTAAACACCTATAAAAATAAACTTTCATTTGTATTCTGATCCTATACGCACAGCGTTTCCTTTTTCAATTATCTGAGCAACTTAATACAAGAATCAATAATATCCATGCGGTTTTCGATTTGAGACCTTTCTAAAAATTCGCTTTAATTATATTCAAAGCACGACACCGCATACAATTTGTGACTTTGCCCCATAAAACTTAATGAAATGGATAAAAATCCTCGAAAAAAGGTGACTTCTATTTTCCACAGCTGCTTTCAAACGAATGTCGTCAAACGCCGTTTACTCCACCGTAAGCAAGGATTCGTTTTTAACAAATTCCAATCATGAAATGAAGCTATTCGTGCGATAAAAGTGAATAGTAGATTCAATCTATTCTATAATTTAAACTTGTCATTACGGACTATGTGTGTAGGCCTTGATTTGTTTTATTATATATCATTTAGTTATACACCAAAGTACCATATTGTTTAAAATGCCGTTGCATATCGTTGGTGATACTGTATAACCGCGAGATAAGAAATATCGTAACAGCCTATTTAAAAATCAATAAAGATGATGAAAGAGGTTAGAAGATACAGCTGGTTTGAATATATAATCTCAGCTTATACTGATGATCTCTATGGATAGAAATGATTTTTTTTATATTTTCGGCAAAACTGTCAAAAAATATAGTTTTAGACTTATTTTAATACCGCCGATATCATTCAGTAATCTCACAGATACTTTTCGTAGGTACGTAACGCAGTTAAGTAACGATTGTCATGCAGCATTGTATTTATTCATATGATGGATTAGTATACGCGGTTATACAGTGACAAGTCGTACGAGTGAATGTGAAAAGTTTTTGAAGTCTTGTATAAATAGTGTGGTCAATATTTTACAGTTAGAAGACAGAGCTTTTTCTAACTGTAATAGAAATATTTTATGAAGTAAAAAAAGTGTTTTTTGCTATCAATAAAAAGGACTAGACAATCGATGAAAGAAATGTGTCTCTTTCATATTATTTTTATATTTAGTACCATTGATATGTAAAAGGCATTCATTATATATTAATCATCAACACTTTCGCTGTATCTAACAAGTGAATGAACAAATATTTACAATACAGCACAAATGTCAAAGAGCTTCCTTAATTAATAGTGTTTGACATTATTCAAACTTTAGTTGAACAAGTCTGCTGGTAGTTTACCAGTTGGCCGATATCAAACAACAACAATTTGACGGTGACAAAATTTCTACAAAAATTATATTTTACATCCATGTGATTAGTATATTTATGGAAAACACAATTTGCAGCTAATTTCAAAGTATTGTGGTTACCATTGCTCAAAAATATAGTACAAAATTTACCCTTTGTTTCATAAAATAATTTACGTATGTATATAACTTACCTACAACCTTCTGTGAGGTCCATATATTTTGTCTCAGTACTGGATAAAGCTATAGCATTGTATTTATTTGATTTCCATAAGATTACACTTCCTAACAAGTAAAAAACAATCCAGTATAGAACTTTATTTCCGTTACATCACTTGTCCAATTAGCATCAACAAACTTCATTAATTTGGAATTACTATTTTTATTATGTTGTAATCCAAAATATTTTGTTTTCTTTGAATGTGTTAACATGCGTTTATATAAGACCGATGTTCAATTTTATTACAATTATGGAATTGGTTTGGGTAGGCCACTGAATAAGCAATATAAGGTCTAACTAATACTTCTAAGTACATTTGCTTCAAATTAAATACTGGTAATGCAT
The DNA here is from genome assembly GCA_039881145.1 of Druceiella hillmani. Lineage (NCBI taxonomy): Eukaryota > Metazoa > Arthropoda > Insecta > Lepidoptera > Hepialidae > Druceiella > Druceiella hillmani. The sequence continues at coordinate 10,563,565 of JAYKKI010000054.1, read as the reverse complement.
CTGACCGATTCAGTTTTATTTTTACTAAAGTATATTTAATTTATTCGAAGTACTTGACGTTTTATAATCTATCATATTAAATTTAGGACACAATGGTTTTACGTAATTTTCCAAACTTAATGAAATCGCTCCATTATCTGTATAACAATATATATATTAATATATATATATATATATACATATATATATATATATATATATATATATATATATATATACGCTACTACACTTTTTCAATGCGTGATTTTAATCAAATCATTGGAAAAAACAAGAAAATCATCCACATACATAGTGTAAATATGATCTTTAAACAACTATTACTCTTTGTATATAATCGTGACTCATTTTCTAATTTGATATAATCTGTATTCACTAACATCTGTTCACTTTCTTCTACCAGGCTCTTGAGGAATACTTTAGGCTATAAGAATTTCTTTTTTAATTTAAGTACGTTATTACAGTCACAACTATTCATCCTCCTGGTATTTGCATGCATTCAAAAAAGCCGTGATCACATGTGTAATATCAAAAGCGAATTGCATAGATAATGCAAACAATAACCGCAATATCGTGTGCCTAACCACAGGGAAAAATATATCAGGAGAATCAATACCCTTCCTTCCCCTTTTGCATGAATCCTTACAAGAATTCTACCACTCTAGGCCTTTTCGAAATATCGACCAGCTTCCATGAAATACTATCCTGGAAAAACTGAATCTCCTCCTGCACAGCATTCGAACATTTTTCTTTTTCGGGTCCTATCAATGCTTCTTCTAGAATTAAGCCATTACAATCATCAAATGTATCTGAAAAACACAAATTCTACAACCATATCTTTGAGGTAATTTTCTCTGTCATTTACATGTCCCTAAATCCTTACTTGAATCTACTTCTGTTGCCTGCAAGTTTTCCTCTATCTCTGATAATTTTTCAAGGCCAACATAGTCTGACTCACTCAATGTAGAATTATCGGACGTCTCTGCCTTGACTACAATTTCAGGTGCGTTATGTTTTGTTGCTCCGTTAAATTAGCCCATACTGTTGTGTATGTGGGTTATATTTCTGACGAATGATCCCTTCACTCTTTATGCACTTACCCATATCCTCGAAGATCATCGTAGTTGTTCCTGCCGAACAACTTATGTACGTTGGCGACAAAGTTTGAAATCATCCATGCTGCACAATTATGCTTTTCTAACTAAGCCGACAGATAAAAACTATATAATGGAAGGGAACGAGTCCGGGCTCATAACCTGAAGCAAAATAACGTATTTTCTGCCGTATGATTGGTTCCAGATCAAGTTTTTAAGTAGACTGTACATAAAAGGAAGACCATTTTGATAATGATTATAAAAAAGCACCAATTTATTTTTTCGTCAGCAATGATTTTGAAGATTCATTTGGGATATTGCTCGAATATTGTGGCGATTCCTTCCAAATAATTATTTATTGTTCCTTCTGACTTCGTCTAATATATAACAGTGCATTCTCATATTTTCAGCATATTGAGAATCGCAGTCAAACATAGCCTAACTCCTTTTATTAATTTTTAAGTGATTCAATTAACGATAAAACATTTTATTTTATCGGTAATGTTTATGTTATAACAGCGCACCATATTGTTAGATCCACTGACATTACCTAATAATTGCGTTGATGCGGATACCTCTTAATTACGTTAAATGGTTGTAATTTTATATATCTGTGTGGTATTTTAAAAGTAAATTGTTATTTATGACTATATGGCGAACAAAATTTAACACATTTAGTTCATCTCACATCTTTGATTATATACAAAATAAATTTTGTTTAATGATGGTATCATTTAAAGAGAAATCAATATTTTATATTACCCTCCTTTTGCAGCGATAAGAGCTGGTATTTTTTGAGGCATGCCATCTGACCGCTTCTTGAAGTTGCACATTTTATGCCAAACCTCTATTAGCTTGTTTAGCTCATGTTTGGTGGTAATTTGAACTTTACTGACCTCCGTTTTCACTAACTCATATTCTCATAAGCACATATTCTATTGAATTCATGTCTGGCAAATTGTCACGCCAGTCCAATACAGTGATATTTTATCAGCTAAAAAGCTTGCTGACGGCTTTTGCTTTGTAGTATGGAGCTCCATCCGGCATAACAATTGTTTTTTTTCCATCACTAAACTATCAAAGAACTGAGACCAGAGGCGCTCTCTTAAGATTATTTTCTGTTAATATTGTTTCATTGTGCCTTTTACAATTTGAAGGTGACCAGTACCTTTAAAATTACTCACCGACTAAAAAGTTTTTGTACTTTCAAGCTCAGTTTAACCGTTTTTAATCATAGCCTGAGTAAGCTTCAGTTTGCGAGCCGGTTTACTTGCCACTAAGCCAATTTCTCTAAGTCGAGGCTGCATTGTATATTGGAAAGCTTGAATACCGTCGTTATTTATAACCTGAGTCAATATATTTTTTGGTATGTAACATTTTTCTAATTATAAATCACATATATTTTTGGCGATTCTCGGAGAAAACGAATAACAAATTCGTTTTCTCCGCAGTTTTTTACGCTTGCTCTATAAATTATGGCCAAATCCATTTTCTTTCTGATATTTTTGATTGAGCTTCTTGATACTCCCACTGTGCCAACCTGTTTGTTTTAAGTAAGTCTGATATTTTGTCAATTGTTTTTCGAGATAAGTCAGAAATTTTCACATCCTAAGAAATTTATCTATAAGCAAACATTTTGTGATAAGTATTTAACAATGAATATGGTACAACATATAAAAACAAAAATACATAATAAAATCGAACCAATTATTTACCTGTTTTGAATAATAGTCACGAAATTCAAACCGAAAATAACGTGTTATTTCCTCAACGATTTCTTGGCAACTTTATCTTAATATTGATATAACAATTCAGTATTATTAGTTCTAAAAATTATTGTAGAATTTTGTCAAAACAATTATTAAATAAACCACAATATTATTTAATCGAAGTAAGTAGTTATTGCCTTTAATTTCTCTGTATCTAAATATTATATTGTGTGGATCTAATAATATAACACACGACTGTATATGTTTTCTTGGTTTTTATCCGTAGACTAGTCACTTCGATAACTTCAGTTTTTGCAAAACTCACTATACAAGCAGGTCCAAACTTTTTCTGGCCTTACAATTACTTATCTTTTTTCTATTAATTTTCTAAAACCTACAAAACCTACTCCACGCATTTTATTAGATATGGTCTTTTATCTTTTTAATTTTTCTACATTTGCTTTTATTTTCCTTTTTCCGTATTAATGGTCTCCTAATTCTTTAATTTTTGTTGCAGAGCTATAAAAAATCTATCAATATTATCCATTTCATCTTCGTACATTTTAGTACCGGTTGTTTATTTATGCAAAATTAAGATTATGTTTATATATCCTTGAAGCTCTACAACTTTTGGCATCTTCATGATCTTGTGAAGCCTGTCTGCATTTGAAGATATAAATACGAAGGCATCTTTGAATCTGAAGCAGCGTACATTGAGTTAATACTTATTATATATTTAATATATATTTCAAATGAACATTGATGACTGCAACATTGCAATTTAGTGACAAGATTTTTGAAAGCTTCTTGATAAATTACAAAGTATCAGTACTCAGGCATAAACAAATATTCTCGTGTAATTTTTTTTATTTCATAGCGTTTTTTTTTCTTGCTGTAGGTATTACTCCTAATTTAAATAACTTTCCAAAGTGAAAAATGTAACGATTTGTGAAGAATTAATCAATTTTGATTTATTTTCCAGCTTACGGTAAAGTAAATCCATATCATGTTATGAACAATATGGGTTGGTTGCAAACACAATAAATATACCTTTAAATAACATTAAAAACGGATTTCACAGCGTAATAAAATTTAACATGGACTATTTCACTAATTATTTAATTTTTATTAGCAATTGTTTTTTTAATTTACCGTAATACATTAAACACCTTGAATCAAAGAGGGGGTTTGTGACAATTATGCACTGGCATACCCAACAAAACGTAACAACAGTCAGTTGTGCGGTTATACTTTAATTTTTCTTGCTGATTGGCTAAAATGATTACCAAGTAGAATTTTTTTATTATATTTAGTTACACTTTCATAGAATTATTTCTTTTTTGGTTACATAATATCACTAACGATATTATTCTTATTTGTGAAAAAATATGCAGTTACCATAAAATAATGTATCCACAATACTTTATGTTGTGTCTCATTAGTTTTCTTCACTTTAATATTTAAATATAAGCTTAAATGAACTTAAGTAATACGTGACTAGCGTAATCTTAGCGGAAGTACGCTAAGCTTTGCAGCTGTGGTAAGATGTCGCAAGTGTCAAATTTTGTGGAGCTTCGCCCTGGAATAAGATTTATTAATGCGATATGAAATTGTAACTACGACCGTCCCCAGCGCGTTTTCTGTTTAGATGTCTTTTAAATTATTTATTTGAAGCTACGGCGTCTGATAATGTGTCACTTTGTATATTTGGTATGATATATTTTAATGTAATTTTTTTAAACATTTGCTATTTTTGATACATTTACTTTTTATTATTTACGATCAGAAAATCCTTGAATTCTGTCAAATATGGTTGAAATATATTTTAGTTTAAAGAAAAACTGTTAAGGAGAAAAGGAAACATGTTAATAATTAAGGAACTATAAGAAACAAACGATCCAGGTAAAATGTGACTAAGCAAAATTTTACGGAAATAAGGCAATGTGTGGGATAAATTTAAAAAATGTGACTAAATTAACTATCCTTTTATTATGGTTGAACGGTTTCGGATAAAATGCTGCAGACTTAGTCTGAGCTGTCGAAAGACGTAACCGTAGTAATGGCACTAACGTGCTAGTTATATTTATTGCTTGTTCGCAGTCTAATGGTAACCAGTGCATGGAAAAAAAATACTTCTTCGCCTTCATATTCGGAAATACTTTTTCGATTATAACCAAGAAAAATATATACCGTTGTAATAATTATTAACTAATGTAATAACCTCCATTATACTGTTTTAATTAAACTCTTTCTCCTCTATTTTTTAAGTACGTATGAATTGATTAACTAAAAGGGGAGACTATTTTCGGAGATCGGAATCATATTGTTTTATTCATTTCTATGAGCATTATCAGAGAGAAAAGTCCGAAGACATCAGTATGTTTCCATTATAATTTATGAGCTTTTGAGAAAACATACGTAGACGCATGAACATAAGTATTTACCCACGGTTCACCAATGTTCATATCCTTTAAAATTTTCCTTGAAAATATACTTTTTCCCTAACTTTCATTAATCCCTTTCTGGACACTAAGGTTTTCTTTATTTGAAAGAAAGTACGAATGATAAATTGGAAGAATTGGAAAAACAGAGAGTTGTACTGAAAGTTAGTGGTTGCCAGAGCCAAAGGAAGAATAAAGAAGCGACAGAATAATTTCATTATTATAAAATCTAGTAATACTTTGAACTGCATTCATAAATTAATTTTTGAAGCAACTTATCTGTTACTTATATTTAATATTTTAACAATGAACTTAATCAAAGGTTTGCACTGTTTTATGGAAATAAAAATTAAGCACATAACGTAATGAAACGCAAATGAAATATTTATATCATTTAGTCTAATCAGAGTTCGTAATTGTTGAAATTCTTCAGCACGTATTAAAATATGAACGACACATGGATATTAGGTCTATGCAAGAGTGAAAATGTAGAGACAAACAGATATAACCGGTTCAATATTTTTAAAGCTGGAATTTAACGTAACGTGCTGTCTCGTTGAGTCCTATTGTTTTCGTCGCACGTTTTTCTAACATTCTTTGAATCAACGTACACATTATAGAGCAAAACATAATATTGATGCATTTGCTTGCTTTGTACCTTATTGCACGAAATCTTTTAATCACAAAATTTTAATTTTGTGGTTGTATTTTTACATACACCCAACGATAAGGAAACTTTTTCATTTTGATAAGTAAAACTCAGAGTAAAACACGATTTGGGTAAGTATTTCATTTATGAAAGAGCGTTTATAAACCTAAAATATTATTCGTTTAAGAGAGAAGAAATTACAAACTGAAGTAGAAAGTAGAATCTTTTGACATCTTTTAATTTAAAAGTAGTATTTTCTTTCGACACATATCATTTCTTTTGTATCCAGATCATTCTCATTGTATTTATTTTAGAGTGATATTACGGTAATCTTAATATTTTACAGTGGTATATATTTTTGAGCAGCTGTATAAGTACGGTCCTTAGAAGAACATATGCCATTTTATTACACTTATATTTAAAAATGTAACACATTTAACACAAAGAATTTATATATAATTAAACTTAATATAATACAAGATAATTTTATGAAACATCAAAAACATAGCCATGTTAGAAAATAAGATGTCCGTGCGCCCGCGGTTTTTAATCGCCATTACGTTGATATGTATGGCAAGCAAGCATTAAATATACGTATTATACATAATTTGCCATGCATGGACATACAGTAAACAGAAATATATAATAGATCTCCTGAATGTAATTGACCTTTGGAAAAGAAGTGTTTCCCTTGTGAAATAATTATACCAGCTGTGCGCTCGGATTAATCAATATTTGTTACTCATACGTAAATTTATATATGGCCACTTCAACCCAATTATTAGGTTTCGTTTTTGTGCAAGAAGTGGATAGATGGGTAATCATATGCACCCGCATCGGTTGTCCTCAAAACAAAAACTAATAAGTTAGTTTTACCAGACTTACATATCCGAATAGAGATAAAAATTTATCGCCCCGCAAAATTCATAAGAACAAATAGGCATTTTTATCTGATAAACTGATGATTATATGAAAGTTGAACGAAAGTACAGTTTCAAAATAATATTATTAACTAATCTCAAGGTGTATGGACCATAAAAATGGGTTTAACAAAAGAAAAAGTGAAGAAAAGATAGAATTAGCCAGTAAATATTCCGGTCCCGAGGATAGCCTGTATGATTGCATAGGATTCAACGAAAATTACTACGAGACTAAAAAAAAATAAGAGATTACCTGCAATGTATTTTTTGTAAATTATTGTTGCATGAAAATTGTACTTCGTTCAATAATTCTTGCAATCCTTGTGGCAAAAAATGACGAAACAAGAAATGAGAAAGGGATACGAAAAGGCAAAGGGTGAGGAAAAATGACCTACAAAATAAATGGCCATCTTATCCTTGCGTCAGCGCCCAACTTATAACGGATATTAACATTAAAACTTTTTCGAATGTTTTTTTTTTAAATATGTCTAACACTAGGAAAGTGTATATCGAAATAAGAGGAAAAGTTTAGTTTTTATAAAAATATTATCCCAAATTACCCATATAATTTGTAGGCTACGCTAGAAAATATTGTAATACGGACACTTATTTGAAAAGCAAATAACATGTCACAATGTTTGTTTAATTATGTATACGCCAAATATAACATAAGTATATCCGTATACAATGCCATAAAATCTAAAAAATATAGCGTGTAAAATGACACATTATCGCTATCTAACTCTAACGCCTTATAAAATTAATGAATAGTATATATAATCCAGGCTTTTTCAGCGTCGAAATTTTGATTATGTTCACGAAAAATTTGAAACGTCTGTTAATCCCACCAAAAAAATGCAGGGTTGTCCATTTTTATCGTGTAAAATTTGATAACTCGTTTCAGTAAAATAATAGTGTAATACAGGTATTTATAAAATTTTTTAAAGTTAAATTTTCTGAAGTTAATGTTTTAATTGTGTATATAGTTTTAAACTACTCTGGGTATAATACAATGAATTTTATAAATTGTCCTCAGCGATCGAATATATATTTGTGCCAACCATATTTTACCTGTCAAATTCGATTGTTGATAAACATTCTCTCTTGAAATTGAATGGACTATAGGTAGACGTTTCGGATTGCATTTTAACTTAATGGAGCTCCACTACATGGTTCATCATAAGAACAGACAGATCGGTATGACAAAATTATAATGTTTCTGTTATCGACATTTTGTCAAAGAAATTAAAAAAAACGAATTGAAGAGATGGGAAATTTCTCATACGTTATCGTTAAAAATTCTAATTTTTCTCGAAAAATCAGCCACAAAAAACACTGCCAAACTTTATTATTCTTCCCAAGCGTTAATTGGCAATGCACAAACTGCTGGTTTTACTGTTATATACATTTTGTTGATAAGATCGAATGATGTAGTAGAATATTTATATAACGATGTAGTCGATGTGCCGTAGAAAATACCATGAATTTATAAAACGAAAAAAAATAATATGAGAAGTTTTATTATTTTTTTAGTAAATATTTTTTAATGAACGGTATAACTATTTTTAATAGTTTTTAATGTAAAAGATGGACTTTACTAGTTTTTTTAATTTATCGCTTTATTCAAATCGGGTTTCAATATATCATAACTCGTATAGCTCCTACTAAAACTGAGGTAGTGTAATCTGATAATTACTTATTATTGTTAATTTATTTCATTTAGAAATTCCTACAAAAGTGTATATATAATCTTACGATAACAATAGGATATAACTAGAACGATCACTATAGGGGATATACTATATACACCTGCACAAGTCTTCCGTGTTAAAAATGGTTATATTTTGTAAACATACGCAAATCCAAAATAAGTCACGCTCAGTTGTGATTGCAAATATAGTTTTGCTTGTATGAAATGTCTGTCTTTTATATGTACTAGATACCAAGTAAATGTGTAGCCTGTATGATTCCATATATGATAATGTAAAATTAAAGTCAAGCACACAACACTATTTTATAATTGTGGTATTAAATTTATGACTATATGTACTACCAGAATACGGTTACTACTGTGAGGAGCTAAAAGGTGTAAAAGGTGCGATACATCTCCGCTGTAACAGAAAGGAAATTACCATACTTTACCGAATGAAATAAAATATATGGAATGAAGTAGTGCTTGCTATGTGATAAGAATTTTCATTTCGATTTGTAACCAGCTTAAAATATAGAATTTAATTTTCTATCATCGCTGCTAGGTGAAATTTAAAATGATTTTTTCAATCGCATTATCACTCACTACAAGATCAAGTGATATATGAATGTATAAGTGGTGGTACATATAATGAAGAAAGGTGTCATAAGTCAATAAATAATGAAAACAATGCACAGATTTTGAAAATGATGAAAATGAATGTATGTTACATCATTAAAGTGTAATGAAATGAAACTCGCTTATTGCTGCTAAATTAAAAAAAAAAATCTCTACAAAAACAATTAAACATTTTTGTTGTCCTTCCATTTGATTTTCATTTCTGAGATCACAGTTTTCTTTTTCATTAGGTATACAGGAAGTTGAAGTTTGTGATCCTAAATTCAGGGAATAACTGAGTGTTTCAATGTGTTAAACAAAGATAATTTCAAGATTTTCATTATGGTCGTTTTACTACTTTAGAATTAATATCAAAAATAATGTATTTAATGTACTACTAGCGCCTTCTATGTGATATCATTTGTAACTACCTACCTAAGGTTAATATTAAGAAATAAATTCAGTCTTTGATCAACTACCGTACACGTTTTATTAGGTTATGGGCCCAGACCCACATTTGCTAAAATCTTTTGTATTTTCTCGTGCGAAAGTAACTATGTCGACGTCGGGGTACTTAGTAAATGTGCCGAAACTCAAAGGACGCGAGAATTACGACGATTTGGCGTTTGCAACAAGTAATTTCTTGTTACTTAAAGGCATTGACATTAAAAATGTACCGGCAACTATCAGTGAATCTGAGAAGAAAAAAGCTAAAGCAAAACTCGTTATGACAATTGACTGTTCATTATATGTGCATATAAAAAGTGAAACTACAGTGAACGGTGTGTGGAAGAAATTAAAACAGTTATTTGACGACACGGGGTATCAACGAAAAATAAGTTTGCTTCGTACATTGATTTCAATACGTCTCGATAACTGCGAATCCATGACATCCTATGTATCTCAAGTGGTTGAGACAGCACATAAATTGAATGGGACAGGTTTCGAAATCACAGACGAGTGGATTGGGTCATTACTTTTGGCGGGACTTCCAGATAAGTATTCACCGATTATAATGGCAATAGAACACTCTGGAATAGCCATTAGCGCTGACGTCATTAAAACAAAGTTACTTGATATGTGTTCGGAGGTTGGCACTACTGGAATCGACTCTGCCTTTTGGTCAAAACAGCGAAATAAAAAAGGCAACACTGACAAGCAAATGTCAAAGTCAACCAGCAGTAAACAAATAAAGTGTTATAATTGCAAGAAGATCGGCCACTAGAAAAATAAGTGTCCTGAATTAAAAGCAAATAAACAATTGAATGCTTTTAGCGCGGCGTTTTTCAACGGTTATTATAACACAGAAGACTGGTATATCGACTCAGGCGCAAGCGAGCATATGACGTCAAACCAAAAATGTTTACTCCGAACTCGACCAGTACACGAACCTAAAGAAATCGTAGTGGCAAATCAAATGACGGTGCCTGTAGTTAGTGTTGGTGAAACACAGATAACGACATGCGTGAACAGTTCTCAGTATGACGTGATTGTGAAGGACGTATTGCATATACCGAATCTCACGGCAAACTTATTATCCGTAAGCCAACTTATAGCTAAAGGAAATAAAATTGTATTCAAAAAAGATACCTGTTTGATATACAACCAAGTGAATGAGCTTATTGGTACAGCAAATTTGATAAATGGAGTGTACAAGTTAAGCACAAAAAAATTCGAGAACTCGTTATCGGCAATGTCAACATGGCATAAAAGGTTAGGATATAAATAGTAAGTCCTTACAAAAAATGAAAGAAGGAGCAGTAGAAGGAGTTTCTTTTCACAAGAAAGCTGACATACAGATACAGAATTGTGAAGTGTGCTGTGAGGGAAAACAATCACGTTTCCCTTTCCCATCAGCAAACCATAGAAGTGAAAAACTACTGGATGGAGTACACTCAGATTTATGCGGGCAGATGGAGACCAAGTCAATTGGTCTGGCGAAGTACTTTCTTCTGTTTGTGGATGATGCCAGCAGAAGGACTTTTGTTTACTTCTTGAAGGAAAAGAACCAGGTGTTCTAGCATTTCAAAAAATTTCGAAGTTTAGTTGAGAATCAAACTGGAAACAAGATAAAAATACTGAGAACCGACAATGGAGGTGAATTTTGTTTACGTGAGATAGAAAGTTTCTTAAAACAAGTAGGTATTGTCCATCAAAAGACCAATCCTCACACTCCAGAGCAGAATGGACTCTCAGAGAAGTTCAACAGAACTATAGTTGAACGGGCAAGATGTTTATTGTTTGAAGCAGGTCTCGACAAAAGTTTTTGGGCTGAAGCAGTTAATACTGCAGTTTACCTAAAGAACAGAACACCAGCCGCCAGTTTAGGCATGATGACACCATTTGAGAGGTGAACAGGTGAGAAACCAGACCTCAGCTATTTTAGAATTTTTGGCAGTAAAGTAATGGTGCATGTTCCCAAAATACAACGACAAAAATGGGATAAGAAGGCTGACAGATTAAATTTAATTGGGTATCCAGAGAATGTGAAAGGATACAGATTGCATAACCCAAGAACTAAAAAAATTACTACGAGCAGAGATGTCATCATTATGGAGAAAATGGAGTTGGACGAAGCTCAGATTGTAGTAAACGATCGTGAAAATAAGTCAAAGAAAGATGAAAACTTAGAACAAGATGAAAGTTTAATAGAAAATCCAGGTTCAGATCCAAATGATTCAACATATATTTGTGAATCATTGTCTTCCCAAGATGACTCGTATCAATCTGTTACTGAAGAAGAGTCTTTTGCAGAGAATGAAGTTCAAATTGAAGCTAAGCGTAAAAGAAAGCCAGTAGAAAGATATGGGATGACCAATCTCTGTCTTCTGGATAATCTGGAATCATGTGATGAAGAACTCAGTTATGAAGCAGCAATAAATGGACCAGACAAGGAACAGTGGAGACAAGCGATGGAAGATGAACTGAAAGCTTTCGACGATAATCAAGCATGGACGTTTGTAGATAGGAAAGAAGCTGATAGAGTGATACAGTGCAAGTGGGTATTCAAGAAAAAGTACGAAAGTGATAATAGTGTGCGATATAGAGCAAGACTGGTGGCAAAAGGTTTTACCCAAAAAGAAGGTGTGGATTACGCTGACACATACTCACCAGTGCTTCGTTACTCTACACTAAGATTTCTATTTGCTTTAAGTGTCAAACTTAACCCTGAAATTACTCACTTAGATGTAACTACAGCATTCCTAAATGGTTACTTAAATGAAAAAGTGTATATGCAAGTTCCCCCTAATTTAGATTGTAAAGAGAATAGTGTTCTTAAATTAAATCGTGCAATTTATGGTCTAAAACAATCAGCCAGGGCTTGGAACGAAAGAGTAAATGATACTTTATTAAAATTAAATTTTGTTAAGTCAAAGTTAGAACCATGTCTGTATATGAAAAATTGTGAAAAGGAGCAGATCATAATAGCAATTTTTGTTGATGATTTTTTCATTTTTTCAAACAGTAGTAATATGGTTAAGGAGTTAAAAACAAATTTAATGTCAAAATTTAAAATTAAGGATTTGGGGCAATTAAAACAATGTTTGGGTATGAGAGTAAAAATGTATCAAAATGGCAATATTTCCTTAGATCAAGAAAAGTTTGTAGACCATATTTTAAGTAAATTTAATATGACAAACTGTAAAGTTGTTGGTACTCCTATTGAGAAAAATTTAAAACTAGAGAAAAGTGTAGATGTTTGTAAACAATATCCATTCCAACAACTAATAGGAAGCTTAATGTACTTAAATGTTTTGACTCGCCCAGATATTTCCCATAGTGTGAGTTATTTGAGCCAATTTAATAATTCATATTCCTATACTCATTGGAAGCATGCGAAACGCATCCTAAGATACTTATGTAAAACTAAATCTTATGGCCTAATGTTTATCAAAGATAATTGTAAATTAGAGGGTTTCGTTGATGCAGATTGGGCTTCAAACAAACTAGATACAGATCTATCAGAGAGATCCTATACAGGTTTCTACTTTAAACTTTCTGGAACTGTTATTTCATATGAATGTAAAAAACAACGTACTATAGCCTTATCAAGTACAGAGGCAGAATATATGGCAATTGCCGAAGCCTGTAAAGAGGCTATTTATTTAAAAAACTTGTTTTCTGAAATTGTAAACAGTTGTGATTATGTAATTATATTGTATAATGACAATCAAGGCGCTCAGAAGCTGTCTGAAAATTCTTTATTTCATAAAAGAACTAAACACATAGATGTGCGTCATCATTTTGTTAGAGAAGCAGTTGCTAACAATCTTATAAAGATAGTCTACATGCCAACATCTGAAATGCCAGCAGACTTGCTGACCAAGGGTTTAGATAGTGTTAAACATAACTATTTTTTAAAAAAGTTAGGTATTCAAAACATTGTTTAATAGGTGACTATCTGTAAATTAATAACATTTTTTGCTTTTATTAGTTTGTTAAAAATAATTTATATGTTACAAAGTTCAGATTATTTTGATAAGTGGAGATGTTAGAATTAATATCAAAAATAATGTATTTAATGTACTACTAGCGCCTTCTATGTGGTATCATTTGTAACTACCTACCTAAGGTTAATATTAAGAAATAAATTCAGTCTTTGATCAACTACCGTACACGTTTTATTAGATCTAGCCTCTAAATACATGGGGTACTTTTGTTATAATGTACAGGCTAGAGCTTTTTGTTAAGTATAAAAAATTGACGTTAAAGAACTGTTATTTCTGATAATTCAGCATACGTATATTTATTTTAGTGACATTTAAAAGTATATATAATACCAAACATGTTTACTATCTTATTGATGTTCCCAAGCTTGACCCCTCACGACGCTCCTTAGGGGTATAATGAAATATCTCGCGAATTGCATACGAATTGCACATTCTGATTTAAAATTTCATGTTTTTAACATGAAATTTTAAATCAGAATGTGAGCCATCTCGTATAATCCCCAAATACTCGTGAATACGTAATAATTCTGAAAGTTATTTTAATTTTACATTAAAATTTATAATATAAAGACATCTACATGCAAAATTATTTTGTATTATTTTCTTCTTAACAAATTTCTCTCTATCATTTGGAGAGGTGGTTCTAAAATATCTTTAATCTTTATTCATAACCGACAGATTTAAACTCTTTTCTTTCACATATTCAAACTTTTTTCCCTACATAGTAATTTCAATGCAAGTGTTGATGCTATTTCTATGCTAATCAGTGAACATTAATGTTAAATGAGGAAACAAAAACTAAAAGAAATATCGAATACCAGGAATTGCGACGATATCGGCCTTTTTCAGGGAGACAGTACAGATACGTCATCTATTCGTATGTTTGTTATGAAAGATCTTAAAAAAGTAATAGGTAAAATCAATTTTGTTAAATAAACGATCCACATTATCATTATCAATTTTCTTCCCTTTATTTACAGTTAAAATAAGCATTTTATTTAAGCCGAATAGAAAAATGGAAGTAGAATGAAACTGTGGAAAATTCCATATTTTATTACTAAACGATGTAAGTTTTGAATTACACGAAGCGTAGGATAGGCAAGATATTATAAACATATGTGAATCTTTTAGTATCTGTCGTTATAGAAAGCAACACCAAGTGGACATACTTTCCGGTAATCAAATGGATGCACTTTGTGAATATCTAGAGTCAAAAATGTGTTTAGTATCAACTACTTTATTATCTATAATAATAATACATTCTGCTGTCATACTCTATAATTAGACTTGGTATACAATTAATGTGTAAAAATTAAATGCATCCCATACATATTGAATATAATAGACCCTGACAATTTTCCGTTAAATAGAAATCCTCGTGGTGTGATTCATATGGAGGTGCTACTTGACACTTCATCACCACATTTTCTGTCTTAGTTAAACATGGAATATCCAACATCATACATAAAGAAATTAAGGTGTTATATATAGAAATATGAACGTCGATTTGTCGAAATATAAGAAATAAATTGGACACAGCAGAATTAAATCACGGAATAAATACTTGAAAGACTTCGGTAAAGATAATGAATAAAAAAGCATTAGTTCGAGATACCAAAGGCGACATCGGTAACAGGTCCGAATGATGTTGGAATTTAAATTTTTAATGCATACTGTCAAAAACTTAGCTAAAATCTTTAGTCAATCGATAAAAAGCGCTTTAAATAATGTGGGTTGGCAAATTAATAGGGACCGTCAATATTTTCTCATTAGTGACAATTTTCGTTTTTATAAATTCGGTATTGTTTTATTATAATTAAACGTAAAATGTTGAAAAGTGAACTTATTACGTGAAACATGATAATATTTTACTCCTATTTAAAAATATGGAAACAAACTAGTAATTTGTTATACGGCTTTTAGTAATCATTCACGTTTTGATGTTTCTGGGCATGCTCTAGATGCATTTCTTGCATTTTCCCTTATTAGAGAGGAGTCGAGCCGTACTTTTATTAATGTCTCGATCAACTGTATTTTGGATGCCTTAGTTTTTTTGGCAGTAGCATGCAGTGTTTTCTGGGAGGGGCAAGCAGTGAAAGAGCGGACATATAAACATTATATAAATGTACACAAACACGTGCAAGCGTCCGCCGACTGTCCCTTATGGCGTTGAAGATGAAATAGATTGAAAACGTGTCTCAATAATTGAATTGTTGGCACTCAAAATCATTAAACTCTTGGCGTGATTTTCGGACTTATCGGACTATAACCTTAATAATGACCATGAAAAGATAATTCTTGCTACCTGTAAACAAAATTTAATTTAACAAAACAGGTTACTTAAAATGCAACTTTTGATAAGCTGTCAATACGTTTTTTGCCTTAATTGAAAGAATAAAAAAAACGACGTATTGAAAAAAATTAGGGCTTAAAGTCGATTATTTCATTACAAAAAAATATTTTAAAAATACTTTTCTATGAGGGAAGGGTTGTCAGTTGGCTGTCAAACAAAATTTATAACCTCACTTTATGTGTTATTAATTATTTATTTTTTTTTAATATCAATTCCTCTTGGTATTTACAAATTATTTGTTTAGTGTTCCTAAAATGGCAAATAAACCAAAAAACTCACAACAAAAACTTCCTTGACAAAGTTAAGTATTGTATGGGAACTTTTTCAAATAATTTTTTTAATTAAATAATCGCGATCCTACTTTCAGGTATTACTTCGTTTTTTAGTCATTTTCTTTCATTTAAAATAAAAAAATTTGGAAATTCATATTTTTGCTAAACTGAACTTGTTCCACCAATACTAATCATAAAAATCACTATGAAAATGGGAGTGACTAGTTTTATTACAAAATTTTAGTTTCAAAATTGACTTTGACCTACATTTCTCTATTATACTATTTTTTTCACTAAAAGAAAAATTTAAAAATCCTTTCTTGTTCATATAATAAACAGCAATATTTTATAGTCGCCATTGTTTCACGGCAAAAATGCACGAATAAAATATTAATTTAATTCACAAAGAAAACTTCATTGCCAAAATATATTCCGGTAAAAAAATGTAATACGTATATTTATAAACCGGGCAACTATTAAAATTCTAAAATTATTTACGAAGGAAGACAACAAACTGACAGCGAACTCGTTACAAAAACACAATTCATTGTACATGTGCAAATATCATAATTATGGCATTGTTTCAGTTTGAATACAGCCGATAATCAAATAAGTTTCTGCGTGCCTTGAAACTGTGAGCTAACGTTTTGAAGCGAAGCAATCAATAACATGGGTGTGAATTTCTAAGTTTTATCTAAAATTCCAGCAACCGGAAAAGTTCGCTTTGTGTGTGCGAACTACAATCATATATCAAAGTGTGGCTTCCGTTTGAATAGCACAATTTAAATATGTTTAAATTTTGGTAAGTATGTTATGCGTATATGCTAAATGTTTAGGGTGAGCTTCGTGTAATTGCTTGTTTATGGTTAAATTTTAGGTATATTTGCAGCCAATAAATTAGTAACACTCCTGGCGTTATGGCAAGATCATCGAGAAGGTCATTCATAAATGTGAAATCCTCACCTTTAAGAAACCAATCATATGGTTGGGAAACAAAGCAAATCCTCAATATTTCTGTGCATTGGTCCTGCTTTATTTTGCCCTAAATAATATAAAAACTTCCAACTCTATTTGCCTTAAACACTGATCACACTGTTATCTTAATATTGTATTTGGCTCGTTCAAGGATGCATTCAGAGTGGAACTGCTATTCAAGAGCGTCGTCGAACGAAACTAATTTAAAAACAAAAAAAAACAAGAATTTAATAATTTCTTGAAATAATTATTTCTTCGAGCCAAGATAGCAATTATAATGTAATTTACCTCACTCCAATCCTTTACAATCTTATCCTTTACATCTTAGTGTCATTATCGCACGGTTTATTTGCTGGGCTATGAGTTGTCAGCCCTTCTGCAAGACGTCTCTGCACAGTTCTTTAAACCTAATATAATGATTTCAGAATCACGAATAAATTTTTTGCCCAATTTTGTACTTTTTTCGGTTTTCTATTCCAATATCTCCTATTATTCGATTCGCACGAAGGGTGATGATTCATTTCAACAAAACTCTATTTGCTACTCATCCAATAATTGCATTTGCGAATTATTTGTGTGAAGCAGGCCGATTATTAAATGAATTTTTTTCCTTAGTGCACACTTGACCCATTCCCAATATGGGTCGAGTGTGCAACATTATTCGGAAAGAAGTGAAAACATTAAAAGACCCACAACAATTTAATTCCACACAAAAAGCTTCTCCAAACCTGTATCGCCGTAATACGTATAATGAATTCAATGTTGAGTTGCATTTAAAAAAATCTGTTTTGAACTATATAACAAATGAAATTTTTCTAAACCACTTGAAATGAATGTATGAACAAATGTTGAATAAACTAATGCTGCTCTAAATTTGCCCATCGCCAAAAAAAACGAAAGAAATTGTGCCTGTCCCTATTAGTTTGGCAACCCGCTGTAAAATTATTTAAATAGCAGATTAATCTACTAAACAACCTTTTTTATATTAATGTAAACAGAAAATCTGTCAAGAAAGAGTATCCCGTGCAAACTTAATACTATTTTATTCAAACTATTTCCAAAAAATGTTTGCTTATTTTACCATGTTAATATATTATCTAGTTTCTACAGACTACTATACATTGCGAATTTCTCAAAAAATACCAAAATTTCGAGTAGGCGCTATAATTTTTCCGCAAACTGTGTCGTATATTTAATGGATAAAATAAATAAAGTGATGATCTAAAATAAAATAACATCTTTGATAGAAAAACGAGTGTATAAAACGTAAAATGATGATCGCAAAAAAAATAACATCGGTGATAGAAAAATATGAAACGTAACATGATGATCCCAATGGAAATAACATTGTTGATAGAGAAATGTGTATATAAAATGTAAAGTGATGATCTCAATGAAAATAACAGAATAGATAGACAAATATATGTTGACTCTGTATCTCGTTACGATTATGATTTAATGTTCTTAATAACATTCAAATTTATGGAATCACCTTATTCAATTTGTTCTATTACCAATTTGTTGCTGATATCAAGCAAAACAATGCTATTACAGACGTTGGAGGCTTTTTAAATCTACCAGTGATGATTTGTTATCAGTTGTTCTCCAATGAGTTAACTTAAGTACATATGCTGGATAAAGCATTGAGTTAATTGTATTAATCCCACCTAGCATAATGAGCTTTCCGTATCGAATTGATGACAGTAATTCATAAGTTTTGCAATTGTGTGATATTCACTTCTATGATATTCACTATACTGTATGATATTCACTATTTATTTATGAATAAATATTTCACGACCTGAGTTTGAATATTGTTTCCAGTTTGTTATGATAATTACAGAATGTCCGTATGTTTTATTATTTCTGGATATATTTAATAATATCAACGTAGCTGTCGAAGACAATGTTCTTAGGCCAGGCGCTGTCATGACAAACGCTGGCAAAATTATAAATAAACTAATAGTGTTTAGGAAGAAAGTGTATGAGAATTTAAAAAAAATTATATCAGATTGCATTTAAATTTCCTTTATGGAGAACCCACGGCAATACTTTATAACACAAAAAGTGTGCAAACGTGGCGAAATTTATTAATCCTCATTTTAAACATCTTCTGTAGATAAAAATTGATGATTTATACTTCGTATTTCGAATTAATGGTTTAAAAGAACTTAAAAGGTGTTTAAAATAAATGATAGCCGAACGTATTTTGATACCCGTACACACAGGGAAAACAGAGAGGGGAAACGGGTATGCTTTGCGGAGAAATATTACAAGTGTATCATGCCGTGGTACATTATTAAAAATTTTTAAAATAAAATAAGGCACCGGACTACACAATCAGTTTAAGAAGAAATATATAATCAAATAGAGTATGCATATACTGTAACATTCATCTAATCAGATTGTACAGAAGCAATGTATACTTAAAAGTTATTTTTCTACAGTGTCATTAAAAATACCTTATACATACATTAGGATACTTGAAAAATGTTGCGGCGTAAATTCAAATTATTTCTTAGTTAACAATAAGTAGATGTATTATTTACATACTAATGATACAAGCATGATCCCAATCTTATTGATATTTACACAGTGGCTTAATGGATATAACTTAAGAATGGAATGATGCTTAACTGAACCTATATAAATGCGATAATTATAATGTAGATGTTATTAAACGGATTAGCTGGTCTATTAAACTTAACCAAAGTCCATTAATATCCCATGTGATAGTCGAATGTAAACTGTCAAGTAAAAATCCGTTGTGGTACTCGTCAACTGTCAAGTGAAAATCCTTGTGATACTCGTCAATATAATATCGAATTTATTAATATCTGCGAATTTATTAATATCTCAGAATAAAATCTATTACGGGGGCGGGATCTTCCGCTTTCTCTGTTTAATGTTTACTTATTTATTTTACGATGAGTTTTCAGTTGGATATTGACGGTTTAGTTATTCAATGTGACGTGAGGTGCAGAGTTAAATATCTCTTGGCACGCATATATGCAGCACGCATTATGTTTATTAAATACTACTACGACAAGAATTAGTATATTTCTCGACCTCATTTAATGTAATTTAAATTGTAGGTTTAATTTTTGGATAAATTATTTTAGCACATATTTTTTTATATAGATGTCAGTTTTATTAGAATATATACCTTATTAGAAGAAAATACAAATTCAATTATATGCAGAAATTATACATAACAAATATACAGATGTTGAGAATTATCAAAATGAAAGGCTTATGGGACATGAAAATTACATTGAAGTGTACTGCTTCTTCCACGCTGGAATTTACTAGTCATCGAAGGTGAAAAACACTGAGGGCACAAACGCTTTTCCAATTTTGCAAAAGCTTTAAAAAATAACTCAAATTATAAAAATATGTTTATTTTACATCATTAATAAATTGAATATAGTATATTTCTTATTATTAATGTGAATTTAACTATTCGAATAGTTTTTGACGTCGTCTTTCTCTCGTATGCGCCATAGGGTTCGATTTTAATATTTCCATCTAATTGTATTAATAAGATTGGTAAAGTTTTAGGGAATGTAGGAAAGTGGATAGTAATTGAGTAGTAATTAGTTTTATTTTCTTCTCTTTTTAATTATTTTCCCTTTCTATAATTTTAATGTGTAATTAATCAATCCAAGTTTTTCATCGACATTTCTATTCAGTAACTGTATTAATTAGTCGTCGAGGTTGCTTGTAATTGTTTGCCGTCAATATGTTATCGTTCACATGGCTTAAATTACTAACGTAAACACCACTGAATTATATGGCACTATTTGCAAACCTATAATATTCAGTTAGAGATGAATTCAGAGTAAAGGTTTGAAATAATTAGGGTTTAAATGTAATTCAAACTCACTCATCTTTGCCTATGCACTTCTTCGGAAGTATTTTGACCAAATATGAAACATTTCGTTGATGCTAGTAAAGCCTTTAGATTATTAGAAATAATTTTTGTCAAAACCTGAGCATGAGAAGGTTAATGGATGCTCTATTTTTTTAAAAGCAAAAAAGTCATTTGGAAGTAAGTAAAACACACATAAACTCGATGTCCAATATCTCTACATCCCTTTACCTTAACCTACATCTAACAATGCTTCTTCAGTTTTAAGTTTAGGGTGAAATTCAACTCCGTATCACTGAGTTGGTCTTGTATTTTTCGACGCATTCTTGAGTGTAGGTTTCGAAAAAATGTTTTAAAAACATGATTTATTAAGATTATGATTTGGAGCTCACTGTATTTTTTGCATTGGCTTTTTTGGGTATTGCGATAACAGCAGTCATGATTTTTTGGAATGTGGGTCAATAAAACCTGCCAAATAGGCAGGTTTTATTGAGAATACAAGAAATATTCTCTACTCATACTTTCCAAAAGTTTTATTATTTCATTTAGTATTTCATTTGGCCTGTGGTTTTTTTAGCTTTGGCTAGTTTTATTACTAGCTACAGTTCATCCTAGGTTATCTCAGGTTCTGCATTACCTCTTTAATCGCCAGATCGGATCTTTGGTCAATAAACAATTCTTCAATGTATTATTTCCACCCGTCAATTTGATTTAATTTGATGAATATTCATTCGCGGCATCTATCTTTTTTATCTCTGTTATTACATATTTATCGATTATTTTATGAAAATTTAAATGCAGGCGCCGATCTAGCATGCATCAGTTTATTTAATTTAAATTTATCATTTAATCAATCGTGAATGAAATTCCGTAAATAGTTACTAAAAATATTTAATATTAAAAAGAAAGTAAATGGCTGAAATAGACAATATATTGCGTCCTTCCATCACTCTTGCTGCAAGGATAAGTGGATATAAATAGCACTAGAGGTGATGAGGCTGCAGTTTCAGATTTCGCCGCGGTAAGAAATTTCATTCGGACTCCCCAAAGGGTTTGACACTTTCGTTGTTTTACCTCAGCCGTCGACGATGTTGAACTACCGTAGAGCTTAGTCCACAAAGAGTAATGAATATGATTTTGTACATTACGCGAACCTCATTAGTTTGTTCTCAGGTGGAAGCAGTTATGTATAAGTGCTGCGCATTTATTTATTTATTATTAATATATCTACTTTAAAGTATCTAATTGATACATATGGAGGACTTATTGCTACGAGACTAATATCTTACAGCCAACGATAACAGCAATCCAGCCCCATTCGACGAACGACCGGGAATCGAACCCGGGTTCCCGCGGTGCGCCGCATCGTCAAAGGCCATATGCCTTGTGATCAACCCAACACACTATGGCGACGACATTTATTTATTGGCGTTATTTACTCTAATAAATCAAGATATTTAATATTATTGTTATATTTAGTGCCATGAAATATTCGCATGAGAGTTTTATTTATAGGTGTTAATGGTGGATTAAGTTTTTCGCGAACATTATTAACAATAACTATTTTTTTATTGAAATAATTGTACCACACAACATCGGTTCAAATACCTATAAAACAAAATGGAATTTGATGATTACAGTTTATTACATTTTAGGATTGGAATATTAAAAGAAAAACATCACTTTTCTGAAGGTCACCCACAAATCATAGTTAGATGGAGAAACTTTGAAATTGAGATAGGGGCAAAATATATCTGAAATAAGTGAAAAGTTAACAACTAAAAATATTCGTAAGGAAATTGAAAAGGAAATAAATAAAATAATAAAATTTCGTTCATCTTCTTGGACATCAATTAAAATTATATAAAATGGTATAAAAAGGACATATTTCCCTATATTTTTGTCAATATTGAGAATAAAATACATTATTACTACACGCTAAAGCTTGTTGGAAAACTAGAGCGATGATTTTAAATTTTATATTTGTAAAATATTTCCGATATCTCTACGGTTGTTAAAGATATGCTAATAAATATATTCACATAGTGAGAAATTATATTAGAATTAGTGAATAATTTAGTGTAAATATTATTAATTAAATTCTTAAATGTTTATTTACACCTAAGCGTGAATGGAATCCTAATTCGAGTTTTACTCATATTTATTAAATTTTATTTAACAAAAATTTCTCGGCATCACATGTGCACTGAATTTCCAATACCGCTTTTTATATTCAAAATTACACGCGATTAGTTGTTAGATTTTAAAGATTTCGAACTCTCGGACCATTATAATATACTCGTCACATTAGCAGTTCGAATCAACAACAATTGCTGAAAAAAGAGAAGAAAGAACGAAAGAGAAGAAAGAAAAACATACCTTCCGCATATTTAGAACTTGTCCTTGAGTTCCTTGCTTGAATCTAAATATTTTTGGGAAAATCTGTATAGTTTTCTTGCAGTTTTCAAGGAAGTTTTCCATGACTATATAAAATGAATTCGCAGAATTTTTCTCAGTGTCATTAATATAAATAATGTAATTCTGCTCATTCAATAGTTTCTCAATATATGGACCATCAAAAACACCAGCTTTTCATTTTTCGAAACTCAAATTTGTAAATTTTCTTGAAACGCGTTTAAAACACTTTACATTTTTATTCAAAGGCTTGACATATTGTTTCATCAATCGTAGCTTAATATACAGAAGATATAATATTATACGATTTCTTGTTACAAAAGAAATATTGATGAAAATTTGCTTACTGCAAATCAAAATCTTCTCTTACGAACAATTATGTTTTATTTACTGTTCTTTCTTATTTACACTGTTCCACAGATAAACCATGGATATTTGGTATAATGACTGTGGGCAAAAAATTAGGTTAAATTTTTTATAAAAACAGAATAAGTTTCTTTTATTAAATTCGATATCATGAGACAGTTTTCATTTAATGCGTATGCATTATGATTAAAAGAAAGTTATTCATGATTATTTACTTACTTCCCATATAATAATGTCATTTGGTTGAATGAACCGAAACTCATTAATAGCAAAGTAATTGGCGTAAATGACCAAATATCCTCAAAAAATTAAAAATACTTCAATATCGTAAAACTTTGCGTTCGTAGCAGAAAAATTTGAATATTTGAAATCAGCGCCCCCCATGTTTATATTTATTTTGTATAAATAATACAAAATAAATTGAAACATTTAATACAACATATAATAAGGTCGATTTTGTATCTTAGTATAATTACAATATCATTGTATTGTATTGATTTTATGCAATCATTTTATTCAATTAATTATTATTTTTAACATATTTATGTATATCCCGTAATAAAATTCAAAATAATTAAAGCGTAGGGCAAAGTTTCATCAACAGGTATTTAAAAGGATTTTAAAGACCACAAAGGGGCGATTTCTTTTACAAAATGATTTTCACTATAAAACAATAGCGATAAAGTACATATATTATATAATGTTCGCTGGTAAATAATGAAAGGAACCTACCTTTCGTTATTTTAGAAATATACTAGTTTTCCTCGCAGATTTACTCACGTAGTCTTATTAAGTAATGGAGGTTTCTAAATCTACACTTTTCATGATTTCCCGTAGTTCGACAGCAGTTAAACGTATAAACGACGGGTTTCATTTTGATAATCGCTTTTAGGATGGATGGACACTTCTCCATCTTATCACTTGAAATACTACTTAGCTATTTTGCCCTGAAAGTAATTTTAAAATCATATTAATAGCTTATTTTAATTTTGAATCCAAAGAAAGTGCTAGCTCGTCATTATTCAGTATCGCATGACCTAAGTTTATTTTGCCACTCTTTCCAATTGACACAAAAAGTACAATTAGATTGTACTAGTACGTTCTTAATATTTGTCTTCTTATTTGTCTTCTATCTTTGTCGATTCTCCTTTTTCCTTCTATCTATTTTATTTAAATTATCGGATAGCTTTTGTCTGACATAGTTATTCGCGCTATATATGTTAATCAACATAATTCACAGATTAATTTGTCTTTATTAAAAAAGTAACAAAAAATGATGATTTTTATATAAACGTCGTCGACATTTATATTACTCTCTTTACAAAAAGAAAAGTAAAATTTCCCATATAATATCTTTGAAATTTCCACTACATGGTATTTTTTTCTCTAACAAATATTAGTCTATGATTATTAATGTTCATATCAAAATTGGGAAGAAATTTGAAATAATTTGTTTTTTTAAATAATCAATTCAATCGTTCAAATGCGTAAACTAAGTTGCGAGTAATTTGTTTTCCTTTGTTAAAGAAATATAGTGTGGTATACAATGTGGATTTGACCGTTGAACATTACATGAATTCTAATACATATATATGGTGTTTTCCAATCGTACATCAATCAATTAACAAAATAGTTTAGACACAGAAACAGTTGTATGTGGTATGTAGTTTCAAACAAGATGCATGCAATTTCAAAACGGTGCTGAAAACAACAACAGTGCGCCGTTGCAGTTTTGCTAAAGTAAGAACATATGAGAGATGTTTACGTTTTGTTTATTAAAATGCCATCTTATTTATGGTAAACGGTTTTCTTATTTTTGATTGAATTATTTATTTCACCATTTTAAAGTATTTACGATAACTCTTACTGCCTGGATTTTAACTTAATATCAAACGGTCAAATCGAAATTGCATATATTGGAACTACTTCTATTTTTATCAAGTAACAATCCATAATTATGGCTGAAAAATGTTGCTACATAAAGTGAAGGTAGAAAAACATCATTTCAAACATGTGGTTTAAACACAATGTTTACCGACTACGTTTTTTTCCAACAACGGGGCTTCAATTTGTATGTCGGACTATTATTAAAATTTCTTATTTTGTATTAATCATAATGTCTTATTTTGTATTAATCTAAGTTTGTATTAATCATAATAATAATACACAGTAAAAATAATGAGACAAGAAAAGAAAAGATAATTGCTTAATTGTTTAAAGAATTAAAGGTCTTAACTGATTAAATTCAAAATAAAAATAATTAAGACAAGGATGAATTAAATTTACTGCACTAGTAGCACTTTGCAACAGAAAGATGAAAATTTTCAAAATTAGCTAATTTATATTATTTATATTATTAGTTCACTGGCTCAGCAGCTAATGGATCCTACTTGTTTTACACACCCTTACCAAGTATGCGCTAATCCTAAATATACTGATTTCGCATGAAAGGGATTTAAGTACAATTGTTAAATATAATAATGTCAGAAATGACTCTTAGAAACAATTTCAATTAATTTTTATCCATATTCATTTTTATTTCGTGTAAATATCCCGAATCACATTTCATTGGTCAATACACAAGATAACTAACAAAAAAACACTATTAACGTTTCCCGTATACTCATGACAATATTCGTAATGCAGCCTGAAGCGGGTAATTTTAAATAAGGACGGAACTCAATAAAAGCTCTGTGCCACGCGGTCATCAAACTTTCTGTACAAAACCAGTTTAACATCTAAACTCATTCAAGCGCGAATTTCAAATTCGAATCCGGGCAGGAGGAGAAAAACGCTTGTCGTGATAAATTTAGTATTGTGATATTTCGTGACTGGTTCTGGCGATCGTAAACAATATACCCTACATCTACAGAAGGCGATTGTAAATAATAAATCCTATATCTGATCGCCACTGGATACTGTCAACGTAATCTTAATATGAGATGATGACGTATTGTCCATGGCATTATCTTCCCGAATGTACTCTCACGTGAAACACGGTAGCTTGCATCGAAGGTAAATGTAGATTCTATAATATCCACAGAGTTTTTTAAGATGACTTAGAAAGCAGTGTAATTTAAAATGAATTATAATGTGAAAGAACTTTTGGGTGTGAAGTTTGAGAGCTCCATTTTAACATTAATAGTGGGTTCTTAAGGAACTATTTTATTGACAAGAAGTTAATTTATTTTTACTTCAGTTTATTTGCACAAAATGAACAGAAAATTAGATTTTATGCGTTTGAATTTGATCGAAGATAGTATATAAGTTTATCAGATTGCTAGAAAATTTAACGATATTTGCCAATTTTCGAAATAGTTTTACAAAATTACTGACGGTAAAATAAATTTTGTGTCTCGATTTTTATTTTTATGTCTATGTGTTTTCATTCTTTTTGTTAGTTTTACTTAGTGCTTAAAATGTCCTGTGGAAAAGTGAAAAATTATCGACTATGTCATATAATTTTATACAAATATTTTTATTTGTTTCTGTTTAACGTTTATGTTGATCTTTGTTTTAGTTAACTCATTTTTTAAGATTGTTTATTGGCGTAACATAATATATTTTTAGTAACGTGCATTGTATATGAATAATAGTTATTTAAAAGAAATTGCTTGTTTCTTTACATTTATGTAATCATAATAATGAAGGTATAATAAAAA
Organism: Druceiella hillmani; assembly: GCA_039881145.1. Classification (NCBI taxonomy): domain Eukaryota; kingdom Metazoa; phylum Arthropoda; class Insecta; order Lepidoptera; family Hepialidae; genus Druceiella; species Druceiella hillmani. The sequence continues at coordinate 10,536,082 of JAYKKI010000054.1, read as the reverse complement.
CGATCAAGAAATTCCTTTCATAATGTTATATTTAAATATTTTTTTATGGTACTTATATCTGTTTAAACAGACTTGACTGACAGCTTTTTGCACTTCAATAACAAAGATTGCATCCTGCTCCTCAATTTTTTGGGGAGCAGAATACAGTATTACTGCATTAGTTAGAATTATTATTACTGGTTTATTCCCTACTTAGCTCATATTTCGGCCCGGTTATCAAGGAGGAAGACATATTTTTTTCATTTTCAGTATCAATTGTACTGAAAATGAAAAAATATGTCTTCCTCTCTCTCTTATTTTCAATACTACTCCCCCTACAATTATGAAAAAATGTAAGTATTTAGAAACCCGCTCAAAGCTTGTAAGAAAAGTAAAGTAAAGATTCCAGATGTTGTCATTTTTTAAATATTTCCCATGTTCATAGCCAGTAAAAGATATAGTTGGCAATATATTTACATTTTCCTATTTTAAAAATCAATTTTGTAGAAACTATGTGACGTAGGAGCTTGAAATTTTACATTGCAATACTCTTCATGAACGTGTATATCATGCGGAGTATCATTTGAAAAAATATAACGTCCTCTTGTTTCCGAAAATATTGAGGTAAAAATCATGAAACACTTCAGGAGATTTTATGAAAAGTATAGCCCTTATCACATATATTTTAATTGTTAAAACAGGCACCATGTTATTAAGCATCCAAAAATATTGTACATTATACGTTGTGAAAAAATTAAAATTAATATTAAAAGAAATAAAAATTAAAAATTTAAAATACCGTAATGTGCATGGAACTCTCTTTGTGCGAGTTCTACTCGTACTTGACAGGTTTTATATTTAAAAATAGTTACTGCGGTTTACCTTTAAAATAGGTAAATATAGTCTAAAATTTCCCTTAAGCCTTTTAAAGTCATGTAATTCTCTTATATTATTAGCATTTCTGCAACAGTTTTGCCCGTTACGAAACCTGTACCGTTTTGTTTGTTACAAAAGAGTCCAGATTAGTGACTTTTTTTTCGACGTTGTCTCTATTAAACATGTTTCAAAAATATATATTATACGTACATACATAGCCTAACTGATGTAGTCAAATTTTAGTAGCTCTCTGTATAATCATTTATTGCATTGATATTTGGATGTCTGTGGAATATACATTCCTAGACAAAATTATAGAGGCAACATATACACTTTGATGTAATTAGGTACATTTAAATAAAAAATTGGTCGATATTTAATTCAGTTCAATGAAAGTAAAACCACCAGAAAATTATTTTTGTCCACTTGAACAAACTCAAAGTTATACTGAGATGGATAATCTAAATTAAAAGTAGCTTATATATTCTTGTAATGTAAAACCACAAAACTATAATGGCCAGGAACTTGCCCTCGAGAAGGGTATAAACTTCATTTCTTTTACAAAATCAATTTAGGCAATCAAATGTTTAAAAAAAAGCATGTATTTTGTATCACCATTTCATTCTTCATGCTTAATAATACGCCATGCTTGGTTGTAAATAGATTGAAGTTTATTTTGTAATTTAATCACGTTATTTCACAGTTGCCAGTGTATGTCGTTACTCGTCACCTGTTTACTTATGAAATATTCATTATTTATGAAATATTAATAATAATTTCTTTATGAAAATAATGTTATAACAAGCATCCATTCACAAGAAGATACTAAAATTACACGTTGACAAAATTTGTAATACCTAACTCATTAACAAATTCCAAATGGACTCAAAGTTGTAATCTGCAGGCATATCTGCTGTCTTTAAATATTTAATTTATATTAAACCTTTATTTAGAGAATTTTAAACTAACAATTTTCATTTAGTTTCTTTGCACTTTCATTATCATTATTATAGATTAATTGTTTCTACGTTTTAATTTACATAAAATATTTCTTCATTAGATAGCTTCTCTACTAACCTCACATATAGCTTCATACTCAGATTATGTACTTAATTAGGCAATACTTTGCTGATTTTTACATCCATATGATATTACAAAACCCGATATTTTGAAAATACACCCAGTATAATATTTACTATCAATGGAAACCGACGCCCAATCAATGTTTACATTGGTTATGTATGTTAAATACAAATTGTTCTTTACATATTTCTCACCAATACTTTTGGTATCTTGCAAATATTTCAAAGTACTTTCCTTATAAATATTATTACTGTTAAATTGACAAATGTAACAAACCACCTATTAGCTGCTACTACTCGTAAGTTCAAAAATCACTATTTTTTCTAATCTTCAGTTAACTTCCTTTGGTGTACACATTTTTTTAAAATTTATTATTTAATGAGTATTCTATAAATTGTTGCTGATTAACGATAAGTACACTGTTCTCTTTTTTAACTCGCGTACCTAAATATTCTGTTTGTTTAATACAATTTGAGAACACAAAAAAATTATCGACAAAAAAGCAAAAAAAGTCTTCACATTTCCACTGTACTTAATATATTAACATGGTCCATACATATTCAGATGTTTAAATAACTAATAAACCTTTTCAAACATGCACTTTTGGTCTTAAATAGCTTTATTTAACTTTAAAACTTTATTACTCTTATCAAGACATACAAAATTTATAAGTACATTCATATAGAAAATGTCTCCTAATTAACTATTAAGGAAAGCGGTAGTGATATAAAAATGGGTCATCTCTAATTCAAAATACACTTAAAGTAAATTATAGTTTTTGGATTGAACAATAAAGCACTCCTGAAAAAGTCACTTTTGTAATCTATTCCAGTTTGCAGTGTAAAACCTTTTGCTAACGACCTTGCTCGAAACTGCACCATATTATCACCTTCTAATTCCTTACGAAACACCTATTTGCACTGAACAACTGTCCCTGGCTTATGAATTACTTCCTGTACTTAAGGTTTTTTTTTAATTATTTCAATTCTTCTTCTATAGTTAAACACCATCTGTTGCACTCTGGGTCATATAGGGCTTCTTTGAGAGTAATTTTTTCTCCCTGTAAACAGCTCATTTTCCATACATAGATTACCAAAGCCCTAACTCTCAGGCTTTCGTTTTTATCTGTGTTGATGTATGGGTTTTTCAAGATTTTTCAACTCCTTCTTGGGAACAGTATCGAAAATTTATCTAAATCTTCATCAATTCTTCATAATCAGTATACATTCAATCTTCTACATAAGAATTGTCATAAGATCTTGCTCTAGTTTACGATTAATCAGCAGATATATTTTTACTCACTTAACTATCATACTCCACTGCAGTATCTGATGTTGGCTTTGGTATTTCTTCCACACTAATCTGAAATATATTAGAGTCATTATTTGGCTCGATGATAGTAACATCTCTCCTCGTGATAACTTTCCTTGTAACAGGATTGCATAATCTATATCTTTTACGTTTTCAATATACATAATTAAGAAGTACTTTACTGCTCTTTTTATTCAATTTCATCTTTATTTCCTTTGGCATGATTGTGCTGCCCAATATAAGTGTGTAACTAACATCTGGCTTCTTGTATGTTTTGTAATTAAAAGGTATTTTATGATTTAACTCAGAAGCCAGTAATCTATTTTTAGGTTTTACGTACGGCTTCAGCCTAAATTATTTGGTCTAAATTAGCATCAAAAAGTAAATATCTAGCTCTTTCGATAACTGTACGACTTAGCCGTTTACGTAACCCATTTTGTTCCGAAGCGTATTAATTTATACGCTGATGCTAAATGCCATACTTATCAAAAACATTTGTCATTTCATTGCATCAAAATCCTTTTCTATTATCAGACTTTATAACTTTGATACTGGCATTCTCTTCTCAACCATCAACTTAAACTTTTTTTAAATTTGTATACACTTTACTTTTATGTTTCAAGAAATTTCAAATGATATTCTATTGTAGTCAAACACAAAAAGTAAGAAGTACCCAGATAGTCCAATTGACTTCACTCCTATTGGGCCGCAAACATCTACCTGCCCCACTTATAACACCCTTTCACTTCTATTTCTGCTATATAAAAAGGGTAATCTTGTTTGTTTGCCCCCCGCGGTACACTGTACAGTTAAATCTCTACCGATTCTATGGCTCAGCCGTCTCTACCGTACTAAAGAAAAAGTCGTTGTTGCTGAAGCTGCTAACAAATATACTAACTCCATATCATAACAAGCTTTCCATTTGTTTTTTTGAACATTGGCGGCATTGATATCAGCGGCGATAGCATTTTTGGTTTTCCTGGTATCGATGCCATCCAAAATTTAAAAAAAAAATCGGCCACGAACATCCACTTGTCATCACCAGTTTCGATTCATTCACAATATAAATACTAACCATTTCACGACATACTGATATTTTAAAGTAAAATATGGGCCTGGGCCTATATCCTAATGAAACACTGCGCGTGGTTTCAAGTAGACTGATGTTTATTTGGTAACTTAAGCAAAATTTGTTCATAGTTGCCAGTAGATGGATTTACTTGTAACCTGTATTCTGATACGTTTACAATTACACATATACGCTCATGCGCGTGTATGTGCGTGTATGATATTATTTATTTTTTGATTATTAATTTAGTCAAATAATAGATATTATTCAATCCTAACGAGGATAAATAATCCAATATCGATAATCAGTCTAAAAATCTCGATTCTTAACAAAAGTCGAAGGTTCAAGCTGAATAATTCAATGGTAACCTTTAATTGACAATCAAAAGTCCCGTTGATTTCATGATTAATTTACCCACTTTTCTTGATTCGCCACTAAATGATACTGTGATTGAATTTTCCTCAACTAATAAAAAATTACTTGCTAATCCTAGGTATTTATAGCTTCACTTAGAAATCTTCAGCCGAATACACTCCATAAAGTGATCTTATGAATACTCACTTATAAAATCTAAATCCACTGTTTGTCAAATACTTTTACTTATTATATTTGGCTAGGAATATTAGTACCATCTGCTCTTCAGTAAATATTGCTTAGACAAATTAAATAACTTTTAAATTTCTCCATTACTTTTCTTTTTAAATTTCTTGTGACGTGTGGTTATGTACACCATCCCCGAAGTTGCTAAAGTCAAAATTATGAAAAAAATAAGTTTATTTCCAATTCACTTAAAGTTTATTAAAAAACCATTACAATGATTCTGAAACTCGTAGCTTTTTAAAAATCAGCGACATTTTCATCCCTCTGAAATATATAAAGGCAATATAATAACATTTGGGAAAAGTTTAGCAGATTATTATATATTTTAAAATCTTCGCTTATACCTAATACATACGGAACCTTTATAGTGCGAGTTCTATTTCTATTGCACAGGTTTTTTGCATCAATTTTAATTCATTATTTTAAAAAATTTAGCTAAAATAAATAAAAAATATTTGCTTCATATTTTACTCTGATATTTTGAAAGAAAAAGTTCTCTAAATTTGTTATATATACTGATCAGTATCATTAAATACATACTTTGCAATTTTTGTGTCACTATTCGATTGTTTAAAGACACTAAACAAGTAAGTAAGGAGCAAGCTAGCGTTTCATTGGCGGTTGACTTGAGGGTGCATATGCTGCGTATAAAATAGTCAGCGGTTTAAATTTTTTTTAATAGAAGATTTTCATTTGCTTCCAATTCCTTTTAGTCATAAATTAAATTGATGTGCAAATATTTAATTTTACTCAACAGGTTTTAAACATAATTTTAATTTACAAATACTCAACTAGCGATTTTTTCATATTATGGGACTGTGTTTTGCAAGCGGTTTTGATTAATTAGTGTAATTTGGTTACATAAATAGTATATAAATTTCATACGATTATGAACCGAAATACCTGTAACGAAGCGTGTTTTACTAACTAGCTACGATTCGTTCTACGATCTTAACCTTATAAATAAGTGCATCTATTTACTTTTTTATGAAATTTATCTGTGATTTTAACACAATAATTTTCATTACAGACAAATTTTCTAAATGTATAGAATGGTTTTTTATTCTCTTCATCTTTAATCTTGCCTGGAAATTCTACCAATTAGCTGATTATTTTATAAAATTTGACGATTCTTTTATAACAATTTTTAGCAGCAGTAGGCCCAAGATACTTTAACAGAAGCGCAGTTAGACCTTTTAAAATATTTCGTCCTAAAATTTGTCAGTGTCCTATACAATATGTCTGGTGCTCGTGATACTTAATATGATTTATGGTCTTTATACACTCGGATTCGGTAAGAAAATTAAAATTTTCATACTTTTCCTCTACTTGTAATAAATGGCCTCAATTATCTCATTAATAATATTAAGATTCTAGCGCAAGGAGGAGTACCGTACGGTATTTGGAAAGTTAGTCATTTAGTGAATCTTCAGAATGAGATATTTTTGCAGGATATTTTTATATGCCTGTAGCTAAAATATAAAATTTAACTTTAACTTTGTTGCAAACTTTAACAAACTGTATGATTTTAGAATTTATAAAGTTTACAGAGACAAGTTATGGATGTGAAAAAATGGCTTAAAATTATTCCTGTTAAATAGATCTAACTAAGTCACAAAGAATTGTTTATACCTAATGAAGTCACACAAATTTTTTTATGGCCGATAAGTGCATTATTAGATAAAGAAAGAAGAAAACGTTACATAAAATGTAAATATCAACAAATATATTAGGACTATGATAGATGTTGAATATTAAATAATTAATTTACGTATGTATATATTTCGTTAACTTATTTGTTAAATGTACAAACTTAGCCAGTCAATAAAATGTTTCACTTTACTTATAAAGTATTACATCTTTTTATTTGAAAGGTGGTACACCCAGTATGGTCTTATAAACATTAGGATAGAATTTTACTGTAGAAATTAAAGGGTCACTTGAAATTTATCTCATCAACAATGGACAGCACAGATGCTGCGATAGGATTTGAATGGTGTCAGCCTAATGATAAAATACAAAAAAAGTTTTTAAATATATCTCTGCGCTATAAATTTTTAATTATAATTTTGGCATATTGTTAAAATAATCATGTGCTCTACTTTTGTCATAGATGAGCGACTTATATTCTGCAGAAAAAGATATCCACTGTGTCGCGAATATATTTGACAAGGAAATGATGCAAATTTAAAATTCCTTTTTAATTTCAAGTGATTTGTTTTTATTATTCCGTCACACTCTTCGGTGTAAATCTTGGGTAATAATCGGGTTATTTTATGATACGTATATTAACAGTAAGTTAAGTCAAAATACAAGAAAATTGTGAACTTGGAAATTTATTCCTGATTTTATATTAACCCAGATATATTATTTTTATGAACAAAAATTAACTCTTAGGTATATAATATGTTCAACACATTTTATTTAATCATATAATCTGAATGAATTTAAAAAAATATTCCTAAACCTAATATCAAAACCTTGGGTCTTGTTTTCTCCAACATTTGTCTTTGTCATTTCAGAAATATGTATTTGTGGAATGAAAATATTTATTTACTATACAGTAACAAATGTATGAAAAATCTAGATTTTCATTATTTTTTGTTAAAAGAAAACGTATATTTTTTTAGAGGCGATTCTCAAAACTATTGCTCCTCTAATTTCTCAATGCTAGGAACGGCATACTATCATCTCTCACGTTGCATTACTTCCTAGTGCTTCTAAGCATGTTGTTTTTATGCTTTAAACTTATCATTTCATTTATCATAATGAAAATAAATATAACGCATCTATACATAGATATATAAGTTAAATAAAAACAAATAACCGACATTCTACTGACCAAAAGCCGATGCGTCGTCATACATTGTAATTAAATAAATAGTAAAAGAAGAAGCAGCCTAACCTGAGATAGCGTCACAAGAAAGTGAGGCCGCAGGTTTAGATCCTACGGTGATAATAAATCTCATTCCAGAGCGACTCTCCAAAGGGTTTGACATTTTCGACGTCTATTACTTCAGTTATCGAGGTCTCCAGACCACCGTTGATCTTAGCGGACCTAAGCAAAGCGCACATATTCGCCTAGTTTGCGTAATACGATCTCCTACGTCATGCTAATCACGTTTGTTTGCGCTCGGACGGAAGCATTTGTCTTTTAAAGTTGCATTTTCATTAGGGCATTTTATTTATGTAGATCAGAATAGTCATATAAATATATTATTTTGTAATGTATTAACTTTGGAAACAGGAATGTTTTACAGCATTATATAGTCAAATTAATTGTACATATGATTGAGATAAAGATTTTAAATTCGGCCGTTATATAATACATAAATGGTAACGTAAAAATTATTTTAGCAAATTATCAAACTATACCCAGTGCATAATCGAATTGACAATGAATAAAATTTATTTATCTTGTCTTTATTGATCTTGTTTTTTGTTTTTTTTATTAAAATTTTATTTTTAATTAATTTTATTATATGTTTTAAAATTAATTTAATAAGTAGATGATTTTTTTGTTAAAAAAATTAAATAAATAAAATAAGCGTTAGAAGATATGCTTCCCTGAACCATTTAGCTGTAGGTTAGTACTTACAATTTTAAATGTCGATACATGCTGTTAGTAAACGAATTCAACTATGTTGTTAGTAAAATATTTAAATTTCCTGGCGTTAGTTCCCATTGTTGGCTTTCTTGTGAGCGATTACTTTTTTCACAAATTGTGATATTCCATGTATTGTATTACTACACAAAAGTTAATCCTACACTAAATTTTTCGTATCGTTACATCTCCCTCTAAATGAGCCATTGGTGCAACAGTAAAGTATTACATTCTGAACTCTGAATTATTAGGTTTGAATCAAGATATAATTTTCATAATTTTTTAGACTAAAGTGAAAGAAAAACAATGCTTTAGTCTGAATTCTGTCTACACATATCTAAGAAAAACAAAACATCAATTTTGTCCTTTAAAACTATTCAGAAAGAAGTATATCTTCATTTTAATACCATTTCTAAAGTTCCAATCTTTATTATTATGTCTAACGAACCGCATTTATACTTGCAAGATATATTAAAGGTACGCTGGAAAATTTATAAAATAGGGTATTTTTAATTTAATTAAAATATTTTTAATAAAGTATCGTATATTTTACTTATTGTGCAATTGATTTCTTTTTAATATTATTTGAACATTTTTTTAAATACCAAGTTATGTTTTGGAGCAAAGTAAATATTTTTTTTTATATATAGGTAAAATGCATTAAAGATTGGATCAAAATTCTAACAATTATAATTTTGATTGCATTAAAATTTCGTAAATCAATTAATTTGTAAACAAACATTTATAAAAGGAAGCCTCAGGGTAATGCGTATTTATAACCTTATAATATAATTTTTAGTCAAAATAAAGTGAGTAACAATATTTGATAATTTAAAATACCGGTTTTGCCGATCATCGATCAGTAGTAACTAATTCTTATTAAACTATATGCTATCATCGGCAACAAAATATAAAACATTTTAATAATCAACTCTTAGATGTGGCTGAAAAAATGAAATTTTATTTTTCTTCCATGTGCAAAAATCACATGTGTCTTATTGCTCCACCGAGAAATATTTAAAAAGTTATCTATGCTTAAAATTTTCTTAATATTATTATAACTCTTATAGCAAAAATTTTAAAAACTACTGAAGAATATTCGAGATATACATTCGAATAAATATATTGATCTTTCTTTCCGTATATTCTTTTGTACTGCACAAAAATATGCTCTAAGAAAGATTAACATATTTCTTGCATTTCCTGAACTCCTAACGTTCATGTAGAATAAGGGAAAGAAATTACGATAATCACCATTATTTTTATCCAAGCTCAATTGTAATAAAATCCTGAATATATTTGGCTTAAATTTTGTAGAAATTCATTATTTACAATTAAATGAAACTACGTGATGTAGTATTATTTCTACTTTCTTTAATTTCTTTACCACGACCTAGGTTTCGTTGTATTACAACATCTTCAGGTGGGATATTAGCATCTTTTCTAATGGCTCACCTAAAGATGTTTTAGATGAGCCATTAGCAAAGATGCTAATATCCGTGTCAGACTCGATGAGAGCCTAGGTCGTGGTAAATAAATTAAAGAAAGTAGAAATAATACTACATCACGTAGTTTCATTTAATTGTATAATAAAATCATTAAATATATTATCAATTAAATTTGAAAACGTTTCGATGAAAACCTTGGTTAATACGTAGAAAATTGTTTTTTTTGGCGAGTATTAGTTTTGGAGAGTATTTTGACTCAGATTAAGACTTTTCTCATTTCTTAAATCTCAGTCAAAATATAAAGATATAAGCATACAAAGAGATTCTAGCAGAGAAGTCTGTCGAAATGAAATACATTAACCAATACGTGACACAAATACTAAAATAATACGAACTTTGAAATTTTAGGTAATTCCTTTTAAAAATAAAATTGAATATGAGGTACTAATCAAAATATTATCATATTTTTATTAGTACCTCATATTCAATTCAATAAATCAAGTGATACCATAATTTTCATAAAATAATATAATGAATCTACGATTTTTTAAATTTTATATATATTTTCAAGTAAAGATTGAATTTATTCTTAATCTATACTTCTTAACTGAAACCACTTTTGTTGTTACGTAACCAATTATTAAAATTATAAAACCGCTTTACCTGAAGGTACACGTGTGACAAACGTTAAGTACTTTTAAATAAATCCAGAGAAAATTACAAAATGATTAAATGTATTAAAATATGTTAGAATTTTCAATTTTTTTATAACTTCTGCTCTAAAATTGGCAGGTTGTTTTGATGCAAAATATAAGTGTGTGAGGATATATTCTTGTCTAATAAAATTACTTTGGCTAGTCTCCCTTTAATTTGTTTATTTTTTACATCGATATTAACTTACATAATTACAGATTTCCCTATTTATATATGAACAATTATAAATATTTAATAATATTTTAATAATTGTTTGTTCAATTAGAGCCAAATTTCGCCTGCAGTTTTTTATGGAAAAGTTAAAGGTTTTGCTTAATTAGTATACAAGTCATGTAACTTGTTAGTATATACCAATACATTTTTATTTGTTGAGTAAAAGATAGACTTCGTTTTACATTCTACCAGAATTATGCCATTTATAGAGTAAACAAATTTATATTAATTCGAATCTTGTCCTATATAATTACTGATGTGCCTAATAACAACGACACAGTTTATGTAGGTACAGATACACAATTAAATGGAAAATACAAAGTTTACTAGTTGTATGTTTTGTTATGTGACAATTTGAAGAAATCTGCTAATTATAAATTACCGCTCATTGTAAAATATAAAAAGAGTAAACATAAAAAAAAATTCCCAATGCGAAAAAAATACTCCGTTATGTATGAATGACGGCTATATTTTGATCAATAACTTTTTTTTACAAAATTTAGCAATAATGCTAAGTTTAAAACGCCAAGATAAACTAAAACAACTTTTTAAACTTAGCAGTATTGCAAAGTTTAAAAATTTATTTCATTTTTTTTGTGGTCTCTAGCCCAGTCGATAAAAAAAATTAATATTTAGATCGGCTAATATATTATGTAAACCAATTTCATTTGCCCATAATCCGTTTTCATGTTTTAAAGCCGTTTTAATGTGGAGTCTAACGAATATTTTCAAATAAACATTATAGTATTATTCTGTTAAAGACGAAAAATAGAGAAATTTTGAAATTCAGTAAAGTATTTCTAGTAATATTTTAATAAAGGCAATTTGCTATAATTTTTGTTTCCGCCTTGGCACAGGTACTTATTCATTTGAATTAATTCTTTTTTGTTGCGATTGATCGTTTTAAACGAAAAATGTGCAAATATTATAACATAATGTTTTAGATCCATTTAATACACTTATAATTAAATATATCAATGTTCGGACTTGACACCCAATTTTAAGCTTACATTTCTCTCATCTCTTCACTAACGTTAAATTCTAACCTGATTTCCCATCGCATCTTCAGAAAACTCTCCATATCTCATCGAAACAATCTTTTCTTCCTATATACGCCCATCATATTTAACATGAGACTAATGCCGGGAAAACAATACCGATGGCATTAGGCCGCCACCATAACTTCGACAGTATCGAAAGGCCACCGGATATTGCACGTTACTTTTTACAATCGTGTGCTGACAAACAATTCTACAATAAGACAAAACTAAATTTGAAAACGACCGATAATTATTTCAGGCGCTCCTAGCCTGTAGTCGGATATATATATATTAATCTTTCTCGGATCTTTTCTATTGATTTATTTCGGATATAGGAGCAAACGATATACCTGAACATGTTTCGCAGTTACACTTCTTTTAAATAGCGAGCTTTAAACAGGAATGACACAAAGCTTTTATTGAGCTTTGACAGTATTTTGTATTACGTGCTTCTTGCTTCTCTGCGTTTTTGTCGGGAGCTTAAAGAAGACATAAATTTCAGCACCTTTAGATTTATAATATATTGTCATGTTTTTATTTATGAACAGATGAGTTGTTTCAGATGATTTATTCGGAAGAAAATTGAATGAAGTAAAATCATGATTCATATAACATATAATTGTTTTTAATATGGGAGTTTCAATCGCATACAAGTACCATCAATACAAAGTGGAGTAAAAATTCATTGTAAACGTATGTGAAGCTTTTCTTTCACTTGCTGCTGATACAGATTCCGTAAACTCATAACAATACAGATTCAATATTCTAATTTTAAGGTTGATCATTCAAGCATGTTGTTTCAGTAAAATTATCTTCAACTGAATTATTTTTACCAGCATCACACATTAAAATAAAATTGAAAAAATATAGAACACACAGGTAAAAATTAACTACTTATTTTTACTCAAAATTTTGATTTCTAAACGTTTTTTTTCAAAATAACTTTTTTCAGAAATATTCGGGACAAAAATAATTTTTTTTTTACTTTAAATTGAAGTCGAAATCGTTTAAAAAGCCAAAAGAAAACGTTATATTCATTATAAATACTACATTTTTTTCCTTTAAACAAAAACTATGATAGAAATAAACATCACTTAAACTTGGGCAAAGAAAATAATTGCGAGGCTTTTTATCGCCAGTTTATTTATTAATTGAAAGGATTAAAATCGGTGATCGATTATTACAGAAAGAAAAGTCAGGGTCAATTCTCTTCATAATTTTCATATTCCGGTCAATAATCATAGAATAGAGATAAAATGTCAGGACTTTACGTATCTTAAGCATTATTCATAAATTTTTCAAAATTATGTATTATCAAATTTAAAAAAAATTACACCAAAAGAATTAAAACATTGAAAATAACCAACCTATTCTAAAAGCAATTTCACTGGCAATTTAGAAAAACATAAATATGTACAAACGTTTATGTTATTTTCTATCAAAATAACTGGTTTCAATTTGCAAACTGATCTAATACAATGTTCTCACAAACACACTTTGCCCTATTCAAAACTCAATGTCGCAAATTTGTGACTTCGCCTTATTAAACCTATAGAAATCGATAAGAAAATTTAAGAAAAAGCTCGAATTTTTCCACTAATCTTCTCGATTCGCTGGACTTAAGTTATACAATAGTCATAAACCGACGTCTGTCCCACCTTGAGCAGCGGTCTATTACAAAATGCACAAATAACGTTTAGAAAATGAAGCGAAATTTAAAACATTTCATATTAATAATCTTTCTGTTTTGTTAGAGACTGGTTCATTATCCGCAAAAATAAAATTTTATTTAATACTTGCGAACTGTCCCACCATCGCACGAATATATATCAGGGTAGATATAGTGTCTCAAAATATTTCCTTTTACATAACTTTAATTATCTTTCCTTAAGCGCCAAAGCGTTCCATAATAAGAATTTGTACGGGTACTATTAAGTTATTTGATTAAATTTCTTCATGTGATTGTTTCTTTCTTGAACGTGATCCTGTGCTTTATTTTAATTAACAAAAATATAATAATGTACCACGTAATAATGCCCCAGTAATTGTTTCACCCCTCCCATCCCCCCACTCCATACATAAATACAATGCAACGAACGTCATTAAAATGTGCTTTTGAACATTTATTTATTTTTTAAAAATTTTTCATTTCTCGTAAACTACTAATAAACATTTCAAAGTGCAAAGGGTTAATATTGTCTATCGAAAATGTTTGAAATCACTATAATATGTTTTTTTTAATAAGGATTACTAAGTCGACCTAAACATCGTTGCTTTTACCTCAAGTATTTTTTCCCTGAAAAACAGTTAATGTGGCTTATCTATGCAATATAAATCAATGTTTTCACGGGTTATTTTTGACACCTTTTAAGACCTAAAATTCTTCTGTAAATAATATAAATACATTTGTTTTACCATCGTTCATCACGAAAGCGCTCAAACTATTCTCAGCGCATAGATTTCAACAATTATGCAACGTATCGACATAAGCAATATATCTACCATACTACATAATATAATAGCTTATAGTTTCCAAATTATATACTACCATACTGTATAATTTGTATATATATATATATATATATATATAGAATATAATGTTTGAGATGTGATTAATAATGGTAAACTAGTGCAATATGATAAGCTATCATTTTGACTAAGTTTTTAATTGAAACAAAAATAAAGAAACAATTTCCTCTTAATTACATTACGACGTTTCCTGAATATGATGAACTGTCGCGAAAAAATATTGCACATCCTCTTTAATAAAGCTTACTCTTATTGAAATAGACTATGTTCAATTTATATAACAAGTAAATTCACAATTAACGTTCTTGTAATTTCTTTTTTATTGTGGCTTTTACTATTTATTGGCTTATTATTGTTGATATTTTTGTCACAAATTATATAATTTTTTTTCAGCGACAGGTATTTATTTTCGATATGTAATGAACGTCTGTGAAAAATATATATTCATTCATTACCAAAACTCACTTTTATCCAAATATACTATACTTAGTTTTATCTTACGAGTAAATTTACAGTTGACACATATATAAGATTATTTGTGCAGATTTTACTGTTAAATAGCTTATTATTACATATTTTTTCATCATTACAAATCTGCGTTTGTTCGGTGATACATATTTTTTCTATATGTGTAAAGAATTATCGTGTAAAATTTATGTATACTTATTACAAATACTCTACTTTATTAAAATAGACTATTCTTTTGATTCCTTTTTGAGCAAGTTTACAATTAATATACTTTGAAATCTTAACATTATCGATATTTTTTCATAGGAAATCCACCTTTCGTCAGTCATAAGTACTTAATTTTAACTTTAAATTTCTGTTTTAAGTATTGGTCGACTCGTATAGATAAATACGTTTGGAAGAACACAAACAAAATGCGATTAGTGTCATTGGAGATCGCATAACGCAGATTGGGTAGACCATGCCATCTTTGCAAAGCTACGTTAAGCTTTCCGGTGGTCTGCAAACTTCCGGCCCTGAGGTAAGACGTCGAAAGTGCCAAACCCTGTGAGCGGTCGTATCGGAACAAGATTTATTACCGCGGCGAGATGTGAAGCTATAACCTCGACCGTTTCTACCGAGTTTTTCATTGAGATGCCTTTACTTGTTTATTTGATATGACAATGCCTTATGACGCAGTAAATTAGATGATTTTATACATTAGTTGATTTCTGCGATTTGTAGTGCGTAAATATGATGGAAGTTTTATTACAAAAATTTAATGTAGGCCCGCACGAATTAACACACATGTATGTTAAAAATGTTTTTATTGGAAGCTTATATATATATATATATATATATATGTATATATATATATATATGTATATATATATATATATATATATATATATATATATATATATATATACATATATATATACACATATATATTTCAAACAAATACAATTTATGTATAATCAAACGAAATTCAATATAATATAGCATTCTGTATATAAAAATTCTCGGTTATAAAATTCAATTTCGTAACTTGAGAGGTCTCCAGACTATTTCAATTTAACACAAATAAAAAACTTGGCGGATACGTCGATTAGTTAGCGAGCGTATAGTTTAGTTCCATTTCATAAACATTAAGTGAAAAAGATTTTTTTAATTTCCTCCTTCAAGACAAATATTTTTCAGGTCATTTGTAAATGCTAACTGGAATCTATTTTGATTTATTTATATCTAATTTTTCTAATACACATTTCTAGTTCTGTTTTTGGTTAGATATTCTTATATTTTATTACGTTATAATACAAAAAGTATATAATGGATTAAAAAAGTCAATAAAATACCACTAAATATGCTAATAAAATGTCAATAAAAAAGGCAATAAAATATCAATAAAGACTAGAATTTTTTTTTATTTTATTGGGGATAATAATTATATTCATTACAGATTGAATTATGGTACAAAATCAGAAGCTTAAAATACATAGAAATAAAATTCTACAAAAAAGTGATTAAATACGTGTAAAACTCGCATTTCCAAACGCGGGTTTTCGTGCATATTAAGATACCTTTTAAAGTATGAAAGATTTAAGGGATCACAAGGAAGAATATGACATGGATATGAAAAAAATATTAGGTTTCGGTTTTTGTTATTTGTTTACAGAAACTTAAAATATAACAAAATTGTATATATGAAAAAAAATTGTAAAATAAAAGAGTTTATAAAGTACTATGTGGTTTCAAAAAATGACGAGAACAAGACATGTTTAAAACCTTTATAATTCTTCCAGAACTTTAACTAACAAAGCAGAAAGTTTCACTGTTATCGCCTGTCTTAAACACTTGTTTGTCCCAAGTTAAGCTCGGTCGCATCCACACTTTGTTGTCTCTTGTTAGATAATTTGCAGAAAGGTTTATTGCTGTATAAATGGCTGTGTTTTGAACACGATAGAATGAATTATTTACACAATAATGTGATATGCTATAAAAAGTGTTATGAAGAGTTAAATCGGCAAAAATAATGATAGCAATATAGTTAATATTTAACGAAACTAGCCAGCATTTTTTTGTAAACTCCGTTCCTTTTAAGGCTTATTAAGGAAAAAGTTGAATTTTGTTAGTTTCTCTGATTTATTTATTACTTTAGTCAATTCGTGATTTCGAAACATCGCTCGTCATGTATCTCTTGTATTGAAACCCAGTTGTAATGAAACTTATTTATTACTATTAACTTAGATTATAATAAAGAATAAAATTAACACACTGATATTAATATGGAAATATGTGAGCAAATTTTCAAGACAGAAAGCTTTATATTCGTGATTTATAATTTTGTAATCTTTCCATACATTACGCAAATGTGAAAGCTCGGGCACAATTATGCTTACAAACATTCGTTTCCACAATATGGTCTACTTAGTAAATGTACTAGGTACTTAGTGAACGTATGTGTGATTTCTATTTAACACCGGACATTGTATAATAAAAGTAACGCAGACTACTTTTATGAGATATTAAATTCATGTTCACACGATTACCAGAACACAGGTATTATAACTTACTAGAGAGTTGAGGTGGGGGGGGGGGGTAAGCCTATGTTTTAATTAAACGATTATGTGGGGTTATAGCGTTAATACGTTAATAACGTCAATAAACAATTATTTTAATTAGGCATTTTATTTAAGCAGATTGAAAAAAAGGGAAAGTGCGGGATTCCATATTTATTTTATTATATTAAAGGATGCGAATGCTGAAACTGCGGAAAAGAACCGATGATCTAAATAGATGTAACTCTAAAAGTAGCTATTTTTTATACTTGAAAAGCAATACCACGTGGATGCTGAGTGGTATAATCAAATGGATGTAGTTTGCAACATTTCGCGTCAAAAATTTCGTTACTAAATCAATACATAATGTTAAAGTTTTTACACTTAGACTTCTAAAGACAATCTATACTTATACTTGATACTCAGTTATTGTAAAGAAATTGAAACTAGATACTGTTTAAGCTTTTTTAATAGACGCGGATAGACATGATATGTGACAGAGTTAAATTGCCACGTCTTCTATTATCATTAAAGATAAAATACACAAGAGGAATTAACTAAGATATTAAAAGAAGAAATATTAATGAAGAAATAAAAAATACTGTGTTGTAAAAAACCTATGATTACATAAAATTAACGTGGAAAGAACGAAATCACTTAAAAAAACGCTTGGAAATTTTTTTGAGGACACAATAAGAAACGAATATGTGAAACTATCACATGTATCAGTAGGCTAATAAAATAAAACTTATCTGGAGGATATGGCATGTCGACGTGCGATGCTTTACAATAAATAGAGCGATTTAGGAAAGAGTTGCTTTATAAAATAGTAATAAACTTTCTCTCAAATGTATACACGTTCAGGAGTAATTTAAACCATATGCTAACACGATTAACTAAATTGAATATAACTTAATAATTTTGCTTCAGCTTCTTTAACCGACTTCATAAAATATGGAGTATTTTTTTAGGTCTATTTGACTTTTTTGTGTATATTACGTCATATCTTTTGTATTTTTCAAATATTTAAGAAGAGGACAACGAAACTGAAGATACACTATAGGGTTCCTTGACATCAAACGGCAAAGGTGCCGTTTGATGTCAAGGATTTTGGATGATATAGATCTAAAAAGATACAACTAAGAACGACAAAATATTTTCTTATTAGCAAAATTAGAGTGCAATGATGAAGTCGGAAGTTGTTTAAGGAACTCTTCAGTGACGAAAAGTAAACTCATAGAGTTAGGACTCGTTTAACTACTCCGGACGGAACAAGAAATTATCAAAGTAAATACGTAGGTAAGTATTTACGAGTCATAAATTTATATATGCATGCTTAATTTTGCTCCAGGTACTGCAAGGTTACTGCCTGTCTAAAGTGAGACTTGAGGGTTTACTTTAGGCAGGCACTAACCTCTGTTTTTAAATAGTATTGTAGGTTTCAATCAGAGGCTCGGTCATTAAGCTCTGGGTTCTAACACTTCAGTCCTTATTATGCGGAGTATTGTGTGCCTACACAGTAAGGATTGATAATATGCGGTTTTTAAAACCATATTATGTATCTCAACTAAGGACTTCGTCATTGAACTCAGTTTTCCATCTATTCTGTTGTTGCAGAAGTTTGCTGCCTAAATATAGATGCCTAATGTGAGACTTAAGAATCTGCTGTTTTTAAAGTAGTATTGAAGGTCTTAAGCAAAGATTGTATTATTAAATTTTTGACTTCAACTTGCCAGTTTGATGATGTGGGCGTATTTCCTGATTAAATTGTGAGACTAGAGGATTTGTTGTATTTAAATTACTATTACAATTCTTAAGCATAGAGTCTATCATTGAAGTCCGTGTTCCGACTCCTCAGTCCTGATGCTGCAAAAATAATGATTGCCTAAATCGTGAAATACGAAGATCTTTCCTTTTTAAATTAGTATTCTGAGTCTTAATAAGAGACTCTGCCGTATTGGTATATGGAGTAAATTACTCCTGAACTAACATCTTATATTTAATAATAATATTTGTAAAGTGCAAACCAGAGTTGTCCTTATTATGATACCGCATCTTAAAAAGAAAAATGAAATACTTATGAGATCAGTGGAGTGTCCGTTTTTATCTCTGTCACGTTAACTGTTCTCAGAACTTACTTAAAGTATAAACTTGAAATTTAGTATGGCTAATATTTTAAAATGTTCATATGAAAGTTTTAGAAACGAGGGCAATTAAGTATTCGAATATAGCATTGGATATTGGCTGAAAAAGCTAGTTAAAAACTTTTTTTCATAATTTTTGTTATTACATCTTCAAGAACATCCTATAAGTATGGGAAAAATGTCCTCCCCTTCTTTTCTCGAAACATGGGTTTTCAAAAATATGGGTTTTTAAAGGTTATGAGAAAAACATAGCGATCATTTTAATGTCATAATTTTTTAAATATGCACCATGTTTCACGCCTACGAAGAATATAGTAGATAATATATTCAGATATGTCTGTATTCACAGCCCATTTTCCCAAAAATCGGGCGACATAAAAAGTTAAAATTTGGCATATAATACATATTGTTCCCCCACTAATTCAGTTTTTAAATATATTTAAATATGAAATTAGTCTTAATTTTTTTTTAATATTATATAACATGCAGGATATTGTTGCAAAGACCTTTCGTTGTTTTAAATTTAAAAAGCAGAGTTCTCTGAAACCTAAGAAAGAGTTGAAAAAAAATTATAATGACTCTAGATATCATATTCGTTTAAATATGCACCGTATTTTTACGCCTGTGAAAAACAAAGTTCTCAACATATTTATATTATGAAAAATTTTTATTTGTAATAATTAAATTAGAAATACCTAATTTATAGATGCCTTCGTAATACGAATTGTGTACATACTTGGTAAATTTTTATTTGGAGAACATACTTATTTCTTTTATTTTTTATCGCATCCTTATTTATATATAAAATTTAATAAATGTTTCATTAACAACATGCCAGTATCTTTTAGCGAAAGTAATATAGATAATCAGTTACGAGACAGCTTATGGCAATTTGGTGAAACCTGATAAAGTTTAGCAAAAAAACAATTAACATGTTAAAAATACAACTGTATTTCTGATTTATAAAAATCCAAATAACCAAACGGCAAGCATTCATTTGGAAGTTTCGCAATACAGTACCGATTTCGAACATAAATAATTTGTAAAATACTTCTATTGCTGGAGATTTTTGAAATCGGTGCCAAGTTAAGCTTACTCTCTGCTCGTCCAAATACGCACAGATTAGTGCTACCTTTTACCTGGTATATACTTGGTAATTGCTTAGGATTCCAAAAAATTAGCAGTAGTAGGATTTTGTAAAAGTGTTTATGTTCGGAAACGATATTTTGCTGCAAAGTTCAATTTAAATATTGATATTTATATTATTTTACAATTTTTGTTACGCTAATAATTCGGTGGTTATTTGAAGTCGGTCAATTTTTTTTTGGAGAAAGGTTAATTTTTTAATCGTTATTATCTATGATAGCCTACGTTATCCAGAATTCAAGACCTTATAATGAATTGAACACTAATAGTATTTCATTTGTTATGATTGGAAAGGATATTTTCAGTGTTTGATAAACTTACAATATTCATATATATCTACAAACATATATACGGACATACAAATCACATTCCCTCTATTAGATTCACCGAAGTCAGTGCTTCAAACTTTACATACCGAATATATGTCTGCTAATGTTTTTTTTGTTTTATGCTTTTGTATATTTCTGTACGTATGTACCTACCTACCTTACATTATTCCAGTTGTTTTATCAACCTGTACATGCTTAATTACTAACGTATACACCTACGTACGAACGTTTAGTTATTTCGTGCATTTATATATGTCTAAATATAATTATCTACCTATTTATTTTTTTATTTTCTTGTTTACGTCAGAACAAGAGAAACGAGCCCAAACTCGATGACTTTACTACTCATCAGTAAAAAGTTTCTGTCACCGCCTCCGGGCTCCATCGTCGTGTCTTGATTTTGTTAAAGGAGAATTTTTGTACTTCTAGTCATATTAAAACTAGAGACGTCATTATCAGATTATCATTAGACCCATGTTATGCAAACTCGTTCACAGTACGTGTGTTGTTCATTATTGCTGAATTCTATAGTGGATCATTTAAATAAAGAAGTCATTCAAATTGTATAATTAATGCAAGAGATATGAGTAAATATGCATAAAATAAACCGTACCAATGCAACATCAGGCCGAAAAATTGGAATCCAGGGTTCGGGGGAGTCGGGGGTCCTAGGTTTCAACTTCTGAGTCATGATGCTATTAGATTTCATGTGTGCTGGAATCGTGTATCTGCTCTATTAAAATTCAGATGTGGGTTTCAGAGACTCTGCTAGTGAAATGCGAGTTTCCACTTTTCAGTTCTTATGCTGCGGGGGTACTGCCTTTTTAAATCGTGAGACTTGAAAGCCCACTGTTTTTATTTTCAGTCTCAAGCAGATACTGTAATTAAATTCCGGATTCTAATTCTTCGGCCTGATGTTGCATTGGTGCGGTTTATTTACATTGATTATATAGTTTGTGTGACTTTCTTTTTATTTAAATGATCCATTATAGAATCCCTCAATAATGAACAACACAGTTGTATTTTTAACATGTTAATTGTTTTTTTACCAAAACTTTATCAGGTTTCACAAAATTGCCACAATCCGTGTTGTAACTGATTATTTATATTACTTTGGCTAGAGGACCGGGTATGTTGTTTATGAAGCAATTAGTCTGCTTTATGTATAAATAAGGATGGGATAAAAAATAAAACAAATAAGTATGTGCTTTAAATAAAAATCTACTAAGTATGGGTAGAATTCGTATTACGAAAGCATCTGTAAATTAAGCATTCTTACTAAATGATTGCAAATAAAAATTTTCATGATATAAATATATTGCAACTATATTTTTTACAGGCTTAAAATGTGGTGCATATTTAAATAAATATGACAAGTTTTAATTTTTGTAATTTTTCTACAACTTTTTCAGGTTTCCGAGGACTGTTTCTTTTTAATTAAAAATAATTAAAGGCCTTTGGAATAATATCCTGCATGTTAAATAATATTTAAAAAAATGGTTGTCTTTAAAGTCGGTTTACGGACGATAGTTTTACGTGATAACGTCATAAAGAAATATTGATGAAAAATTACATGCTTTTATGAATTATATTGAATTATTATCACTGAATTATTATTATTTTGTATAATACAAAGAAGGAGTTAATTGAAAATTAAAATTTTTTAGATAAATTAACATTTATTTGCACTCGTTAATTCAAATATTTTTTTACTTAAATTATACAGATTAATTACAAGTAACAATTATTAACAATTTATTTACAACTTATTGTAGATGTTCGCGAAGAAGCTCGCGTGGCGGCTTTCCAGTAGCAGAACTATTCGAACTGATAGCTCTGACGTCACGCAAGAAGAGAGATAAATTCCGACGCTTGGGCCGATCGTACCTCTCTATCACTTGTTCCGCGCTCTCGCTCGCACGCTCAGGCTCAGGCGGAACGTGACACTTTTTCATGCGTGCAGCCGGTGTTAATCGATTTATAAGACGTTATCATGTCAAAAATTAAGACTTTTATTTCATATTTGACTATATTTAAAAACTGAATGAGTGGATCAACAATATGTATTATATGTAAAATTTTAAATTTCTATGTCTCACAATTTCTGGGAAAATGGACTGTGAATATAGAAATCAATAAATACATTATCTACTATATTCTCCGTAGGCGTAAAAACGTGGTGCATATTTAAACAATTATGACATTAAAATGATTGTTATATTTTTCTCATGACCTTTATCTGAGTTCTAAAGACCCATATTTTTGAAAACCCACGTTTCGGAAAAAAGAAGGGTAGGACCTTTTTTCCCATATTTGTAGGATGTTCTTAAATATATAATTCCAAAAATTATGAAAACAAGTTTTTAAATCCTTTTAACTAGCTTTTCCAAACAACATCCAATGCTATATTCGAATACGTAATGCCCATCGTCTCTAAAACTTTCATGTGAACATTTTAGAATATTAGCCATATCATATTTGAAGTAATTTCTGAGAACAATTAATGCGACAGAGAGAAAAACGGATACTCAAGTGATCTCATAAGTGTTTCGTTTTTCTTTTTGAGGCGTGGAACCATAAAAAGGGCGACTCTGGTTTGCACTTTACAAATATTATTATCAAATACAAGATGTAAATTTTATTTTTAATGAAATACAAATAATACGCGCTGTTAATAAGGATAGAAAATAATTATCGGAAAAAACCATACAATTTTGTCATAAAATAAATGTATAATTTAAAAAACTATTTGGCCGTTGCTGGTTTGAAATTACACCATTCTCGATTTAAAATGTTTGTTTATAAAATTCAACAAAAAAATGTATACTATCTTCCGCAAATTATGAGAAAATTTGTGTGTGAAAAAATAAAAATTTTATTCAAGAAAAAAAGTCACAAAACGCCTTGACAAAGTCTTATAACGATAAACAAATAGATGGAATACCAAAATTGATCAACATATTTTGCTGGGGTTTATTTATGCTGGCATTAACTGCCGTAAAGAAAAGTTCACCAATTTTAGATATGTGCAATCCTTATCCATATGTATTTATATATACACATATACCTATATATAAATATATATACATATACATATATGTATATATATATATATATATATATATATATATATATATACAGATGTCCCAGAAGTGGCGCCCCGAAAGCAACACTGAGATTGAATGTTTTGCATGGGTCAATTTTGTGTATGGGGTCACACCTCTAGCCCTCAAGGTTAAAACTCTTGACTTTATTACGTTTCTTTAAAATGCTAGCTTAACGTAATACAAATAAAAATAGTCATCAAAAGTAAACATAAAAAATAAAAAAACGACTCCACCAGACTAGTTTTTTTATTTTTTTGAGTACGTAAGAGATAAGCTTTTATAAATAAAAAAGGAAACTTAGTTAATTCTCATGGGGCAGTCACAAAAAACAAAGTTTTACAAGAATTACATTTGGCAGGCAATTTTTGCCAGACTTTAATCAATATAAAATCCAGTTCACAGCACGGGTCACAACTGAAGAATCCATGTCAAAAGTCCAGAAACACAAAGCGCAAGTCGTGGATATTAAACAAGCAGAATGTGAAAACGTGATAACGACGTAGTAGCAAAACACTGCGCGGTTCGTTCGCTCAGCCTATGACAATCCTGGAAGAGAGAGGAAAGAGGAGTGTAGACAATAACATAAACATAATAAATACACGATGGTGCGGCAACACAACAAGAAATAACTATGAATTTCGGTTCTCAGAATTTCAAAATAAAACATTGCAAAACGTACTTAAATTGTTTACTTATCCAGTTGGTGTTTCTTGTTGATTATCGCTAATTATGTTTCAAGTTTGGAAGAAAAAAGCATTTTCAAAAAAACTGGTCTAATGTAGGAAAAAATTTAAAAAAATAAAACTAAAGAAAAAATTCACTTGTGTTTCATCAGCAGAATCTGAATGAATAGGCCAACTTTTGGGATACCGGGGAATGTAACTTTCAGTAGATTTTTTTTCACCAGCGCTGATTAAATTCAGGCAAAAATCATCTGCCAAATGTAATTCTTGTAAATTTTCGTATCTTGTGACTGCCCGATGAGAGTTTACTAAGGGTCCGTGTTTTAGTCATAAAGGCTTAAAATAAAAAAAACGGCTGGGTTAGTTTGCTTTTGATTACTATTTTTATTTCTAATACATTACATTAGCATTTTAAAGAAACGTAAAAAAGTCAAGGTAACTTTTACAGGTATGAACCCGTATATAAAATTGACCCATACAAAACCCTCAATCTCAGTGTTGCTTTTAGGGTGCCACTTCTTAGACACCCGTACTATGCGGGTATACAAATAAAAAATATTGCAAATAATTTTTCAGTCATATTATGATTTAGGTAAGTAAAATTCGTCCATTCAATATAAATTTCCAGATATTCTAAGAAAAAACATTAGTTACAAATACCAACATGTGAACGATGTTTGAGATTAAATTTATAATTTATATCTTCACAAATTTTGCAAAATAATCAGTCAATCAAACGACAAATTACCTTAAATTATACATGAACTTATGTGCAATAAAAGACTAACTGTATTTTATAGTTTTTATTTATGCAAATGTAAAGAAAAAACCTGCTATTTATAAATATCTGTATTATTTTTCGTTAAATAAATATAGGGCCCAATTTATCTTTTGTATTCCTAAAAGCATATAAAACCCTAAAAAACTGTCAAATTTTGGGTCAATTCTTCAGTTTTCCGATAAACTACAGGTAAATGCATAGTTTTGATTTTAGCACTTTCGGAAAACTAGATGGAGTTAGTATTATATTTCTTAAAGACATTTTCAACAACTTATCTAGAACTACGAATATGTTACCTGAAATTTTGAAGTAGTTTTATAGGTTATATAACCAGTTCTTTTAATTTATATTCCACGCGATACAAGAAACAAAAACAAATTTCGAATACTTTATTTTTATTCTCTAAATTTTCCACATAATAATATTTTTAAATGTTAACTAAAGCAATAAAGACACAGTATTTTTTTATCGCTATGCTCAATTGCAAGTTACCACATCAAACGATGCTTTTAAAACAGCAGCATTCTAGATGCAAGGGCTCAATATATTCCCTAGATTTCAATACTTTATTTAGCTCGCCCTCCAGAGTATAACGGAAGCTATCAACGAAATATTTAACAGAATTATTAAAAAGAAATATATAACATAAATTTTGTTGAGAGTAATATATTAACTTCATAGAGAATAACAGAGAACAGTTTTGAAACACTCGTTGATTTACAAACACAACGTTATAAGTGTAAATTTTCAGAATATCAAAACTATCTTATAACAATAACAGCGAGTGGAGAAAAATAAGTTTTGCATTTTCCCTACACTCCTATTGCTGTTACTAAAATTGACATACTTGCAAAGAATATACCATTCGTGGTTTTCGTCAGTTTTTCAATATATGCTGCCAACCTATCCATTTTATCTAAGTCAGGGATTATTAGTCTGCCTTAAATATATTCATTTTACACCTGTAATTAAACATATACAGAATATTAAACCCTAACTAACCATAGAACATTTACTTTGAATTTTTTATTACACAAGTCATAAATTAAGTTATATATATACTTGACAATTACTTATCATTAAAAGGAAAATAACTGAAAATTTTCTCCACCGTACTCTGCCATTTGGCTCGTGCTGAAAAATAATGGAAATGAGAATAACACTAGAAGCCCTCGAGGTAATCAATCTTGATTTCTGATCGACCTTTCAAAGGGTTTATCACTATCTACTTCTTATTTCAGTTGTCGAAACTGGCGGATCACCGCGACGCTTAGCGTACCTCTGCGAAGACTCCCAGATCCGCCTAATCTGTGGAATACGATCTCCAACATTATGCTAATTTCGTCGGGTTGCGTTCGGGCGGGTGCAGTTGACTGTATGCGCTGTATATTTATAAAACTTCTTTCTTATCGAACAGAATATTGTTCCAATGAGAATATCAATCTATTATTTCGTAGTGTAATTTGGTATGATTTGTATAAAAAATATATGTGATGAAAAATTCGAATGCAATTTCAATGCATATATATATTAATGGTGAATCAAGCTTTTCGCGAACTTAAGTAACTAATAACTACTTATAAATAACAAACTAATATAAACAGTAGTTCCGAACCTTGTAAGGGAAAAAAGGAGTGATCGCATATGTTACTATTATGTTATTCTTTTTTGTTACATTTTTATACTGTGATATTATGTTATTGCCAGAGAAATTTGATATTTTTAGTAGTGTTTGAAACATACTCAGATAACATACTGTCCCTTAAGCTTTACCTTATAGTGTGTTGGTATTATTATAAATTTAATATTCATTTAGCTATTTCCTAATTTAAATCATTATAAAAAGTTACTCGTATTTCGAATGTACCCCGAAATTCCTAGAGGCAACTTTGACACAATCCCTTTAAGGCATATTGCAGGAAAGGTTTCATTGTTGGCTTTCGCTTCCAAATTAATTGAAAAAAGCTTATATTTAGCATCTGGAGTCTAGTTGTAAACATTAAGTCTATCATTCAGATTATACCCCGCTCTTCAGTTTTCAGAAACCTGATAAGAAGAGAATATTAAGTAACTTAACATTGCAAATTATAAAAAATTAAAATATTCCAAGTTCTTATAAATAAAAAATTTTAATAACATATACATTTATACAAATTAATATTGACTAAACATAAAGAAAATTTATCAAAAAACTGTAGTAATTATTTTATATTTAATAATTCCAAAAATTGTTTATAATAGGTAGAAATATGATACATCCTTAAATAATATATGTAAACCCACGTGAGTGTATCTCGAATCTTAGAAGTTTGAGTTCTACTCACACTTACCTAGTTATAGTTGTCAACAATTTTTTGTCGTCACATGTTCTCATAAATGCAAAAACAGATTTCCTCTATTTAAATATATAAAGGACCAGCTGATTTACTTAAAATGATCTCGAACTCTCGAGCTTTTACAATACGCCTAATATAATGGCAGTTCAAATCATCAATAATTGCTGAAACAGTAGAAAACAATGGTAAAGAAAATAACGAAGCACTTCTACACATATTCAATTTTCTCAGGGTACAAGTGGAAAAAAAACAAAATTGTTACCGAAGTTTAACCATGAAACTATTCACAGCAAAGTCAAACAGCATATTTTTCATTTAACTTGAAGACGTATTAATTCAACAAACTAATATCTTTTTAGAGTGATTTTTGGTTGGCCAGGAAATTTTTGCGACGTCGACAAAAGCCAATCATGCATTTTTTTCCATGAAACTGAGACTAGATAAAAATCAAAATTATTGATTTTTTTTATATCAGACTCAACAAAAATTCCTTCTTTAATTTTCCCCTCACCTAACGAATAAAATTTTCTTTCGAAAAACAAAAATCCAAGTCCGTCTTTCGAAAAGGTTTTCACAAAATTCTTTATCAAACCTAGTTTGATATACAACGGCGGTAAAATTATTTTCTACCAATGGTTAATTTTTTATATTTTTCTCACCAAGCACAAAACCAGTCATTAGAGGCCAGTTTTATTATAAGTAGTAATAGGAACGCATTCTGCTATCCCATTCACAGAGGAAACAAAATTATTTCGCATTTAAACCTTATGTTTATTAGACTGAAGCCTTATATTTATTAGGCTGGTTAAGCTTATATCTATATTATCGTAAAAATCTTATGAAGTCTTCAGACTTATATTCTAAGAAGACGAACTTTTCAGCTGGTGTGTTTGAAGAAGTCAAGGAAGTCGTTTTTTACTCCTCTTTTCAATATTGATTAATGGATTTGTCGGAAAGCACAAAGTAAATGTAATATTTATGCCTATATCTTCAAATTAGATGCACATTTTGATGTGAGTTCGACAAACACCGTCGTTAATAGAGTTGATGAACACATAGCTTCAACCGCCCAGTGATCACATAAAACGAGTCTGATTTTTAACCCAATTAAGTTCAAGCTAGCATTATTGATAGTCAAATACTATTTTCTAAAATCACGTTATCAGATCTGCTGTAACAAACGTTACATGTCAAACCAATTTTAATTACGTCAACTGTAAAATATTTAGGTATACTGAACAATCAAAATCTTCGCTGACAATTTCAAGTAAATGTTCTTAGTCATTATGGCTTCAGTAGAATATACTCTCTCAAGATCTTCTAAATTATCTAAATGTTCAAAGCAAGCTCACCTCTGTCAAACCCTCTTGTAATAAACACATTCGTTATAATTTTAAAAGACTTTGGAATCAGACGAATCCCGATGAAAAGGGTCACCCCTATAAATGTTTACAAAGACCCCCTGGAAAAATCCTTCTTTTCATATTCCCATTTTCCTATCTTTCGAACCGCTACCTTATTTTTCCTCGAACAGGTTTTAAATTCTTCCCTCCAACAAGTTTTGTTTCCTTTTACCCAGCCTTGCCATGTCAAAATGTTCAGTCCATAATTTTGTTTATTTATTATTAACGAAACCTGTAAATAATACTTTTTTATATTCATTATTTAATTTTTTAAGATATGTTTTTTATCTCTTTAAGGAAAATAAATTTAATTTGAAAATATTATGAAAGTATGTTTATTTTAATTTTTCCAATATTCTAGTAATTACTAAATTGTTATTTTGAACCATTATGATTAATTAGAAGGGAATATTATGTAGAATAAATTCGCCAAATTTAAGTTTCAATTGCACGTTTGACGGTAATTAAATTCCTAATAAATTAATAAAATAACGTCTTGTCTTAGCACTGATTAGCCTAGAGTTTATAAATTTAAATACACGTACACACATTCACACACACACACACACATACACACACACATAGATGTATATATATATATATATATATATATGTATACATATATATATATATATATATATATATATATATATATATATATATATATATATAAAGCAATGTAAAACAAAACAGTTTCAGAGTCATTTAAATTTACTTCTATCGTATAATGTGATAAACATGAATTTTTCACTGAATAACCTTTGTAATTTTGAAACAGATACTAAGGCATATATACGTAAGTTTTAATACACTCATTTATTTTATAATAACGTTAAACGAGAAGAGGCTGTACATAATTTTTAGGTTCATTTATTTTGGCACATAATTTGCCCAGTGATACATTTTATGAAAAGGAGCACACACATCACATTTCATTTATATATATATATATATATATATATATATATATATATATATATATATATATATAATATGTATACTTTTTTAAAAATAAACGAGTTCTCAAATACTTCGAACACATTGCGCGAAAACCTGGCATCTCATTCTCACCGGCATGGTTGAAGGATGAATATCTCGGGGATGCTGCCTTAGATGCTGGACGTACCAGAAACGAGAAACACTTGGTGTTTTATTTAGCGTTGCTATTTGGCCGATTATTATTCAGGAGAACATGTATATATCACCATATTTACATACATATATACATATATATATATATATATATATATATATATATATATATTTATATGTATATATACATGCATACTTGCATGCATATGCAAGTATGCATGTATATATGCACATGCATATATAAATTAGTCTATTTCTGGCCAGGATTGAATAACCTACTCAAATAATTTGTATATTAATCAATCCATACAAGCGGCCCAATATCAACACTTAATTTTTAAACCTTGATTCTTAACAAAAGTCTTTGATCAAGGTTAAATTAGTTTCAAGTTTAAATTTGTTTTACCCATTAAACTTTATTTGATCACATTTCAAAATTTACTGATTGAAATGTCAGCTGGCCATCCCAGATATGTAAATAAAACCACTCATAAAAACTTTAACCAAATACATTATTTGAAGCAACGACATAATTTCCGATTTATAAAAATTAAAATTTCATCTTTGTTTAACAAACTTACTTGCTGAATCTGAATCTCATTGAGTGATAGATATATGTATATATATATATATACACACACACACACACAAACACACACATATATATATATATATATATATATATATATATATATATATATATATATATATATTTGGTAAAAAATAATAATGGCTGGAAACAATTTAATACAAACATTTTATATCTATAAATATGGTCTACACCTAAACATTTGTAGAATTTTCGTAGTAGGAGTTCTACTTGTATTAAACAGGAGCTTTAATTTTTGCTTGACTAGCTACGCCTGTCACTTCATTCGTGGGTGGACCTTAAGAAAATATTATATGGATTAATGCACTAGATTAATACACCTATTTCTACCTATTGTAATTATTAAAAAAGTAAACTTTTTTAAGAAAAGATACTTTATATTGAAACGTAAAATTGCCATATCTAATTTTTATCATAAAACACAGTCTGCATGTAACCCAGAACTTAATGGAATTTGTTAACAAACTTTTCGTCAAAATTATTCTTAATGTATGAGCAATAAACATGCACATACACAGACAAACGAACAAACATTCAAAAATAATATTTTTGTGGTCGATTCTTATACTATATAACCATAAATACTTTTTCATAGACGACTTTACTGTACAGATACATCAATTATACAGTTTTATTATATATATTGATAATAAAATACTTAACAATAAAATTTATACATCCCGATAGCAAACCTAGGAAAATAATTAAATTATGACTATTTACAACACATTCAAAGTTTAAACAACTTGATGTAACATATTAAGGACAACCGACAATGATGTCTGCCTTCATGCGTCTACCCGCATACGCGTTGTTTAAACAAGCACCTACATCTCCCGTATCACTACACACTTCTCCTGTAGCCATGTCCATTTCGCCCGGTAGAAAACTTTATTGTGTGATTTGCATACATAGCGCCATTTATGGGTACACTATGTATTTATGTTATTACTACGCGTCAAGTAGTTAGGCATTTCTTTATTATTGATGTGCAAATTTAATGTAAACGAATTTTTGAAAATACTAAATTAGCGTTTCTTCCGTTGAAGGAAACCAATAGTATTCAAATAAGAACTTGATATTTGTTTAGTTAATTTCAATTTTGTTTAAAACGTTGCTCTAACTAGTTCAGCATTGTTTACGATACTTGTGCCCAAATGACTAAAAATCTGAGAATCGGGAAAAATTTCGATAATCTTTAAACTTTGATTCTTAACCTCCGTTTTTTACATTTCCCCAATTATATACAATAGTTAATTTTTCATAAAATACCTTAATATACAAACAGGCTAATTCTATATTATAATTGTATGTATAGGCTGAAATGTACGTACCAATAAAATTAATTAAGTTATGAATATTTACAAAAGATTAAATTTTTAAACAAATTAAGGAAAAAAGTTACCTTGTGACGAAACACGAAACGTTCAAAAAATTCTGGTGCTAAATACGACTACGAATGTCATCTGCCCTCATGCATATTCTCGCATTTCGACTGATTACTCGAGCATGAACCCGCCCCCCCTCCCCCGTCCTTTCGCATACTGCACTTCTGCCATATCCATTCCGTTAACGTAAATCTGAATGAGAAATTTCATTGCTTGATCTAAAATTCGTAGCACTATCTATTGATGTAAATAGATACACTATACATGTGTGCAATTACTAGAGGACGAGTAACTAGGTATTTTTTTGTTCTTGTTAAAACAATTATTTTAAATTAATTATTGAACATATTAAATTGGCATGTCTTGTGATTGAGTGAACTGATTGCGATAAAATAAACACTAAATGTTACATCAAATCAATTATTTTTTAAATCAATTTTAATTCAGTCAATAGTTTTTACGTGATGCCGATTCAAACAAAATAGATAGATTTTTTTTGTTCTATTGCTTTTATTATGTACCTCTAAATATGTTTCACAAATACCTTCAATTTACAGGCAAACAAATCCTATAGTTTTATTATTATGTCTATACTTTGGGGTAGACATGCATGCAGCCATTATTATTTTCATTTCTTTCAATAATTTATTTTATAAAGTTTACCTACCTTTCCTTATTTTTTAGAAACTAGATAAATCTGTGAGATTTCACAAAAGCTGCAAGCTGCTTCAAAAATGTATTTTAATTATTTGCCTTTATGAATTTGGAAAATATGATATTGTTTTTGTAACATTTAACCCGCTTTGAATACTACTAAATTATGCGGTGTGCATTTAAAGAAATAAAAATTTTCATTATAAAAAGAAATGTCTGATTTCCATTTTTTCCGATTTCTGTTTATTTATAACCCATAGTTAGCAAAAAATAGAACATATTCTTTCAAAAAGAGCAAATATTTCTTTAGAAAAATGCAGTTTATTTCAGGAATCCACTCGGCCTTGGTTACTTTGAAATTATCCTAATTAGAATTTTTGTAATTCTTTCTTTCTGAAAATCTCATACAAATCACATTTTTCAAATTTAATAAAACAATTTTTAAATTTTGAATAAAGGCACATAGCATTTTATTACAACTAGTAGAATATCCAAATTAATCAATGTATTGTACTTTGGTTTATTTATGATGATATTAGAAATGTACAAATATCGAAACTTTTTCACCCTATCAAAAACTTCGGGAAATTTGTGGGCTGTTTTCCCATCCTCATTTTGTGCGTAATAATGCTAATAATAAAAAAATAACACAAGAAAAAAGTTGTAAACTAAAGTAAAAAAAATATTAGGGTTTAAGGACTAAACCTGTATGAACGTAAGTGTGCAAGGTAGTGCGAAAAATAAGGAACATTTCCGAAACTATGGCTTATTCTACTCCACTAAATTTTAACACGATGGTGTGATCTCGATAGACTCATATTCAATATTTCCGTATCGACGAGAAAAACATAATTTTCGACATTTTCCCAAATTCTGATTAAAGGAAGATCTGAAGGAAAATAAATAATATTTATTTGTAATTATTATCATCCTAATGTGATGATATAAAATTGATTATATTTATCGCGCGATTAGAAAAAGGAAATGTGATCTGACTCCAAGAGAAACTTCAATGTCATTACTAATGACAATTTTGTAGAAATAAGAACATGTTGCTATCCTGTTTGATCATTGTAACTGTCATCATTATAAAATCGTAGGGCAGCTTTTAATTTTTTTTATTCTAAGGTTGCTTTTCATGGACAAGTGGATTGGAGCGAACATATGTTAGTTATCATAAGTCTCACATACCTGGTTTTAGTTCCTTTTAGTCATAAGTTAGATAATATTTAATTAGCAAATGTTGAATGCGGACTATAATTTAAATAGTCAACAAGAGCTGACTATTACCAAGTGAAATGAAATATTATTGAGTACATTTTAGTTTTCACTGTGTCTTTATTATCACTTGTGTGTCCTATGGATGAGTCACCTTACATCAATTCGAACTTGCATAGATGAAACATTTAAGGCATTATTTGTCATTCACTTATACCGTATTGCAGAATGAAGTATAACAAAGTTTATTAATTATTTGATGTAATTTACATACTTAAGTAGCAATAAAAGTATATAGATACGTCTAAACGCATGTGAAATGCAATACCTGCTATCTACAAATATTGCCGATTAGATAATCGTGCTGTAAAACGACGTTCTAACAATATTCAATTCATTTTTAATAAAACTATTTAATTTGATACGTAGTAACGTCTTTTCAAAAAATTTACACAAATTATTAGTTAAGGGTCTGATGAACAATGCGGGTTTCGCGTGATACTTAAGATTATCAATAGCCTCTATTAATCCAGGCTGTGTTGAGGAAATTGACTTTATTAGAGGTTTTCCTTAATTTTTAATACACGACAGACAAGTATTCCAAATGTTAAGATCTGGAATCTCTTTACCCAGAAATACTCTACATTTTTGGCTGGTGAGTCGTCAAAATGAGATGATTTGCCTGAAGTTAAAAGCAAGCAATTTTAAGGTTAAGTTTAGTAAAAACTTTAGGAAAAACAAAAATTTAATATTTTTGGATTAATAGAGAAAAAAATCATGACCTGGGAAATATGGGTTAAATTTGTTCATCTGAATACACGTACGACGTATACCTAAACGAAATTGACTATCACATGAAGAAGTCTGAGTACAAAGAGAGGTTAAACATAATTTGTTGAGTGAAATATATACGTATATATCTGTATATATATATTAAATGCCGTAAAAGAAATACTACATTAGCTAAAAATATCAACGAACATGTTAGAACTGTAAAAAATTGTGTATATTAAATAATTAATTTACACATTCCCTGAACATATTTGTTACATGTAAAATTAATCCAGTCCATTAACTGGATTAAATTACTTATGACATCAGACAAATTCATTATTCACAATTAAATGAAACTACGTGATGTAGTATTATTTCTACTTTCTTTAAGTTCTTTACCACGACCTAGGTTTCGTTGTATTAAAACATCTTCAGGTGGAATATTAGCAAAGATATATTTGCTAATATCCCACCAATAAAAATTTGCGAACTGATATCTCAAACACGATAGCTGTAGAACAGTAAATTCCCTAGATTTCAGTGACAAATTATTTTCACGTTGTATACAATATCACTGACTCAGTTATTTACACATTTGAAGAAATTAATGGATTGATTTAAGTTAGATATATATATATATATGTATACACATATATACATATATATATGTATGTATATATATATATATATATATATATATATATATATATATATAAATAATTTTTTCATGACTATTATTTTATAATAATGGAATTACTATAGTATTGTTTATTCGTATTTTTTCAAGTAATAGTCGATTACGAATATTCGATGACTCACAAACAAATAGTTTTAAAAGTTAATTCTAAGAGAAAAATAGAAAAATATGTTTCGTAACAAAAAGAGAAGAATATGTTTCGTATTTAACTTATTATCCTTACCTACGTCTCATAACAAAGTTAATGCTCTTTAGAATATTATTAGCTAGTTATCTAGTAAAGCAGCCAAGAAAAATATTCATCTAAACCTACAAGCAGTTAATCGATGTCTATGGGATAACATTTTTATATCGGTTATGTTTCTCAATACAAATTTTTTTATTAAGTTTAACTTCAATTAATTAATATTTTTTTATTAATTATTAAAATTTAAATGATGAAGTTTAAATACGCGGTTAAAACCAATATATGATTCCCTTTCAATTTGTATAAACCACAATCCACACGGCCACAATTGTAAATTTGAATTAATTTCTGTTTTAAACAATAATATACCGGAAATCGACTTTAAATTAAATTTTAATATAGAGTAAAATTGTATAGGTGACCTAAGTATCCGTACTATAATAATTTGCATTTACATTTCTTGAAATATTTTGTCGTTTATACGATACAATTATTAGGTCAATGCAACTAACACAATAGTGATTAGTTGCATTGACCTAATAATTGTATCGCCTCTAAAATAATCTAATAGCTGTGTCATATGACACGACAATGTGATTCTCATTTTAAAATCTTTTTACCAATCTACGTTATTATATCTAAAAATATTGCCCCTTGCATATAAATTATGACTTAATCTCATAATATCGTCGCAAAACCCCGCAAGACATTATTTCTTTAACTCCACTTTAGATCTGTTGCAATTAGATTAAACAAATGCAACTAGTCACCATTGTCCTTTGTAGTTAATGATCCATAGCGAAATACAAAAAAATATTATATTAATTGTTAAAACAAGCCGTTCGTGTGATAAGAAGCAATTATTTGGCTAAAAAACTTTGCGTTAAACAAAAGTTTACCCAGAATTATTTTAGCTTTTCAAATGGTAATGTTTTAGCTTTTAATAATAGACATTGGCATATAATTGACTTGTCATATAAGCTCTGTGACATGAAAGGTAATTAATACTTAGTTATCTTTTCAAATGCATTGAAATCAATCAATTTTTTTTTGCACACAGTAGTAAACTATTATATTTGTATACATTGCATTTGTCCTGCTTGCCGGAACATAGTCTGCCTGCACGTTAAACCTGCATGTTATTCTAATAATCTAATTATTCCTTAAGATGTAAACTGACAGGATAATAAGAATCAGAATTTGGAGATGTACTTGTAACTTTGTGTTAACCGGAACATATGGAGACAGATTTATCGATAATACAAAACATCAAATTTTTCTGGTAAAAGAAAATGTGTGAATATTATACAGGAAGTTTCTGAAAATTTTCATAACATGGAGCTCTTGTAACATTTGAATACCGTTAAAAAATTAATACTCTCTTCACATATTTATGCATAATTTTATATATTTTAAATCATTGATGCAAAGCAAGTTTGTTTACATTAAATTTGCCGTCTCATGAATCTTAGTAAAGAAAAAAATGTAAAGCTACGTGTTAATTTAGAAATAGAAAAGAAAATAACAACTAATATATTATGATAACTAAACTACTGCATAATGCAACAATATAACCGTAAATATCCTCTTAAGATCCTGCGGTGGTAATAAATATTATTTCAGAGCAACCCTTCAGAGAGTTTGTTACATTCGATGTCTATTATTTTAGTTGTCCAGACTCAAGGACCATCTTAGTAGACCACCGCGAAGTTGCAAATATTCTATTTCCAAAGTTTAGTTGATCACGTTTGAGCACGAGTAGAAGCACCTGTCTGCATACGCTTCACATAGGTTTAATATCGTTTCTCGTCTTTATATAGATATCGTTTTAGTGATAATATTAATCTGTTATTATATTAACGGTGAACACGTTTAAGAGGATGTTTTTGTTCGTTTTTGTTTTTGTTTGCGATTACGTAATTTTATTTGGCCACTTCTAATTAAGAATTTGATACCTGACATTTGTATATTATATGAGCTGTATATATTTGGAAAATAAACGAATATAACCTTTACCACTTTTAGTTATGTAATTAATATATATATATATATATATATATATATGTATATATATAATATATATGTATATATGTAATTATATATATATATATATATATATATATATATATTATTTTGAAATTAAGTAAATTGGGTACAACAATTACAAAAAAGTATTTTTTAAAATGAATTAATTACTTCTATAATAAAAAAAATTTAATAAAAACCCAGTGAATTCCGTCGCGGGCAGTGAGTTCCGCCCCGTCGCTGTTTTGACACATAAGCATTATCCTTTGTTCATTCGTCTTCTTATCAGCAATTACTATTTTCCGATTTATATCCTCTTTGTAAAGTTATTTGTTTTTATTTCACATTATTGGCTAACTATTGCGCATCTATAATTTCACAAACAGTTATCTCTAGTTACAAATAATTTATTATATCATTATATTAAAGTTTGCACCAAAACCAAATTTCAAATATGGCACTGTATTCTTGCAAATAAGTCATCAGCCCACCGGTAATGTAATGAAGTGAGGGTTAACTCAACGTTACTAGGATTGGATTATGGCTTGAGTTTTGATATTAAACGTCTATAGACGCAGGTATAAACCGGATCGTTGGCGTGGCGACGCTTGCTGTGGCGAC
The DNA here is from genome assembly GCA_039881145.1 of Druceiella hillmani. NCBI lineage: Eukaryota > Metazoa > Arthropoda > Insecta > Lepidoptera > Hepialidae > Druceiella > Druceiella hillmani. The sequence goes on along the minus strand of JAYKKI010000054.1, from coordinate 10,497,416 downwards.
GGGTCGCCACGCTATACTAAGGTATATATATATAGTCTATATGTAGAAGAGTGTACGGTATGGCTACGTGTCGCCATGCCCAACCGACTACGCCACCCCCTCCTCACTCAGTTCGACGCTGTTGTTTACTACGGTACACATAACCTGTGCTTTATTATTTTTGTGTTAATTGTGAATAAATGTTTATTAAATAAAGTCACCATTTTTGTAAGAAATTCGTAATACTTTATTTTTCATTATGCTATATTTAGCCCAGAAAATGGATCATATGTTAGGCCTATTATTTACGATTGTGCGCTGACAACCAATCCCAAAATATAACAAAACTAAATTTGACCGTGGCCGATAATCATTTCCGGTTCTCCCGGCCCACATTTAGGTATACAAGTAAGCCGCTTTTATACTTGACCAAGTTTGCTGTGAAACTGATTTTTACAGAACTTTTATTATCAAGAACATATGGGAGATGAAAATAATTGCATCTTTAGATTTGGAATATAGTCCCAGATTTTGTTTACGGGCCGATGATCTGTGATTCAGGAGATTTATTCAGAACAGGATCATTAGGAAGAAAATCGCTTAAAAAATTCTACAATTCATGCCCCACATTTATAATTGTATTCGACATTTGAGTTTTAAGCGCAAGTGCAATTAGTATGTATAGGACTGCAAAAATTTTTTGAGATTATATGAATCCACTGAGATCATTCCGCTGTTGATACATATACATTCAGTACCGTAAATACTTCTCTAATTAAGACAATTTTTCATTGCAAATTAGGACTATTTAAATGTCAATAGACTTTATCTGTTCTCATTTCGAATTTGATCAGTTAACTATTCCGTTTGTCTTTTTAAGAATTTCACATTCGAAAGGCAAAAATTGTACATGCAAAATAAATTCTTTACAATATTTTTTCTTTTAATAAAAATGGGGCAAGGAATTTAACATTGGCATGAACAGATTAATATGCTGTATTATCTGAAATTTAACCCCTTAAATTAAAAGGTTGAAATTTGTATTCAATTACTAAAAAATAAATTTTAATGCAATTTTCTTTCCAAGTATTATATTCAGAATAATAACTAACAACAGATTAAAAATTTTACATATGATTTTTTTAACTTTTAAGCATTATTGATAAATTTTACCAAATTATGTATTATCGTTTGGAAATTTTTTATTTTTCAGTTTGTTTCTTAATTAAGTTAATTAAATTATTCCTCAATCAACATATTATAGAAATGTAGAAATTTATTATAGGAACTGAAGTTTCTACATGAGTAAAGAAGGAACTACATGAGTTTTCCAATATTTAGCTTTGACAATGAGTGAAATTACATATCCAATGTAAAAGTAATAGAACTGGGAAGTAATAAATAAAAAATATTTATAATCATTAATAGGTTCAGTTTATATATTGATCTATCATAAGTTGATCCGATTCTTAATTCCCAACTTTTATACAAACGTTTTTTATCATATTCAAAACACATCATTGCCTACAAATTGTGATTTTGTCCTACAAAATTGAATGAAAACGACAAGAACCCTCAAGCAAAATTCGAATTAAATTTTAGATTCGGGTTACACAAAGTCGTCAAATGCCATATGCACTCTTGTAAGCAGTAATATATTTCATAATAAAATGTACTGATTATAAAATGAAGCTCGAACCCCTTCGCCCGAAGGAGAAGGGGAAGGGGAAGGGGAAGGGGAAGGGGAAGGGGAAGGGGAAGGGGAAGGGGAAGGGGAAGGGGAAGGGGAAGGGGAAGGGGAAGGGGAAGGGGAAGGGGAAGGGGAAGGGGAAGGGGAAGGGGAAGGGGAAGGGGAAGGGGAAGGGGAAGGGGAAGGGGAAGGGGAAGGGGAAGGGGAAGGGGAAGGGGAAGGGGAAGGGGAAGGGGAAGGGGAAGGGGAAGGGGAAGGGGAAGGGGAAGGGGAAGGGGAAGGGGAAGGGGAAGGGGAAGGGGAAGGGGAAGGGGAAGGGGAAGGGGAAGGGGAAGGGGAAGGGGAAGGGGAAGGGGAAGGGGAAGGGGAAGGGGAAGGGGAAGGGGAAGGGGAAGGGGAAGGGGAAGGGGAAGGGGAAGGGGAAGGGGAAGGGGATTTTTTTTTTTGTCAAATTCGCCTGTTACTACGTATATAATAAGATGCTAATAGGCAATGATACTGCGCCTAAATTTAAAAAGCTATTTATTATTTATTTCAAACTTTATTCAAATTTTCAAACGGATGTGCATTATACATCCGAAATTACGTTATTTGGCAGATTTACTGTTAAATGAACAGTCAACCACAATGGTTAAATATCAGAATTTACCTATTCTATTACATAATTTATAAATTAAAAAATACACTCTTTAAAGAAAAGGCAGAAAAGACACTAAATAAGGGAATGAGTAAGTAAAGACCAAGACAAGTAAAGACCAAGACAATATAAAAATAAAATTATTACAAATCTTGGCATGGTTGAAGTAAAGGAATTAATATGAAAATAAGGAAAGGAAGAGATAAGGGTTAATGAGAAGGATAACTTTCTGAGACCGCCTTTGAAAACATTTGTAGAGTGTAAGTTCCCGGTGTAAGGATCCAGATGATTCCAACATTTTGTAGCTTGCCCGAGGAAGGATTTTTTGTATAAAATGCGGCTGTTTATTTGGAAAAAAGTAGACTGAATTAGTTTTCCACAGCATAGCTATAGATTTCGGGTAAAGAAAATATTCATAATGCCGAATAGCAACCGATTTTAGTCCCATAATTTACGCTACCACTCGAAGAACATAGCATATTACGAAAGAAAATATGAAAATGATTGATTGAACATGCTTCGATGCCTCTGGCTAACATTCGAATATAAACCGTTACTCGCTTGACGAATTAGAAAGTTTTTGAACAAATCTAAATTCAAAACTATTTTTCCGTAAATTCATTCGTTCTTTGAATTACGTGCTTTGTGTAAAATTGTGATGTTGTCAAAAGCATATGAAAAATATTGAATATACGACATATCCATCTCTAGATCTAAAATTTACAGTTAACATTTTGTTTTCGAATTTGTTTATCGTCGTTTGGGAAAATAATTTAAGAGGTATATATATAAAGTTTGCGTAGATAAAAGTAATAGCGTGGAAAACTTTAAGATGTAAAGTTAATTTATATTTCAGGTCAAGGTCTTGAAGGTTTTTGTCTTAATACTTAACTTTGAAAAAATTGGTTGATATGAAGCTAATTAATATGTTGCATAAGCTCGCGTTCAATGAAATGTGCGCGATTTTTGATTTCATTGACGTAGGCATAATATTCAAAATGTCATTATGCCTATAAATTACATATGTAAAAAAAATCCACCAAATTCAAAAATTGTTTTAACTTCTATTTTACGAGGTACAAATAAGATACACAAATACCTCTTTTTGAAAATTTCCAACAAAACATAATTATTATTTAGTTACTAAAAGATATATTGTACTGTACAAAATCCAGTGTATTTTCCTACCGATGTCAAATATCAAATATAGGAAATTTGATATTTGACGTCGGTAGGAAAATACACTGGATTTTGTACAGTACAATGTATCTTTTAGTCACTAAATTTGGAGAATTATCTAATTGCAACAGAGTTAAATTTCTGTGAAAATGTAAAAAGATATGTTAAAACTCTCACTCATTTTAATGGGAACATTCTCCAGTATTATCCCTATTTTAGGAATGTAACATTAATTAAGAATTTGTTAGAATGTTAAAATTGAGGAAAATTTTCAATCTTTTCATACTATGTGAAACTCTGCTACAAAATTTTAATTATTTCTGCACATATTTTATCTAATATAAAATACCAAATAATAATTTTTATAATTTTTCAGGGTCATCCCTTTTAATTTATTTCTCTCTTAACCCGTTCTAGGACAAATAATGAAATTTTAATAAAATTACATAATGGAAAGAAATCTTGAAGAAATAGTATGCGGAATAACATTGAGACGATGATAAAACGTTTGAAATTATGTTTAGCATTAATTTCCAATAAGAGGTAAAATTCGGCTTTTAAATAATTTCTTCTTTCCCTGTATTTGCATCTCCCTTTTCATAATTTAATCGTTTATATCAATCCATTGCGTACTGAATATTGATAAATTTTGTATAAATTAGTCTAATTTTAAATCAGCTGGCTAAAATTGTTAATTCAACTTTTTCGTTAAATAATGAGAAACAGTTTAAACTAAAATAATAACCAATCTTTGTAGTGTAAACTACGTTAAACTTTATAAAGTGATAGATTTTGTGATTTGTGTTGTGATCAATGTGTCTCTTTCTAGAGTTATATTCAGTTACAACACTGCTTCTTTTTAATGAAGTTAAGCTTTCATTTTAATAATAAATCTATATATTGCCAGTTACGTGTGCTATATATTATAGTCAGTTACGTGTGCTATTTACGTATATACATAATTTAGACAATTGTTATATATCTTGAGGACTTTCTAATTTGTTAACTTAGTTAAACTAGTCGTGATAAACTAACCAATAAAATACAATTTGCAATAGGTGGTTCAATAAAGATCACAAACTTGGATACTACCTGATTTATACGCAATAACTACATGGACAAGCATTTTCGTTGAAGAGTTGATAGAATGAGGACTCATAAGGATACGATTAGAATGGGGACGAATAATCTTTCCTCTCTGAAAACATACAGAATAACAATCAAATATATGATCATGAAATAATAATATGGGGTAGAAGGGAAAAGTTCATAATGTTTTTAATTTTGATTGCTAGTTTCCTGTTGATATTAAAAGTTATAGAATATTAACTATTGAGTTATTCATTTTTATTAACAAACTCAATATAGGAAAAAAAAGTATCATATCTCTGTGTTAATCTAGTTATTTTATTTTAAGTAATACTATTAAATCCTTTGCGTTAGGATAAGAAAGTATTATTTGGAAATACTTAATGTGGAACAGACGCTCTTGACAAATATTTGATTGATTCGTTTTCAGAAAACGTGTAAGGTTTCATTAGTTTTATTTTTTATATTTATTGGTTAACATAGCTCTTAAAATATATCTATCACGTCAAAGGGCATGATTTAATCTACATTGGAGTCAAAACACATGATTTGATAAAAGTATTTTTTATAGACGCCTCCGTAAAAATATATGTCAAGTTTGTGAGTGTTGCGAGTGATACGGTTTGCGAGTGATACGGTTTATTGTGAAAATATATCTATCACACCAAAGGGCACGATTTAATCGACATTGGAGTCAAAACACATGATTTGATAAAAGTATTTTTTATAGACGCCTCCGTAAAAATATATGTCAAGTTTGTGAGTGTTGCGAGTGATACGGTTTGCGAGTGATACGGTTTATTGTGAAAATATATCTATCACGCCAAAGGGCATGATTTAATCGACATTGGAGTCAAAACACATGATTTGATAACAGTATTTTTTATAGACGCCTCCGTAAAAATATATGTCAAGTTTGTGAGTGTTGCGAGTGATACGGTTTGCGAGTGATACGGTTTATTGTGAAAATATATCTATCACGCCAAAGGGCATGATTTAATCTACATTGGAGTCAAAACACATGATTTGATAAAAGTATTTTTTATAGACGCCTCCGTAAAAATATATGTCAAGTTTGTGAGTGTTGCGAGTGATATGGTTTGCGAGTGATACGGTTTATTGTGAAAATATATCTATCACGCCAAAGAGCATGATTTAATCTACATTGGAGTCAAAACATATGATTTGATAAAAGTATTTTTTATAGACGCCTCCGTAAAAATATGTGTCAAGGGTTGCGAGTGATACGGTTTTCTTGGGATGAAATATGCGAGAAATCTCTTGAATTACTTGATTTATGCTACTCATTTGTAAATAATTAGTCATGGATATTGGACTTTGTTTCATAGTCATCGATTAATTATTTTTTCTATATTTGATTTACTCCATATTTAAGCGATCTGTTGAAATCAAAAACTCCCGTTAATTATTATGTAATATTCTAGTTTCCTGGTTATGTAATCTACTTCTTTTTACTTAAATATACACGACATAAAGTAATTATATTTCTTGGTAAAATTAAATTAAGAAAATAAATCAAAACATTAATAAATGGAAATCATATACCTATGGATTAACTAGAAATCATATATCTATGTATGAAGAACTAAAGGACGTGACATTTCAACGTCTAGCCCTACTGCTAAACTCGAGAAAATTTAGACCAAACTCCTAGGGAACCGGTCGGGAATGCAATGCTAGCAGAACAGGATAAAGTAACATCTTGTTACAGACTCGGTAATATAGAAGAGTAAAAATAACCCTTATTTTTATATTTTTTTAATAAATATATGCATAAAATTAAAAGCAAACAAGCTTTAGAGGTACCCAATGTTCCGCAATTACCAATTAATAAAATTTAATTCTACGAAATGTAATAAAATAAATAATACAAAGAAAACCGATATATGAATAAATTGGAAGCATTTTGACTTAAAGCAAATTTATATATATATGTAAAATAATTTTCGGCAACGAGAAATTTCTAAGAAGGAAAACCCCAAATATCATTCCACGAGTCATATCATGATGTTCTCCTTTGATCCGAGTTGGGTTTCACGACCATGTTTGGTACACAATTTTTATCACGAATCAGACTCGTCAAATTACGGCAAGTCGTTAGCCAATCTCAATTGTTTTAGAAGTATATATTCAGCGTGTAGGATCATAAAGAATCTTTGACACCTAAAAATAAGTGTATAGGAACGTTAACATATTTTAGGTAATATTTATAGCATATTAATGTTATAAATATAGAGAATTAATTAAACAAGTTTTGCATTAAGAAAAAAATATTCCATTGTCATAATTATAATTTGGCTATTTAAAATTATTAGAGAAACAAAAGAAGATGACACATTTTTTTGGGTAAGCGTGCAAAGAAAGTGTTTTAAATAAAAGATACTTCACATTCTACAACTGAAAACAACTATAATATATAGTAAAATAAATAATACTTTAACAACCGATATGTATTAATCAGAAGTATTTTTGTATGTAAAGCATAATTTTATGTCTATGTAGCAAATTTTTCACCAACGAGGAATTTCTTTAAAGGAAAATGCTAAATATTCCACGAGTCATCTCGTGATGTTCTTGTTTGATCTTATTTGTGTTTTACGAGCCAAACCCAAGATCATGTTTTGTGCAAAATTTTTATAACGAATCAATCTCGTCCATTTACAGCAAGTTGTTAACCAACCTCGGTTGTTCTAGAAATATAATCATTAGGAACGTCTTACGCAACTTTTTTACGCTAAATATACATGAAGAATAATATATCTCTGACACATACAATTAGGTGATTAGAAACGGTAAAATACTTTATGTACTTTAAAGTGATTCTTCCTGTTAATAATATTTATCGCATATTAATTTTAATAATATTTATCGCATTTTAATGGAATATGTTTTGTATTAAGAAAAAAACATTCTATTCTCATAACCATAATAAGGCTAGTTGAAGATATTAGAGAAACAAAAGAAAATCACACATTTTCTTCCAAAATTTTAAAAAAGAAATATTTTTTTGTTCGGGTAAGTGTGCAAAGAAAATGTTTTAAATCAATAAATAAATAGTTTAAAAAAACAACTTTACAGAATACAGCACTAAAAACCAAAACATTATTATCTAATCTGTTTTCGCTGTCTACTCAGTAAGGAATTTAATATAAGCCGTGTTTGTTATTAAGTATAATATTTGAGTTTAAAAGTGTTAAGCGCTTTATTTTGATATCTAACTAAACTTTTGTGAATTTCCATTCACTCAATATTAATCTGAGAAGCAAAATCATGTAGTATTCAGTTAAGTTATTATTTTTTACTCCTTATTGCAACTTTTTAGTGCAAAGTATTAATTTATTTTTAATTTTTTTAATCTTTAATTTTTGTATTAGTACTAAAAATTGTTTTTAAATTTCAATTATTGTAATATCATTGGTTTTTGATACGCGTGCAAAATTTTAAATAATTTGGATATCTGGAAGTGGGCAAAAATTTCATTTAAAAATTCTACTATTTTTAGACATTTTTATTTTAGACTGATTTTTTTTATTTTAGGGCGTTATTATATTTTCATCAGTCCTTGATACGTGGGTAAAATTTTAAATAATTCGAAGCACTAAAAATGGTCAAAAATATAATTTAAAAATATCACCATATTTAACTCTTTTTACAATATAAGACTACAAAAAGTTTACATTATTATTATACAATATAATAATAATGTAAACTGTTTGTAGTTTTCACAACTATATACAACCGCCAAGTTTCATGATGATACAGTAATTAGAAGTGTACAAAATTTATTATTTTTAATTAAATTTGTAAGTGTACAAAATTTATTATTTTTCTTAGATTCCACTACAAAGTTAGTTATATACAAGTCGACTTAATAAAATAGTGTTAAAAATATTCAATTCTCCGAACCCGTAACCATAATTTTGGCAGTTATAACGAGTATCATCATTGAAACGGGCATGTTATAGAAACACAAGAAAATACGGCATTTACATCCATTATATTTCAAATCTATCAAATAAATAGTACGCAGTAACTAGTTCAAATAAATACTAAAAGTACAAAAAATAATGGAAAGTCAAATATAAAACAAGTGTCTATTGTATCAATGAGCTATTCGACGTCTATTATCATCGATCAATTCTTTTTTCGACTGCGTCTGTTTAAGTCAGCTGGGCGACGCAATTCTATTGTATATAAAGATATATTTTTCCACGACTTGAAACATTTTGCAACTGATATACTGATCGATATTTGTTACAATAACATTTTTGCTTATTCTATAATATCGTATATAACATATATACGATATTATTTAGTAACACAATGTAAATTCATTAGTACTTATTCTTTAGTCCATTGCATTTAGTAAATTAACTTATTTCAGCGCTTGTTCTTTTAATATTAAAACCATAACTACTAAATCTATCTCAGGAAAGCTGCACTGAGATCATGTTTTATAATAATCCTGTACTTTAGCGTTACTTATATTTAGCTTTACGTTTATGATATAATACACCGAAAATTCATAAAAGAGATTTTTTTTACGGTAACTATGTTATTTGTCAGTCGGTTGCAATATTTCAAAATCAGTGCGGACTTGTATATAACTAACTATGTAATGGAATCTAAGAAATTCAATTTTGTGCACTTTTAATTACTGTGTCATCATGAAACTTGGCAGTTATATATAGTTCTAAGTACAACAATTTAATTTTATTAAATTTTTGTTGTCTAAGTCGAAAAAAGAGTAAAAGATAACGAAATTTTAAATAAAATTTTTGCCCATTTTTAGACCTCCGAATTATTTAAAATTTTACATGCGTAGCAAGAACTGATGATAATATAATAGTGCCATAAAATAAAAAAAACTTCAGTCTAAAAAAGAAGCAGCTAAAAAGAATAGAATTTATAAATGAAATTTTCACCCACTTCCAGATGTCCAAATTATTTAAAATTTTGCACACGTAACAATAATCAATGATATTATAAAAACTAAACACAATTTTCAGTCCTAAAATAGAAATAAAAGACCAAAGAAAGTAGAAATTAATTAATATTTTGCCCCAAAAATTGCAATGAGGAGCAAAAATTATTAACTTTACTGGATACTAAATGATTTTGCTTCTCAGATTAGTTTTAAGTAAGTGCATAACATTTTAGTTAGATATAAAAATAAAGCGCTCGACACTTTTACACTAAAATATTATACTCAATAACAAACACGCCTTACATTAAAGTCCTTACTGAGTAGACAGAGAGAATAGATACCATAATCCTTTTTAGGTTTTTGGTGCAGTATTCTGTAAAGGCGTGTCTCTTTTTGGCTTTTTAAACTATTAATTTATTTATTTATAAAACACTTCTTTTTACACTTACCCACACGAAAATTATTTCTTCTTTAAAATAATAGAAGAAAATGTGTGAGCTTCTTTTGTTTCTCTAATATCTTTAACTAGGCTAATTATGGTTACGAGAATGGAATATTTTTTATTAATGCTAAACATGTTTAATTAATTACTTTTATTTATAACGTTAATATACGACAAATAATTATAACCAAACAAAAATTAATAATCACTTTAAAATACCTAAAATATTTTAACGTTTCTATTCACTTATTTTTATATGTTAGAGATATCTTATTCTTCATGTATACTTAGCATAGAAAAAATTGTGTAAGAGATTCGTAATGTTTTATATTTCTAAAACCACCGATATTGATTAACAACTCGCCCTAATTTGTCGAGTCTGATTTCTGATTAAAATTTCATACCAAACATGGTCGTGAAACCCAACTCGGATCAAACAAGAACATCATGATATGCTCGTGCAATAATATTTGGAATTTTCCTTCACAGAAATTTCTCGTTAGTGAAAAATTTGCTACATATATATAATTATGTTTTACACAAAAATACTTCCAATTTACATATATCGGTAATTACTGTATTATTAATTTTATTATATGATGTTAAATTAAATTTTATTAACTGTTAATTGCGGGACATGAAATATATCTAAAGTTTGTTTGCTTTTAACCATATGCATATATTCATAAAAAGAAAAATATGAAACTAAGGGGTAATTTCTACTTTTCAATATTACTAAGTCCGTAACATGATGTTACTTTAAATCATTCTGCGAGCATTACATTCCCGACCTATTCGCTCTGGTTCATCACGATAATACCTACGAGATTGGTCGAAATTTTTTTCAATTCAGCAGTACGGCTAGAGGTCACGTTACATGCATACATTGGTTCCAGATTTTTAATATTATTAATCATACCATCGAAGGTATAGAGATATATTATATACGAATATATGTAAGGATTACACTGAAAGTTTCTGAAATTTCCTTTAAAGGGATTTTAAGCTTTTCTTTAATATCAACATAAAGAAATCGTAATATGCAGTGTTGTTTTTTTTCGTGAACACCAAGTCTGTACTTTTAGTTATATTTACAGAGATTTGTAATAATTTTCCCGTATAATTTTTAGCAATAGCTTATTAAATTAGAACATTTATTTTTGGAAATAAATTCTATGATTATTCTAACGAATATCTTGTAGGCTTAGCTAGAAGCACGTTGTGTTTGTGAGACTTTTAAAATATATCTCGTATATTCAAGTTGTTAGTAATATACGTGAAAAGCAAGCAAGGCTTCTTCTTTTACAGAGAATATTTTTATTGACATTATTTTTATATCGAATCCAAATTTATAGGTAAGGAAAAGGTAAGGAATCCATTTCCTGGATGAGCAAACGTCCTTCTGTCTTAGAGTCAAACGTTTCAAAGTAATCATCAGTTAAAAGGTGGCTTGTAACAATTCATCCCGAAACCGAACTAAAAAAAAAAACAAAATTTTAAAAATAGAATTTCTGAAAAACGAAATATGTGAAGCCACATAACTAGTTAATTTTCTATTTAGTAAACCATAATAATTTATAGTCCATATTACTTTTGAATATGTGTCTCTAAAGGCGTGAATATTGCTTACGATTTCATAAAACGGCGGTCTCTATAAAATGCTTCCTTTGTCATGAAGAATCACGGGTTGAAATACATCATCCAAATACATTTTATATGACAGTTCACTGATGCGTGACATCTTCATATGCTTGTTTTGTGTTATCCCTTCCAAACAGTTTAATATATTTCTTTCAGTAATTTCATTTCCACCACATCCACAATCATGATCATTTTTACGGCACATTATTTTTTAAATAATGAAACATAGCAGAAATTTTCGAATCGAGATAGTTGCAAACTGAATTTACAATTTCATCTATTTGTGACTTCGTGCATCAGGAATTTTAACATTAATAACATATAATCAATTATTTAACGTAAAGTTAATTCTATTTCTCAAGTTTTCTAGAATTTTTCTTGTTTTTTGTATGCTTTTGCGTTGTTTACGCTAATCTCAGGAATGGCTGAACTGATTTGGATGCAGTTAGTGATGTGTGAAGATTAGATTGGGCTAAAATTTAGACATGGTTCATTTCAATTGCTTCAGAAATAAAAAAAAGATATGGCAATTTTAATTTACATTCGTTATGGACACTAATATAAGAACCATAAAAAAGATAGTGTACAGATAGATATTATGTATAGATTACAAATACGACGAATTCATATGTGTTAGAAAGATATATATCGAAAATGCAATTTTAGTATCAATCCGTTAAAAATGTTTTCTTTGTTTTTGCCACAGAGTTTCAAGTATTTAAAATATACTCAAAGCGCTATTATTTTAAGGGTTCTTTAAACATTAATTGCCACCCACTTTGCGTTGAGCTTTATCAATATAAACATCAAGGATATTCAAAATAATATTTTATTGTACTATTACAACTCTTACTGTTCTTTAATAGATGGGCATAATTTGTTCTACTTTTGGACGATTTGGTATATAATGGGTTTAATAGCCATATCATTTAAGTTATTCAATAGGTCATTATCTTGCGCGTACATTGAGGTTTATATACTCTAACTATTTACAACATTTTAATTTTTTAAAACGAAAATATATCTCAAGCCGTATCTCTCAGAGACGCATTTAAAAAAAAATTATAATTTAAATACAAATTAATGACAATTAAATGAAACTACGTGATGTAGTATTATTTCTACTTTCTTTAATTTCTTTACCACGACCTTGGTTTCGTTGTATGTAAGAAAGTAGAAATAATACTACATCACGTAGTTTCATTTAATTGCGAATAATGCATTTCTACAAAATTAACGCCAAATATATTCAATAAAAATTAATGTTTTCCGAATCGTTTCTTTACTTGTGCTGTAAGACCTTATCACTTGCCAAATTTCATCAATGAATGAACCCTACAGGTTTAGATTTATAAGGTTAAGCACCTGTAAACAACGACAGTAATTTTGAATTGTGACATTCTTTCTTCTTTGTAATGCTCTGCTCACTCTGCAAAAATGGATGAGACAGAGATATATTACATTCCAACGAAGAAATTTTAAATTTCATTTTCTAATCAATTACTATAATTTTTTTCACACTAGTATTTCAAGAAAGAAAAACGACAAATCCAATATTACCCGAGAACCCATTTCAAATTATCGTTTAGAGTATTGTATTAATATAACCCATTCTTTTGGCATGTACATTTTGATAACTTCCAAATAAAATTAAATGAAAGTAATAGATTATAAATATTGTTTTATTCCACAATTTTTAAGAATAATACTACAAATTGTTATTGTCGCTTACTGAATGCACACATCTACATATGCACACGCGTACACCAGAGGCTCACTATTTATCAAACTGTATCTCAGAAGAGGATCAATAGTGTATTGACGCATTGCATATTACCGTTACGCTCTCAAGTTATATAAAAGTGTGCTGTAAGATTTCAAAGATTTCGTATGCCCAAAAATTAGCGTGTCATATTGTTATTAATTAAATTATATAAGTAGCATAAAGCAACGAGCAATATAATATAAATTACATAACTGTTAGGAAAAGGAAAATTATAAAATTACATTTAAAGTAAAATAGCTATTTAGATCATTACATGAAAAAAAATGTCTATTTCATCAATCCAAACTATATCGATATTGGCATACGATCCGTTTCGTGTTTGACTGATAATGTGGACCTATTAACTATTTAGGTTCATGAATGATGAGAAAAAAATTTTATAAAATATTACAGGTATTTGAAAATCAATGTAAATATTTATTTTGACCTCATTAGGGTGGCAAATACTGACCTCTTTACCGTACTGGATCTATGTTATAACTACATAGTAATACACATGGAAATAAAACAGAAAAATTTCGAATTACGACTTAACGAAATAATATCGCACTCAGCTGAAAATGCGTCACTATAAATATGTATTAGAGATAGAAAGCATAAGAGATAGAAATGATTTTCTTTTTACATAACCTTTTTTCCGTCTGGAGTTTTATCGCATTTGGTAAAAAGAGATTTGTCTCAAAGGATGTACGACATAAATGACATTTATTACGTTTTAGCGTGTCGTAAAAAATAAATATAATTTGAAATGTAGAATCGCAAGAAATAAAATAATAAAGTCTAATTTTGAAAAAAAGAATTCAATAAATTCAAAACAAATAAGTGGCACAAGTGGCGTGTGTTTTGCACAGTATTGATATTACTTGACAAGCGTTAGTAATTATTGAATGTATATAATTGAAGCGGAAACTACCGATGACGTACGGAAATGCCCGACCACTATCTTACGATATGTCGATACGCTTTGTCCCTGTCACTTTCGTTGGTTTACTTCCCGAATTTGTTTCCTGCTGAGACGCGCGCTACAAAAGTTTCGCTTCAAAATGATTTACTCTAGTGTTGACAATTATTTTATAATCTTCTTCCTTTTTTCATCATTTGATTTTAAAATTCACTATTGTCCCTTAAAATACATTCATTACATCTAAAATTATGTATTTTCACTACAAAATCGATAAATGTTAATATTAAATATATTATATATTTATACGCAGGTTGCTTAAGTGCATTTTTAAAACAATTATGAATTGGCAGTGAAACGTTAATATGCGTTTGTGTATAAATTAGTAGCGAAACGTTAAAATTTATTATGGCTATAATTATTGTATACTTTATCAATACAAGTAAAAAATAAATAATTGTAAGAGAAAAAAATAGTAAAATGGCTACATTTAAATCAATTTTCCGATCTGAGTGACAACCTTCCATGTAGCGGAGAGTGTTCACCCGTCACGAACAAAAGAAACATTAAAATGTTCTTAAGCAAATTTATTCCGCCAAGGCAAAACAATAGAATTAATTTTCATAGCAGTTAAAAAGCTATTCCAAATCTTTAACTTCGAGACCCTTAGGAAATCTCCAAAAAAGTTTCCTACGAATGCGACGAAATTTTGTTACAAATTTTTCGATAATATATTATGATAAACAAGTTTAAGAAAAACGAATCCAGTTCAGTGGGACTAATGTTACAAACAAACTGTGCTACTGAAACTTTGTTAGTAAGTTCAATAGAAAATATTTATTAAAAATCGATTTTCAATTTTAATTCCTGGAAATTGCTTTGCAAACAATGAATTTTTCATTAAGATTATTCACATTTTCTTGAATTAATTCCAACTGTTTGAAGGTGAAACGGAATAAAAATTTATTTTCTAACTGACAAAACTTCGGAGAAAAGGTATTGATTTTGATCAACATAATAGAAAATTAGAACAGATAGTGCACCCAATGAAAGGCAGTTTAACGAAAATGTATTAAAAAAATATTCCTATCACCAATTTTGTTGAAAATTAATTTACATAGGTCAGTGTCATATCAATATCGATATATTAAAAAAGTGGCAAACTTGAAAGTTTAAAAGTGAGAATATTCATGAAAAAGGTAATGTGGTGATAATAAAAAGAAATATACTTTAAATTGTGAAAACCGGATGATTTCGTAACATGTGAATAGTGAAACTAATAACTTGTGGTATACAATGTACATATATGCGTATGCTTAAAAATAAAATGGTTATACGAATGCATCTGTATTGTTTGTTTCTTGAAAAGTAATTTATTCAACTTTCATTGTTCAATTTAATTAATGTTAATTAGCGTACCCGAGTAATTATAACAAAATATGCTCTAATACTTTCAATATGAGAAGTGACGGTCTGAAAGCTGAATTTTGAAGAGTTTTTTATCACTTACATTGTCAAAAAATTATGAGAAACAGGACACGACGTACAAATATTGGGTATTTAAGTTGTCTACAGACCCATTTTTTTTAATTAGTACTATTTTTGCGGAATAGAACCAGTACAAAATACAGAAAGTAAAAATAAAAAAAAACCATGAGAAACTTAATAAAATTTAAGACTAATTTTATTACATAATTAAAAACAATATTTTCTATTAAAAACTTGATGGAAAAATTTTGTTGTAGGATTTTATGGACCTAACTATTTAGATTAGGATGACGTATCTTTAAAACGAAATAACTAGTTAGAATAAATAATTTAATATTAGAAATTATTTGAGATGTGTTTGATTCCAATCAAAATTAAATTTCGAACATTTTGTTAATTAAATTTTCATAAGAATATATTATTTGGTCGTTACGAAGGTCAATTAACATTTGAATAACTTCATACCAAAAAAACGTTATATTTCTATAAAAATTTTAGAATGGGAAATGCAAATATGATGAGAAAATCCAACTAGAATAGTTACACTTTTACAGCATGAAATTAATTTGAATACGCATAGTATGAACACGCAAACTTTGTGAAATATTATGTTTCGTTCTATGAAGATGAAATATGATAGTTTAAAAATTTATTTTCTTAAGTTACTTTAGAAATAATTTTACGAAAGTGATAATATTGATCCTTGAATATAATTTATAAAAAGTTATATTTGACTCAAACCGGTATTTTCCAACAATAATTCCCTTTAATTCTTTTTTTAATTTTGTCGTTTGATATTTTTTAAGATTGCAACCGAGTGACAAATAACGTGGTAACCGCAAAAATTTTCTTTTTTATGCATTTTTGGTGTCTTATAATATAAATACAAAGCTAAATATAAGTAACGCCAAAAGTACAGGATTATTATAAAACATGATCTCAATGCAGCTTTCCTGAGATAGATTTAGTAGTTAAGGTTTTAATATTTAAAAAAGAAACGTTAAAATAAGTTTATTAAATGCCATGGAAGTACTAATGAATTTACAATTTGTTACTAACATATTGTAAATTCATTAGTACTTCCATATACATACGATATTATAGAATAAGCAAGAATGTTGCTCTAACAAAGACCGATCAGTAGACGAGTTGCAAAATATTTTAAATCGTGGAAAAATATATCTGTATATACAATAGAATTTCGTCGCATCTCGTCAAACTGACTTAAACAGATGTGCTGGAAAAAGAATTGATCGATGATAATAGACGTCGAATAGATCATGCATACAATAGACACTTGTTTTATATTAGTCTTTCCATTATTTTTATACTGTTACTATTCGAACTGGTTATTGCGTACTATTTACTTGATAGGTTTAAAATATAATGGATGTAAATACATTATTTTTTTGTGTTTCAGTAATATGCTCGTTTCAAGGATGATACTGACCATAGCTGCCATAATTATGGTTACGGGTTCGAAGAATATATTACTTTTAACACTGTTTTTTTAAGTCAACTTGTATATAACTAACTTTGTAATCGAGTCTAAGAAACTAAATTTTATGCTCTTCTAATTACTGCATCATCATGAAACTTGGCAGCTGTATATAATTCTGATGACAATATAATATTTTTATAAATTGTGTATAGTTCAAGTCGAAAAAAAAGTAAAAAATAACGAAATTTTTAACTTAGATGTTTACCTATTTATTTGAATTATTTATAATTTATTGATAAACGAATTATTTAAAATTTCGCACACGTATTAAGAACTGATGAAAATATAATAATGGCATAAAGTAATAAAATATCAGTCTAAAATAAAAAGGGCTAAAAATAATTGAATTTCTAAATGAAATTTTCCCCACATCCAGATGTCCAAATTATTTAAAATTTTGCACACGTATCAAAAACCAACGATATTACAATTGTGAGGAAAATGAAAAACAATTTTCAGTCCTAACACCAGAATTAAAGACTAAAAAAAAATAATACTCTGCACTAAAACGTTGCAATAAAGAGCAAAAAATAACTTTACTGAATACTAAATGATTTTGCTTCTCAGATTAATATTAGGTGAATAAAAATGCATAACATTTTAGTTAGATATTAAAATAAAACCCTCGATAGTTTTACAGTCAAAAATTATACTCAATAACAAACACGGCTTACACTAAAATCCTTACTGAGTAGAAAGAAAAAACTGGTACGGTAATCATTTTTTGGTTTTTAGTGCAGCATTCTGTAAAGTCGTATTTCTTTTTAGTTTTTTAAACTAACAGTTTTTTTTAAACACTTTTTTTCACATTTATTTATTTACAATACTTTATTTTTACACTTACCCAAAAATAACGTTTTTTTTAATAAGACAAGAAAATGTGTGAGCTTCTTTAGTTTCTCTAATATTTTTGATATTATGGTTAAGAGAATGGAATATTTTTTTTTAATCCAAAACATGTTTAATTAATTCCTTTTATTTATAACGTTAATATGCTTAATATGCGAAATCTTAATAACCAAACTAAAAATAATAACCATTTCAAAATACCTAAAATATTTGAACGTTCCTATTCACTTATTTGTATGTGTCAGAGATATCTTATTATTTATGTATACTTAGCATAGAAAAATTTAGCAAGATATTTCTAATGAGTTATATTTCTAAAACAACCGAATTTGGTTAACAACGCGCCCTAAACTGACGAGTCTGATTACTGGTTAAAATTTTGTACCAAACAATGTCAAAATTTACTCATGGAATAATATATGGGATTTTCCTGCATAGAAATTTCCTGTTAGCGAAAAATTTGCGCCATATATATATATATACAACACACACGTACATATATATATATATATATATATATATGTGTGTGTGTATGTATATATATATATATATATATATATATATATATCCAATTTATGTATATAAGTCATTAATGTACAGGATGTCCAGTGGCAGATTTCAATGTTTGAAAAATTGTAAAAAAAAACAACACTTCTAATACAAAGTAGGTTTATTTTAACTTTATAACAACAAATGTGGATTTCATTTTTCAAAAACCACGTTTTCTAAATGGCGGCCACCGAGTCTGACACACTCTTCGAGTCTAGCACGCATGTTTTCAAAAACGCGTTTGCAGAGCGACTGGGGTATCCTACTGACTTCGGCTCGGATATTTTCTTTAAGTTGTGTCACAGTGCTCGGATTTTTTTTTGTAAACAACAGATTTTAAGTTACGGTACCGTACCGTGGACCTAGGTGACCACGGTACGGTACTGTTTAGGGATATGTTTTTTTCTGGAAATAACTGCCGCACTGCATTCATGGACACATTAGCAGTGTGAGCTGTGGCGCCGTCCTGCTGGAACTATGTGTTTTGGTTGAAGAATGGACTATTCTGTAGTTCTACTCAAAAAAAGTCATTTAACATCTGGGGATATCTCTCCGAATTCACAGTTATAGTTTGGCCACGTTGATTTTCAAAGAAATAAGGGCCTATGATTGCAGATGCAGACATGGCACACCAGACTGTTACTTTAGGCTTATGTAAAGGCTCTTGATGCATTTGTCTTGTGTTGTGGACATCCCAGTAACGAAAGTTCTGCTTATTCAGATATCCTCCAATGTGGAAGTGAGCTTCGTCACTAAAGAATATGTTGCCCATCCGGGTAGCGGTGCGAAATCTCAACAACATCACCTCCGCGTAAGTTTTTCTTATTTCAAAGTCAGAATAGTGTAAATCTTGAACAATTTAAATTTTATATGAATGAAACTTGAGCTTTTTTTGCATTATTACCTGTAAAGTTGATTTCGGAATTCCTAATATCGATGAACATATACGCAGTGATAAAAGGGAATTTTCAACGATAGAAACCATAACACGCTCGACATTTTCATCCGTGGCTACCAATGGTGTAGGTCCTGGCCTGGGCCTATTTAATGTTGATCCTATAGCTCTAAACCTTGCTACCCATCACTGAATGAGGTTGATCGATGGTCCATCAAGTATTCGACGAATACTGTAACGATTATTAAATCGACGGCGTGTTACAGACAGCGAAAATCCACTCGAAATGTACGTCTCGACGGCAAAAGCGCAGTGCTCTTCACTCCACTGTTCCATGGCTACTAAAACATCCGCACTGCTTGCGCTTCTAACGACGCCCCCCGCGCCCCTCTTATGTGTTGCGTTCAGAAACTACGATTGTTCAAACTTTGAAATCTGCCACTGGACACCTTGTATTATTTATTTTATTGTGGGACACGAGTTAAATTTAAAGTTTGTTTGCCTTTAACCATATGCATATATTCATAAAAAGAAAAATATGAAACCAAGGAGTAATTTCTACTCTTAAATATTACTGAGTCTGAAACAAGATCTTACTTTAAATAGTTCCGCGGCATTACATTCCCGACCTGTTCATATCACTGGCGCTCTGGTCCATCACGGTGATCCCTACGAATTTGATCTAAATTTTTTCAGAAACTTTAAGGATTGCACTTAATATTTCTGAAATTTTTTTTAGAGGAGTTTTAAGGTTTTATTTAATATCAGCATAAAGAAACCGCAATATACAATGTAGTATTTTTTTCTTGAACACCAAGTCCGTAATTTTAGTTATAATTACAGAGATTTGTATTAACATCCACGTATAACTTTTGAGAGAAAATATGAAAATTTAAAACATAAAACGGTGAGATTTCAAAACAGCAAAGGTCGAGTAACTTATTAAGTTAGAACAGTTATTTTTGGAGAAAAATTCTATGATTCTTCTGACGAATATATTTTAGGCTTAGCTAGACTCATGTTGTGTTTGTGTGACTTTTAAAATATATCTCGTATATTCAAGTTAATATCAGTATATGTGAAAAGCAAACAAGGCTTCTTCTTTTATGGAGAATATTTTTAATTATATTATTTTTATATCGCATCCATATTTATAGGTAAGATGGACCATTTTCTGTGTGAGCAAACGTCCTTCACTCAAGGAGTCAAACGTTGCAAAGTAATCATCAGTTAAAAGGTGGTTTGTAACAATACTTTACGCAATCGAACTTAAAAAAACAAAATGTTAAGAATAATAGTTCGTAAAAAGGAAGAAAGTAAACCAATGTAATTAGTTCATTTTCTATTTAGTAAACCATAATAATTTACAGTCCATATTACTTTTGAATATACGTACCTCTGTAGGTGTGACAACTTCATATGCTTATTTTTTGGTATCCCTTCCAAACTGTTTAAAATATTCCTTTCAGTAATTTCATTTCCACCATGTCCATAATCATGATTGTATATAATGAAACGTAGCAGAAGTTTTTATAATTGAAATATACATATTTATTTTACAACCTTAAAATTATATTATAAATACTTGAGGAATTTTCGAATCAAGATATTTCCACAACTGAATGTATGTATAGTTGCTTTGTTAATACGAAACAACAGTAATTTAAACAATAATTTCTTCTAGTTATGACTTCGTGCATCTGCAGTTTGAATGTATATCCTTATAATCAATGATTTAAGATGTAATTAATTTATCTTCGCGATTTTTTAATATTTGTCCTTAGAAGTTAGCACATTAGAGAACACTATGTCCCTGAAAAGAGCCAATTTCGTCGCATATCCGTGAAGCCGATTAACTATTTTAGCAATTCTTTTTGCACAATTGAATGGAACTACGTGATGTAGTATTATTTCTACTTTCTTTAAGTTAGCCTAGGTTCGTTGGATTACATCATCTTCTGTTGTAATCCAACGAAACCTAGGTCGCTATTAGCAAATATGATCTTTGCTAATAGGCCACCTGAAGATATTGTAATACAACGAAACCTAGGTCGTGGTAAAGAACTTAAAGAAAGTAGAAATAATACTACATCACGTAGTTTAATTTAATTGTGAATAATGAATTTCTACAAAATTAACGCCAAATATATTCAAATTCTTTTTGCATTTATTATTAAATTTCATTAATTGTGAAATTATTAGATAGCTATGCATTGTATTTTTAAACCAATTATTTTTTATATATTTATATTTCTAAAATTATTACAGATATTTTTGAACCTTTACTTTTAGATATAAAACAAGAAATCGGTACATTTAACAAAGTCGTAAAAAATTGAAAATTTACAATGATATTTTTAAATGAAATGAATCGTATCCACTAAAGAAAGGTTAATAAGCCTAAAATAACAGTTTTTTAGGATATTTTCTTGTTTTTTTCGTGCACTTTTTTGGTTCAAGCTAATCTCAAAAACGGCTGAACTGATTTAAATGCGGTTTATGATATGTGAAGAATAGCTTGGTCTAAAGTTTAGACTGTGTTTCATTTCAACCGGTTCAGAAATAAAAAAGATGTGGCAATTTTAATTTACGTTCATTATGCACGCCATTATGAGAACCGGCGGAACCGATTTGGATGCGATTTTATATATAGTCAACAGATTCCTATTTGTGAAAGGGGTAGATATGCATTGAACCTTAGAGAACTTTCCAGAGAATAATTCAAGTTAGTATAAAAGCCGCAGTAATCATCATCATCATATATATTAAAACGCTAAGGTTAAGATGTTACACTCCCTTTTTAGAAAAAACCTCACAACTAATCCACATAAATTATATATCATTTTATAGATAATTGCTTGTTCTACCGGCATCCACAACTAAAAAATTTATTATTGCTATTGTTTTTGCAAATTAATTAATTATTAAAATTATACACACAAAACAGCAATGCTGCCATCTAACGGCTCAACGTCAATATGATTGACGGTCGGTAAAATTTTTGTTCAATTTCAAATCCACTCACGTATAAATAAAGTGGCGCTTTAGCTCAATGCTTTTGATACTTGCGCCTCTATATGTCAATTTTAGTAAAATATAATAAATAATGCGAAGACTTCGCACGGGTCACGCTAGTAACAATGATAATAGTAATAATAATTTGAAGGTGGAACCGTCAATGTAGAGTTAAGAAATGAGAATCAATTTTAAATCAAGATACGGAGAGCACGAAATCGAACTCTTAAAAATAGTAAACCTTGAGTTTATAATATCGAAATAAAGTGTTGAGCGCTTT
Organism: Druceiella hillmani; assembly: GCA_039881145.1. Lineage (NCBI taxonomy): Eukaryota > Metazoa > Arthropoda > Insecta > Lepidoptera > Hepialidae > Druceiella > Druceiella hillmani. The sequence continues at coordinate 10,474,547 of JAYKKI010000054.1, read as the reverse complement.
ATAGTAAATATGTTTATTATAGATAAAATGTTTATTGTAGGTAAAATTGTGTAACTTACTAATTATATATTACTTAAATTATATGTATAATAAAATCGTAAAAAACTGAATGTGAACACTGAATATTTCTAAATAAAATTAAGTGATTCGTACTAACGACACACTATTAAAGCTAAAAAACGACTTTTAACATTTTTATTTGTGTGTCGGTTTTTATATTTATCTGTGCTCACTTTCGTTATACATGCTAATATCAGCAACGGTTATATCGATTTGGATGCAATTTTCGGTGGTGTATATAGATTAGCTTTGGCTAACATTTAGGCTCAGTTTCATTTCACAAATAAAAAAGATACGTTAATCCTTAGTTCACGTTCATACACGGCACAGCTAGTTGTTAAATAAAATAAGATCGTGTTTCAAGTAAATAAATCACAAGTTGCAATCTTAGGCAAAAATTAGTTCTGGATTTAATAAACATTCACGCGTCATTGGGGATTATACGAGAAGGTTCATATCTGGAGTAGGAATTTCACATTTAAATATACGTATAATTGGCAAGATATTTTACTGGATCTCCAAGAAGAGACAATGCTTAAAGTTGTATTACAAACATTTAGCTCTAAGTACAAGCGCTGATTATAAACTTCGATAAGACCATGAATGTTTAAATGTGAAATAAAATATCGATTCCCGATAATAAAAATCATAATATTAAATCCATAATCCCAAATTGTTTGCTTGAAAAATTTATAAATTTTATATTCACAATTAAATGAAACTATTATTTCTAATTTCTTTAAGTTCTTTACCACGACCTAGGTTTCGTTGTATTACAACATCTTTAGGTATGATTATTTCTCCCTGAAACTTATTGCATTTACACCGAATTCCCCATTATAGTATTCACCGTATTCTGGTGGTACTTATATCATTATAGGTAATTTATATCATTTTGGTCTGCGTGACTTAAATTTCACACCGTTCAGTGTTAAATGGAAGTTATAGAGGCTACATGTTCACTATTTACCTAGTAGAGTTAAGATGCAAACCCTTTAGAGCACAAAAAACATAGTTATAAACATAATTGTGCGAATTTGTATAACGTATGGAAACGGTTAAACAACTAGAAATCGCAAGTGTAAAAATTTCTAATATGAAGATTTGCGTAGATGCTCCTTAATAATATTGGTACATTAACTCTATTGGTTATTATAAGATTGAATAGATGTTTATGTGAGAATTTTTCAATGAAAACAAAATACCCGTAACAAATATGTAACCAGTTTTATTAACTTGATTTCCATTATTGTGATGGTGGTTCTTTTTGTGGCTTTAGAATAAAATTAATATATCTAGTAATATTTTTTTAATACGGCGCTATGTTCATAGGACATGGGAATCAAAAACGTTTCGCAGTATATCTCCATGTCCTCTTTAATTTTTAGTTAACAAATATCTAAAAAGTAGAAGAATATCGGAATTCAGTCAAAATTTTAATGTAAAATTATTTTTGTCGACTGATATTAAAACATTTAAAAAAGACATAAGCAACCAAATTTCCTACGCCTATGAAAATTTTACTAGATAATATATTAACGATTTTAAAAATATGATTATCATAATATACCTAAATAATTTAATAGAAATAATATATATTAATAAATTTTCCATACTTTAATATGTACCTCAATGTACGTACAACTTTCGCAGTCGGAATTTTATTCATATTCAAATTTTATTCATAGAAAATTAGAATACATCAATTTTGATATATTCTAATTTTCTAAATCGATACCACAATTCAATCTCTATTGCTAATTCTTAATAAAAATCAAACAGTTTCTGGAGGATATAGTCATATATTTGGTTATTTGTTCTGATAATGGAATATTTTCTAAAGCTTTAATTTGTTTGACTCGAAATTGAAACAGACTAAAACAGAGATACACTGTTGTGTTATTGTAATGAACATATGAATCTGATAGCTAAATCAAATTTAGAGCTATTATGTAAATATTATATTCCTTCAAATTCTCAACCGGCTGAATACATACTAATTTTCCTCCTTAATTTTAGAATAACAATCTTGTAGATTGTGTCAACAAAACTGACGTAGGATTTGTTGTTATTTGTTTGCTTATTATTAAAAACATAATAGACTCGCGTCCATATTTAGTTCATATTAAATAAATAGTCAATAAGACGAAAATTAAAAAATTAAACGAGATGTGTCATATTACATCATGGAATAAATTGATATGTACGTAGGTTTTTACTTTATTTTTTTTTGCTTAAATATTTATTTATACTTTTTAAACAGAATATACTACATAAACTTGTTGGAGAGTGAGACCGCGATCATCAATAGTTTTGTCCATGTAAGTTACTGAGTCATACATTTCATACGGTTTCATTAAGATTCAATTACATTTTGGTTTTGTATTGAAGGAAATATTTGAACGTTTACTTACACGAAAGGGTTAAGCTATATACCCTATATTTTCTGGATGTGATGTGATGAATATATATAAAAAGCCAAGTTTAATTGATTGAGAAACAAAACTGAAAATTGTTTAATCATGAACTTAAAACCATGCAATTCTTTTTTTTTTCTATGGTTTTCTATATACTCAGAGCTCGCTATTATCTTAAGGGGTTTTTAAAAATTAATTGGTACCCCCTTAATTTATTGGCACAAACAATATTTTATAGAACTGTTACAACTCTCACCGTTTTTTGTAAGACGGGCATAACTTTTTTATTCTTTTGGATTGTTCCTTTAAAGGCCATACCATTGAAGCTGTTCAAGAGGTCATTATCCTGCGCGTACATTGTCGTTAATATAGGCTCTGCTTTATTTCAAGAAATTATATCATTCATGAACAACATGCCCATACCAAGATTTTATAATTTGTGAAATTTTTTTCTAAAATCTTTTAAGCCGGTGTTTCTTGCTTAATAAAAAAATAAATATAAACAAGAAATTCAATTTTTTTTAAATTCTGCCCCATTTATTTGATTATAAACTTATATTTTAGTCATTCTATGTTTATCATAAAACTAAACTTTAGGAAAAAACCTGTCAAGCACGAGCGGAACTCGCACTGCGAGCGTTCTGTACACATTTCGTTATTTAGACACATTTCAATGGTACATAGTATTGTTATTAAATTGTTTAAAATTTTTTAATTTTTAGAACGAAAAGATATTGCTTACTGTATCTTTCAGAGGGACATATTAAAAAAAATACATTTTTTATATAATTTAAATACAAATTATTAGTTTCCGAATCGTTTCTTTTACTTGTACTGTAATACCTTGTCACTTGCCAAATTTCATGATTCTAGGTCAACGAAAGTACCCTATAGGTTTTAATTCATTTGAGAGTGTCAAAATATGTGGCATAAACGGCCATATTTTTTTATTGGTATGACTTAGAAATCTGATTTTTATTCCATATATCGTTAATAGATATAAAGATATTAACTTAAACTTTAAACAACGACAGCAATACCGAATTGTGACATCATTTTTCGTAATGCTCCGTTTATTCTGCAGACATGGATGAGACAGAAATATATGTTTACCAATAAATTTTGATTCTCATTTTTTAATCAATTATTATAATTTTTTTGAGACTAGTATTTAAACAAAGAAAAACAACAAATTTAATATTATCCGAGAACCCATATCAAATTATCCTTTAGAGTATTGTATTAATATAACCCATTCCTTTTTGCATGTAAATCTTCATAACTTCCTTTTAAAATTCAATAAAAATAATATATTGTTTTTCAATAAAAATAATACTACAAATTGTAATTGTCGCGTATCACCATTTATTAAACTGTGTCTCAGAAGAGGATGGCACAGTCGACAATGTAATGATGCATTGCATATTACGTTACGCTCTCAAGTTATATAAAAGTGTGCAGTAATATTTCATAGATTTCGTATGTCCAAAAATTAGGTTATAATATTGTTATTAATTTAATTATATCAGAAGCAAAAAGCAACGAGAAATATAATATAAATTATATAACGGTTAGAAAAAGGAGACATTTAAAATTTCATTTAAAATAAAATAGTTATTTAGATCATGAAAAATTACATGAAAATACATATCTTTATTTTACCAATTTAAACTATACGGATATTGGCATACGATCTATTTTGTGCTTGACTGCGAACATGGACCTATTAACTGCTTAGGTTCATGAATGCTGATGTAATTTTATAAATTGTAACAGGTACTTGAAAATTAACGTAAATATTTACTATGACCTCATGATAGTGCCAAATACTGACCTCGTTATCGTGATGGATCTATGTTATACATAACTGCAAATTAATACACGTGGAAATAACTCAGACAAATTTTAAATTACGACTTAACGAAATAATATCGCACGCAGCTGAAAATAGGTCACTATAATCTACGTCACTATAAATACGAATAACCTAGCTAACAAAAGATAGAAATTATTTTCTTTTTACCTAACCTTTTCCCCATCTGGAGTTTTATTGCATTTGATAAAAAAAGGCTTGTCTCGAAGGACATACGACGTAAATGGCATTTATTACATTTTACGCGCGTTGTATAAAATAAATATAATTTGAAGGGTAAAATCGCAACAAATAAAATAATAACTCGAATTCTGAAACAAGAATTCAATAAATGAAAATGGTGTGTATTTTGCATAGTATTGAGAATGCATGAAACGCGTTAGTAATTATTAAATGTAAATCATTGAAGAGGAAACAACCGATGACATACGGAGACGCCCGACCACTATCTTCCGTAGGTCAATACACTTTGTCTGTGTCACTCTCGTTGGTTTACTTCCCGATTTTTTTTCATGCTGAGATGCGCGCTATCAAATTTCACTTCAAAATTATTAACTGTCGTATTGAACATTATCTTTTAATCTCTTTCCTTTTTTCCTGATTTGATTTTAAAACTTGCGATTGACCATTAAATTGCATTCATTACACCTAAAATTATGTATTTTTACTACAAAATCTGTAAATGTTAATATTGAATATATTATATATATTATACACATTCTTTAAGTGCATTTCTAAAACGATTGTGTCTATGAGTTCGTGCATAAATATAACGGTAGTCAAACGTTTAAATTGATTATGGCTATAATCAATGTATGCTTTATTAATATACATAGAACACAAATAATTGCAAGAAAGGGAAAATGTTAAAATGACTCCATTTGAATAAATTTTCCGATCTTATTAGCATCAAACAAAAAGTTGAGTGACAGCCTCCCACGTAGCGGAGAGCGTTCACCCGCCACGAACAAAAGAAACATTAAACTGTTCTTGAGCAAATTTATTCCGCCAAAGCAAACAATAAAATTAATTTTCCAGGCAGTTGAAAAAGCTGTTCCAAATCTATAACTACGAGACCATCAGAAAATCTCTAGAAAAATGTCCTGCATATGCGAAGAAATTTTGTTACACGTTTTTCGGCAATGTTTGTTGACAAATAGGTTTAAGAAAAACGAATCCAGTTCAATGGGACTAATATTACAAACAAACTATGTCACTGAAACTATTTTAGTAAGTTCAACATAAAATATTCCATGAAAATCGATTTTATATTGTGATTTCTGGAATTTGCTTCGAAAACAATGAATTTTTCATTAAAATTATTCACATTCTCTTGAATTAATTTCAACTGTTTGAAAGTGAATCGGAATAAAAATTAATCTTCTAACTACCAAAACTTTGGAATAAAAGGACAGGTAGCGTATCCGATGATAGACATTTTAACGAAAGTACATTTAAAAAAATATTCCTATCAACACTCTTGTTGAAAATTGATTTATATACAAGTAGGTCAGTGTCATAGCAGATCTTCAAAAAGTGGTAAACTTGAAAGTCTAAAAGTGAGAATATTCATGAAAAAGGTAATGTGGTGAGAATAAAAAGAAATTTACTTTAATTTTGAAAACCGGATGATTTCGTCACACGTGAATAGTGAAACAAATGAATTATGGTAAACAATGTACATGTATGCGTATGCTTAAAAATAAAACGATTATACGAGTGCATCTGTATTGTTTGTTTCTTAAAAAGTTATTTATTCAACTTTAATTGTTATATTTCATTATTGTTAATTAGCTTACCCGAATAATTAGTAACAAAATATCCTCTGACACTCTCAATATGAGAATTGCTGGTCTGAAAGATGAATTTCGAAGAGTTTTTTATCACCCCATTGTCAAAAAGTTTATAAGAAACAAAACACGATGTACAAATATTTGGTATTTAAGTTGTCTACAGATCCATTTCTTTTAATTAGTACTATGCAAATATAATAAAGCGTCGTCTACTTGACTACCATGAGAAACTTAATTAATTTTGACAATCAAATTTAAGACTAATTTTAATATGTAATTAAAGCATCACCATTCTCCAGTAAAAACTTGATGAAATATGCATTTTGTTGTAGGATTTTATTGACCTAACTATTTAGGTTAAGACGTTGTGTCTTTAAAAAAATGTAACTAGTTAGAAGAACTAATTTAATATATTAGAACTGATGTGAGATGAGATTGATTCCCATAAAAATTAAATTTCCCACGTTTTGTTATTTAAATTTTTATTAGAACATATTATTTTGTTGTTACGAAAGCCAAATAACATTTGAATGACTGTAAGAAAATGCAAGTATGAAAGATTTCTAGATAAATTCAACTAGTCACACCCCTACAGCATGAAATAAATTTTAATACGAACAGTATGAATACGCACATTTTGTGAAATATTATCTATCGCTCTATTAGGATGAAATATAATAATTTCGGAATTTATTTTCATAAGCTACTTTAGAAATAACGATTTGGATAATATTCATCCTTGAGTACAATTTATTAAAATTTATATTTGACTCAAACCGTTATCGCGACATTTTCACTAATATTTACCACCAAAAATTCCCTTTAACTATTTTTTTAATTATGTCGTTTGATATTTTTTTAAATTGAAACCGACTGAAAAATAACATGGTCAAAATAACTTTATTTTTGAAATGTTATGGACTGATGAATAAGTACAAATGAATTTAAAATTACCTGTTCTTTAGTACAGGATTATTATAAAACGTGATCTCAATGCAGCGTTCCTAATTAGTTAAGGTTTTAATATTTAAACAAACTAACGATAAAATAAGTTAATTTACTAATGCAATAAAAGTAATAATGAATTCACAATTTATTACTAGCATATATACGATATTATGGAATAAGCAAGAATATTGCTCTAACAAAGACCGATCAGTATACGAGTTGCAAAATATTTCAAGTCGTGGAAAAATATATCTGTATATACAATAGAATTGCGTCGCCCGTCGTCAAGCTGACTTAAACAAATGTGGTCGAAAAAAAAATTGATCGATGCTAATAGACATCGAATGGATCATTCATACAATAGACACTTGTTTTATATTTGACTTTCCATTATTTTTATACAGTTACTATTTATTTAAACTGGTTATTGTGTACTATTTATTTAATACGTTTAAAATATAATACGTTTAAATACAATATTTTCTTGTGTTTCTGTAAGATGCTCGTTTCAAAGATTATACTGATCATAACTGCCGTAATTATGGTTACGGGTTCGAAGAATGGAATATTTTTAACACTGTTTTTCTAAGTGGACTTTTATGTAACTAACTTTGTAATGGAGTTTAAGAAACTAAATTTTATGCTCTTCTAATTACTGTATCATCATATATCAGAAACTTGGCAGCTGTGTACAATTGTGATGACAACATAATACTTTTACAATTAAATGAAACTACGTGATGTAGTATTATTTCTACTTTCTTTAATTTCTTTACCACGACCTAGGTTTCGTTGTATTACAACATCTTCAGGTGGGATTTTAGTAAAGATTAACTCTTAGGAACAACCAACAGCATTTATATGTTTTAAACACAATAGTGGAAGCCTGGTTTGTGCGGATTTTTCCATTGCTTATGAGTTTATTTCAGGGGTGCAGTGTAGGTTTTATTATACTTCCGAGAGTTATGCAATGTACTAGTATTTTAGTGAGGGTAATAAACTCAATTGTTGTTATTATGTAAGGTTATACAATGCAAACTTTACGGTGTATGTAATAAAATTAAATGGAAGTTATTATCGCTAATATATTTACACAAAAGCAAGGGTATTTGAAAGTAAGGACAAGGTAATACACTAATTCCACATATCTCCGATTATGTGTATTCATATATTTATTTATTTATTTCTTTTAATTTTTTTATTATATATACTTATATTTATGTGTATTTGTGCTGAAACAATTTCCAGGGTACTGTAGTATCAATGTTGTATATTTTTATTATATCTAGAGATATTAAGAATGGGTAATGAATGATTATATTTAGTTGTTCATTTAATATATTAACCTTGTTATCTTTTTTATGTCTGTTTATTTTTAATGTTTCCAGAATATTAAGTTTATTACTTTTAAGTTTGTCTATTTTTTCTTTATTATTAATAAGTGTTTTACCCAAGTTATTTAAAGTACTATACGTACATGTTATATTACTTATATTTTTATTATTAATTAAGAGTTTTCCTAATTTGAGTGATGCATTACCTATGTATGGGATAGATTTATAGTAAATATTATTATTATTTGGTATGACCGGGTATATTTCTCGTATTAGTATTTATCTTAATTTATTATGGTACAGTTTTGTGACAATCGATGGGTCATATTTATTATTTATTGCGATTTGTTTTATAGTTTTTATTTCTTTACTTAGATTAGGTTTTTCTAGAGGGATGGTTAAAGCTCTGTGAATCATGGAATTGAAGACTGCTAACTTATGGGACCAAGGGTGTTGAGATTGACCATTAATTATGGAGTCTGTAAATGTGTCTTTTCTAAATATACTAAATTTATGTTTATTATTTTTGCGTTCTATTGTTATATCTAAAAATTAAGTTTATTATCGGATTCTACTTCTAAAGTGAAAGTTCATATTATTGTGTAGGGAGTTAGCGAGTCCAAAAAAGATTAAAAAATAACGAAATTTTAAGTTAAATGTTTGCTCATTTATTGGAATTATTTAAAATTTTTTGATATTCGAATTATTTAAAATTTTGACACGTATAAAAACTGACCATAATATAATAATGCCATAAATTAAAAAAAAGTCAGTTTGAAATAAAAAGGGCAGAAAACAATAGAATTTCTAGATTAGATTTTCCCTCACTTCCATATGTCCACATTATTTAAAATTTTGCATACGTATCGACAACCAATGATATTACAAAAATTTTAAGGAAAATTAAAAACATTTTTCAAAGACAAAACAGAATAAAAGACTAAAAAAGGCAAATAAAAGACTAAAAAAAGCAAAGAAAAACAGAATAAAAGACTAAAAAAAGCAAAAAAAATTAATACTCTGCACTAAAACGTTGCAATAAAGAGCAAAAAATAATTACTTTACTGAATACTAATAGATTTTGATTCTCATATTAATATTAGGTGAATGAAAATGGATAACATTTCAGTTAGATATTAAAATAAAACTCTCGATTCTTTTACAGTCAAATATTATACTCAATAACAAACGCGGCTTACACTAAAATCCTTACTGAGTAGAAAGAGAAAACTGGTACGATAATTATTTTTTGGTTTTTAGTGCAGTATTCTGTAAAGTCGTATTTCTTTTTAGTTTTTAAACTAATAGTTTTTTTAAACACTTTTTTGACTCTAATTTATTTAAAATAATTTATTTTTATACTCACACAAAAATATTCGTTTTTTTTAAATAAGATAAGAAAATGTGTGAGCTTCTTTAGATTTTCTAATATCTTTGATATTATGGTTATGAGAATGGAATATTTTTTTTTAATCCAAAATATGTTTAATTAATTCCTTTTATTTTTAACGTTAATATGCTTAATACGCGAAATATTAAGAACCAAACTAAAATTAATAACCAGTACAAAATACCTAAAATGTTTGAACGTTCCTATTCACATGATTTTATGTGTCAGAGATATCTTATTATTTATGTACACGTAGCATATTTATGTACACGTAGCACCCGCCCTAAATTGACGAGTCTGATTCCTGATTAACATTTTGTACCAAATGTGGTCAAAATTGACTCATGGATTAATATTTGGGATTTTCCTACATAGAAATTTCTCGTTAGCGAAAAATTTGCTCCATATATATATACAACACATACACACACACAAATCCATACATATATATATATATATATATATATATATATATATTTATATACTTTCAATTTATATATATCGCTTATTAATGTATTATTTATTTTATTGTGGGGCACGAGATAAATCTAAAGTTTGTTTGCTTTTAACCATATGCATATATACATAAAAAGAAAAATATGAAACTAAGGGATAATTACTACTCGTAAATATTACTGAGTCTGAAACAAGATCTTACTTTAAATCGTTCTGCGGCATTACATTCCCGACCTGTTCATATTACTGGCGGTCTGGTCCATCACGGTGATCCCTACGAGTTTGATCTAATTTTTTTCAGAATCTTTAAGGATTGCACTTAATGTTTCTGAAATTTCCTTTATCTTAAGGTTTTATTTAATATCTTAAGGATTTGTTTTGTTAAATATCATTCTTAAGGTTTTGTTTAATATGATCATGAAGAAACCGCCGTTGTTTTTTTTTCTTGAACACCAAGTCCGTAATTTTAGTTATATTTACAAAGATTTGTATTGACTTCCACGTATAACTTTTGAGAGAAAATATGAAAATTTAAAACACAAAACGATGGAATGACACAAACAGCAAAAGTCGAGCAACTTATTAAGTTAGAACAGCTATTTTTGGAGAAAAATTCTATGATTCTTGTGACGAATATCTTTTAGGCTTAGCACGTTGCGTTTGTGTGACTTTTAAAATATATCTCGTATATTCAATTTAATAGCAATATAAGTGAAAAAAAACAAGGCTTCTTCTGTTATGGAGAATATTTTTAAATGTATTATTTTTATATCGCATCCATAATTACAGGTAAGATAGACCATTTTCTGTGTGAGCAAACGTCCTTCACTCAAGGAGTCAAACGTTGCAAAGTAATCGTCAGTTAAAAGGTGGCTTGTAACAATGCTTTGCGCAACCGAACTCAAAAAAACAAAATGTTAAGAATAAAATTTCGTAAAAAGAAAAAAAGTAAACCAATGTAATTAGTTCATTTTCTATTTAGTAAACCATAATAATTTATAGTCCATATTACTTTTGAATATACGTGCCCCTAAAGGCGTGAATATTGCTTATGATGTCACAAAACGGCCGTCTCTTTAAAATGCTTCTTTTGTCGTGAAGAATCGCGTGTTGAAATACAACATCATCCAAACACAATTAATATGATAGTTCATTGACGTGTGACATCTTCATATGCTTATTTTTTGTTATCGCTTTCAAACTATTTAAAATATTTCTTTCAATAATTTCATTTCCACCATGTTCACAATCACAATTATTTTTACGGCACAATATTTTGTATATAATGAAACATAGTAGAAATTGTTATAATTAAAATACACATATTTATTTTACAACTTTGAAATTATGTTGTAAATACTTGGGGAATTTTCGAATCCAGATAATTCCAAAACTGAATGTATGTATAGATAGTTTGTTAATACCAAACGACAGTTTCATATATAAACAATAATTTCATCTATTTGTGACTTCGTACATCAGCAATTTTAACATTAATGCCTTATAATCAATTATATAACATATAAATCATTTTATTTTGCAATTTTCTAATATTTATCACAAGAATTTTGCAAATTAGAGAGAATTATCTTCCTGTAAAGACAATTAAATAAAACTACGTGACCTACGTCACGATCTTTGCTAATATCCCACCTGAAGATGTTGTAATACAACGAAACCTAGGTCGTGGTTAAAGAAATTAAAGAAAGTAAAAATAATACTACATCACGTAATTTCATTTAATTGTGAATAATGAATTTCTACAAAATTAACGCCAAATATATTTAATATTCCTGTAAAGAGCCAATTTCGTTGCATATCCGTGAAACCGATTAAATATTTTAGCAATTCTTTTGCATTTAATAATACATTTCATTGATTATCGTGGAATTAGCGTAAATAGTTCTGTTAAAATTTAAATAGCCATGCATTGTATTTTTTGAACTAATTATTTTTATTATATTTATATTTATATATTTATTACAGAGATTTTTGAACCATTACTTTAAAATATAAAATAAGAAATCTGTACATATAACGAAGTCGTATAAAATTGAAAATGTACAGTAATACTTTTAATTAAAATGAAGTGCTATTTACTAAAAACAGGTTAGTAAGTCCAAAATAACAGTTTTTTTAATGTTTGCATGTTTTTTTCGGGCACTTTTTTTGCTCAAGCTAATCTTAGAAACGTCTAAACTGAAATGTGGTTTATGGTGCGTGAAGATTAACTTGGTCTAAAATTTAGACTCTGTTTCATTTTAATCGGTTCAGAAATAATAATATATGGCAATTTCAATTTACGTTTGTTATGCACGCCAATATGAGAACCGGCGGAACCGATTTGGATGCGATTTTAAATATGGCGTACAGATTCATGTATGAAAGGGATATATATGTATTGAACCTTAGAGAACCTTCCAGAAAACAGTTCAAGTTAGTGTAAAAGCCCCAGTAATAATAATAATAATAATTTGAAGTCCGAACCATTAAACCAGAGCTATAATATAAGAATCAATTTTAAATCAAGATACGGAGAGCACGAAATCGATCTCTTAAATATAGTAAATAGTGAGTTTATAATATCGAAATAAAATGTTTAGCGCTTTATAGTTAATACGTTTATTGTAGGTGAAATTTTGTAATCTATACCTATGTGTAGATAGAATAAAATCGTAAAAAACTGAATCTGAACATTGAATAAGTTTAAATAAAATTAAGTGCTCCCTACTAAAGATATACTTTAAAGCTAAAAAACGACTTTTCAAATTGTTGTCTATTGGTTTTTAAATTTGTCTGTGCTCATCTTCGTTATGCACGCTAATCTCAGCAACGGTTATATTGATTTCGATCCAGTTTTCAGTGAAGTATATAGATTAACTTTGGTTAACATTTTGGCTCAGTTTCATTTCACAAATAAAAAAGATACGTCAATACTTAGTTTACTTTCATACACGATGCAGCTAGTTGTTAAATAAAATAAGATAAAATCGTGTTACAACTAAATAAATCACAGGTTTCAATCTTAAGCAAAAACTAGTTTTGGATTTATTATGCATTGATGCGTCTTTGAGGATTATACAAGAATGTTCATATCTGGAGTAGAAATTTCACGTTTATTTATGTGTATAATTTATGAGATATTTAACTGGATCACCAAGAAGAGACAACGTTTAGCGTTGTATTACAAACGTTTAGCTCTAAATACAAGTGCTGATTATAAACTCCGATAAGGGCATGAATATTTTAGGTATTAAATAAAATTTCGTTTCCGGATAATAAAAAAACAATCTTTCTCTTAAACATTTATAAATTTTATATTATTAACAATAAGTCTAATGATTTATTAAAATGATGACACTATTAGTCAAAAACTTACTTATGTTGAATTACCAGATTTAACAGTTCTTTAACCTGAAATTGATAGATACAGGAAAGACATCTGGGCTGCATAATATAGTGAAATATCCTGATTATTTAAAGTTAAAATTTGAGTAATAAACTGACCACAATATGAATTTTAAAATTATATATATGCGATATATATATATATATATATATATATATATATATATATATATGTATATATATATACACTATATATATGTAGCAAATTTTTCACCAACGGGAAATTTTTATGCCCTTTCCATTTCTATTATTCCATGAGTTAATTTTGACCAGATTTGGTACAAAATTTTAATCCGGAATCAGACTCGTCAAATTAAGGCGTGTTGTTAACCAACCTCGGTTGTTTTAGAAGTATAAATCATTAGAAATCTCTTGCAGAATTTTATCTATGCTATACTTGAAGAATACGTGAAAAATAAGATATCTCTGACATAAAAAAAGTGAATAGTAACGTTGAAATATTTTAGGTATTTTAAAGTAGTTATTAATTTTTGTTTGGTTATTAATATTTTTTACATATTAATATTATATATAAAAAATATTAATAACCAAAGAAATTAATTAAATATATTTTGCACTGAGAAAAAATATTCCATTCTCATAAACGTATTTAGCCTAGTTAAAGATATTAGAGAAACAAAAGAAGCTCACTCATTTTCTTCTCTTGTTTAAAAAACAAATATTTTTTTGGGTAAGTGTAAAAATAAAGTGTTATAAATCAATAAATGTGAAAAAAAAGTGTTTAGAAAAAACGATTAGCTTAAAATACTAAAAAATGCCTTTCTTTGGGCACGCTATCAGTTCTAATTTTCTACTATGTCGATGAAAATCGATTTCTTTTATACAAAAGTTTTGTTAGTTAGGAAATGTATTTTCATTCCGTTTCACCTTCAAGCAGTTGAAATTCGTCCAAGAGAATGTGGATAATCTTAATGAAAAATTCATTGCTCTCAAAGCGACTTCCAGAAATTACAATTGAAAATCGATTTTCAAGGAATATCTTCTATTGAACTAACTAACAAAGTTTTTAGTAGGACAGATTGTCTATAATACTATTCCCACTAAACTGGATTCGTTTTTCTTAAATCTATTTGTCATAAACCATTACCGTAAAATGTGTAACAAAATTTGTCGCATTCGTAAGAAACTTTTCTGGAGACTTCTTCAAAGTTTCGTAGTTATAGATTTGGAATAGCTTTTTCAACTGCTTGGAAAATTAATTTTATTGTTTGCTTTGGCGGAATAAATTTCCTTAAGAAAATTTCAATGTTTCTTTTGTTTGTGACGGGTGAACGCTCTCTGCCACGTAGGAGGCTGTCACTCAGCTTTGATTTGATGCTAATAGGAATGCTATAGGAAAATTTATTCAAATTTGGCCATTTTAACATTTTCCTTCTTTTACAATTATTTATTTTTGTGTGTATAATAAATTATACCCATAATCAACTTAAACGTTTGACTACTATTTTATGCACAAATGCGTAGGTATGATCGTTATGGAAATGCACTTAAGCAACCTGCGTAAAAATATATAAAATATTTAATACTAATATTTATTATGAAAATACATCATTTTATGTGTAATGAATGTAATTTAAGGGACAATCGTAAATTGTAAAATGAAATAAGGAAAAAAGGAAGAAGATTAAAAGATTTAAAAGAGAAATCATTTTGAAACGAAACTTTATAGAGCGCGTCTTAGGAGGAAAAAAATTCAGAAATTAAACTAAAAAAAGTGACACGGACAAAGTGTAACGACATACCATAGATAGTGGTCGGGCGTCTCCGTACATCATCGGTTGTTTCCGTTTCAATTATTTACATTTAATAATTACTAACGCTTATCAAGAATTATCTGTACCATGCAAGATACACGCCATATTTTCCATTTATTTCTGTGGAATTTATTGATTTTTGGAATTTATTGTAAGTAAACATTCAAATATTTCTTTAAATACCAAAGAAAAATGAAATTGAACCTTCATAAAACTGAATGAAATGTATGACTTGGTGACTTACATGCACAAAACTATTTCGATGATCGCGGTCCCACTTTCAACAAAACGTTTCTTTAGTATATTCTGGTTAAAAAATATAACTAAATGATAGTAAAAACCAACGTACATATAAATTTATTATATGAAGTAATATAAGACATCTCGTTTGATTTTCGTCTTATCGATTATTTATTAAATATTAACTAAATATGGACTAGAGTCTATAACATTTTTAATAATAAATAAACAAATAACAACAAATCCTACGTCAGATTTGTTGACACAATCTATAAGATTGTTATTATAAAGAGGAAAATTAGTATGTACCCAACCGGAAGATAATTTCAAGGAATATAATATTTACATAATAGCCCTCACATTAGTAGTATATCTCTGCCTCTATCTATACCTCACATAGTGTATCTCTGTTTTTGTCTGTTTCATTTTCGAGTCAAACAAATTGATGCGTTAGGAAATATTCCATAATTGGAACAAATAACCAAAAATATAATTAAATCCTCCAAAAACAGTTTTATTTTTATTAATAATTAACAATAGAGATTGAATTATGGTATCCATTCAGAAAATTAGAATACTCCTTAATATTAATCTGAGAAGCAAAATCATTTAGTATTCAGTAAAGTTATTATTTTTTGCTTGTTATTGCAACTTTTAGTGCAAGATATTAATTATTTGCAAGGCAAGGTATTATTTATTTTTACTTTCTTTAGTCTTTTATTTCTATTTTAGGACTAAAAATTGTCTTTAATTTGTGCATGTATTGTAATATTATTGGTTTTTGTTACGTGTGTATAATTTTAAGTAATTTGGACATTTGGAAGTGGGCGAATATTTCATTTATAATTTCTGTTCTTTTTAGCTCTTTTTATTTTAGACTGATTTTTTTTATTTTATGGCACTATTACATTATCATCAGTTCTTGCTACGCATGTAAAATTTTCAATTATTTGGAGGTCTAAAATTGTGCAAACCTTTAATTTAAAAATTGTATTTATTAGATTCCATTGCATGGTTAGTTATATATAAGACAATAATCCTATATTTAGTCAATAATCCTATATTTTAGGGTTACTCATATTTCGAAGCAAAATTGATGGGTGAATAATTTTTGTTTTAGAAATATGTGCAATCAAAATATGTTTGTAAAGAAACGCCATCCTAACCTAAATAATTAGGTCCATAAAATCCTACAACAAAATGTTTCCATCAAGTTTTTACTAGAAAATATTGTTGGTTAATTATATAATAAAATTAGTCTTAAATTTTATTAAGTTTCTCATGGTAGTTAAGTAGACGACACTTTATTTTATTTTCACGTTCTGTATTTTTTACTGATTTTATTCAGCAAAAATAGTATTAATTAAAAAAAATGGGTCTGTAGACAACTTAAATACCAAATATCTGTACGTCGTGTCCTGTTTCTTATAATTTTATGACAATGTAGGTGATAAAAAACTCTTCAAAATTTAGCTTTCAAACCGGCACTTCTCATATTGTATTAGAGAATATTTAGTTACTAATTACTCGAGTAAGCCAATTAATATTAATCAAATTGAACATTTAAAGTTTAAATAAATTAATTTTCAAGAAACGAGCAACAAAGATGCATTCGTATAATCATTTTATTTTTAAGCATACGTATATATGTACAATGTATACCATAATTTATCGGTTTCACCGTTCATACGTTACGAATCATTCGTTTTTCACAATTAAAGTAATTTTTGTTTATTGTCACCATATTACCTTTTTCATGAATATTCTCACTTTTAAGCTTTCAAGTTTACCACATTTTGAAGATATGGATGTTGGTATAACACTGACTTATGTAAATTAATTTTCAACAAAATTGATAATAAGATAAATGTTTAATACACTTTCGTTAAAATGCCTTTCATTGGATACGCTATTTGTCCTAATTTTCTATGTTGATAAAAATCGATTTATTTCGTTCAAAAGTTTGTTAGTTGAAAATAAATTTTCATTCCGTTTCACCTTCAAAGATGTGAAATTCGTTCAAGAGAATGTGAATAATCTTAATAAACAATTTATTGTTTTCAAAGCAACTTCCAGAAATTACAATAGAAAATCGATTTCTAAGGAATATTTTCTATTGAACTTACTAAGAAAGTTTTCAGTAGCACATTTTGTTTTATAACATTAGCCCCACTAAACAGGATGCGTTTTTCTTAAACCCGTTTTTCCAATAACATTACCGAAAAATTTGTAACAAATTTTCTTGCAATCTTCGCAGACTTCCTCAGGGTCTCGTAGTTATAAATTTGGAATAGCTTTTTCAACTGCTTGGGAAATTAATTTTATTGTTTGCCTTGGCGGAATAAATTTGTTTAAGAACATTTTAATGTTTCTTTTGTTCGTGACGGGTGAACGCTCTCCGCTACGTGGGAGGCTGTCACTCAGCTTTTTGTTTGATGCTAATAAGATCGGAAAATTTATTCAAATGGAGCCATTTTAACATTTTCCTTCTCTTACTATTATCTATTTTTATGTATATTGATAAAATATACCCTAATTATAGCCATAATAAATTTAAATGTTTGGCTACCAATTTGTTTACAAAAGCACAGGTATAATCGTTTTAGAAATGCACTTAAGCAATCTATTTAAAAATATATAATATATTTAATCAAAATCTATATCATTTAATATAAACTATAATATAATAATCTAGTTTAAGCAGTAAAAAAATTCAGGAAGTGAACCAGCGAAATTGTCATGGACAAAGCGTATCGACATACCGGAGATAGTGATCGGGCGTCTCCGTACGTCATCGGTTGTTTCCGTTTCAATTATTAACATTTACATTTATATTACAAGCATTATCAATACTATGCAAGGTACACGCTACTTGTGCCACGTATTTCTTTTGAGTTTATTTAATTGTTGTTTCAAAATTAGACTTTATTATTTTATATCTGTATATCCGGTCAATTTAGACATAAAAATAGTGATCAAATAACAAAAATTCCCATAAAGCTAAATTTTTGTAGAGACCTTGGGTTGACCATTACAAATAAAGTGTCAAAAGTCCCCATCGATCCCATGTGTGCTAAAAAAGTTATTCGGGGTCAAAGGTCAAAATTTTAAGTTTTTTCTCGGAAACGGTAAATTTTATCGAAAAAGTACCTCAGACCAAAATTGTAGAGCTCAAAATTTTCTATAAAAATAGTTCTCATAATTTTTTCTCTCAGGCCAACCATTTTCCAGATATTGCGCTTGTAGGGAGCTTCCTTTAATACAAGCCTTTTTATGCCAAATGCAATAAAACTCCAGACGGGGACAATGTTATGTAAAAAGAAAATCATTTCTATCTTTTATGAGTTACATTAAACATATTACATTAAACATAGTGACGTAGATTTTAGTGACATATTTTCAGCTGCGTGTGACATTATTGCGTTAAGTCGTAATTCGAAATATTTCTTAGTTATTTTCATGTGTGTTACTTTGTAGTTATAATATAAATCTAGTACAATAACGATGTCGGTATTTGGTATCACAATGAGGTCAAAGAAAATATTTACGTTAATTTTCAAGTACCTGTAATAATTTATAAAATTAAATCAGCAGTGATAAAATTAAGTAGTTATAGGTTCATGTTAACAGTCAAGAATCAAACGGATCTTATGCTAATATCGGTATATTTTAAATCAGTGAAATAAAGATATGTGTTTTCATGTAATTTTTCATGATCTAAATAGCTATTTTACTTTAAATTAATATATAATTTTCCTTTTTCCTAATTGTTATATAATT
Organism: Druceiella hillmani; assembly: GCA_039881145.1. Taxonomy (NCBI): domain Eukaryota; kingdom Metazoa; phylum Arthropoda; class Insecta; order Lepidoptera; family Hepialidae; genus Druceiella; species Druceiella hillmani. Next base: position 10,455,073 of record JAYKKI010000054.1, on the reverse strand, counting down.
TATATTATATTTTTCGTTGTTTTTGCTACTCATAGTAATATTACTCATGGCCAATAGGTTAATAAAAATATTCCATCTTGATTTTGAGGCCTAAGAATTCTATGAAATCTTACAGCACTCTTTCATATAACTTGAGAGCGTAACGATAATATGCAGTGCGCCAATACATCATCGACTGTACCATCTTCTTCTGAGATATAGTTTATTTACCGGTGAGCACTTGTTGTACGCGTGTGTGCAGATTTTGATGTGAGCATTCACACGCAACAGTACAAATAATAATTTATAGTAATATTTTTAATGACTGTCGAACAAAGTTATATTTATAATCTATTATATTCATTAAATATTAAATGGAAGTTATGAAAAGTTATATGCCAAAAGGAATTGGTTACATTAAGACAATACTCTAAACGATAATTTGATATGGATTCTCGGGTAATATTAAATTTGTTGGTTTTCCTTGTTTAAATACTAGTGTCGACAAAATTATAATAATTTATTAAAAAGTGATATGTATAATTTATTAGTAAGTATGTAATATATCTCTGTCTCATCCATTTCTGCAGAATAAATGGAGCATTACGAAAAATGATGTTACTATTCAGTGTTGCTGTCGTTGTTTAAATGTGAAGTTTATATCTTTATATCTCGTTAGTTTGTAGGTTGAAATAACGATTTACGGAATAAAAAGTAAACAAAACACTCAAATCGTACCTGTTTTACATACGAACGTACATAAATGAAATAGGTAAAATATTCAGGTATACACCAACGTAACAAGCCTTCATACAACGCCACATTAATTGTCAAAATCGTTAATTAATTGTTGAAAACTGCAAACATAATCTGTTACACCAGAGTGGATATGATAGAATATGATGTCGAAAGTCATTCTATAGGGGGTTTTAAACAGTAATTGTTTTTGTTATTGGTGTACTGAAAACATTAAACTAGGTACATATTTGTTAGAAAAACTTCGGTTTATCGTTCTGTAGTAATCTAAAATTGAAAAGTAAATCATATTATAGTAATTCCATTATCATTTAATATTTTTCTAATATAATTTCTAATTTTTTTTTGCAATTGATACAAGAAATTACTAGTCAATAATTGAAGGTCATTTCGTTTTTAGGGTTTCGTAGCTCGAAAGAAAAAAAGGAACCGTTATAGGATTACTTCGTTGTCGGTCTGACTGCCTGTGAATACCCTTTTCTCAGGCACGCGTAGAGGTATCAAATTGCAATTAATACAAAATACTTAGGTTCATGATCCCCTAGAGCTGTAAAAAAGTTAAAAGCTGTTAAAATTGTATGCCGCATATTTTGACACTCCCAATAAATCAAAATTTATAGGGTACTTTCGTTGACCAAGAATAATGAAATTTGGCAAATGACAAAGTATTACAGTACAAGTAAAGGAAACGATTCGGATATTAATAATTTGTATTTAAATAGCACATATTAAAAAGCATAGTTTTTTAAAACGCGCAAAATATAGTTCTTTTCGTTCTTAAAAATTAAAATTTTGTAAATAGTTTAACAGTAATATTATGTACATGTTAAATATTTCTTAATAACGAAATGTGTACAGAACACTCGCAGTGCAAGTTCCACTCGTGCTTGACAGGTTTTTTCGTTTAGTTTTTTTTATGATAAAAATACAATGTCTAAAATATAACTTAATAATCAAATAAACGTAGCAGAAATATAAGGAAATTTAATTTACTATTGATATTGATTTTTTTTATTAAGCAAGGAAATACGGCTTAAAAGATTTTAGGAAAAATTTTGACATGTAATAAAATCTTGGTACGGGCATGATCTATTGAACTAAAGCAGAGATTGTATAACGACAATGTACGTGCAGGATAATGACTTATTGAAAAGCTTCAATTGTATGACCATTAAACCCATTATCCAATAAATCGTCCAAAAGAAGAAAAAAATATGCCTCCCTAACAAGTAAAGAACTGTGAGATTTGTAAACATATCATAAAATCTTCTTTGAATATGCTTGATGTTTATCCTGATAAAGCTCAAAGAAAAGTGGGTGCCGATTAATTTTTAAAAAATCCGTAAAATAATAGCGCGTTGAAAATTTAATCCTTGAAGCTCTGTGGCAAAAAGAGAGAAAACATTTTTTAACGGATTGATACTAAAATTGCTTATTCGAACTACGATGTGTGATAATTGAAGTTTACGCTAATTGAATATTTTTCTTCGGGAAAATGCTCATGACTTTCAAAAAGTAAAAGTCTTGGAAAAACTATTCTTCAAAGACCATTTAAATTGCACTACTATGTTTCTAACATAAAATTATTTAAATATTGTTTTCAAAATAGCATTATTGAAAATAAGTGTTCGAACGGTATTAAAAACCAACTTACATATCATTTTATTATTTGAAATAATATGAAACATCTCGTTTGATTTTTGTCTCATCGATTATTTATTTAATATGAACTAAATAATGACTCGAGTCTATTAGATTTTTAATAATAAATAAACAAATAACAACAAATCCTACGTCAGTTTTGTTGACACAATCTACAAGACTGTTATTATAAAACTGAGGAAAATTAGTATGTACCCAACTGGAAGAGAATTTCAAGGAATATAATATTTACATAATAGCTCTCAAATTAATTTGCCTATCAGATTCATACGTTCATTAAAATAATACAACAGTGGATCTCTGTTTTCGTTTCTTTCAATTTCGAGTCAAATAAATTGAAGCTTTAGGAAATATTCCATTATTGGAACAAATAATCAAATATATGATTATATCCTCCAGAAACTGTTTTATTTTTATTATGAATTAGCAATAGAGATTGAATTATGGTATCGATTTAGAAAATTAGAACATATCAAAATTGAAATTACGTATTATCAAATAAATATGAATAAAATTCATACTACGAAAGTTCTACTTACATTGAGGTACATATTAAAGTATAGAAAATTTATTAATATGTATTATTTTAATTAAATTATTTATGTATATCATAATAAATATATTTTTAATTTCGTTAATATATTACCTAGTAAAATTTTCATAAGATTAAAAACTAGATTGCTTATATCTTTCTTAAATGTTCAATTTAAATTCCATCTTCATGTCAGTCGACCAAAATTATTTTACAATAAAATTCTAACTAAATTTCGATATTCTTGTTTTTAGATTTTGATAATAAAAAATTAGGTTACATGGAGATATAATGCGAAAAGTTTTTACTCTCATGTCGCACGAACAAAATGCCGTATCAAAAAAAAAATTGTTGTATTTTAAAACCACTTAACGGTGGTTCATCACAATGATGGAAACCAAGTTAATGAGAATGATTAGTTATTTGTAACGGGTAAATTTTTTCACTGATAAATTCTCACATACACATTATTCAATCTATGGTTATTAAGGTAATATACAAATATTATAGAGATATAATGGAGAATTAGAGGTAATATACCAATATTATTATAGAAGCAGCTACGGAAATTTTCGTATTAGAAAATTTTACATTCGGGATTTCTAATTGTGTAACCGTTTCATATATTATGCGTATTGGAAATAACTAGCGCACAATTATGTTTATAACTATGTTTTTATGCCCTTAAGAGTTTTCTTTTTTTCTGTAGTAAATAGTGAACGTGTAGCCTCTGTAACTTCCATTTAAAATTGAACAGTACGGAATTGAAATCAGGCACACCATAATGATATAAAATTATGACATGACTACGGTCAATATCACAATGGGGAATTCGATGTAAATGCAATGTGTCTCAGCGGTATCAGTAAGGAAATAATCATATTTTACTAAATTTAGAAAATTTAAATTAAACACTAAACTTCTGTTTTCACTGGTAAGTGGAATTCAAAATAGTTTTCTGAGTATTTATGTAAGTTCGTAGGCTGTCTTGCGTATAATTAAAATATTTATAAATAATGAGAAAAGACACAGTCAAAATTACATGAAAAAATTTCCAAGTTTGTTTAATATTTTTTTCAATTTTAATTCCATCTTGAAGTCTCTATATCCAATATGTGTATTCTCTATAAGTCATATATATATATATATATATACTAAAAAATCCTATATATGTATACCCTGTAAGTGCATTTTTGCAACGATATATGGAGTATGACTTAGAAATGCATATAAGTAGTGGTGTTTCTAAATAATTTGTTCTAAGTAAGAATATGTAAACAATATTTAAGGTTGTCGAAAATAGCCTAAAGTCATTATATTTTTCAATAAAAAAATGGACCAGTTATATGGATAGTTTTCAAAAACCATTTCATTAAAAAATTGCTTGTAAAATATTTTAAAATCTGTGACGTAACGTCTCATATTGATTGCCTAACATAATTAAAATTAAACAATTATTTTAATGCACGTTCATGAAATGGTTGTTAAATAAACAAAAATGTGGCTAAAAAGTTACATGAAATACTAGCATCTAATTACAGTTAAATTAAATAAAATATCGTATTTTTATATAAAAAATAATTAACTTCGGTTGTTGCTATATTTGATTATCATTTTTTGGATTCTACATGTTCTTTTTATATTAGTTGAATAAATAGATAAAGTTTACCATCCAACATACAGGAAATAATTGAATATTTTAAAATAACACTTGATATATCGCCGAGGCCTATCGCATAAAACATTTTTGGGATTTATGTGGTAGTCAATGTGTTCCTCAAACCTAACCTTTGAATCATTAGGATATTTTATTATACTATGTAGCCCAGATGTCTTTCTTTAATCTGGAAAATTCTGGTAATCTACCATAATTAGGTTGTTGACTAATAATATCGTAATTTTTATAAAACAATATATTTACTATTAATAATATTATATTCATAAACTTATCAAGAGGAATATTGGGATTTTAGAAATAATATTATGATTTATATTGTCGGGAACCGAAAACTTAGTTAATACCGAAAACATTCGTGGTCTCTCTGACGCTCATAATCAGCGTTTATACTTACAGCTAAATATTTGTAATACAACATTAAGCATCATCTTGAGGCTCCAGTAAAATATCTTTTAAATTATACACATATTTCAACGTGACATTTCTGCTCCAGGTATGAACCTTCTCACGTAATCCCCAAAGACGCCTGAATGCATAATAAATCCGAACATAGATTTGCTTAATATAAAAACTCGCGATTTATTTAGATGTAAATGCAATACAATAGCTGTGTCGTGTATGAACGTAAACTAAAGATTAACGTATCTTTTTTATTTGTGAATTGAAACCAAGCCTAGATGTTAGCCAAAGCTAATCTAAATATACCACTGAAAACCGCATCCAAATCGATATAACTGTTGCTGAGATTAGCGTGCACAACGAAGGTGAGCACAGACAAACAGAAAAACCGACACATGAATAAATATAACAAAAATCGTTTTTTGGCCTTAGTAGCGTGCCATTAGTAGGGAGCACTTAGTCTTATTTAAACATGTTCACCGTTTTTTGAGATTTTATTATATGTATAGATTATGTAATTTCACCTACAATAAACATATTTACTATAAAGCGCTACACACTTTATTTCCATATTATAAACTCACTGTTTAATCTTTTTCACTGTTCGCTTTCGTACTCTCCGTGTCTTGACTTAAAAATGATTCTCATTTCTTAACTCCGGCGTTAACTATTCGAATTTCAAAAAATATTATTATTATAATCGTTATTATCACGGGTTTTATACTAATCCAAACTATTCCCTGGAAGATTCTCTAATGTTCGACATATATCTATCCCTTTCACACATATGAATTTATCGCATTTTTAATCTATCTATACACTATATCTATATGTTCACTATATATAAATCCGCATCCAAATCAGTTCCGCTATTTCTGATATTAGCGTGCATAACGAGCGTAAATTAAAGATTGTTATATCTTTTTTATTTTTAAACTGTTTGAAATGAATCATAGCCTAAATTTTAGCCCAAGCTAATCTTCACACTTTACTAAAACTGCATCCAAATCAGTTCAGCCGTTGTTGAGATTAGCGTCAGCAACGAAAGTGGGCACAAAAAACAAGCAAAAATTCTGGAAATTGTTGTTTTGGGCTTATTTGCGTGTATTTAGTAGATAGCTCTTAATTTTGCTTAAAAATATTCAATATACAGGTTTAATTATTAACGCTTTTGTTATATGTACAGATTTCTTCGTTTCTGTCTAATAGTGATAGTTCTAAAATATCTGTTATATATTTATAAATGTAAACATAATAAAAATAATCAGTATGAGAAAATACAATGCATGTCTATCTAATAATTTAAATAGAAGTATTTAAATAACTGTTCCAATTTAATAAGCCACTCGATCTTTGCCGTCTTGAAATTGCACCGTTTTGAATTTTTAATTTTCATAATTTCTAAATTATACTTTAAGATAAATCTCTGTAAATATTATTAAAATTACGGGCTTGGTGTTCAAGAAAAAACAACACATTATATTGTGGTTTCTTTATATTGATATTATACAAAAGCTTAAAACCCCTCTAAACATAATTTGATAAACTTTAAGTGCAATTCTCATATGGTACGATTAATAATATTAAAAATCTTCCTTCTATGGTATGATTAACAATATTGAAAATCTGAAGAAAAATTTAAGATTTAAACGTATTGAACAAATGATGTACGAGACGTTAAGTACAAAAAAAATACGAGACATCATATCAGTGACCGAAACTGTTTCGTCACTGCTCATTCAGCTCTAATAAAATATAGGCTGATAGTCATGCCAAACAAAGGAAAAAAAACCTAATTTCCCGTTTTGTTGTCCTCAATTGTGATTCAAGGAAAATCTGAACGGAAATAAATCATATTTACTTTTATTATTATCCCCATCCGAAGACATAAAATGGATTACATTTATTGTATTGTTAAATTGTATACAAGCAACATCTGACACTAGGAGAGGGATCAGTGTTATTGTCAAGGATAATTTCGTAGAAAGTAGGCACGTGTTGCTTCTTTGGTCATTGTAACTGGCATGTTTACAATTAGGCTTAATATATGTAATACGTATATTAAACAAAATTATAATGTTACCTATTTTTCTTTTGTTAAACCTTTATTTATGCGCATTAAAGCCACTGTGATTTTATTGGCTCCTAGATATTCTAAGAAAAGAGTTTTAGTTACACATATCAATGATCACACATCATTGACAGCTCAGCCAAATAATTAATCAACTAATAGATCTTTATGCCTTAAATAATGTATGAACTTTGTAAAATAAATGCTTACACCAACTTAATAATTTTGAACCTAAATCGAGTGAAATTAGAACTAGGAGAAACCCATAAAAAATTAAATATAATTAAACAATTAAGGATATTTGACATTTCCGTAAACTGTTTAAAAATATTTATATTATTATTGGCCATGTAAAGGTATTGCCTAGTTAATCTTAATTTAACTTTTCATTTTTGCGATTTTTTAATATTGTTGTTTTGTCCTCAAAAACTATCTAAGTTTGACTCAGTACTTTAGTTTTCCGATAAAATTATGGAAAATAAGTTTTTTTTCCATTACTTTTATTTAGATCGTTTTAGAGATAGAGAGAGAGAGAGAGAGAAATAATTTTTTTGTGGACATCTTCATTAATAATGCTAGAACTATTTTATTATTCCTCATACCTCGCTCTTTTAATTGACCTCTCACTCGATAAATGAAATTAAAGAAAAATCCCAAATTTCCTCTGATAAAATTTCCATATGAATAATTTTTATTTTTAACTAATAAAATATATTACCATATTTTTTCTTGCTATATTCGTTATTGTTTTTTTCACATTTTAACACAACTTAAGTAGGACTATAAATTTCATATGAAATTTTTTAAAAAGTGAGTTAATCTATTTACGTTTAGCGTGACACCTTTCCCTTTTTGACATATTTACAAAAATACGTTTAACGAAATATATTTTTAAAATTTAAAATATGTTTAAACTATTTACGTTTAAAGTGTATTTACACCTTTCCCTTTTTGACATATTTACAAAAATACGTTTAACGAAATATATTTTTAAAATTTAAAATATGTTTAAACTATTTACGTTTAAAGTGTATTTACACCTTTCCCTTTTTGACATATTTACAAAAATACGTTTAACGAAATATATTTTTAAAATTTAAAATATGTTTAAACTATTTACGTTTAAAGTGTATTTACACCTTTCCCTTTTTGATATATTTACAAAAATACGTTTAACGAAATATATTTTTAAAATTTAAAATATGTTTAAACTATTTAATAAAAAAAAGAATATTTATATAAAGAATATTTGTTCTGGATTGTGTCGCTGTCATGTGGCCTCTTTTCCCCGAATACTGTACTCATTAAAACTGGGTTTTTTAAGTATATCAGAGGTTTTGTAAAAATCTGAAATTATTAAAACGAAATATAAGTTTGTAAATAATTTGCCAGGAATTTTTTAATTTACATTAAAGATCAGGCTAAATTTTGAATAATGGGGAATAAAATGCAAACCTCTTTCACTCCCCTTTACTTCTACCCTTTTTCTGAAATATTCTCCCCAACTCTTATATTGACCCGTTGAAATAAGTAAAGGTTTTTGGTGATTTAAAAATCTTCATCGTCAATATCCACTCAATAGACAGGAATAATTTTATAATGTCTCATTCGGTGAAAATCTTTTCAAAATCTATAAAACACTTGTCACTAGTCTGTAAATTGGGTTTCCGACCTTAGCTGTACTTGAATTTGAATACTGAACAACGCTTCTCAAATTCTAATATTTCCCCCGTTTTTTGCTTTTTATTACTAAATTTTTCTTCTATTTTTAGATATATTCTCGGGTGTAGTGTTTGGAATAATATTTCTAAGAACACAATCCATACAACTTATGGACTGAAATTCACTAAATCTTTTCGTGTTACATTTTAGAAATTGAAAAAAAAAGTTGACAGCAGGTAACTTTTGGAATGTAGCCTCTCTTGGAGATTTTTTAGGAAAATACAAGAGAGATTTCTTGGCCATACTTCTGAAAAGTTATATTATTTAATCTAGTATTTCATCTGGACTTGTGGCCTATTTAGTCTCGGCTACTTTTATCGTTCATATCACATATCCAATGTTATCATAAGTCCTGCCATTGCCTCTTTTATTGTTAAATCAGGTTTTTTGTCGATAATTGGTTCTTCAATACATGATCTTACCTATTTATTTGATCTAAATCGATGTCGAATAATTTGCCCGTTACCTATCCACTTAACTGTGTTAGTACATATTTATTTATTATTTTTACAAAACTTTGAAGTTTAGCAATTTTATAATCCTAAATTAAACTCTGTACATACTGAGAAAATTCCAAAAACAAACTGTATTATTCCGGAAATACACTGTGTTATTCCATAAATTTTCCACCAACACACTGTGTTATTCTATCACTCGTGCTGACGTGACAAGTGAACAGAGATCCGTTTCGGGATAATAAATTTTATTTCAGAGCCACTTTCCAAAGAGTTTGACTCTTTCCACATCTTACCTCAGCCATCAAAGTTCGATAACCACTGCGACGTTCTTTGAGAAGACGTTTAGATTTACCTAATTCAAGAAATACAATTTCCAATATTATGCTAATCTTATTTGTTTGTGTTTGGGTGTGCATAATTGTTTTCATGAGTTATACGTTTGTAACAGTATTTTATACGTTTGTAATACGATTGTAACAGTATTTCTTTTCGATGAGGAAATTAATTTTTTAAGAATATAAATCTACGAGTTTCTAATTTATTTTAGTTGAAGTGATATAGTTTATGAAAATTTCGAATGGGATTTAGATTCATGGTAGATTAAGTCTATTGGAAAAAACTGTCCGGATCCAATGCGTGAAAATTTATTTTATTATTGAAGGCTGATACTTGTTAAGATTTCGGACCTTACGGTAGCTTTATATTATTCGTTTATACGTCACTTCTTTTTAGAAATTGTTAGGCATAAAAACTTGAAAATTGACATATTGATAAAGTCGATTAATGAATCAATGGTAACTATCAAAATATTATTACACAAAAATTTGTGCATACAAACTTTTACAGCGAATATTTAATAATAAAATTTACAATTTATTATTGAACGGTACAATGGAATTTTTTAAAACATCGCGTTACCTCATTTTAGCAAGTTTAACATTCACAATTAAATGAAACTACGTGATGTAGTATTATTTCTACTGAATAATCAATTTCTACAAAATTAACACCAAATATATTCAAAGTTTAACATTGTTTTTTAAAACTACAACTGTGTAAAACTTTTTACAATTATAGTAGTAACAGTTTTGAAATTGAAAATATTTTAATCAATAACCCTGTCAATGAAAATATTTTGCTGGATAACCCTGTTTAATGTTAATATTTGTAGCAATCGATATTATAGAAGTAAAATAAAGTATTTCCAACTAATTGGAAATATGGAAAATAGACGAGTATACCATTATTCGGAGAGCTTTAATTACTATTGCATTATGCGATAAAATTTAAATAGTAAATTGAATTTTGAATTGCCCTTGCAATATTACGTGTACTTTAATATCTCAATACAGCGCTATAGTCTAATCCAGAGCCGAGGCACCTCTAAAATCAAAAGTTTCTTTATTGTACTGGAAGACCCTTAATAAAATGTGGTCTCCACAATATATACATGATAAACTCCTTTCTCAATAATATTTTAAAGATTTTTTTGTTTTTCCTCCATGTCGCTAATTGAGGAAAATTAACTTTTTTCTAATTGGTTTCCTTGAAAAATTTCTATGTAATTATGAGGAACGCATAGGTGAGTTAAACAGATTCAGGTTCAGGAACATGTATCGCCGATATTTAATTAACACAATTATTTCTTCATTTCAGTTAATTATTCCTATCCGTGACGCCCATTCTTTTCACAAGCGAGCCTCTAATGACTCCCGACCTTGCTTAAGCGTTTGCGGGGATGGGGTAGTTTCCAAATATTAAAATATTTATATTTACATTTCGACATCAAACACCCGCCCGTAATTTAGAATGGCACTTAGGTTTGTAGAGAGAATGTAATAATTTCATAGATTATTATGTTAAATATAATAATAAATGATTCTAGAAATCTAGTTATTTCTTTATTCGTTTTTTGTTGACATATAGCAGAAAATGCTAACATTATTTGTATTTGTTATTATAAAATGTTGTGTGCATATATTATGCTCATTGATAATGTAAAATCAACTTCTTCCAATATATTTCTTCGCCATTAATGTTATGCAACAATTTTATGGCAATGGTAGTGACACTTTTTGTGACAATTTGGAATTTGGTTTACATATAACACATTCAAATAATTTCGCTTAGAGAAGCAGAAATAAATATAAGTTAAATGTTATTTATTTAGAAAATAGGTATCGAAAGAATCTCCTTATAAGAGAATGATATCTTCAAAAGTCTTAAAAATGTTTTCATAAAATTAATTTAATTTAAATTCTTATTATAGAGATTTTTCGTTACGTCTTTTAATTTTTATTTTTCCCCGTATAAGGCTAAAAAGCTATAGTGACTTACGATTATAATCATGAAATATTTCGTTCAAAAAAGATAGTATAAAATAGTAAGAATATAGAAGAGAGTAAAGATGGTATAAATAGTATAAAATAGTAGCGGGTATATAAATAATATAAGGGAGAAATATTTCGTAATATTAGTTTTTGGGAGAACAATATCTTTAGAAGTGTTAAAAATGCTTTCATACAATTAATTTTTATTTTAATTCTTGTTGCTTTTAACTACAAGTTTATATGTAAGACTTTTCGTTACGTCTTTTAATTTTTATTTTTCCTCGTATAAGGCTAAAAAGTTATAGTGACTTACGATTATAATCATGAAATATTTCGTTCAAAAAAGATGGTATAAAATAGTAGCGGGTATATAAATAATATAAGGGAGAAATGTTTCGTATTATTGTTATCGGGTGACACTATGAGTAGAACTAAATTCATTACTTCCTTAATAGGCTCTGGTAGTCGGTGTTTTTTTTTCAATACTCTATTTTCTCGTAATATCTTTATAACTTCTAAATCTACCTTTTATATACTGTAATTTATTTTTCTTTATTGCTAGAAACATGTGGAAACTTGTTACTAATAGAATTTATTTGAGGTTCTAATACTTCTACCTATAAATAAACATACTGCAGGAACGTGAAACTTCACGAAAAACGTACGCTACGAGGAAGAACGATAAGTATCACAGCCACGACATACAAAAGACTCGCGCAGCTGTTTCGAATGTGCGAATTCTCTTCGAGAGAGTCTTCTGGCAACACGTGCGCCGCTAGTGACTGGAGCGCGGAGTGGATCGCGCTGTCGGCACTCGCAGTGACTTTTCTCATCAATTCACTTGCGTTACAAATGGTCGCGACGTGACGGCGGCGACTCGGCGGGTGGATCTGTGCACGTGTGCTGTGACAGTATCTTGGGGGTCACACGAGGCAACCGCTATGATGGACTAGCACGTGTCGTCAGGATGTTGATGCCCTGTTATTCGTAGGATTTAAGGTTGTCAATATGGCGAGTTTATCTTATACAGTCTTAAACGAAATATGCGATTACTTCCTAAAAAATATTAAAATAATCGAGAAAGTTAGCAAAGTATAAAGTAGTGGGAAATGTAATAATATTATAAAAAAAGGAATAGTATTTGTTTATGGTTGAGGGTATGGGCTATATTTAAAGATGTTTGTACATAAAAATATGTACATTTATTATTGGTCAAATAGCAAACCGTTTAATATTGAATAAAGCATGCGAACGAGTGATACCACTAAATTTAGTTTGAATTTTTTTGAATATTTGTAAATTTCAATTGAAAAACTCCGTGCGTACAAATGTGATTCTGTGAACGCATATACGTGCGCCCGATTTTGCGTGCGTGTATGTCCATATACACGCACCTAAACCCACACACATACACATATATATGTATATACAGTAAATAACAATTTCATTGGGACAATAATATTTTGTACAAACCTTATAGAATACAACACATAATCTAATCATATTTATTACCTAGAAGGAAATTGAATTATTTCAGACCTTAGATATTTTTTTTCATCCAATCGAGATTCTTATCCTTGATTATAACCTAAACAAAACTGTTATAACTTGCCTCAGTGAATCACAAAAACGATGTAATATAAATATTAACACAATTATATCATCCGTGAACATCCATTACTTTAAAGGAAAATAATATTTTATTTCATATATTCTGCCAGATTAAGAATTACGACAGTAAATTAACTGTCGTAATTTTTTATTTTCTCAGAACCAATGTTTGCCATTACTTTTCTGATATTCTGACAATTGACTAGTAAATATGATTAATTCATTTGAGAAGTGGGAAAATAACTGTGACGTCTGTGAATTTACAAGTATTTTCTTCTGAAAGCAAAAATTATTTACATTATCTTGAAGATTATCAGAATAAAATCTGTACTGCTTCATTTTAAGGTAATCGAATATCGATGGAGACACAATAACATACCGAATAGGGAAAAGGACATAACGAACTGACATATAATTCTTGAACAATAATTTAATAATTCATCGTTAATTATGTACACTGAAGATTTTAAATAATGTCACCAATCGTTTTAAATGTTACTACACTCGCCACAATGTAGCAACATGCTAAATAGTTAAAACTACGCTTAAGATCCAAGAATAACTGTTTTACCACATTTAATTTTGCTCAATAGAATTCACAATTTTATTGAAAATGAACCATTTCCACTCGATCAGATTTGTTTCGTCAAAATGTGGAAATGTTGTTTTCTGTCTGTTTTTGGTGTTTCATTTTCTTTATATTTTATGTGAGAGTTTATAATTTTAAAAGAACCAGTTTCCAGAGTAGAGTAAAGAAAATGACTTGGTTTAATTATATATTTACGTACTTTAATGTATACAGTTGATACACATGGTGGACTTATGGCTACGAGAGCAATCTCTTACAGACAACTGAAATACCACTACAGTCCCGCTCGACGAGCAGCCGGGAATTGAGCCCTGAACCCCGCGGAGCGCCGTAGCGCCAAAGGTCGTATATATTGTGGTCAATCCAATATACTCGTAACACGGCGATGACATAATTGATAATGAAAATATACTATTAAATAATTGAGAATAATCTATATTTAAGAATTAAATAATATTTAATATAAATTTTCTGAAGATCTTAAATAATCAGTGTCAATGATTGCAATAAACTTCTTATAAATGATTAAAACATTAACATAATTTTTTTTTAATTTTAATTTAATTTAATTCTAATCTACGCATTTAATTATTTATGACGTTCACTATAGTATTCGTTAAATTAACTATTTGAGTTTACTAGCCGCGAAGTATGTAAAAACATTTAGTACGTAAAATAATTACAACTTAATTATGTGAAAATATTAGTCACAGGTAAAGTGGCTACCTTACACGAACCTGCTGAATTATGCATGTAATAAAACAGAGCGTGTGGCTATTAACGGCTGGGTAATTAGGTCCTGTTGGCCTCTGCGTCGTGGTCGCTACTACGTTTCCATTATTAACAAGCCGGCGTTTGTTGGGTGAATTGCGACTCGCGGCTCAATCCCGCGGGACAGAGTATTGTGGCGTATTTAAAATGAATTGTAGGACAAATTTCGTTTTGGATATGAATGTATCCATTAGTATTTAGTACGCATAAGCGTAATACCGTCTACGGTATTCATTAAAATTATTGTTGAAATTTCAATTATTGGCGACAGGTGGCGCCATTTATTATTACTTATAAGTAATAATATTATTATTCGGATTGATATCAGGAAAAAATATTAATTTTTAAATATTTTTATAAATGATCTTCACATTTAATATCGATCGTGTAAATGTTGTTTATGTGATATAAAATTGATACTGATAATTATTTATATTTAATTTACCCTAAACATAGTTATATTTAAATTAGTTCACTTCAATCGCAAAGGTTTCCATGCAAATATTTAAATTTTTTGTTTGTATTTCAATATCAAAATTTATAATTATTTACAATAAAAAGAGTTAATGACACATAAATATTTTGACCATGTATTCTTTGAGATCATTGAATTCTGTAACCAAAAATGATCATTGAATTCTGTAATGAAAAATGCCTAAAATGTATACCGACTTGTTCGTGTGTATCGAAATTGTTTGTTTATTTTTTCTTTACATCTTGACAATGTGAAATAAAGCAAAATATGCGACCAAAATACATTAAATAAAGACGAAATCATAATATTGAGAAAAAATAACATTTAAATAGTGTTCCGATCATTTTGCACTTTTAGATTATATTAAACTAATTTTAAAACTAAATTTAAGAATTGTTGCAAAAATTTACAGAAATTATTCGCTTAATTATCAATTTCAAGAATAATATATGTCCCAATTTGGTTTATTGCTTTACATTTTTATGTTAATTTGTTCATAGTAATCCCACAGGGATTTCTTTGTATTATCTTTAATGAGTTGTTTAACTGAAATATGAAGATTAACGAGAAAGATTACTCAAAAAATATATATATATGAAGGGTCTAAATAGGTGAGATTGTTGCGGGGACTAAATTTCTCTTGTGACCTTATGTGAGGCCATTGTTAAGTTGAAGAGATATTTCGAAA
Organism: Druceiella hillmani; assembly: GCA_039881145.1. Classification (NCBI taxonomy): domain Eukaryota; kingdom Metazoa; phylum Arthropoda; class Insecta; order Lepidoptera; family Hepialidae; genus Druceiella; species Druceiella hillmani. The sequence continues at coordinate 10,439,352 of JAYKKI010000054.1, read as the reverse complement.
ATTGAATTTAGGCCAGTTTTTCGACTCAAATACCCCACGGTGCCTATAGAATGAGGGCCGACAAACCATTTTCTTTGTTAGGGCGTGGGAAAAATACAAGCTGTGAGAATACTGATGGGTAATAAGGAAATTACGGTATAAGGTAGAGTGTTTTAGGCGGTTTTTTGTTGAAACAGTATTATTATTAATTTTTGGGTATGGTCGGGTTCAGAAGGATCTGTATAGTTCTCACAGTTAAATGGAAAGTAGTATTTTGTTATTTAGTCATGTCACTAAAACATGAACACTGAACGTTTATTATTATAAGTACTCTGAGCTGTATTGATAATTTTCGTAATCGATACAAAGGTGGTAAAAGAGAATGTGAGTGTTACATCACTGAATCTCATTTATTTATTGGGATTTAGATTTGGCAAGTCGTTGTACGTTGTACGTTGATGTACGTTGTTGTTGTACGTTGAGTACGTTGACCTTATTTGTTTATTTAAGAAAATCTTATTTTTGCAATAAAGTAATTAAATGGCGTTTCAAAATTGTTTTATTCAAATAAAGTTTTCACAAAAAGCAAAGATGATACAATAATATAAGTCATCGTGATAGAGTATCCGTGAAGTTAAAAGAATGAACGTAAAAGGTTATTTATTAGAGTTTAAAGTATTCATAATGCCGGCTAGTATAAAATATAGAAAATTTCGACCTCCGCTCATTTTCCGTCTGCGAAGAGGTATAAAATTTTCTTTAGTTATTAGTGAGTTTAAATCATGTGTGACTTGCAACATTTTTTGACACTATTTCGCAACAGGTTTTATAATTTAATCTTGTTAATTTTACCGTAATGTTGGCACTTTGTAATAATTTCTGCCATATTATATATTTTTTTAACTACAGTGCATTTTTCGGGGATATGAGGCAAGTTACTTTACTTGAATTTATACATTATAATCTTAAAGGCTCTGTACCTTTACATTTTATTCCGATTCCATACATTTATTTATCGACTGATTAATTAAATTAATAAATGATGTTATTTAAGTAACGATATCTTTTGAGTAGCTAACATGTCTGTTTACATAAATTCAATTCAATCTCAAGAAAAACGTTTTAATTTTTTCGAGGTGAATTTTGATCCTAAAGTGTATTTCAGAATTTAAAAAAAATAAGTATTCGAACATTGCCTATAATATGTTTCAAGAGAATCTAGGTCTTTTAGGAAAAGAAAAATTGAGTTATAATTTGTCATCATATTATTTTTCGTATATTTTATAATATATTACACGTTATGGATACACAAATTAATTTAAGTACGAAACAATATTGACTAACAAAACGTATTCCTTTTTCATCCTTTCCTTGCGTTTAACCATACTGAATAATTCCGATGTTCCTTTATCTTCATAATTAAATGTTCTTCAATACACCATTCTCGTTGAATGTTCATATTTTCAATTCTAAAGAGTAGATTTTACCTCATGTATTTCGTTACGACATTATAATCGCATTCAGTTGACTTTCAAACTTATTTCGTATTAATAAAAATTTAATATCATGTATAATTGTTGGCCTTAAAACTTTATTGTATACAGATATCTTTGTTTCCTTTAATTATTATCTTACTTTTTTCGTAGCACAATCGCATAGCATAAAATCATTTTATTTCATCTATATGGCACAATCTCACAGTTTTTAGAGTTTTAGGCTTATGTCCAGTAAATTTTCAATGCAACATTTTACATAAAGGCACAAAATAATATGTGAGAAAATATTAAAAAACTAATGGCCTCCGTAAAGTGAATAAAATGGACACGAATATTTTTTAAACGTGGTGTCATTATGTAGTTCCCTTAAAATTAAATTGATGTTGTATTTACCATTCCCAATTTTAGAACTCCGTATAAGAAACAATAAATTTCAAAATGACGTACAAGATACTCTCATAAATTTTCAACTTTTTTTTAGTTTCTTTAAACTTATTTTTTTCTAATTTATAATCTGTCAAAACATTAATATTATTACGAAATATAATATGAACAGCTATATGTCCGCGAGTGTTTTAAAATCCAGTGGGGTAAAAAATAAAAACAAGGAAAATTTTTTTTTTTGAAATCATTGAAACCATATCAAGCTGAGCTACCGAAAATCAAAATATCAGATGTAAACGTCTGTCTATCTCATTAACCTTAAATTATCTGTGTATACCTATAGTACAATTACTATTTATTAAAATTGCAATTTAAATCTTAAAAGTAATTTAACCGGATTATTAACCGAGTATGCTCAATAAAATATGGAATAAATTATGTAGATCTGTACTGCAAAAGGTATAAACAAGATGAATTGAAATTTCCGTTATTAATGAAAAATATTTTGTAATCAACCTTGTAACATTTTGATATTAAGGTTATTTCTATTTCCTTTCCAAATCCCCGAACTGTTCAACCATAAAAACTTATTTGAAAAGGACACTGCTTCATCATATATTTCCCTAAATGATAAATTGATAGCTTTGTATATAGGTATGACATCGTTGTAATAATTTATTAATTCAATAGATAAATCTGATAACAATGAACCGACGACACGTTTTATTCTCGTAAACTAGGCGGCACACATTATCCGATATAATCCGTAATGCGTCCGGCCATAAACACCTAGTTGTCCGCCACCATAACGATACCATAAAAAGCGACATTAATTTCCAAATTAAATTCCACTTCGACTATAAACCTATCTAGCGATTATGGACCCATATGATGGTTCACATGCTTTGAAAAGCCGTCTACGCACTGACCAAATTTAAGGCATTTTATTTATATTTGTTTGCAAGGAATAAACATTTAATAACGCTTTATTTTCACGCGACGCCGGAAGCGAAGAAATTTTAAAGTCGAGTATTTTATGAAAATCTATAATATTATATTAATAGTGTAAAAATAAAACCAAGAAGTGCTCGTGTAGTGTACGTGCGAAGGCGCAAATGGGGAAGGGGAAAGAGAGGCGAAACAAACAAGTATGCCGGTTTATTTTTGAACTAATTAAGCAATAATAATATTTTTTAAATATTTCAAGTTTTTGAAAAATCTCAATTTTTTACCTTTTTTCTCTTTAAAATATAACTTTGATGTCAAAGAATAAGTGGAAAAGGCTGAATGTATATAAATATGAATGTGTGGATGGACATAAGGATGAGTAAAAGTTTGTTACCCTATAACTGCGTAACTTCTGAATGAATCTACTCGAAACTTTTTGTTGGAATGAACTATAGTCTATATTAATATATAAGTTATCCCGAGATATAACTTCCCAAGCATTAGCATTCATACCAAGTAATTTTCATCAAGTTCCTATTTTGTCACGTAACAATTATAAAACGTATTAGAAAAATTCTGTAATTGTTTATTTTAGCTTTATTAACTCATAAACTTTTTGTTGGAATAAACTATAATCTATGTTAATATATAAGTTATCCCGAGATATGATGACTTCCCAAGCATTAGCATTCATACCAAGTAATTTTCATCAAGTTCCTATTTTGTCACGTAACAATTATAAAACGTATTACAAAAATTCTATAATTGTTTATTTAGCTTTATTAACTCATATTGGGTTTTGCAAATTCCTAAGGCTGAGCGTGCTTCTCTTGGAGAATATATGAACTTGTTTCCATTTTATAAACGCCTCAACAATTAAAATGTATCAACTTTCATCCAGACAAGCATTAAAAATTGACTGTATTGGTCCTTCTATTATCTTATAATTTTTACAATCAGTGTTGAAGAATTTATGCAATATTCGTCGTGATATGTTAGAGTAGAATATATCACTCTTATAGCAATAAATATGTGTATTATGTTATATTGGAGTACTAGTATGAATAAATGAATGGATTTACTTTTATTTCTAAATAAAACATCATTCATATTTATAAAATTATCAGTTGTACGAAGCTATTGGTAGAAACGAGGTCCGACTAATGAATACAAATTTTCGTCAGTTTTTAAATATTTACGAAACCTGACAAATAAGTACACATTTAATTCAATATTTTAAAATGCTGCTTAATATTAGAATCAAGCTAATTTAGACATTTAGGAAAAATATCTCTCTAATTATTCTACTTTTTCATCATGTAAAATATTACAATAATTTTGATAAAATTAAATACAAATATTTTCAAAACGCAATGTTTTGTTTTCTCGAAATTTTTATAATATCTGTTTTTACACGCAAAACTTGCAAAATTTAACAAAAATAGGTGACAGGTTTCATATAAATTTTTGTTTTGTTAATATAACTGAAATAATATTCAAAGAACGACATCATATTAATAGTGTAAAAATAAACAGAATTGAGGTCATATACGCAGAAAGGCTATAGGTATATTATCTTATTAATAATGAGCCACAAGTTTTGTATTTTCCAAAAATATTAACTGAAGTTGAAGAATATTTTTTTATAGAGAATAAATAAAATGAACTGCGCTTGATTAATAATATTAAGCTTCAAACTATCAAACGATTTTCATTACGAAAGAAAATTGACATGAGGAAATTAAATTGTAAATTTGAATATTTTCAGCAATATCGGAAGAAACGATGAATAACTGACTGTGAGAAGTAAGAGAAATGTGTTGATAACACAAGTAAACGCAAATAACAGGATAAACAGGAGTTTCAGGATATAAACCTGAATTGATACCAAAAATGCCATTTTATTTCCCGCTGAATTGCTGATTATGAAAATAATAAAAAAATCTTTTTCTTAATTATTTCATGGAAATAATAATTATGTGGAAAGAAAATATTGTTCATTTACATGTTTTTGCTTTCTTTCAGAGTAATCATCCTGAAAAAATTATAGAAAGCTCTTCGTGCAACATTAAAATGCAAAAGTTTCCAAAATTGATTTACTATATCATAATAAAAAAAGAGCCAAGTGCGCGTCTGAACCTGCAGAAAGAAAGGTTTCGTAGTTATCTTTATGTCTTGAATTGTCGATGCAATGAAAAATTACTAATGGATCCATTGATGTGTCCAATGATATTCCATTCGCTGGGATGCACTTGAAAAATTTACACCTACCTTATATGAAAAATAAATTATGTTCTGAAAGTATATTAAAATTCTTTTTCAACATTTTGCTACTTATTACTCATATTTTCATAATTTTTATAGACGTGTTAAAAAATCTACAAAAAATCTACTTGCATATTGATTCAAAATTGTTATGTTCTGACCCACAGAAGAACGGACGGATTTAAATGACGTATTTCTTGTATTGAAGGAATAAATTGTGTGATCAATTTGGTTAACCGCAGGCTAGTGATATAAATATTTATAAATAGAAATAATTTTAGTCAATATATCTTATTTTAGTTAAATCATACTTATTATCTTAAATTGCTTGTCTTTTTTAAATATATTAGACAAAATCGAAGCTAGATTAATTAGTAATCCCACAGTTTTTATATCCATTACAAATTTAACAAAATCGTGAGAAACGAAAGAAATCAGAATCAAAAATATGAATATCAGAATCGCTCATGGAAATAAATATTTTTCTGGGTTTGATAGTACGTTTTCTATCACAAAATATAAATCTGTTATTGAAATATTTTCAGTGGTTTTTCCAGTGAAAAAGTCACTTATTTTACCGAAAGGCGATAAATTAGTTATTACTACTAATTGCCCTTAAATAAAGGAACCCCTAAATTTTTGCATAGCTTTTATAGGAATAAATAGAAAGATTTCACAACTTATATAAAAAAAATCGTACAAGATTATCATACCACGACATTGATCGCTATTCAGAATAAAATAATTTTCTTTCCAAATATATTCCTTTGAAAAATATTTTCCTTGAAAATGCTGCATATTCTTTTGATCTATTTTACAATAAAAGTCATTCGTAAGCTGGATTTCAAATAATTTATTTTATTGTTGTAAAATGGTAGCATATGCATAATATTTTTAATAATATTTTCTGTAGATATATTTTTGAATCATATCTTCAACTCTATAAAATTCAGAGAAATATAGTTTCAAAGTCAATTTTAAGTAGTTTTTCCAATGTGTTACGAGATAGGAGGTCAACAATTTAGGAACAGTGGTGTAATTATTGTAGAGGATAATTTTTTTAATAAATTAGCAATCTTTACATTTGACAACGAGGCACATTCGCTATGCTTATACTGCTTTCAATAATTGGAAATCAGCTTAATAAGAAACATCGTGTAAATTTTAATTTTACTTAATACTTTAAAACAAATTTAACACCTCACATCCTAGATTTCCTATATGTTTTATAAATTTATACCAAAACCATACAAGACTACATTGGTGATATCGTTGACGAAGGCTTGCTTAATTAAATTCCTAATAATGTTCAGCTAAAAAATTAACTTAATCTTATGAATAATTATATATTTAATAATCATTAAAATTAGTAAACAATTTTGAGATTCGCACTGAAACATTTAAAAGATATAGTGTTAAACCGATTTCATTAGTTTACTTAAGTTCGATTGCCGAAACAGTAGATGAATTGAATTTAGATGGTACTCTACATGTAATTTCAATTTATATTGAATAAATAGGATAATAACAAAAGTGTTTAGAACTGGCCATTTATAATAATGGTAAAAAAAATTATTTCAATTTCGTAACTTGAACACTTTAGTGACATGATGTATATTGCTTAATTTGTCATTTGCTTTTACAAATTAACCATAATTTCAAAATTGTGTGTATCATATGAAAATGAAGTTATGAAACTTGATAGAAACCAATTACGGTTCGATTTCATTTTACTTCATTTAAAACCAAAGTGCGATTTTAGTATTTAACTTTTTTCAAAAGTAGTACCACCCATTATCCACCCATGTCGATTTATATGTCTATGACATATAAATCGACAAATAGGTGGATGATAATAAGAGTAACAATCCACATCCGAAACGCTCCAATACACCTTTCAGGTTAAGTGCCTATTAATAAAAAAAAAAGAAAATTTAGATTTTTTTTGTGGTAAGACAAATATCCGCAGAAGTGGATTAATATAAAAAATAAGTAACAAATTTAATTAAATTTATTTTAAAATATGTTCACTGGTTTTATTAGTATAATAAATAATATATAAATCCGATTCATTTTCATTCCATTGGGGTTAAAACAGGTAAATATAGAAATAACTTGTACTCATTATTATTAGGATGAGTGCACAACGACATCCTATTCCTAATAATTACAAACGTAAGTAAGCTGTACATACTGCAACAGAAAAATTAAATTAAATTGAGGGCTGCAGAATTAAGGTCATATACACAGAAAGGCTGTAGGTATATTATCTTATTAACATTGAGCCACGAGTTATGTATTTTCCAAAAATGTTAAGTGAAGTTGAAGAATATTTTCTTATAAGCAATAAATAAAGTGAACTGCGCTTGATTAATAATATTTAGCGTCAAACCATCAAACGACTTTCATTACGAGAGAAAATTTATATGAGGAACTTAAATTGTAAATTGTAATATCGTCAGCAATATCGATAGAAACGATTAATAACCGACTGTGAGAAGTAAACGCAAATAACAGGATAAATAGAAGTTTCAGAATAGAAACCTGAATTGATACCAGAAATGCCATTTTATTTCCCGCTAAATTGCTGACTCAATAACAGAGCGTCATTTCTCGGCTATTCTTTAAACACGTTAAACAAATTAGTTAACAAACAAAAATTATTTCTAATACGTAACAAAACTATTAGTTTTGCAGGTCTGTACACTGAAAATATTGTGCACACATCAGGTAAATACTACTGTTCTAATTGATTTGAAATTTTTAGAAAAACCAGAGGGTTAACTTGAAGTAATATTTCATTTTCATGATATTAGGTTCACTCAAACAGAAGATATGCGAATAAAATATTTTCAAAAATTGATTTGCTTGTATTAGCATAGCATCAAAAACTAAGAAAGGCGTAGATACTCAAGTGTAGTATTTATACTAATGTATAATGCCCTTATTTTTATGCATATCAACAGATGGCACTACGTGTACTTTAAATCGCGCAATGAATATTTCCACCCGAACGCGGATAAGCCAAATGGATGTGATGAGAGGTAAAATAGAGAAGTATAGTTAAGAAAATTACATCCGTACATTTTATAGTGATCTGCGAGTACGAAATCGTGGGCACAGTTGTATTAAATCAATCATTCGAATTTTATGTTTCATGGGTGGTATTTTGCAGTGATAACAGCAGCAGCGTCATCTATTTTTTTTATACTTTAAGGCAACTCATAGGGGTAACTTTAGTTTTTACCAAATAACTTTCTTTTATATTAGTCGATAATTTGTTTTATTTCTGTGGAGGAAGTGATTCATTCCTTAAAAAGATTTCGTAACGATGGATAAATAGTCTTAAAAAAGTTTTAAATATTAATGAAATAACCAAATATACTTATATCATAGTAGGAATTTTAATGTTTAGTAACATATATCAGTATAGTGGAAATTTTAATATGTCGACATTATAATACTTGACATATTTCTTATATATTTAATACCTGTTATTTATAATACTTAACATGAGAGTTAAAAAAAATTACTCAAGTAACATTTCTATAATTTAAACGTAATAATAATCATTGGGTGACGAAGGCGTAAACAATTTCAGTAAGAATTATTTTAGATTAAATTTAACAAAAAATAATATTAAGATATCATTAAACGCCACATCAAAAGAACGGTTTCTTTTAGAACTGAGCTGTTATATTTGTAGACTGCTGGGAAATTTTAATGTCAATATTTTAGCCAATAATTTCTTTCACAAATTTTTTCTTTGCTCCCTTTGCTGAATGTTAATTACCACACGAACGGAGAAGTTACACGTGTTTCGCAATGGAAGCCTTGAAAATTTATTTTTAAAATAGAACTCGCTTCTACTTTGTATATTTAGTTCTAACTTATGAATAAATTGCGCAGAATTGAATCGGAACTGATAAAAAAATCTATCTCATACATATTTCAAGAAATATATTTTATCTTGTTGAAATTAAAATACAAAACACGTTTTTTCCCGTGTTTATTATATATTTTCTTTGATTTCTTATTTCATAATTTCTGGAGCACAACAATTGTTTTATTGTTATTTTATAAACATATTATCTAAATTATTTATTATATCAATATTGTTTAATAACTTATACTCCAGTACATTTTTATTTTATTCAGTTCTGCACAGTTCTGATAGTTTGAAATAAATATTTACAGGGGGTGGTGATTTAATTTTTTTAGATTAACTCATAAATATTGTCCGACTATAAACATTTTCTTTCTTTTATTATATTTATTGTTAAAAGAACGAAATTGAAGTGATTTATTTATACTTGACCAAAATTATTTTTATATTTACTTTGCTAGCCAACATTCATACTAAATATGTCGTCAGTCAGTGCTGCGTTGATCAGTAGAATCATCTTATGGTAAATCATTACTAATTTCTCCAAGGACTGAACAGTCAATGAATGAAAGGATGAATCCATGACGAGGGAGGTCTCTTAGCATAACGACTGATGTAATTAGCGATTCCTATTTCTTTCCTTTAGTTACTTTAGTGTCTTTATTTTTAGTAAATGCATTCTCTATATAATATGTACTTGGGATGACTTTAGTAACGCTTGAGTTACTGTTTGTGGTTATTCATTTATTTATGTCTTTAATGTATTCCCGCATTTTGAAAACTTATTGCCCCATGAAAAATTATGTTTAGTCAATCAAAACATCATAAGTTTTGAGCTTAGGGTTGTGAAACGCTGCAACAGACTGTGAATGAGACATTGTAAAATTAGTCATTAATGACAATATTAATACTGATAGGGCAACTTTTTAACTATAATTAAACTAACTTTAACTAAATTAACAAATAAATTAGGTTCAGACATGGATAGGGATAGCATAGGGATATAAGGAATAGCGTAGTGATATGCAAATAAGCTAGGAGATCTGTTTTCATATGATTTCTGGAGAGATACATGGACAATACGATTTGAATGTCACTATCAAATTTATTCTAGAGTTTGATAGCATACGCAGTTAAGGAATACTCGTAAAAATAGTATCATATTTAAGAGAAAAGAGAAAAGTGAGAAGAAATTCAAAATATAATACCAGATCGTAATCCTCTAGGGTTTTTATAATTATAATATAAATAAAACAGAATGTAAAGACGTTTCGACGTAATAAAGAAAAGATATAGACTAAATAAATTGTGCCGGTCACGTATTCTCATCCAGTTAATAATTAAGCTGCACTTGAAGGTCAAATATCACAATATCTGAGGCCAAATATGTTGCGAATACATGAATTCTGAAGGCATCCTACTTTGTTTAATGGATTTGTAATAAATCTGTATAACACAAATCTCCACAATTAAGAAAGTGTAAATGTTCTTTAAATTCTAACGAGATATAAGTGTAATGTACAAATATATGTAACTTTAAAAAAATGTAAATATCGAAATTGTATATTGCGACCCCCAATCAATACTTTTTTCTTTAATATTAATAAGTCTCCACTAGCGAAGTTGCCCATTTTTGTGCTAAGCGCTTTGTAATATTATATGTTCAGTTTGGAATGAAGTTTTAAATTATATAGTATATTTATTTTTAAATTTATGTCATTTTATTTTCAAAAACCCATTTTTAATTTGTATTTTGTTTGTATAATTTAAGGATACGAATATTTCTATCAAACTAACGTAGATGACATCTAGTAATAAGGCATGTGGGTTCAATTCCACAAATGATCTTACAATTTCTTACCTTTAGTAGAATCTAGTAGAATCTAATCGAATTGCGACTGAAGAAACAACAAGGTTAGATATCATTGTTAAAATGATTCCATCAAATATAGCATAGTGAGCCATTTCCATCGAAATGTTGATGCGAATAAAAAACTAAATGATGTATAATAATGAGAATCGTTCGGAAATTATTGTATCTGGAATGGACATCACTTCAATCGGAAATCAGTATGTAAATATTCATGGCATTGGTCTAGTGGTCCTATTGACATTATTCATTACAACTTTATGCAACTTAATGTGGAAGTTACGGCAGATGTGTAGATGTGAAAGATAGCAAACCTTGATGAAGAAATTTACAAAGCATTTGAGACTAAAATTGATTTTTTCTACTGCCACTTCACCACGACTCGTGATACCCACGGCGTGACTGTTCGTTTTTAGTAGCAAGTGCTACAGCTTACCATTAGATCTAAACACCGACTGTCTTTTTTTTAGAATTTATGCAATTTTGTAAGAGGTAAAATTTCAATTCTTAAGAGATGAATGAAAATATCTTAAAATAATTACTCGACTTCTTTTCATTAAACTTTTCGTCTATCTCACCAAAATCAAATTTTTATCCAAACTTATATTAAATAAACTTTATATAGTTTACATATAAAAACTGGGTTAATTTTATTTTTCTACACGATTTCTTCAATTAGGCAGCTTCCTTATATATTACGTATTATATTACATATTGTCATTGTATTTTATAAAACTTTTCAATTCAAGCCCCACTTGCAGGCAAATAAAATTGTATCTAAGTGAAGATTTTCAACTTTAAGGTTGACAGTATTCACTTATTGAAGGAAACAACAACTTTTCTACTGAAGGAAACAACAAATTATAGATTATCAGAAAATGCAATGGTATCAAATTAATTTAGTTATGAATAAAAAACATATCGAATATTGCATACTATATTTGAGAAATACTTGAGAACAATGATTAACTTATGAGCATTAAATTTATTTAGTATTTTACGTAATCAATCTCCAAAGTCAGTTAATTAATTTTCTAGACAAAGTATATCATACTGCTTTGAATTGGAAGGAAATAAGTTAGCTATAAATAGCTTTAACAAACTGCTTCTTAGGGTAACTTAATTCAGAGCGTTCTAATTATTTCCTTTTATTCATGTCATTCGTGTAAAATAACCTAAGTCTATGTAATTGTCGAATTTAGGAACAGATCATGACTTTCAAAAAGGACTTAGAAATTTTATTAATAATTTCAATAGAGGATTCATCAGGTATGAGCCTAGAAATATTTTTACAATAAATTCGTTTCATAATTTCTCTTTCATAATTTTTATTGAAGAATGGCAAAGGAATATGGTGAACCAAGTTAGGAAATTTGTAAAAGCTGCGTCAACTTGTTATAAATACACAAGAATATATACTAAAGCACGCATACGAGAGAAATATACATTTACGAATAGTGAAGAGAAATGTACATTTACAAATAGAGAAAAGTATTTTGTCGTTAATAAAAATGTTTCTCCGAGTAAGTGAAAAAACGAATTAAAATGTAAACAATACGTAAATAATTTGTTTTTATATTTAAACGTAAAATATTATTCAAATATGAGTAAATCTGAGGAAGGGACAAGTTATCATATTGCATGTTATTGAAGCCAACGAACAAGAGAACCAAAAGAAGATCAAAGGAGCAATGGATAGACTGGAAAAAAGTGGGAAAATAATGAATGACTGGAAGAAAATCACACAGCAAAACATTTCATAAGTGCTGTAGAGTTGAAGAAAAAGAAACGAATAATTATGTTGTTGGGATGATTTTTGGCTAATAGTTCATCGCGTAAAATAAATTGCGCAAATTTGCAATACTAAGATGAATACAAAGAGTTTACATGTAAATATGTTTTATTAAAGCCCATGAATTATATAATTCACTTTTTCAACTGGAAGTTTCTGACGAATAACAAAGCTAGCCTAAAGTTTGTTTTTATTATGACTTGTGGGTGAATGGAGAGCTTTACAACGGCGGGCGATATATTGTAGAAAAGGTAACGCGCTGTTCGTTTTATGACAGGACTATAAACAAGGACTCCACTACGTTAGGTCCTTATGTGAGTGGACAAAGGCGATATTGTGTTTTTGAATGTGTATCCGGCTTCCTTTTGTCCGCTTTTATATGTATCCAGTATTGAGGTCAAGAATTTTTTTATAACAATGTCGTAGCTTGGACATTCGTCGGTTCTGGAGGTAACTGAATTTGTGGCTGTATGTAAATTTACATATGAATGTTTGAAGGTTAAAAAATTTAAAATATTTATTTGAGGCTTTATTATAATAATATTTTATGATACACATTATATTTTTTTATTACAAAGTATTCATAAATCTTGATTAAAAACACTTCATATAATTATTGTTTTTTTATTCAATTCGATAAAGTTAGTCGGTTTTCGTTTTTGAAGCTGTAATAAAAAATACAATAACTGTAATATTATTGATATTACGCCGCAGACAGGTATAATGATACAAAGGGAAAAACTTAAGTTTTTTACTCCATTTGACAAAGTTTTATGTGTATGTTTTTATCAGTTAATCTTATTAATGATTATGAGTTTTATTATTAAACTTACATTTCCTTTTTAAATTTAACGATAATGTTGATTTTAGTACAATCATTAACAAGGGATATCCTTTCAGAGAAAGAAAACTTTACAAGATACACATAAAACTGTTCTTTTCAGTTTCAACGATTACCCTAGTAAAACGCGATTTATCATTGAACAACGTTTATACATATTGGTGATAAAATTATCAAGGTCCTTTAACAGACGGCGTCTCGAATAGCAATGTACTCTGAACCGCACCCTCCTACAAGGAACATACAGATATAATACACTGCAGGAAGTTGCAACTCAAGATTAATGACGCTGCATTCAGAGTAGCAATGCATGCATGCACAGGGCGCACTCCATACATTCTTATCAGTAACAAGTGAAATTTATGCGCGCGATCCGGCACTGCGGATCCATCCTGTCATACTCGCATGCGGTAGAGGCAAGATATGTACGAGAGATAGGGGCGGGACAGGAAAAGATAATATCTGTGTGTGTTTTGTTTTAATCCTAATAGGCTTTGCATTTTTTTTGGTACGGTGCATGTACTCCGGATGCGTACAACCTAATTATGCTAATGCTTCGGTTGTGTACAGCAAGTCTAAGATAAAATAGATGTGTCTTAAATGCAATATTAAAATTGGAAATTTTGTCGACACTTTCCGATACAAATGAATTAATAGATAATTTGAAAACAAAACTGAGGAACGAAAATTAACACATGTTTGCAATATTTTAACATATTATGTAACAATTAATGTAATTTTAACAATTAATGTAGTCTATAAAGTAATTCTATATAGTAATTCTATAAAGAAACAATGTGTCATATATATTATGGATTTTTAAAGACTTTCTTTTCAATTTGAATTTTTTTACGCTCGAATAGTATTTCTCATAATTATTACATCATCATCAACTATTACAAGTTTTTACAAAGTTAAAATTACCAGAATTAGTGATATTAAAAAAGTTCAAGAAACTAAAAGATGTACGTATAGAATTAATAAAAACTATTAAATTGTTGGGCCATAGTGGATCCTAAATCACTAAAGAACTCCGCCATCGTATCACTGAAGCAAACAATGCAGCAGAAAAAATATCTGAATGAGATGATGTTCAAAATAACTAGTCAACCAATCGATAGGCAAAAAGAAGTGATTTTTGCGAAATATTCGGGATTGCTTTAGGCGAGTAAATTGAGATTTAGCTTTATTCAGCATGTCATACAGTATCATAAAGGGTAACTAGCCCCAAGACCAAGGATCTAAGTAACTGTAAGTGTTTTGTATAAGTCCAGCAACAATTCTGTAGCCTTATTTTTAGTATTTTTTAGTTCAAAATGCAATTATGAAAGTTTTGTGAGAAATATTTTGACGATGACTTAAAGAAGGTATGTTTATTACTAACTAACATATGGCACCAACTTGGAAGCGAACACAAAACTAAGCGGTATGAAATGAATATCAAATGGAATACATAGTCCCTTTATATCATTAGATTTCTTTTGTAAGAAAAAGACATAACATGGTCTAAAAATTTAAAAAAACTTAAATATTCCCGATGATCATTCCAAATTTTGTATTTGCATAGGCTTAGCTAAAAAAATAAGAGAGAATCTATTATGAGAAAATAATTTTGATGCATGGTTAAAATTTAAAAAAAAAACTTGAAAACTTGCTTAAAATGATTGCTTAACATTTTTTTTATTCGTAGCTGTAATTAATACGATATAATAAGGACTCCTGTGTTTATTGACTCATATTTAAAATATTTATGTTATTTTATAATTAGTAGGGCTTAATAAGTCAAATTAATACCGTCAGTTATTAAAGCTAATAGTATTTTTAAACTCATTATCGTTCTGTACCAGCATCGAGGATCAAATTATATCGGAACTTTCTATCTTTATATTGTATGCAAATATTTAAATTTCTAATTCGAATTAGGTGTTCATAATGACTGAAAATACATTGATTTATGAAGAGTAAAAGAAAGTTACTTGGAATATTCTGCCTTGATGATGCCATCACCGTTATCGTCATATCATGTTTATCTTAAAACGAGGAAAATATTAACATTTCGCGATGCACTATAGTTTTTGAACAAAGACGACCGGAACGTGATTTCTCATATGCTTGATACGGAAACTATCAGAGGTGCTGTTTGCGCTGTCTTCTCGCTAACTAATATATCGGCATACTTGTCAACATCTGGTGACAAATAGCTCCCGTCGTAGGTAGCTGCACGGATAGTGGTAAAACTGAAGCAAGACCTGAAGGGCAACGTTAATGTTATTCAATACAGCCAGACTTACCAATATTGTTATTTGACTATGTTTTTCATGAGGTAACTGAGTTTCATAGACGTTTCACATGATTGCAATTTGATATAATTTATAGAGATTTAGGTGTTGTGTATAGGTTCGATACACTGTTATTGTATTAACTTTTTTGTAAATTTATAAACTTGTGTTATATACACACTTTGTTACTAATTAATATTTGACCTTTAATACATAATTATTAATGAATAATTGAGTAAAGAAAGTTTTAATCTTGAGGAGTTAAATATAATTTGTGATAAGAATTTATTGCTATTATAGATAACGGTGAATTAGTGTTGAGTTGATGAAACTGCATTGGTAATTGCTGAGATATTTCTTGATGGGGAATTCGGAAGAATAGCCAGTACAACTCTTACTGTCGCCGACTAGAATTAGGAAGAGGATGTGCGGTGACGGTGTTAGTGTTTATACATCACCCACCATTAACTACAAGAATTAAACAGGAAGAGGTGTTATTTTAACCTACTCAATATTTTAACAGGTCATAATGCTAAAAATTTATTTAACTATCCCAAATAATATTTTTTCATCGCTGTGAGTAATTGAAGCCGTTGTCAATAATTGTCTTCCTAAGTTTAGTTTTAAGTAACAAAAATTTCATTTTTAAAAAGTGTAAACACTACTTTTCATTTCTTAATATGATATTATGTTTATACGGCAAAGCTACGGATGGAAATATTTCACACACACACACACACACACACACACACACACATATATATATATATATATATATATATATATATATATATATATATATATATATATATATATATTATATACTTATAATAATATTTCAGCTATTTTACACTACAAACTTATTATTGTTGTAATATTTATTAACTCAATACTTTTTTAATTAAATTAAATTCTTAAAATTATTTTTTTCATACAATTCGAAAAAAATAATTCATTCGATTGATAATGTTTGCACTATTATGAATTTACGAAAACATTTGATACACTCTTTCGTTTCTTATTTTTTTAAAGTATGTTGCTTATTCGTATATATTTCACTGAAGAATATTTAACAGATAGAGAGAATACGCGAAATATTTTTGTTATAACAA